>JAGWCC010000021.1:0-1200000 GCA_022651775.1 Drusus annulatus | reverse complement strand
AACTGGCATTGGAAGAAGTTGGACCATACGTATACATGTATGTGGAATTCTGTGCGCATCGTTACAAAATAAGATATTCAAATTCGTAATAATAATATAACCAAGCTGATTTCTTTGAAATATAGCCTCGAGGGAACTTTAAAAAAGCTGAAAAATAACAAAAAACTTTAGCCAAAATTACCCTAAAAATACCTAAAGTTAGACAAAAACTTTTTAAAATAGCTTGTTTAACTTTTTTTTTCTTATTCCCTCTATTTTGATTCTAATGTGCCTTACGACATTACGAAAATTTGTATTTCTTTTGTTATTTACAAACGTATTGCCCGCTCTATGAAAAGTTTTTAATTAGTGATATTACAGTAAATCTTAAAAAAAAAAAAAAAACAGGCTAGCTATGAAAAATAGGTTGACTTTTTGGATATGACATCTTAAAGGATGAGTCTCAAGTGACTCTTAGAATTCTGTCGAGTGTTTCATTAGCCCGTTGCCAAAGCTGGCCTTCTCAAATCGTAAGTCTCACTTTTCAGGGAGAGTAGGACCAACGAAAACATCACATTCAATGACAACGGCACGATGACGTACGTACCAAATGTCACCGTCCACTTTATGGAAGACCGATCAGTCGGGAATATTTACACAGACGTTATCAACATCCCCAATATTCCACTGTTGGTAAGTTAAATGTGCACTAGTTAAAGACATGACCAATTTTGAGCACTAACCATTGAAACAATAAATATTACTCCAACAATATGAATTTTAAAAACATTTAATGACTAACATTTAATAACGGAATTTAAATTGACGGCCTCTGTAGTCAAGTGGTGACGTGTTCAAATTTAAAAAAAGTGTTATTTCACAATTAATTAATACAAAGTAATATAGAAGCAGTGAGGAGTCGTTCATCAGGGCGATTCTGAGAGTATTTAATTTGTCTGCTTTTCACAGGGTACCGTCAGCATGAACACCCACGAGCTGTCATTGAGGCAGTTTGCCCTCAACATGCTGGTGGCCAGCATAGACTCGCAGGCCATCGTTAACAAAACGGTCCATAGCTTTTTCTGGGGGTACGACGACCCCCTCATCCAGCTCTCCAGCAGCTACCTGCCGGGCTGGATAGACTTCAAGAGGTTCGGCCTTCTCGACAGGGTGACTTCTATTGCTCTTTTCTCTCCACTTTCCCAAACGACGCAGTGTCAAGGCTAGGATCTGAAACAACTCGACAAACTGAAATCATTATCGCTACTATCAATCTTGATCAAATGTTCAGAAATGGGTATAACAGTGCATGTGTGTCATACATATCCGATTAAAAAAACAATTTCATAAAATCTAAGGGTGTAAAAAAACCTAGAAGTAAAGTATGTGTAAAAATATTAACAAAATTGTTAAAGCAAAGAAAAGGGAATAATATTGAAAATAGTTTAAGTGTTGGTACTTAACAACACTATTAAATTATTATATTATATTATAATGTTAGAATACATTACAAAGGCAAACAGTGGGAATATAACCAATAACAACAGAACAAGAAAAATATTTCAAGACAATAAGTTATTTTTTTGTCATTTTTAATGAATGCCTTGAGACAAGACAGTATGGCTTGCCACGCGATGAATGAGTACACTTTACTTTGCCACCCCCATTGTGTCATTCGTAATAACGCGCCAAACAATATTGACAATACGCGCGATTTATCACATCTGGGTCATTGCACAGAACCTGCTAATACCACTGTTTAACCTAACCATTGTTTTCTTATTTTAACTTTGGGAACGCTTCTTTGATTTTACAGTTATTCGCAACGAAAAGAGACGAGGTGACCGTTAATTTGAACGCTAGCGCTGGAGATGTGTACACAATTCAATATTGGGATGGAAGTCCAGGTCTCAGGGTCTGGAAATATGATGAAATAAAAAACAGGTAAGCTGGTAGTTGAATATCAATAAGTTTTGCTAAAAATAGGGAAAATGTACCAGCACTCGGTTAACTGAGGTTGCGTCGTGGCCCATATTTCTGTGAGAGAGAAAGACTGTACTTGCAGGGAATGCTTCTTCAAATTATGTCTAATTTATGACGGAAACTACCTTCGATTTGTTCGAGAACAGTTGGTATTATTACCTTGCACGATTAAAGGTAATGCCGTGAAAACGGCTTCTGGTCAGACGTTGAAGGTTGCTTGTTCAAAATTCGTAGAAAATAGAGGAATGACGTTTGCTGGTAGCCGCGATAAAGCCGAGACACAACACCAATAATATTTACATGTCATATAATGGTAAAATGTGCCTACGGTTTATCTTTTATCTTGTATCTATGCACTTCATTGAACAGATAGTGAGATCTATACCGATTTCAAAGAAAATTGATGTCGCCTATTTACATAAAATATTTCGACCCCTAAAGCCCGAAAAGGCCAGTGAAAAAGATTGCTGTTCAAAGCAGATTTTTTTGTATCTGAAAAAGTTTGATCACTTTCATACGAACTAGGGGACATTTTACTTTACTTCCGGCACGCCAGATACGCCCACAACACACTTCAATCGGTGTATCTCTTCAGTGGTGCGTTTAAGCAACGTTCGTTCTGCTTGCAGCCTCCCTTGCAACACGGTGAGCGGCTCCTACGAAGGCCTCATGTTCCCCCCGAAGATGGACCGAAACCAGACAGTGACCGTGTACAGAAAGATGTTCTGCAGAAACCTGCACCTGCAGTACGACCACAGCAACGTGGAGAGCAACGGACTGCACTCTCACACCTACTTGATCGCGGACGACGACCTGACGTGCTCCAACCCCGACAACGTCTGTTTCTGTCCGAAGAACGGGCCTGGCTTGCCAGACGGGTTCATTGACATTGCACCCTGTTTCTACCGTAAGATTTATTGGAAAGTCCTTTCTAACGCATCTGGATCGCGGGTCAAACGCTGGCCCTGGAACATTGAGGCAGGCAGGCATTTAAAAAAAACCCTCATATTTGATATGCCTCATCACTTCGGTTAATCCTTTTCAAACAGAACATTATCACTAAATAAAAATGGATCGGAAAAAATACGGTGAGGTGGCACCTGAAATGTTTTTTTTCTGATTACACTGGTCAAAAAATTTATTTTTAAAGTTTTTCCCTTCGATAAAAGATAAACATATTGAAGAAGGCTGTATTTTTAATGGGCAAAATATTTTTTTTAAATGTGTCATGCGTACAGTTTTTTGTTTATGGGCTTTTATAATATACTATGTAACGTTACAAAATCCCTAGCAGCTTAGTACTAAGGTCAATCTTTAAATATTTAAATAAAGTTTTTTGTATTCACTTGGCCGTTGACATGCGCCTGTATGCATCTGTAGAATCTCTTTGTAGTGTCAGCACTAATCTGACTCCATTTTCCTTGATACCGTTTTTCCTTTCTGGCTATATCTTGATGAAAACGATGACCATGCTCGTCACTTACGCTAACCAATTTATCCGATAAAAAATCCAAATGAGAGTGCAAAAATGAATTTCAAGAGATATGTTGCACCCCATGTTTTCGTAAGATGTAATTAGATCGGCGACAATATTGACTTAGTCTTCGTTTTTTTGTTTCCTAGAAAATTTTCTACGACTGACTTGAAAAATGGGTTTTAACGTCATGGAAAACTTCTCTTAATCTTTTAAAATCTCTCTTATTTGCGGTCCTGCAAAGATTTTCTCTTTGCTTAAATATTTTAAACCAACGCCATCTTAGCCTCAAGAATGTTTTTCCTGAACTCCAGTTTTGCTGATGGTGTTGGAACTGGTAAAGCTATGAGACAGGCCGTATAGCCCCTTCGACGTTAGGATAATCAACATGTTTATTTTTTTTTTTTGATACTTTAGTTATTTAGTTAAATTAATTAGTTATTATCATTGGAATCGCAAAGGGCATTGATTTTTGCGATCCTTTTAACCATCCTCTGAGAGTTCGTGTGCATCGAACACAACTTATAAGGTGTCCATGGTTTGTTCTAATCACCTACTTCGCACTCAAAATACAGTTCGTACGTTTGTTTCTATAGGGATGTCATTATTTATCTTTGCGATGATGGAGTAAATAAATAATTATTTCTATGCGTTCAAGGCATTTCAAAATACTAACTTTAGGTTTTTTTTCACCGAATCCCTCCAAAACCTGAAGCGCTACAAAAAATGTAATGGCATTTGCGGAATCAACACAAAATTTCGCATCAAAATCAGATGTCCACACTTAAGAGATAAAAATCGTGCTGACCAGTGTTATCTTTCTATTTTATCAGTCGAGTGTTATTTTTATATTGTATCGATAAAGAAAACATTTCCAAACAAAATAAATCAAACGCGGTCAAAGATTTGTGTGAATTCCTTACAAATAAGTGCACCGCGAGAATAACGCTGTATGTAAGACACATTTTTTGAGGGGAATAACCTTGTTCACGTCTTAGCAAACTTGTATGGTAAAATGGTTCATAAGTAAACGTGAATACTTAGAGCTAATGTCAGTATAGGGGTACACTTGAGAGTTTGATATTAGTGTTTGTGGAAGAACGTTGAATGTAACTCATCAGCGCGGTGGCGGGAGCATTCGTGGAAAAGGACGTAACATTTTATTTTTATTTTTATATGGTTTTAAAGCTTATTTTGTAGAACTCCATTTTAATTCTTAGGTTTTTTAAGTTTATTTAAAAAATAATTATTGTTATTTTAAATTTTAAAAAACAATTTTTAGTTTGATAATGCCCTCAGAAGGCGAAACAGCTGTCACGTGTAAAAATAATTACATCGCAGAGCTTTTAACAAAAAAATGTTTTTTTAAATAATAATAATTATTGTTTAAATAAAATTAAAAAACCTAAAAAAAAAGGACATAACAATTCAAAAACGGGGGAATTTGCCCGAGTTTACAATTAAATTAATTCCGTAACAAACAAAATCAAATGTTTTCAGAGGATGCACTCGAGATATGAATAATTTATATTTTAGATTAATAAAAACTGACCCACACCATTCACATTCTTACCGTAAAACGATTTCCGAAAGTTCCAAATCGGTTTTCGACGAGATTTTATTTTCATGAATAAGTTGCTTTATATGAGATTTTTCTGAAAATATTGGAATTTATAATATTTGTTCATTAGATTTAATTAAATCTTACACCTCGGGCAGAGCATCCTTCTAGACCAGCTACTCGTACAGAAAGCTTGCGAGTTGGGCTGTTTACGATTCAGACGCGGCTCCACTTTTGGCTCTGTGGCTGCGGCACAATGATTTCAAAATATTGATTTAACGAGTTCTTAGTGAAATCTTTTGTTTTTTTTTTACATTCTTACTTTCTAGATGTAAATAAAACTTTAGATGGTTTTTTTTTTATATTTATTTTAAATTTTCAGTGTTTTTTTTATTGTATTTTGAATTCTTTGAGATCATCATCAATCAATCTTATTTTTTCCGGTAAATTATTGAAGAATTTTATTGCTAAATATTTGTAACTTTGCTGACCGTTTTTTTACATATCAGAATCGATAAGTGCATTTTTGCAATAGATTTTTTGTATTTTTAAATGAGGTGGTTTTATTTCAAATGTCTGCTTTATATATTTATAATGTTGCGTGGTATAAAAAAAGTTTTTTTTAACTTTAAATAACAGTTCTGAAGGATATAAAAATGTTTTTTTCAAAGATTATTTTTTTGCAATGTTTGCGTGTGAATTAAGTGCCGTATCCTTCTCGACTTGCTACAGTAAGCTCGACCCAATGCCCTTTCTATCCAAGCATTATTCTTTCCTCATGCCTTTCGAGTTACATCGTTTTTGCTTCAGTTGCCGCCCTTCAGTGGGCCGATAAATACGTTTAATCTGTACTTAAAATCTTAATAATAATCTTACACTGTTTAACATTTAGACTTCGCCTACATGTAGATAAAGGGTTATTGTACTTTTCCGCTATTTAATAGAACATGAACGAAAGCATTTTTTTTTCTATTTTTAAGTGTCCGCCTTGCATTTTTACTTGGTCGTCTGTGCATTGAGGTAGTGTATTATCGCCTTGCATTTGTAGATTTGCCGCTCGCCATCAGCCTCCCGCATTTCTACAAGTCTGACCGCGCCCTGGTCGAGCAGTTCGAAGGACTGGACCCCCGAGCAGAAAAACATTTCACCTCGTACACTCTAGAACCGGTACGTTGTTCAAAATTTTCCCTTTTTATGTATTGCCGCACAGATGCTTGCATCGCCCGGGGTCAGTGAAACTACGAGATTTTTTTCAGACAGAAGGAAGTAGGGTAGGAGAATTCGGAAAGAACAGGAAGAATTAGGAAGTAACTGATAAAACAAGTCCGACTCCGAACGGTAGGTAATCTCTCACCAGAGCGATAAACGTGGAATGTGGAGAATTTCGGGTGGTGCAAGTTTACCTTTTGTTCATTTCTATGTGAGAAGAAACCCCAGTAAATTAAACATGATTTTATTTGCCCACGCTGGGTTTCGCACCCAAGACCTCTGGATTCAGAGTCAAAAAAGCTCACCGCTCTGTCAAGCTGGTCGTCATAACCAAATTTCTAATATCGTAGACAGAAAAATCAAGCTTTTTTTCCTTTCTTTAACGATATCGCGTGAAAATGTATGATAAATAATGACATACTCTCAGCCACTGAAGAGGAACGAACAGAGAGCGACCTGGCTTTTGTACTTTGGCTTCAACAGTTTCTTTCAAATCGATTTACATTCTCTTTGTATTTTCAGAATCTCGGCTTGCCCCTGTCAATGACGGTCAAAGTGCAGGTGAATATGATCCTCGGCGATTTGAAGTACAACGCGGTTGCTAAACCTTTCAGTGGCCTTTACTTGCCCATCGTTTGGATGGAAGCGGTGAGTATCTATTATTTCAATTGACAACGACTTATTATTAATAATAATAATAATAAGTTCGATTTCAAGGAGTACCAACGAAAAGTAATGAAACTCTGCAATTAAAATCCAAATTCTTGCAAAATTATTACAAATTCTCAGATTCAATTTAAGCAATAAATCGCAAGAAAAAACGAAAATTCAGCTTACAAGCTGTAATTTTTTTATTTAAATATCATGTATAAATTAAATCAAGGAAATCGATTGAAAAATGTATTTTTGTTCGGGTCGCAGAGCTGCATTTTTTTTGTAATTTAATGCTTAGATCTTCAATTGAATACTTGATTAGTATCTGGTAGCATTAATACCGTAAAACGTCTACCGTACACACTCGTTATAGAATCATCTACATGTTAGCTACAAACGAAAGTGCTCCCATCTTCAATATTAAAAGAAAACTACCTACTATTGTAGAAGATTAAATATCAAAAAAATTATCATTTACTTGTTTTTACAAGAATTTTATAGCTGATGTAGAGGGGTGTTAAAAAAAATAGTATAATTTCTACTTAAAAGTCTTTGTAGACTATAAAGCAGATTGATGACTTGTGCGAGCAATCCATAATATTGAAGCTAATTGGAAATATAAAACTTACAGAACTTAACAATAACACTACTTAATATGAATAAATTTAAATTATAATAAAATATATATATGGAGTTCTACAAATTAAACAGAATCGATACATTTATTTGAGCCGCTTAAATTTTCGTATTTAACTCTTCCGTCACTCAAACTGCATAACTTATAAGCTGTGCAGTTTGCAAATTATGAATAGTACAGGCGTGATTCGTTTCATTTGTCTAGTATTAGTTTTAACAGTAAAGTTGTACCATCAGTGATAACATTCATGGTATCATAAAATTCTGGATCGATTTTTTTAAATGTAAATACCGCACAAAAGTCTCAACTGCTCCCGACTATCGTGAGCCAGTGGGACTATGGCATCTCCAAACAGGATATTAATTATTTTTACTAAATCGATTAAAATCTTTATGGAATTGAATATTGACTACCAAATTCATGGTCATTTTTGTTAAAATCAGGTTTTATTATATTCTACTCGAAGTCATTCCATGCTAATCTTCCTAAATATGGCCTAAACATCACACGTTTTATTTATGCATAGACTGCAAGGAAAAAAGTCATTTTACGCTGGTCTAAAGATAAATATAAAAGATTCCAATCATTGGCTTTATAAAACCTAAATCTAAACCTTAGATATTTTTATCAAGTTTTTGGTATATTTCAAATATATTTTGATTTTATTGGCCACTCCAGGCTACTCCATTATCTTGTGAACGGTTTTATTTGCGCTGTTCAATAAATGACCATGTCAATCTTACGTTTTTATAAAACCGTATAAGTGTCGATTCACACCAACGTCCGGGTCCGCTCAGTGACGATATTGTTCCGCAAGAGAGATTATTGATATGGTATGAATATCAATCAAGGAGTATGTGCCAAGATAAAGTTGTGTGGCAGTATACCCTTCTGCCCACCTTTGTGATATTTAACTACTTAGTTAGTTAAATAATTATTTTGAAGTGTAAAAATACTTACATCGCAGATTTTTTTTTTTTTTTAACCATTTATTTAAATATTTTTAATAATGAATAATTAGTAAAAATATTATTTAGTGATAAAAAAGTGTAAAAAATATCGTCACTGAGCGGATCCGGACGTTGGTGTGAATCGACACTAAGGGGTAACGATTGTCCGTTTAACGAAATTTTGCCTTTGAATGGGTGTAGCTTTGGCCCTACCTACCCAATCACAAAATAATAAATAGCCACATAGTATTTCATAATTCACCTATGAAATCCTTTCATGGAACAAATTTTGCTTTAACCAAATTACTTTTTTTAAAAGCTTAATGGTTTTTATTTTGATATTAATTATTAAAATAATATCAACAATTTTCAACGTCATTAAGAAACAGAAAAAGTCAGAAACTAAAAAGAATAACGGTCACAACTGAGACTTGAACTCGGAACCTCTACTCTATCTCTCTGGCAATTGAGCTACCGAGGTCTTATTAAAAACCGGCATTTTCAATCGATCTAAATATATATAATGAAGTATCATGCCATCTTTGTAATGATATGCAAAGCTCCTCTTAAGCACATATTGTATGGTATACCTAGATGGTGTCTTGGGTAAACCATCAATTTTTATTTACAGAAGATCTTTTGACTTTAATTAGTTTTTTTTTATAGTTTTTAAAGCTTTATGCTTTTTATTTTGATATTAATTATTGAAATATTATCAACAATCTTCGACTTCAATATGAAACAGAAAAAGCCAGCGAGTTAAGCTTTGCGTACCATTTATAAGTATAAGATCGATTAAAAATGCCGGTTTCGAATAAGGTATCGGTAGCTCAATTGGCAGAGACTTTGGCCCGGGGTAGAGTAGAGGTTTCGAGTTCGAGTTCAAGTCTCGGTCGCGACCGTTATTCTTTCTAGTTTCTGTTTTATATTGACGTTGAAGATTGTTGTTATTATTTTAATAATATCAAATTACTTTTTATTTAAATAATCAAAAAGATATAGCTAAATGCGCAGCGATTGCCTAGCTGTTCATAGTGATTTGCCCATTACTTGACACTGACCGCCACAACACGGGCACAATTTGTAATATTGTAATGAATAAAGAAAAAAAAAAATTACATAATGACAGTGATTGCCGACTTTATTGTTTCGATAAAAACCGTAAATAAAACAACCTACTAACTAAAGATAGTACAAACATCTTTATTATCAAAAATATTAAGTAAGCATTTAGATAATATTAGAATTACGTTGAAAAATGAGGAGAGTTTTGAAACAAAGTTGAATCATCAGAGTTGTTGCAAATATTATTTTCTGTATTTACATCTTTGGTAGGTATTGATAAAATACCATCTATTTTTTTTAATTGCTCTAACGTCACTTTAAACTAATAAACACAAAAGGACAATTAAAGTGATAGTGGGCAATCATTGTCTAGTTTACCCTATCTTAATATGTTTTCTTATCTTTTCAGCGCGTCGAAGGTCTTCCAAGCCACCTTATCCTGCAGATGCTTCTAGCCTTCAAATACTTGCCAGTTGTCCAGATAATTCTCGGCTGGCTCCTCTTAATAATTGGATTATACCTCTTCTTGTACAACGTGTTAATCTATATTAAGTTGCCATCGGTCTCCATCGACATGAAAGACCCACACATGTACCCCAGCGTATTTCTCAAAGACAATATGGAGAAAGAGCTATCAGATAAGTTGGAGCCAACTTCTATGAAGATGTTGAAAGCAGAAGATGCGCCATCAGATAAGATGGAGCCATCTTCTGTGAAGATGTTGAAAACAGAAGATTCATACTAAAAATGTTTCATATTATTGGCAATGACGATCGACACAACCGCAACATTGTGATATGATTATCATTATAATTCAGACAACCAATTCATTCTAACGACTTCTGCATATTCAATAACAAATTTTATTCGTCTTATTGCAAATTGATATCTCGGTTAAGCTCGTCGTTAATACACAAGGTAAAACAGGGTTCTGGTTGTGGCTTTTAGAATAAATTAATGATTAAAGGATTAACACTAAAGATGGTAAAAAGAGATTGGTCATATTTTTGTCCTATAAGAATTATCATGGATTATATCGCGTTGTCTTAACAAAAGTGTGGAACAATCTTTTGGATGGCAAATATTAATGTTATTTGTCTCATGATTAGATTGTATTGTGTGTATTGGTGCATATGTATACACTTCTGACAGTGATTTCCTTGTGAAACGTCACTTAGAAACAGCATTTTTTCATGCTCACGCCTAGTTATTATTTTTAGTGAAAACGGAACAAGTGTATACATTTTTCGAATTTTAACAGTCTAATGTTTTTACAGTTTGTTTTTTTTTAATTATATTATTAACGAACTTCAATTTCAGTGAAATTTTCTTTTCTGAAGTCGATTATCAAGTTTTAAACATGCTGTATGCAAGAAATGCATCTGTGTGAGTACTGTATTTGTGTCAACTCTGGCTGCGATACCTACAATTCACGTAGCCTGGACAAAGACACCATTAAAACCCATTCCTTTCAAAGGACATGTTGTTTGTGTTGCGGGTATTTATTTCCTAAGAAGTTTGACATTCTATTGTTGTTTTGTGAAATGTATTTTTCCATGGCTACAATCATTGCCTTGAACTTGCTGCAATGTTGACTGTGTTTTCCACAAGGATCGGGAAATCCCAATATAGAGTTTTTTCTATTAATTTATTTTATATTATTTATATATTTGAATAGAACTGTTACATAGTTACACCCAATGTAGAGTCAATCAATTATAGGAGGTTTAATACAAAAAATTTTCAATACTTCTATATTATTGGGGAATGGTGAACATATTAACATATATTGTAACGCCTATATTATTATTCCTATTTTTGAGCCACTGAGATAAAAATATAAACGTGGAAGGAATGTGGGGTATATCCATGTCTGTGACACTTAGAGAAAAGGAGATCATTACAGGAAATACAAAAAAAAACAAATCCTGAACATTGCTCAACATAGTTAAATTGTGCTTCCTTTATTGGGAAACGCAATACCATACATTATCATTAATTCAAACGGAAGCATCATGTAAGTGGAATTAACGAGATTAGTAAATTAACTACTTAGATGATTTGGGCACATGCGAGTATCAAAAGAGGTAATGAGATAAATATATAACTCGAAGTAATGAATTAAGTGAGTGACTTCTGAGGACCTGGTACGATCGAGTGTCGAGAGTCGAAATAATATTACCAAGAATGTACAAAAAGATTCATGAACTAGTGCGCAAAGGAGCCAGCAATAATAATTTCTAAAAATATATGGCTTTCTCTCTTCCTACCCCTATGGAGAAATCAAAGCAATAGTTAGTTAGTGATTTCAAGTCTTTTTTTAACTTAGATGTTTGATGATTTCACAAATAATAACATGTTTCGTAATAATTTTAGTTTGGATGATTAATGATTACAATCCATGATTGATCCACAAATAATATCATTTTTTTAATAATTTTATTTTAGATGATTAATGATTCCACAAATAATAACATTTTTTTGTAATATTTTTTTTAGATGATTAATGATTCCACAAATAATAACAGTTTTTGCAATAATTTTTTTTAGATGATTAATGATTCCACAAATAATAACAGTTTTTGTAATAATTTTATTTTAGATGATTAATGATTCCACAAATAATAATATTTTATGTAATAATTTTATTTTAGATCATTAATGATTCCACAAATAATAACATTTTTTGTAATAATTTTAAATAACTACATACTTTTTTATTCTAACTTATAAAAACAACACACTTCGTACAAACAGGGCATTTTATTTGTAACTTTGTTTATTTTGTGATATTGATTTTGTAATTTAATTTCTAAAAATGTTGATTATTTAATTAATTAATTATGTTATATTTTAAAGTAAATTAGTGACATAAGAAAGACAAATATTGAATAGTACCTACTCTGTAAAATTTACATTTAATAAAAAATAAAAAATAACGTTTTTTATATTCTTAAGGAATTCAGCTCTCACAACCGCTTTCACCACCCAATTGAGATACAGTTTAATTCAAACGCATTCAATATCTGCGCTACCAAAACCACTGAGCACTACTTTCGCTTAGGGGTGCATTTACGTCTTAATTATAAGACATCTGACTGTATGTATTAACCTCCGCTAAGTGTTGAACCGTCAAAGTGACATTTGCGTATTTTTTGCAAAATAAAATCCAAATTATTTAAATTTTTGATTTCAAACAAAATAACACTTTTTTGCATTCTAACATTCACTCAGTTTTTTTTTTAATGAAAGCGTCTGTGAGATTATCAGGACACCCTTTATTAACCTTTCGATCCAAAGGGGGTGGCGTAGTTACTTCATTTGAACTTGCTTATTAAAGCGTCTTAGTGGCATAATCTTAGATATATTTTTTGAACTGATTGAGCGTGCTAGACCATATTTAGGTAAACAAACAGGTTTATAGGTAAGAGGTTTCCATTCTGGAAATTGATTTAATAAATGAGCATTTTAAAACAAATGTATGATATTTTCATTGCACGCATTTCAGGTACAAATTGCGGCTGATTTGCGTGCGCAGTGACTTTGAATTAGCAAAACGTTAAAGGTGGCGACATACAAAACTTTGCGAAGAAAAAAATCCTCATTTGTTACACGATACAGTTGACTTTAAGTTGAAAAAAATTCTTTTGTAAATGAAGGTTGCTAAAAAAACATCTCCCTATTTATACAACACAAAAAGGACGAGGTATAATGACTACTATCTATAGTTAAAAAAATGTAATACTCTAAAACATCAATTAGTTTTCCTACGAAATAATTAAACCATTTTTAACATTGGGAATACAATTGATAGATGTTATTCCTACTTTGATTCCAATTCCCTTGAGACGCGTCCTACAGACATGTCCTTCGAGAAATTCAAGGTCAATCAGTAAATACACCAACAAAAAATATAACGAATACCTCGCTTATGATTATACGCAACACGAAAACAATTTATTTTATAAAATATTTCAGCAAGATTTTCACATATTGTATAATAAATACATACTTGTACATTTAACTAGTCTAAACACATTTTAACATATTTTACAAACGGCAAAAACAAATATCGATTGTCATTTATACATATTCTTGGCATCCGAAAATAAGTCTCTTCCACAACAATAAATATAAACTACATTGTGGTTATATTGTGAGGTTGACGCTCGTGGGGAGGGGAAGGAGATGAGGTAGAGGAAGGTTGGAAAATACAGTTTACATTTCAAGCAACGTTTCCATTCTGAATGGTGGCTTTTCACCATGGCGATTTTTTTTTTTTACATGAATACCGTACAAGAGTCTCAACTGCTCCCAACCGTCTAGAGCCAGTGAGACTATGGCATCCCCAAATTGGGTATGTTGTGAGGCTGAAGGTAGTGGGGAGGGGAAGGAGATCGGGAAGAGGAAGGTTGGGAAGTACCTGGCTATTCAGATCTGGTCACCAAACACGGCTTAAGCCATTTCAAGCAACGTTTCGATTCTGAATGGTGGTCTTTCACCAGGGCGATACTTAGAGTATCTACCACTCTGGAACGTGCCGCAAATATACTTGTTATTATTTTTATATGAATTAAATGTGTTATGACACATATTAATTAAATAAAAGTTATTGGCGCAGGCCGGGTTTGAACCCGCGACCTTTGAATTCGTAGTCGAGCGTCTTACCACTCGACAATGGAGGCCGTCAATGGCGATACTTATCTACCACTATAAGAACGTGCCCCAAATATATAATGTATTATATTATATCAATTCAATATGAAATAACACATTTTAATTCAATTAAATTTATTTATATACGTCTGGATTTGAATAGAGGCCGTAATATCGTTTACGTTTATTTTTAACAAGATTATATCTAGTGCATCAATATATTATAATAAATTTGTGTTTTACCTATGTAACTAAACAAAAGAAAACCCAATAGTCGACAGTCCACATTAAGAAAAACACTTTAATAAATAAATCTGCTGCAGTTATTTGCGTAAAAAACTTAAGAGAATGGTACTTAGTAATGAAAAGAATACAATTAAATTACATTTTAAAAAGATCATAGTAAAATTGACTAGTTTTTCGTACCCGTCAAAGTCAAGGGTTAACTTAACGCATGTTTTAAGTTTCGCCTTGTTGCAGGTATTCGAGTGACCAGGGTGCAAGTTGTATTAGTTTCATATAAATTAAATAGGCAAGGATGCAGTGCTTAGGTTAAACCAGAAATCACTGGAACGCTGCACCAGTTCTTTCAAATTTACACACACATCTTCTATTCAGTTCCGAATTAGAAACAAAAACAAGTGTTTTACCCTGATACCTACATACACCGTGTAGCTGTCCTAATCATGACTCAATGATAAAGAAAGTACATATTAAACAGAGAAGAAACCAATCAGCTTATTTGTTAGCTATCCTTTAGCTTTAGCCACTTTGCCCGACTATCCTGTAACCTAGACTGTCCACATATAAATCTGTACCTTAAAATCTCACGTGGTCAAATCCGAAAAACTGAGAAATGTGTTTTATTGTGCAAATTTAATCGCTATCATTTTTTTTACATGAGTCTTCTTTCAAATATGGTTAAATCTTTCTATTTAACCAGAAAACAAGATAAAACTTTTGTTTAACTTTCAAAAAGTGGTCAAATCCAACTCGACCAATGAGAGTGCAGGATTTGGTCACCTGATTCATTATGCCGCCATCTTTGTTTTAAAATCCTCATACTAAAAAGAGGTGTTTGTTGTTATTTGGCTCCCAATCTCTTTGTGTTTTTATCAAGAACCACTACTATTTTATTATACAATAATAGAAATCATTGTAGCAGAACTTCAAAGGAACAAAACAAGAAAGAATTCAAGGCAAATAAAGACATCCAAGATAGCTAAAGCGAAGGATAAAATGCAGGTCGATTTATTCAAAATTTACTACTGAGGGTATAGGCTTCATTTTTTTGGTTTTAAATACTACAACTTATAATTTTTAAATATTGCGTTTCCATTTAAGTTTCAATGTTTTCATTTCAATCGAGTGTTGAAAAATCTATATTATGTCATTTTTTGTAATATACTCGGATGTATTTTTTCCGGAACAAAAAAATAAAAGCTATGTTGTAAACCTGTTAATGTTCCGAATAAAATAAAATAAATTGATTTTGAAACACAGAATATTTTCCGGGAATCGGAGTGAACATGGCAAATGTTAATTTAAAAGAGTGCAGTTTGCCCAAAATGTTTATCGAATGTTACATTTATTTTTCCTGCGAGAGGAAGAAGCAAGATTTATGTCGACACTGGTTTTAAAAAGTTTTTTTTTTATAATTGGCAAATAAAAATTCGGCGTTTACGCTGCCAGATAAAAGGTCTACATTTTGTTTTTGATTGATAAAATAAATATTTACCCTGATCGCTTCGAATACTCCCCTTGAAGAAATTTCTGAGGACGGTTATGTAATTATTTTGGGTTACCATTCTTGTGGGCCAATTTATTACACCATCCGTAAAACAGCATATTATGCTTAGCAAAGATATGGGAGGAATATTTTTAATTGTTGTTGATAACATTTCGGATCCAGGGCACGTAGTGGGGAACATAGGTGTAGACGTCTGGAAAGCCCGGCTTGGCACACCCGGAGCCGAAGGATGTGATACCCTCGAGGACCCACCGGTTGTCGTTGCCGAAGCACTGCAGAGGACCTCCCGAATCTCCCTGTAACAGAGGTAAGTTGATAATTAATATAGTTTGCGTCAAGGATAAGTAAAAATAAATAAATATAGAAATGTGTGTGTAAATATTGACAATTGACACCACGCAGAAGACTCAAGATGAAATCTCAGAACGTATGCCATTTTTAACAACGCTGTGCAGAGGGTGTTTTTAAAGAAAGGAATAAGTGATCGTGGATCTCTTCAATATTCATTTGGCCTGGCTTTCCTAGTTGTACGCTGGCACCGGTAGCGAAGAGATCAATTGTGCTACTTCTTCGGAATCCCTTCTAATTGAAATAACGGTAGAACGGTAGAACTCCAATCAGACTCTGAAGATCTAAATAATTATCCTCCCGTTTCAAATCTACCTTTCAGCTCAAAAGTTTTGTAAGTCATAAGTTTTAATTATGGGTATAAATTTTTAGTCGCTAATCATAAGTCTTAGCTGTAAGTCTATAGTTATAAGTTATAATTTATACGCCACTAGTTATTGGTCTTAGGCCAGGCGAGCACAGGTGACTTTTATCACGGCAACAGTTTCGTCACTGTCACTGTCTTCCAATCGAGCACGCACGCGGTGAGCGACTGTCACCCCTCACCCTTTCATTCCGGCAATGGATTTCGATCAGGCGGATGAGTCACCGAATTACATTTTGTCACCCGTACGCGAGTGCCCATACAAAAGTACTCTCTACAGACACGGTGGCAGTTTCGTCACCCAAAAGTCGCCGGCCAGTGGAACTAAAAAGTCACCCTAATGTCACATCGCTGCGTGCGCGGACCTCCATATACTCCAATAGATTTGGAGATGGCGACGATACTGTTGCCGTGACAAGTCACCCGTGCGCGCCAGGCCTTAGTGAATCAGCTGTGTGTATGTTAATTAAGTTGTAGAGCGCTCTTGAGGTGACACTATTTCACGAAAATGACGGTATAGAAAGCCAATTATTATTATTATTAACGATGATTGCTTTCGCATCTGAGTTTTAAGCTCTAAAGATTTCAACTGATTCATTAATTTTATCCATTTAAAAAAAACTACAAGTGATCGAACAAAGCAAAAAAGAAGCAGAAATTTCTTGAAATGCTTTAAATCATGCTTTGAGTGAATCAGATGAAAATATTTTATGCTGAGAAATGAAATGGACGAATAAAATAGATTGATAAATGAATGTAATATGTTATTGACATACACGTTACTAGAGGAAGAATAAGGAATTGTTTGTTACCACACAAGTTCCAGTGCTTCCATCAGTGTTCCCCGCACATAAGTGTCCATCTTTCAAAGGCAGGTTCTCCGGGTACTTCCCAAGGCACGCCTCGATCGGCAACGGCGGGACAGAAGCCTCCAGAAGGGTATCGGTCAGAGATCCATTGGTCTGTGCGCGCCCCCATCCAGTCACGTAGCACTCCTTGGACTCTCCGAGGTGGTTAGAATTATTATCATCATTATCATACAAGGAATCGCTGGAAAAGGAGAGTTTCTTCGCGTTGTTTTTATCTCTACGATTCTCCTCGCCTTTTTCATTCGCTTCTTCCGCTTTGTTATTGTCTCTTCGTCTGGTTTCTCTTTCAGTTCTAGGCACTCTATTGTTATCTCTCCCAACAATTTGATAGTGTCTTACAGGCGGGTGTCCTTCGTTATCATCTTCGGCCACTCTTATGTTATATCTCATGTTTTCTTTTTTATTTCCAAGCATATTTCCTAACACAGATTTGGTCAGAGTGTTGATTTTCTCAAGGTACTTGGCGAGGAAGTCCGATGCTTTCGATGGTGCTGTGAGTTTTTGTCTCGTGGCAGGTTTCGATTCCGGCGAGCCGAAGTATTGAGTATTCCTCACTGGAGTGCTTTGCTCTTGTTTGTTGGAATCAGGTAGGCAGATGATCTTGATTTTGCTTCCAAAACTGATGTCTGCAGCCTTGGACAGCTTCATTAGTGCTGAAATGGAGAAAATTCTAATCTTTATTACATGAAGTAGCATAATTTAAACCCAAAAATACACCCATCCATGGACTCATTTCAATTTTTATTAAACATAACAAACAAATTTTCAGAATCAGTATTAAGACCACGTCCTGACTCCTGACTTATACGCATAAGCGTACAAAGAGAGCGCAGTCGTTTGAGTGTATTGGATCCAATTAACATTACATTGTTTATGTGGACGTGATACAAATAAATAATTAAATCTTCGGAGAAATCTGAAAGTGGATAGCAGTATTTGCGTCAAGAAGTTTCCAAGTGAAAATTTTATGGAAAAAGCTTGTAGAAAGTTATTATCCTTTATTTATAAGTTAAACCGGTCACAGTTTTACAGATCACTTCAAACTAATTAGGAGCAGGGTTCATTGGGGCACAATTGCCAATATATAGAGGCCACAATCCTTAACAACTAGGTAACGATTAACGAAAACTTCTCGAACCTTGCAGGACAAGCTTTTCAGAAGCCTAAACTTAGCAATCACGCTATCCAGTTATGGAACTGGAAAGTGACAGCAAGAGACCGGTAAGAATGGAGACATAAAAAACGGCTAGGACCCTCCAATGGTTGTAGCGGCGCTGAATATTATGCTAATTATAAGGATGGAAAAAACAGAAAAAAAGTCACTGATTCTTTAGAATGTTCGAGACTCATTCACATCTAGAATATAGGAAATATGTGAAGCGCAGTGCCGTGAGGAATGAGGAACTTTAATTATCAGTGCAAATGGCACGAGGGTTACAATTCTCATCAACAGTGAAGGGAAGGTTGAAGATGACTTGAGGTGATGGTTGAAATGAATTATATTTACATCTCTATCAGGGCAATCTTCTCCCCGTAGACTTCAGCCCGGAACAACGCGGCGGAACTGAGTTCGTACCAGCCACATAATACGTATACTATTACTCTTATTGCAGTTATCATCAGTTGGGTAATCATCTGTTTGACGCTCCACCATGTTCGCACAATTTCGTTCAATGCGAACTAAGTTTTTTTTTAAGAAAGACAAACATTCATGTTTAAAAACTTCCACTACCTTTCCTAGGTACCCGTTCTCTCTATCCATTGTACTTTGAGGGTGCGCCTACGAGCATATGTCCACATTTCGAAAGCTCGTGTCCATCATGTCAGTGCTGGTTCAGTGTCCAGTCAGAAGAATGGAGGAAGCATTAAAACAGAATATAATAATAAATACAACCAACTTGCCTATGTCGTGTTGGTAGTGGTGGAAGCAGTTATGCAGGACGATCTTGTCCACGCTGACGTAGGAGCCCGTCTGCTCCGACCTGTCCCACTCCCCGAGCACGGCGGTCCACAGCGCGGCCACGGGCAGGTTGAACAGCTCGCTGCGGAGGAAGGCAACATGACATCGCATTCGGTGGATTGTTGATTATGCAATATGTGCAGTGAAACATTGAACGGATGATTTTATCAAAACATGCTTTAAATAACTTTATTCGATTAATTTTGCCATCCATCAACACGAGCCATTAAAACTTCACACGTTCGTTATATTTATCTATTCCATTCTGACACAAAACTAGAGGGAAACTCATTGACAAAACATTATTTTGAAGTTCGATTGGTTTTGAATTCGAGGTCTTTGGGCCCAGAAAAATGTCACTAGAATAACTCTTATCAATTAAAAAGAATAAAACTGATTTGGGAAAATTGTCCAGGTCCTCTTTTGTTGCTATTCTTAAAAAAAAAATACAATATTTCACCAATTAACTATTAAGAAGATATAGGTACATAAACGAAAATAACGAAATTTGTCTGTTAATAATTATGGTTCTGGACCAAAGTTGACAAAACAGGATAAGAATTGAATTCATTTGACTCATTTTTGTTACGTTAAAGTTGAGTAGAAAAACATCGTGAAAAAATATAACCAAACTTTTTTTTAAATATCGTCTGCTCTTATTGGCATTCCCTTATGTGACTTGGAAGTGAAAAACTCACAGAATTCTAAAAGTCAATGATAACTGACGTAGAAACAAATCCCACCATCGCATCAGCGAGACTTTCTGAGCATTTTATTAACTGGAAAATAATTTTATGAGCTTTTTCTTTCTCGATGCGAACAAACCATCAGGAATAATTATGTTTGTTTTGAACTTACTTGTTAACGCAATGAGCTGCAGTCAGTAACCACAGAGGGTGTATTAGCACCCCACCGCACCAGTGGCCTATGAACCCGTACTTAGGGTGCAACAGCTGCAGCGAAATCTGAAAATGGAAGCAAAAACAGATCAGAAACAACACAAATGATCATTGCCCAGTATGGAGTGTGGGAATCTTAAATGTTAAATTATCGTAAATTTCCGTAACAGCATTGTAAGATTGGTAATAGGGGTAGCAAACAACTCACTTGCCAAGGCCAAGCCCCTCTCTTGGACTCCCTGCCTCTGATGATGCGCACACTCTCCCGGTGAGCCTCTCTCGGAGTTCTGTAATGACGCCTGTTCGGTACCCCACACTCTGAAATTGAATTATTTCATCAATCATTAAATAAGTCTTTAATTTACAATTTAAGATACCCTCAAAATTGTGGATATAACAACTTTCATTTTTCAGACTTATAATTTCAATAACAGAAATACTAACAAAACCTGTTAGCTTTTCGGTTTTGGTACAACCTACGTTATGGTTTATAAGTGCGAACAATTCCAGATAGTAGATAGATATTAATTGATTAAAATGAACCACCAACTCGAAATTATCATTGAGTATGCAGCAATAGAAGGATACCAAAGGTGACTATGATGGGCTGGCCATGCGGAAAGAATGCCATGACAGAACGCTTACAATTATGACTACTCCCTTACAACGTTTTATTAAAGGTAAACGTAGGTACATGCGTGTATTGAAAATTATTCTATCAAATTGTCGTTTTGTTGCTTAATTTAATATGACAAAAATAATATTGCAGTTGGGCGTTATATTGAGATGATATAAGAAATAGAAGTCATTGTCTAGTATTTATAATTTTGAAACTGTTAATTCGTAGTGAAGATCCATTTTAATGATTTTAATACTACCAAATATGTAACTTTATTCCACTACTTTTTATTTAAGACCTGACCGGTTTCATCTTATGACGGGCATCTTTAGACTGATACAATTTTATAATAATATACTATTAGGTCCGGAAGGGATGGATATTGATATTCATAGTGAATCATCTGTGACTTAAGGATTTTAGTTTGATGGCTGACAGAGATGGCTTTACCATACCTTCAAAAATACATTCGGGTAGTTTTATCACCTTCTGGGAGACGGTTTACACGGGGTACGTTAGATGCGTTTGTGGGTTTTTTTTTAATTACATAATATTTATAGTTGCCAACTTTATTTTTAACAGTTGGCTATTTTTTTATTTACTTTTTGATTTTCCCGTCTCTGTTTGGTTAATGTATTTTGTAGAAGGTATATTTACATTGGTGGTTTGGTAAAATATCATAAAACAGTAATAATGTTTATTTATTTTTAACGCCCTGATGGGCTTTTACATAGTAATATAACATAAGTAAGTGCATGAGTACAGTTTAAAAAGGATATACATGAAATAATACAGTAAAACGTTTTGAGAAATGAATAGCAAAAAAATAAAAATATAAAAAATAATAATAATTAATAGTTCCAATACATTAATGATAAGTGAATATTTCGTTTAAAAGTCTTTTAAATTTTGGCAAATTCGCATAAAAGAAATCAATATTTGAGGTGTATTCATTCCCGAGTGTATGTAGGCGAGAAATATGTGCACATCGGGGTATTATCTTTTGTAGATTTCCCCTTAGATGTCTGCGACAAAAATATCAGATTACTAATTAGATATTATTCAAATCATCATTCTATACTTTTGTTGGTTAGGTACTTACGTTAGTTTTCATAACATCACGTCCACTGCTCTTCTGTAAATTATTTATTTATACGAATACAATATCAATACATCGTCACCATTGCAGATAAGAACGCAATGAAGCAGAGGCAATTAAAAGTGATAAATTTATCTGCCTTTTGAAGGCATTATCACTACTGTCTAGTTATCCCGCATTAGGAAGTACACGAGTACTTGACAGAACTTTAAAACAGTTTCAGCCCATAAATAGATATTATCCAATTTAAAGATGTTCATAGCAAGAAAAATCTAGTTCGGTCAAAAATAAGTGGTAAAAGTAAAATACAAAATGCTTCTAAACTTCTAATCATAATATTATTACACCGGAAAAACTTCATAAAATGACGATTTCAAAGGGGGAAATATCGAAAGCTAATAATAACAAAAGGTAGCCAGCAAAAACACCGTCACCGGCACGCGTGTATACATACCCGAGCATGTACGAGTACGTGTACGTGACGCACTCGTCAACTCGTTTTATTAGGTACTCAGAAATGTCTTAGAAAAGCGTTTCCATGGTGGCGTGTTAACATAAAAATTCTGTCATTACAAAGCTGGCAATATAGTTTTATTTAGCGATGTGTGAACTTGTAGTTTGTGAAGCGTTCACAAAGCTTTGAAGTTTTTCCCATCGCTAACTACAAAAAACTACTGTACGAATTCTTCAATTGTAGTACTTCGTTCGCTCGCGCTTTCGCACCACCCACACCCACACTGATGTACTTGTCCTGTAGTATTATGTAAAGTTCACGCGTATTTGCTACCCGGGATCTAAATATTATAATTTTAAAAATATATGACAGTATTATTGACCTTATCTAAAACGGGGTGATAATATGGCAATAAGTATAAAATTACGGATGTGTATCTCAATTTCAAATCAAGTTTAATTAGATTATTATAAATACGATTTCACTTAAGTTCAGAAAATATATGAACTGTGGTTTTCTTTTACCCACCGCAGTCCCCAAACATAAGCTATAACTACTACATAATAAATATACTCTCGTGAAATTGCTGTACACATAAATGTGTGTGCACTATTTTGTAGCGCGTAGTTTGTGAAGCAATGTATGAACTACGAACTGATTGTACAAACGAATGATGTAGCAGTCACTCGAGTTCCTAGTTCCTACACTACACGCTACAGTACCTACTACGTTGAGTAAATGAAGTAATGAGCTGTTAGTTTATTTGAAGCGTTCACCATGAAGGGTTCATATTAAAGAACTTGCAGTTCGTGAAGCGTTCACTGAAGTTTTTCCCGTCGCTAGTTATATAGAAGTAGGGGAAAGTGCCCAATTGTCGGGTAGGTGCCGAATCCCGGGTACCCCAACATTTCAAAACTGGCGCCAACTGCGCGAACATATCGATCGGTAAAACAATGATCTTATCATCGGCCATTACAACGTAAACTGACAACCGCCATCCACTCGGTCGTGAAGTGTACGACATTTACGTAAATATTCGAAAAAAATATGTGCCAAGGCACGTCTTTCGGGTACCCGATGTAAGGCTTCAGTTTGGTATTAAATAGAAGGGAAATTTAATATGTAGGTTTCACATAGTCGATTAAAGGTGTAAAATGGGATCCTTCAGAATTGAAAAAAAACCACAAAAGCTGTTCAAAACAAGTCGATGTGAGACATGAAAACAGCGCGGCAGTTCCATGTACCGCAAACTATTTTGGAAGATTATGTAAGAAACAAGAAGAAAATACATTTCGTAAATTTTTATCTGTCGAGAGCAACGATGAGACTTTCATTCTCATAGACACGAATACCAATCATGAACCAATGGCCGATGAAGATGATGCAGGGTGTAGTTACTGTAGCAAAACATATTCATGTAATTTGAAAAATACATTGCATGCAATAATAACTAATGTAATGATAACTTCGATTTCATTTGTGATGTTTGCCTTGGCAGTTAAATAAGATTTGGACACCTTACTATCGTAATACTTTACTATTTCATAATATTTCGGTTTGTAATTTTAGTACAAAAATAACAAATATTTTTAACACTAACTTTATTGCGTTTTATTTAAAATAAATATTATTTTCAAAGTTTACCTTGATGTGATATTTCACTAAAATGTCGCCATATAAATTAGCCAAGTACTATTAACGAGTATTTACAATATTGTACCCGATATATGTGTTTGTTTTTCAAACGAAATTTCTTCTTTTTTATTTTTTTCTGTAGATTTTTATGTATGGCCGCTAAAGTATTTTCATTGTAAAGACATGATAAAAAATAGGTACAGTTATGCATTCGAACACTATTTTGAGGAAATTCGGTCATTTTCGTCATTTTAGATCTATCTAAAAAAAAGTTCCCGATAAATGTGCACTTTCTTCTTCCCACAAAACTTATGTTTGTATTGTGGCTGCTTAAATATGTACTTACTTATTATTTTTCAAACGCGATATAACTTATAACTAACTACACGCTTAAAATATCATTTGTGATAAAATTTAAAAAAAAACACCATTTCTTAAAATAAATATTCCAGTAAAAAGGAATTAAATTTTCCAGACGAAATATGTGTTAATAGCGGGCATCATTCACTTCATTCAATTATTAAATATTTTTGATTGATAAAAATCAGAGTTTTATTTGATTGATGAAATGATGAGCCAGTCGTACTACCCTAAGCAATGTTTTTCTCTTAGGCTGCGACTGAATTGTAATAATTATTATTTTGTAGCTTGCTGTTTGGTCGTGGCATACATACAAAGGACTCATAATGGAATGTGCGTGTTTTTATCAATATTTGGTTTACTCCGTGTTCAACAATAAGAGGAGTTATGAAGTTAATACGGAAGTAATATGAAAATTCCCGCTTATTTATAGTTACACCATACCTTCACGTTTACAATTTCAAACGTTTGACGCTTTTCACACGGCATTTATTACGTTTTCTATGAACTAACATCTCTTGAACAAATAAGAAAAGTGATATTGGAAATGGTGCTGTTGATCATGAATACATATTAAATACCTTTCGTGTCTTTGAAAATGTCATAAAGTGAAATATTTTAGATATTCGGAAAATTCAAGTTATTGAACAACAAAATTGAAATTTCGTGTCTATTCCAACAAACCTCAAATATTTTATTTACCTGTGAAATGGAAAGGCATTTAACTGAACATGAACAATTATGTTATAAGTTTTTGAATATTCACTCCAACCTTCAAAATGAACGCTCGACTAAATTTAATACGTCGGCTTTTCACCGCAAGCTTTTAAATATTTCTCAAAAAAAATATATACTGATTTTTTCACTGTGAATTCCGAACAACACCAACCCCCCAATCTCCCAACCGTCTGGAACCAGTGAGACTATGCTATCCATACTTGGGGTATGTTGTAAGGCTGAAGGTATTGGGGAGGGGAAGGAGATGGGGAAGAGGAAAAGAAAGGTTGAGAAGTACCTGGCTAAAACATTACATCACGAAAATTTAAACATTCAAATAGTTCTTCAAATGAATGTCTTACTTTAAGAAGAGCGTTTTTTTTTTAGATGAACCTCGGGTATATGTAACCCAAAAAGTATTGCGATGATTCAAATAAGTTCTAAGACATTATTCGCAAAACGAACTTTTCGAGAACTATTCCATATGCTTTCTGCATAACTACGTCCGATCGGGGTATGTTGGGAGGCTGCTAGTAATGGGGAGGGGAAGAGGATACTTTGTGATAACCCGGCTGTTTAAATATGATCACTTAATATGACTACAACCATTTCAAGCAACTTTTTGATGTTGAATGGTGGGCTTTCACCAGGGCGATACTGAGAGTATCTACCACCCTAAATCGATGTGCAAATGTTTAATACTATGAATGTGTATACAAACTCTTTTTAAAATTATCCAATAATATTAATCTATATTTATCTACTTTTATCTTTTATTGTAAGTAATAATATATATCTACCCTGTTATGTTGGAATACACTGATATATATTTTTTTAAATCATAGCCCGGCCGTTCCATATTTCGAACCTGCGAATTCTGGGTTCTGAGCCAAGAACCTTACCGCTCACACAACCTTATCAATACACACAACCATTTTTCATTTAAATATTAAACTGAAAATGAAGAAACTCCAGTTAAAAAATTATGACCTTCAAAATAAATTCAGAAAGCACAAGAAACGTGGGTTCTAAAAAAAATATATTTTTTTGGTATTATTTTTACAATATTATTATATAATAAAATACATGAATCAGTTTTGATAAATGTTAATATAAAATAAACCAAAAGCCGTGTTACGTCATTTGCCTTCGATCGTAAGAACATTGCGGAGAATCGTGGAGAGATATTGAGATGACAACTGTTGTGAGATTATTTGCTTTAAAATCGTATGAGCTTTTTATACTTCGAATCGGGCTCGTTTCTTCGAGGAAAAATATTAAACCTTCAACATTTACTCTACATACTTAATACATCGATAATTCAATCGAAGCCGTAAAAAAACTCGCCCTAGAGTGGCAACACTGACGAATTTCAAACGAATCGTCAAACTCAAACGAGCTCATTTCGCGGAACTGATTTTATTAATTGTTTGCATTTGGTGATTATTTCTTAACATATGAATTGTTAGTCACGTCATTATTATTAATTACTCTCGATATCAGGAATAACTGTCCAACCACCGTGCCTTGAAGTTCAAATCTGTCTCCGTTCATATAATTTATTTGTTTAAATCAGGACATGAAATTCTAAAAAATGGTATCTAACCTTCTATTTTGTTATTTTCATTTCATCGGGGGATGGGGAGGGGGGGTTGCGCAATATTTGTCAACATGTAAACAATAGCGTTGGGAAAAACTTCAATGTTTTGTGAATGCTTCACGAATTGTTAGTTCTTTAAAATGAACCCTTCGAAGTGAACACTTCAATTGAAGTCAAACTCGCAAAAAAAGATTTGAGTTTATCCGCTTATTTGTTCAGTTCTTTTTGGAGCCGGTTCCTCGCCGAAAAAGCACGTGCTAGTCGGTAGAGATTTGAAAACGAAAAGAACTGGAACTGGAACTGGAACTGGTTCCTCGCCAACAAAATCACGTACTAGTCGGTAGCGCTTTGAAACTGGAAAGAACTTGAACCGGTTCCTCGCCGAAAAAGCACATGCTAGTCGGTAGAGATTTAAATGCCTTGACTACAATTGAAGTATTTTTACAGTGAAATGAAGTTAATCAAATGACTGAAAGCTTAAATGAACTACCAACTTCAATTGAAGTATTTTTTCAATGAAATGAATGAAGGCTAAAATGAACTACCACCTTCAATTGAAATATTTGTTCAATGAAATGAAGTTATTGAAATGAATAAACGCTAAAATGAACTACCGACTTCAATTGAAGTATTTGTTCAATGAACAATAAATGAAGGAGGAACTGTTGCCAAAAGTAGTAGTTATTTCAAAGCGGTCACAACGCTAGTAAACAACCTAATTAGGGAGAGCTGACCGGGCCGTGCCAAATTAAGCAGATGTCATTGGCGATCTGTGGGCGTACTCGGTCATGAACTATATGTAACTAGATGTTTGTTAAAAAATTGTCTTTTTCTGAAATACTATAAATATACGGTTCATTCAACAGTAAAACAAAAGAAACGACCTAATTGAGTTCTAAATTATTTGTCTACGAATTCCGAACAAAACAAGGGAACGAAAATTACTACGGCAAGACAAACTAATAACCTGAAAAACGTTTTTAACGATAGATAAACCGCATCGAGCTAGTTTTCGAGTCATTACATTATTATTTATTGCGACCATTTGCATCCATTTGACAGGTGGTAGGTACATTTAATAATCTTGTGATTAGTTGCAATCTATTACACTCTATGAAGTTGAACGATTTCTCTGCAATGATATCAAAATCATTATCAAGTTATGAATTACGAGGGCTTTCCCGAGAACGCCGTTCAGATCAACGTCGATTCAAATATTCATCGACTACTCTTATAATGAAACATGAACACTAACGTTTGTATTATACTGACGTTCTAACTTTTCGAAATGTATTTTTTAAAGAACTGTAGTTAAACATTTGTGAACAAACAGTATGACGTATTATTTTGGATATAGCCAAACTGATTAAAATTTTCATAACTTTTGCAGTAAATGCCATTGCTAGTTGAAAATAGTTAGGTTGACCTTGAAATTCTAGACAAGAAAAGCTATGCTTCTGGTGATTCACACCCACTGATTCTCTGCTGTTTAGTTAAGATTGACATTATTTGGTTTAAATTGTAATGTAATATCCTGATCAATATTGTAACGGTGTGATCAATTGTAAACTGAATAATAGAAACTGAGGTACGACCTGTGAAACGCACATTTAAAGTTCCTTTATCGTATTTTAGTTGCGCTGGGAAAGTCCATCTAATAATAATATTTGGATAATTTGTATGGCGTCGTTTTGGTGAAAAATCACCTTAAGGGCGCTGTGGAGGACATGCTGAGATCAAATGTGGCCTGAAAATAAATAAACAAGTCTAATCTTTGTTAGATTATGTTATGCTGATTGTTTTTTAATAGACATATATCACTAAATAAAATATATTTTACATCAGACTTCAACTTCTGAAAAAAGTACATGGCTCTTATATGTTTTTTAGGACTCAAATATAAAGCTCATCACCGCAACACATTGTACATAACCAAAATGACACTTTGGTAATGAATTCGACTATGTTTTACCTAACAATATAAGTAAAAGTGTTTTTGCCAAGTAAAACTCATCAAATCGCCTCTTCTGTGGGGCACTGCATTCCCCAATCTAAAGGATTCTCGTGTCCGCGATCAGTTCATAATAATAACCAAACTACACATTAAAAAACACCATTATCACCAGGAAGTTTTTTGTAACGCGATTTCCATTAAAGGATGAACATGATTTTTTTTATGTACCTCAGAGAATGAAACAGAAGTGGAAACTGTTGAGCCAGATATTTTGATAAAAATATAAATGGGATATTTTTGATGACAGGACAGTTAAACGAAACTTTTTATAAACGCAAAGAGAACTTTTGGATTTTTCCAAATATCAATTGTAGTTACTATTTTATTTTAAAATTTTATCTGGAAATTTTATACGCACATGTTGAAATGGCTTAAATTGCAAGGAGGCCACGCTTTCCTCGTAAGAGAATAGCCATTTTGCTAATTTAACAATGCTAATAATCGCGCCACTCGAGGCAGACCGTGTCGAAAGCATAACATGCGCAAAGAAGTTAAATTGTTGAGGAATAAAGCGGTGTGATCGATAGAGGTTACATTTTGTGTGAATCGAACCCACGACTTCGAAATAGAAATCTGTCATTGTTTCCCTGAATCACGTTTTCCGTATTTAAAAAAAACATACGTGTTCTTATGCAAATATGACTAACTTCCTATCAGAATCGTTACAAAGAATTATATTTATATTCTCGAACTATAAATTAGAAAGGTTGTACTTTTCCTCACAAAACACGAAGTCCGACCTTGGCAAGATGTTAAAAAAGACACTTGAGCATTAAAACAATTAAATAAAAACAACTTCAACGAATCGGATAAACACGCTGGACGCAAATCGAAAAAATCTTTAGTGATTCATCCAGACAAGAATCGTGCGTGAACCATTACGTATTGTGGTCTGAAGCGCTTTTTAGTGCTTTGACGCCGTGTAAGAATTAATAAATGCCTTTTAATGGTACTGTGCCTAATTGAAAATGTTTTTTTTTTCTGGATAGCTACAATGTTTACAAACGTTCTTGAGATTGTTATGTTTATATTTTTAGATTATATAAATGTTTAGATTTTTTATGTTTTCGATTATTTGGATTTTAAAGCTTAATTTTAACGCTTTTTTAATGGGGAGCTCTCGGTGCTAAACATAATAAATAAATAACCTTCATGTTTTCTTTAATCTATTTGCATGTGTTGTTTCTTTAATCGTTATTTTTCACCCGCTCTTTCTTTAACCTCATATTTTTTCTATTTTCCATTATCTATTCTTCCATCTTCAGACAATCATAAAATCTTTCTCAGTTCTTATTCAATTTTTTAATATATATATATATACATATATATATATATATATATATATATATATATATATATATATATATATATATATTTAAGTAAGACAAACATTCCCGGGTTACGAATAACCTGACAATATTTGAAAAACTCCTACTGCCATCATAATAAGCGGAAGATGTTGCTTGTGCAATGATGGAGGACTAAGCCAGCAGAGGAATTGAACGCACGACGCCCGGGTGGGAATCCGACGCGTTCTCCACTCAGCTACCGACCGGTCAATATGTCCTAGTTCTTCTTCATTTAATATTTAATTCATTCCTAGTTCTTCCTCCGATCTGCAAATCTACACCCATTACTTCTTAAACTTTTTATAATTTTCTATTTAACTCCAACCTTCGAATATTTTTCAATTTTTTTTTTCAGTATACTAATAAAAAATAATATGCCAATAAATAATAACTTAATCTTGAATCATTAAATCTTTTCTAGGTTTTTCAATATGCAAATTTTCATGTGTGTTTCCTTCAATCTTCAAATATACCATTTTTTATCTTAAACTGTTATTTCTCTATTTTTTTTTATTTTATCAGCTTTATCGAAATATATTATGTAGTCTGAAATACACCATGAAGACTATCTATCGTTCAGTGATCATGTTTGCTTAATTATTATCTTTGCAAGAATTTTTCCTTTTTTATTAAAATTCCAACATTCCACCGATTTGACGCATTTTGTTTTCTTTACATTTTTCATACCTTCAACTTCTTTTCGGAGTTGATGGGATGGGTTCATTTCGTCATTCGTTTTCAAATGAAAGAAATCCATCGACTGATCTAGGTCATTATTTAGATGGACTTACGATGGGTTTTTTTTTTAGTGAAATTATTTAAATGAATGTTATCTGTTGGCTTTCATCTTTTTAATTCACTAAATAGCTTGCTGCAGCCAATGATTACCATCGAATATTAATAACTAATATTTTAAAATTTGGATACAGGCAATTCAAAGCGGGCCAAAAGATTGCCTCGATTGCTAAAGGATTTAGATCAGCGGAAATTCGCATATTTCAAATTTGTTTAATTTTATATTGCGTTTAATGGCTTCATTAATATTACTTTAATAATATATGTTAATTTAAGCGAATTGATTCAAAATAACAGTTTTAAACTAATTTCTTTACGATTGCTGGAATATTATTTTGGTAAACGACATCAAACTCAAGATGGGATATTTCCGAATGGTTTTATTAAATGAAATGTTTTTTTATGGAAAAAAATAAGAGTTATCTCCTTCCTGAAAGTGAATCTTCAAACTACTTTTATAATAGAAACTTTTTCAATATCACTGAAATCTAAAAAAATCACGGCACTCCAATATTTGCTATTTTATAAAAAAAACGTAACTGTTACCATATAATCTGATAATTCATACAATGGCTCTGACTAAGCGCTATTTCACACCTTATTTATTTCATAAATACTTTTAACTTTTCTCATTTTAATAATTTGCATATTTCACTTTTACTTTCATAATACATAGTATACATGACCTAACCTCGGTAACCTCGTTGCTTTCCTCGTGATTATGTTTTTCACCTAACCTAACCCCGACACCTCAATTACCCTTTCTTTAAATTATTCACTACTTTCAGAAAGTATATATTTATTACAACAAAACACTCAAGGTTCATAAAACACACAATTTTAGTGAATTATGAATACAGTGAGTTATTTAACTGTCAAAGAATTGATCGTTCAGATTACAATTTAGCATGACTGTGTGGTATTATATGTACATTAATTAATGCGCATTGCTTGTTTATGTGCACATTTAAATGTAATAAAAATAATAGATGTTAATTATTTGACTAATTTTCAATTGAATAGCATTATAAAGTTGCACGAGTGATTGTTCCGTGTTTGGTTTTTTCCTTGTATCTATTCTTATGATTTTGTATATCTCGTCCCGTGTCCGTATATTGCATAATTATGGTTTTTGTTTTTTTTTATAATTTCTCATGTCACTGTACACATACGTTGTTTTTAATATATTATTATACTGTCGCCTGTCATGAAATTAGAATTCATTTCTGTATAAATGATTAATTTCGTACTTATTCGTTTTTAGAAGAAAACATTTCTACTGTTATGTTTGTACTATGTATCATAATATTATGACTGTAATGAGCGTAATATTAATGAAAGTGCATAATATTGCAACTAGTTGGGTCTCACACGAGACACGGATATGACCAGCGCCACAATAAAACAAGATACCAGCATCAGCGGTGTATTCACTATTTATCCACTCAACAATAGTAATAGCCACTTTTAGGTAAAAAAAAAAATACCTGTAATGGTGAAGTGCACGCATGTACATAAGTCTGGAAACGCTTAACTTACACATTTTTGTTGATTTTATAAATCAGCATATTATGAGCAAATACAATAGCTTTCAAAAAAAAAGAGAGAGAAATGTTTTAATCTAGGTAAAATCCACTTAAGAATCTTCTTTTTTAAAGTCGTGGGCAATGTAGACTTTAAACATAATACTTCATTTGCAATAACTTGAATTACATGAATGCTTATTATTTTCAAAAAAAAATTATAAAATAAAACATTAAGTATGTACGAGAACTTAAAATAAATCCCATTGAATCTCTTTGAAACAGAAATTTTATTTAGTTTTGACTTACCTATGCGAGACTGGTTTCTCAACCATGGAATTAATAATTACAATTAATAATAATTAAGTTATCTTCAATGAAACAACGATTGGATAAATTATCTAATACCAAATAAGCTCATATGTCGCATTAGTTTTAACATGGCTGTACCTACATTCAGAGAAAATTGAATTACACCATTGGCTATTTACATCAAAGTATTGACATTTTGAAATAATTTTTATTTAATGAAAATTAATTTCCTACCAAAGTATATGTTATACTGGTCAGCACACCGAAAGGGTTTGAATGACGCAGATTAGCCTACTACTAGGAATCGCATTGGGTTTCCAGACGTACATTCATCACTTCCGATTAGACCAGAAGCACGTGAAGTTAGCCAAGAAGCCAGAAGAGAAATGCTCTCAGCGCTGCGGCAGTTTGCTGAAAGTGAGAGTCGCGAGGTCAACACTCAGCTGAGATAACAATGTATGAACAAGAACTAAGAGCGCTCTCAAATATTGAAACTCTCCGGTGAATCCGGTTAGCGACGGAGATTGCTCGACTCGTTTAGTTCTGGCTGGGCTTCATTAGACCTGCGCAGAAGCCTTCCATTATTTTACCACACTTCCATCAGATATGCCTCGTTTTGGTACAGATGCAATGCCCTTTGGGGCTGTGGAGAGCGGAGAATACCTCGGTACTTTGTTGGTATGCGGTTGTAACCGACGCTTCTAAAAGCAACATTATAGATTAGAAATTAATGGATCAGGAGGCCTGGCGAACTATTTCATTGTGTCGGGAAGTGTGCAGAAATATTATGGGGTATATTTGTGCATTACATTATTACCCCCGTGGACTTGCTTATGGAAAAATAAACAAAAAAGTATTTGAATTTTTTCTTTCGGTCATGACCATTGTTCTTTTTAGTTTCTGGATTTTTTTTCTGTTTTGTACTTGTGTTTTAAATTATTAATATTATTTAATACCTAATGATAAATAAGCATTAATTCTTTAAAGTTAATTGTAATTTTAATAATGAAATATATATTTTAATGACTTATTTTTAAAATTTGGGTAATTTTACAGTACAATTGTTATATAATTCCTTAAAACTCGAAAACAAAAAGCATTCAACTTCACACACTTAAACCAATTTGCATTGAGTATACAGGTAAACCAGCTTTAACGCGTATATCGTATTATAAAGTATAAAGCCAGAAAATACTTGTTTTGGTACAAAACACGTTTTTAATAATTAGACTATTCAGCAGCGCTTATTTTGTGATTTCCATCTTTTCGCCAAATCTCAACTTTTCCCCATTCTACTTTGAACCACAAAAGTACGTTTGTTGTGGTTTTCAATATACACTATAACATATAAGTGCTATATTTCAGCAAACCGTGTGAACTAAGCTTTGTGCAAGGAAGAATATTAAAAAATCAAAGGTGTGATGTGTCTAAGAGCAACGAGTGACTTGCCTAATTGATTGACAGTCAAATGTGAGGGTTGATAAAGCTTAAACTTCCGAGTTACTGTATAGAGAAACAACCTAATTTTGATTTTAGCTTGAAAAGTTTTCGTTTTTCACTTTCCCCGGCCCCAATCCCACTCTTTATATCTAGCACGCGTTTTTACCAGCTTTGTCGCCCCAGGGCGATTAACTGAAAGCCCTAAAATACGCGGAAATAAGATATTTTACCAGTCGACTCGTGTAAATATACCTATATATATTCAGCAACTGAGACGGGAAAATCAGAAATAAAGAAATTAAGCTGTCACCAGTAGATATTTTACTAAAAAAAAACACAGATTCATCCAACTCATCACCATACCCGTCTCCCGGAAGGTCAGCAATAAAACAAAATACCAAGTCTCAAATGTTCAATATTACATAGAGCCAATAGCGTCTATTCCGGACATAGATGTAATATACTATAGATTACCTTCAAATTATACCAGTCTGAAGATGCCCGTTACAAGGTGAAACCGGTCCGGTCAAAAATAAATAAGTAGAAATAAGCTACAAAGATTTTTCAATCATAAATTCATATAGATAGAATTTTTTTAGTTGATCTGCTGACATGTTGAACAGATGCTTGTGAAATTTTATTTTTATTTTGTTTTAGCCTAAATGAGGCTGTATGAAATGAATTCATTGAGTTACTTTTAAAAAATACATATTTCATGTATCTGCTAGTTTTTCAAATTTTCAAATAACATTGTAAACGAACCGCAACAGAGATTTTAATTTACACGAAAATAAAAAATAAAATACTATTTAGGAAATTACGTAGTAACTTTGTGATAGAATAAAAAAAATCAAAATAAACTTCTGCTGACATAAATTGAATTATAAAAATATTCTGAGATTTTTTACGAGAATCTTAGTGGGTCATAAAAAATATTAATTAAGAAAATAAATGTATCAATTAAAAGAATTAAACCCATTATATGTGGTAGACATTCAATATATCCAATCTTCTATTGAAATCTGCTCGATCCTCATTAGATACGGTTGTGTCAAAACCGCTTGGCGTCTTTCTATGCGAAAGCGACATAAATATAGTGGCATACTTTAAATATATATTTTTTTAAATAAATTATTATTGAGCTTTTTAACTCGTTTTTTTACCAATCCAAATTCCAATAAAGTAGAAATTTGCGATAAACACTGCGATTCGTTTGCAAGTCGATTTAAATTACGTGTCAGCAACTCTTACATACCAAACCGGTTGAATTAATCGCTTCCAGTTTTTTTCACTTCCGTTCGATGTGCGAATCCGTCAAATGTTGGATATCCGGTTCTCTCTTTATTACACTATCAATAAATCAACTTATGCAACCGTTTTTTTATTTTATTTATACAGTGACGAGTAGACATCAGATTATATGCACTGTCAAAATCTTAAAATACGCACTAACAGTGTCAGAATACATTAATAATAACAGTAAATTTATAAGGCGCAGTTTTGTGATAGTTCACCTCGAGTGCGTTTTACGCTAAATTAACTAACCTAAAATAATTACCAGAAAATGACATATAACAGATAAAGCAAAAACCATCTAAAAGCATGATTGTTATAAATCATGTAAAAATGTTCAGATATGGGTATAACAGTGCATGTGTACATCGACAGATTAAAAAAATACGAGAGGCTAAGGGTGTAAAAAAAACCCAGAAACAAACATATAAACAAACTTGTTGAAGTAAATAAAATAGAAGACAGTTAATATACAGCTATGTATGGAATACCTCTTTTGGAACCGGTTCTTTGGGAGACTTTTGTTTCATGAGGGGGAAAGGTGACTCGTCGTAAAAAATATTCCAAAAGGAACAGGTTCCAAAAATAGCCAGTTCCGACCGCAGAACATAAAAATCACGTGTTTTCTTAATGTTTTTCAATTACGACAGTATTATGCATATGCAAATGCAAATGCACGTAACCCGATGTCTAGTGATGAGAATTAATTATTGATTTATATCTTATCAGATGAAAGCATTTTCCACAGGCAACGCTGTCAACTGTTAACAACGGTCTAAACTGTCTAGAGTCCTGGTTGTCGCAAATAAAAACAAAATAATGCGCGCCAGTCTGTCTTTTGGAATTTATTTATTTAATTTTGCAGAAAACCTGTTTTTAATCATTTACGCTTTGGCAGTATAATATATTAAAGTTCTTAGTATTTTTTCAGTGCGATTGAAATGAAAAGTTTTCCGAGGTATAAGTATTTACTAATTAATATATATTGATTTTTGGCAAATGAATGTAATTGATTCTGTATTTTAAAACAGTTTTCGTTTATAGCAGTAAATTGACGCGTGTTATCTAAATTAAGAACGAACTAAAATTTTAAGTAACCAAATTTTACATTTCCATTTATCCAAATGTCAAAATTATGCCCTAATCAAAGAATGGTAAGTTATTTCCGACTGCCGTCTGTGGGGTGGGATCTCCCCGGTGATAGCCAATCACGACCTCCAAGAAGAGAGGGTACCGGAAGAAGACGAAAAGATTTCTACTGATTACTTTATTCGCATGCTAAACAATCATTGACGTATCAGAAAGAGCTAATTAAAAGTAAAGATATGCAAAAGTATTCGTGATTAAATACCGCACAAAATTGGTAATCGGAACTATTAGAAGACACGGATAAATCATTTTGATGTTTGTTCAAAATATACTTAAAAGAAATAATTATCACAACCGATGTTCAGCCTGCACTCTTAATCATTCCTCATTCTTTATTAATTACCGTAGTAATATTATGACACGAAGGCTCGAAGCTAAATTATGCTGAACCTGTACACGAGAATCGGCCATTAAATAATACACCATGAACAAGGTTCATTGGCACTATCAACAGTATCAACAAAAACCGCGAAAGGGAATAAAAGTTGCATAGCGTGTGATGTATAATCTAATCTATTCATCTCTCTTGATATAACACAAGAATAATGGTGAGTTTAGTGTGTGGTAACTTTCACTCTCTGAATATGCAATTACCGATACGCCGATGTTTGAATTGAATATTCATTAGACATTACACAACAGAACATGCTCTCGCGGCCAGTTTAGAAAACATTATTCAAGAAGTGCAGAGCTGAGTTCCATAGTTATTTTACTCGCCCTGCACAATGACTTTCCCGGAAGTTATGGGTATTTATTAACAAGTTGTCGTCACGTTGGTAATATTTGTTCATTGTCAATCTACTGTTTGTTGAGTTCAAATTCAATGCAATGAGCCTTACAATCAGTATTCTTAACAAATTAAAGCTTTTTTTAGAATGAATACTACATGTAACAACAGTTTGCATTGGCTTCGAAGCTCGAATCAACTATCGTGCAACAAGCAAAGCGAAGAAGCAATCTGGTAGAACTAAATTACCTAATAGTATTTAATAATAAATAAAGTAATATATAAACAGTAACAACATTTGGCATTTTGTTCAACCTAGCCCAAAGCTTCAAATAAAAAATATCACATTTTGACATATTTGAACCGCCTAAATATATGTTACATATGCAATCACCGAACAGATAATTTAATACAACAAGGGTTATTTGTTCGGTGTATGCAATGTATTTATCCATTAGTGCACGATAGCGAAATTAAACAAATATAAACAGGCTGTGTATATAAACCAACGGTGTCATAAAAAATAATATTCCATACGAATGGTACGCAGGGACGCCGCCGTCTGTATGCGAAAATCAATAATGCCACCCCTATAAAAGTTTTTATTTATGTATAGGTGCCTAAGATATTTTGTTTCATTTAACTTGAAGTATGTACGTGCAACCCATTCAACGCGCACGCCTCAGCATATGAGGCGCGACCGACCGTGCCTTCTCTGCGGATGCCTCAACAGTTGGGTCCTAAAGTTTTGGCGTCGATAAAGTCGGAATCCTGTGCTCTATGTTTGTTAAATCTTCACAAATATCTTCATACATTTGTCATGCTAGCGACACCTATAATATTTTAACTTCAACATTCTGTATTCGATCTCAAATCGTAAATATCCGTGGTCGGTGGTCGGGATCCCTTTTGCGTAAACATTCAAATCTGCCGCCGCTCGCCCTACCGACTCGCGCGCCTGCGCACTTGATTCACCTCGTTAGTGCAGTGGTCTGTGCGTTGATTACGTGAAAGCGCATTACTTTTGTTTATTTACATTTAAGAAAATGTTCATTATTTGAAAAAACTTTTCATTGTTCTACATTTTGTTTAAAATAGTATAGTATAGTGTTCTAATGAATAATATGTCGGTTACGTTTTATATATTGTGATCTGTAAAAGTTTACGTGAAATAGTGAAGTTTGTTATTATTAAAGCGAGAGTTACAAAAACATTTAAAGGAAATGAGCAGGATTGTGTATGTATACAAATTGTGAGTACAAATACGATTCAATTAGTCACATTAATTCAGCATTATATGTTCTTGTAATATTAGATAACTAACCCAAAATGGAGCACCAAAACCTATCCGAAGAACAAATCGTCGAATTTGTCGGCGCGCTTGATTCGGATTATGAAATGTCCGAAGAAGAATATGAGCCATCTGATGTATCGAATGAAAATATAGATATAGAAATGCAACCCATTGAGGTCATCGAGGAACAAAATGATGATAATTTTGGGTCTTGGACATCTGGTCCCCATATCCCAATAATTCGTGAATTCGATGATTTTCAGTCAGGAATAACAAAGAACAGCTTAACAGAAAATTCTCCGGAATTAAATTTTTTTGTACATTTTCTGAATAAGGATATAATGGAGAAAATTGTTGCAGAAACAAACAAATTTTACTTTTTTAAGCTTAGCGAGATGGAACCGACTCCAAAAGCCCGTACACATAAATGGATAGATACTGATATACCAGAAATGTACATTTTCTTTGCTTTGCCCATGTTGATGACACGGAATAAGCATTTGACTGTGGAAGAACATTGGAGTAGTGATATTTTCCTCAGAGCTCCTATCTTTAGTAAAACAATGGCGAGAGATAGGTACCAATTATTATCACAAATGTTACATTTTTCGGACTCAAATTTCCCAGTTCCTCGTGACAGACTTTTTAAAATTAGATTACTTTTAGAACATACTAGAAAAATATTTAAGGAATCAATGGTGCCACAGAAAAACTTGTGTATTGACGAGAGTATTGTAGTGTTTAAGGGACGACTTATGTTTAAACAATATATTCCATCAAAGAGACATCGTTTTGGTATTAAAATGTTTGTGTTATGCGATGTGACCTCTGGCTATGTTATTGATTTTATTATTTTCTGTGGAGATGGAAGTGATATTATAGACGAACAAAATTTTGGAATGACTGGGGCCGTTGTTACTACGCTATTAAAAGATTGTGTTGGGAAAGGACACAATTTGTGGGTTGATAATTGATATACGAGTCCGAAGTTATTCGAATATCTGCATAACAATAAGACAAATGCTTGTGGGACTGTTAAAAAAAACCGGATGCCTGATTTTCGAAAGTTAAAAAAGGGCGAAATTGAGGCAAAATCTCGTGGATCACTACTTGCCCTCAAATGGTGCGACAAAAGAGACGTGCATATGCTGACCACCTTGCATGACGATTCCATGGAAGCTTCCGGTAAAACAAACCATCAAACCAATGAGCCCATACTAAAGCCAAAATGTGTGCTTGATTACAATAAGTCAATGGGTGCAGTTGACAAGACTGACATGATTTTAAGTAATTTGTCTTGTATGAGGGAATCCACCAAGTGGTATAAGAAAGTGGCCTTTCACATAATAGATTTATATTTGTTAAATGCTTTCGCCATTTATAAATCGGTTACTGAAATAAAAATACCGTTAGCTGATTTCCAGATAAATGTAATAAAGCAGCTTATAGGAAAATATGGAAAAAAATGTAAAACATTTGAATTAGCATGTCCCACAACCTCCACGAGCTCAAATCCGCACAGAATCTTCCCTAAAAACTTTACCGACCATATGCCTGAACTAATTCCGCCGACAGAAAAAAACCAAAAGCCCCGCAGGCGCTGCTACGTATGCGCTAATAGTGGTAGGCGAGAGAAGAAAAAACAAAATACAAGATTCATGTGTCAAGTGTGTGAAATCTCTTTGTTTTTTTCTTCTTGTTATAAAATATACCACACCTCAAAATAATTTTAACGGTTATAAATATTTAAGTCAAGTGTCTGCCTATCTAAACATTATTATTTACTTAAGCCTTAATAATAATAATAGAATCATATGAGAACAATAATAGATAACAGAATAGGATCGAAAATAACATGTTTTTAAAAAATATATTTGTTTGTGAAATGTGATGTGTGTATAAATACGTCAAGTGCTGGCTGGCTGCAATAGTTAATCGGCGCGGTGTCCGTTCTCGGTCAAAGCGTAACGAGCCGTCTCCGAAAATGGCGTCTCCAAATGGTGAGTTTGTTTATACTGAGATATTTGTTCGTCTTTTTTATTATGATAAATACACATGTTTGAAAGTCAGTTGGTGATAAATAATAATCTTTATGTATAAATTATCAGATCCAACTAGATAGATTATTTTTAACACTGGTGTTTTTACTGCTATAATGTGAAACATTATCAACAAAAAAGTGCCGCGTACAGGGGGTACCTAGCATAGAAACGTCACGCGTTCAAAGGGTTAAATTAAAAAAAAAAAAAAAAAAAAACAAATTTAAATTTTTTTTACGAAAAACATACCTACTTTTTTTATTTTTATTACAACGGAGACAATGATTAACAGTGAAAAGGGTAATACCTTGTGAAAGTAGAGTTCGGATTTATTATACATTTCTCACCTTTGTCCCTGTGGTACGAACTTACCTAGAACCTACATAGAATTTATAAATTCGTAATATATTTTTTGATTCTTGAAGAGGAATACTCTTTCTTCTTTTTTATCAACATTGCTTATACGCCGCAATTTTCACTATGTCATTTCAGAATAATACTGTGTATAAAATAGGAACTTTAAGAATCATCTTTGTCGTTCGATAAAAATATTTATAAAAACTTGTACGATTTTAGTAAAAAAAACTATTATATGTAGTTATTGACAAAATAGTGTAAAGGTCGCTAGAATGACGAAATTAAAAAGAATAATGAAGGTCTAACTAATATCATCCAAAGAATTCTGACTTTACCAACTACGAAGCCTTGTAGATCACATTTGCGACGTCACACGTGAGGCACTCTGTCGAAAACTCATATATGATTCGGTCGCCTCCACCAGGTTAATGAATTGTTTTAAAAATCATGTTGACTTACCGTAATTATTCAAGCTGCTCGCGAAGACCAGCGTAATTGATACATGAAGGAAGATGTTTAACAGAAGAGCATTATTTATAATGTTCATTGTGTTTAATTGTCACTAATTATTTACTGCATTCCGAACTATTTTACAATTAAGTTTCAAACACTTCACACCATTATTATTTATCATTTTTTTAATAATAACTGCGGATATAAAACATGACACTTCGATTATTTTTCAATTGCACGACAATTCATTAATTTAAAGTTTTATTTAAATTCAGCACCTCTGAAAGCTTTTTTTTTCTATTTCTGAAAACGCCAAATTACACGAATTTTTATGCCTGAATAATTTAATGAAATGACTACAATGTTTTAATGATTCAAAATAAATTTATGTTGTATTGATGAGTCTTTCATACTTAATTTTCGTTAATCGCTCCAATCAAAAAGTTAATAGCTTGCGCTCATTTATGGCAAAAACAACACTTTAATAATATGAATTTCGATTAAAAATAAATCAAAAACACTTTGTTTCAACCCCTTTTTATTGATATAATCAACATGTTTAGAGACCGATGATCTTTTCTTCGGGATACAATGTTATACTAAAATTAAATGACAAGTAAAGACATTATATAAGATTTATATCTATGGAAATGGTACCATAATGCGTTAATTTTAACCAGCTAACATTTCTACTATGAATGGATTTCTTTCACCGGGGCGATACTCACATGTATCAACAAAAGCGTCCAATGGGCAAATATAATACTTACCACATGTTATACACGTACGTTTATACGTATGTATTAATATGCCATTAGTTTCCATTCAAATTGGCCTAGGAGAAAGCGCTAAACACAAAACTGTCTGAAAAATGTAATTTAAACATTGCTGTATAAATTATAGAACTAAATGGTTCACCCAAGTGAAATAGTTAACTTTGTTAAATTTGCCTACAAAATATTTTTAGGGTTATGTTGAACAAAAATATGGACTGGTTTTAATTTTAATAGAAAATACTATGAACTTTAAACTTCTGGAATTTCAATGCGGTTTGTAACAATCACATGTGATTAAATAAACACACTGTAGATATATTTGCGGCACGTTCCAGGGTGGTAGATACTCTCAGTGTCGCCCTGGTGAAAGACCACCATTCAGAACTGAAACGTTGCTTGAAATGGCTTTTAGCCGTGTTTGGTGACTAAATTGGAATGGCCAGGTACTTCCCAACCTTCATCTTCCCATTTCCTTTCCCTTCCCGTTCCGTTCAGCTCCACAATATACCCCAATTACGGATTGCATAGTCTCACTGGCCCCGGACAGCTGGGACTCTCGTGCATTCGGCAAAAAGAAGAGAAAAAAGTGAGGTAGTTATTTTTAAGGCGATGTAATTCGTAAAATTTTAACAAAATCAGAACTTCTCTTGCTGGTGGCGATAATGTTTAAATTGCCACTTAACACATGCTGTCTGTTTCGATGTTTGGAAAAAAACGTCGCGAAAAGGTATGTTTTATTTTATTTTGTGAATCTCCGACACAAATATGATTTCCGACACAAATACGAAGATTATATTCTGAAAAATTTCATTCGCCACTTTATACAATAAAAGCAACTCCGAGAAAAGGTTCGTGAGTTGGAGATTTGACACGTCAAAGCATTTTTACAAACCTAATTTTTTTCTCGACTTAAAAATTCCAATTGAACATAGGACCGAGATGTGTGCTACTCGCAGTATTTAAATAAAGCGCCTGTAATATGTCTAGACGATCGAATATTTTGTCGTATTTTTCAAAACATATTTCAATGTCATATTAAGCGGAAAGAGATGATTAGCCAGGTTTCCGAGCTTCATGACCCGCAAAACAGCAACTCTCACTCTTCAAGCAACTCAACTCGCACGCCATTGAACAGGCAAACCTGTTATTACGTTGATCGTTGAATAAGTACCGCCGGAGAACTATTTCTTTTCCTGCAATTACTATGCGCTGCACTTGCTTTTGAGGCAGGTATGAATTTCCAGTGTTGATATTTGAAACAAAACATGACTTGTTTATTGGAGTCAAATTTTATGTTATAAACGTGGTATATGATCCGGATACGACGGTTTGATTTCCCACCTTATCTGAAGAAAGGTATATGTTTAACGTCATCTCGTATAATTATCTATTTTTTTTATTTACGATCGTTGGATCTTTAGAGCAAGGATGGTGTATTTTGGAAGTATAGAAAGTTTATAAGGACATTTAGGAAGTTACAAGAAATAAGTATTTTTTGTCATTAGTTATGAGTTTATACGTCATTAGTTGAAGGTCACTAGTTATGGTTGGGATAAGTGGTGAGTTGTAAGATAGCTTGACTAAATGTAAACCTTTTTTTTGTCATTAGTTATGAGTTTATACGTCATTAGTTGAAGGTCACTAGTTATGGTTGGGATAAGTGGTGAGTTGTAAGATAGCTTGACTAAATGTAAACCTTTTTTTTGGGTCACATGAAAACGTAAAACGCCATTGGTATGATTTTTCACAATAATGGCTGTATTTAAATATGCATTGGGTTATTATTATTGGCTTACGGGTAAATCCACGATTTTTGTTTTAAAGGACTGAGTTCAGAAAATTCGTCAGCGAAAAGTTGTCGAAGGAGGCTAGGCTAACAGCCTATAGTAGAAATGAGATCCCAAAGGAATGCTTAGATCTAGAGCGGCTGGACGCAGAAAAGAGTGACAAGATAATTTGTGACGCGCAAGTGTAGAAGAAACCGAGAAGCCCCAGAAAGACATGACACGATCAAGTAAATCTGATACTGAAGTTGCAACAATCTGAGCCATGAAAGAATAGTGTGGTGTTTTATCCTTTCAGAGATACCTCAACTATTTATTTTGCCCTATTTTCTTAGAACTACACGCGTTTGAAATTTTTCATGCGATGTTAGATGCTTTATTTAGGTAAATATATTTTAAATGCCTAATGCGTAAATTTAAAAAAAATATATGTTATCACTGTTAAGCATATTATCAAAAAATATTGCGATATTTATGAGACTAGCGGTAGGTTTAGAGTGAAATAAAAATCGTTAGTATTTTCATTATAAATTAAGCAAAGCACTTTCAAAAAATCTTTATGTTAACAAAAAAAAAAAATTTTGCAGCTTATATAATCCATCACTCAATAAGTTCGTAGGATGACACATAGTTGGCGCAGCTGTTGACAAATCCATTTTTAGGATGTACCAACCTTCAAATAATGTGTCAAAATTTCATAGTAATCTGATGTTTAGTTCACAAGTTACAGTGGTTTTAGTGACGCTACTTTTGTAATTTTCAACACAATGGAAAAATCTGAATTGATATTTAAGATGTTTAGGCAAAGCAATGGCTTGAAAAGTGTTATTCGGACTCTGCTCCATCGAGACAAATAGTAGAGAGGTGATTTGCTGATTTTAACTTAGATGAATTAAATAATGAGATACGTTACTGAGATAACGCGCGTGGGCGCCCTAAACCATTTCAACGTGACATACCTGAGATTAACTGCGATTAGTTTATCACAAACATTCGTTCGACAAACAACCTGTCACCAGCTGCCACAAACCCATCGCTGTCAGCGCCCTTGAGGTGATTTTTCACAAAAACGGCGCTATAAAAATCGTCCAAATATTATTATTATTATTAAGTTCTTTTCTGAGATAAAATGCCTTCCTGTGCTTTTGACAAGTGTAAAAATCATTCGGGAGCAAAAAACAAATCTCATGGAATTTCTTTACATGCGTAAATACACACAAATCACTTGTTATTTCAATTTATACAACTATTCACAAGGTCTTTAGTTACCGAATGGTGTAAGTGAGATAGCGAATGCAGAAATACATAAGTGTGTGGAAGACAACCTAGCGACAGTACACCGAGTACGTCACATTCTACTTCGCTGCTCGCTCGTAAGTTCGTTAAGTAAGAGAGCCGATTATTACAGTAACGCGGGACGTTCATATAGCTATCTCATTAGTACACACATATTCTATTTGGTATGGCTATCCTTTTCACAAGCGTTATGAGTTTTCAAACAGAAATCAGAGCGTGCCAAATGTATCGTTAAATTTGTATGAATATGACGTGTCTTGTATTTTATGTCTATAAATTTTAAGCGCAGCCGTACAAACACCAATGATGCTGAACGCTTTGGTCGCCTAAATTCGGCAGTTGTTCCAGAAAACATTTTTAAAAGTCCACAAAATAGTTTTCGCCGATCGTAAATTGAAGTTCCGTGAGATAGCTGACACCTTAAATATATCAGGAGGCAGTGGATTCACCATTTTGCATCAACATTTATCCTTGAGAAAGCTCTGTTCGAAGTGGGTACCGTCGATCAAAAACAACAACGCGTTGACGATTCAGACCGTCACAAGTCGATCGCAACAATGACAATATTGCACTTTGAATTGCTTCCCCAGCCACCGTATTGTCCGGATCTGGCTCCCAGCTACTACTACCTGTTTGCAGACCTAAAGAGAATGCTCCAAAGAAAGAGATTTGGCTTCAAAAAAGAATAATTGCCGAAACTAAAGCCTACTTTGAGCCCAAAGATAAATTATTGTTCTACAAAAAACACATCGAAATATTAGAGAAGCGTTGGAATGAATGTATCACTCTTGAAGAAGACTATGTTTATGAAGAAAATCAAATTTTGCCTAAAAGTTGTTGTTTTATCAATCATCTTACGAAGCTATTGAACTTACATCCTTTTCACGACGCTCAACAAAATTCTGAAATGTTTTTGTAACATTGTGATGATTTATGTTCTGAAATGATTAACAAACATGGCTCATTTAATTATAAAAATAGAATTTTGTTATTTGTATGGCGTCGTTTTTGGGAAAAAAAACACCTCAAGGACGCTGTATGTATGTACAGCTGTAAACCCATCTGTGACATAAAACTTCACTACAAACTCCAATACTGTCAAAGTCAATATAATATGTAAGAAATAAAAACATTGTTGTTGTATTTTTGCGCTGTCCGGAAATTTAAACCTTAACCTACCAATGAAGGCTCTAGAACTATATATATTAAATTAATAAATTTAATGTAGTATTAATCGGTATAAATATATTCATTAACGTTATTATAAATGTAAGCAGTAACCGAGTTTTATGTATGATTATATCCTATATAAATTAAGTATATCCTATGATTTTATCACTTGACTTTAATTATTTTTTTATCACAATATATTTTTAAATATTTATTCACTCTTTTAAATTGTTTTTGAAAACTATTATTAAACACGTTATTTGAGCACTTCCTTCTTATTTATTTAATTCAGTACCTACCCACGCGGAATCTAAACATTACACAAATGTTTCTACGATGGCAACAAACGAAATAAAGAATGTTTTGAATTTCCCGCCAAAACGTGCACCGCGACGGAAGTCCGTGGTAGAAATGGCACGGAACACAGCCAGTGGATAATAGGTGAATAATAACAATAATTGTATCGGCCACTCAAAGATAATGAAAAAATGAATGGACGTACTTACTCAACTTTTTAGTTAAACGAAAACAACCTTCACGTGCTGTGGTATCGAATGATTTACCCAGCGGTGCTGAACCTTTTCTTCCATATTATCAATTTCCATTAAGTTTGCGATGGTGGAACGTGGTAGCGAGTTCGCGCAGGTATCGTGTTTGCTCTATCAGTTGTAGTTATGTAATATGTAGTGGAAAAACGCTGTAGAGCGACAAATACTTGCGATAGTTTATACTCTCTGGTTTTAAGGACATTTCGTATTATTTGGCGAAAAATTCGAATTTTTCACAGAATACGTTCTATTCATCTCCTTCTTTCTTTAATAATAATACTAATAATATTTGGATAATTTTTATAGCGCCGTTTTTTGTGAAAAATCACCTCAAGGGCGCTGTGGTACATTTTTTAATAAGTTCATTTTTTCTCTATCCGTACTTAAGTTCTCTTTATATCCCTATCACAAAAATACTAGTAAATAAACGAATCCTTCACAATTAAAAAGAACAAAAACTCACTTATTTACCTACCTATCCGTCAATAATATTGGAGAGACCAGATCGCTTTTGGGAAACCCCTCAACCTTACTCTCCTGCTGTCTCCCTCCTGTTACTTGTGGTCAACGATACGGTGTTCTCGTCCGCAGTCCGCACCGCCCAGCAACATATGTATAGGCCTTCGCCTTGCAGGCTTATTACAAAGAAACATCGGAGGTCAGCTTTCTTCCATGATGTGATCTAACTTAAACATAACAAAACAAATAATTAAAACAATGTCAATTAGATAGCAGAGATATTGATCATCGAGGTTGAACCTGATTTGAACCTTTTCTACATTATTTTTAATTAAAATATAATAAAACACATGTTTTTCAATCAATTTTCCTAATACTTAACACAAAGTTGGACAAAATTACAATTTGACCCTGGCTAAGGGAGGAGGGGATTAAATTTATTTTAATATTATTAAGAGCATTTATAGGTTGACAACACAACATGCATTAGAAAAAAACAGATAATAATAAGGTTGGTATCCCAATAAACAAATACTTATATTATGCAAAATCGTCGATGCACATCAAATATGGGCTATGTGGCGGTTTTTACGAAAATGAGTTAAATATACAGTTTTATTTCTTTTTTTTTTCTCCACCTTCTGAAATAAGAACCACGTGATAATAACAAATAGATCAGGAGATAGAAAACGAACCATGTGCCAACAGCCAAAATGTTGCATTTAAATATGGGCTATGTGATCGTACTGCGCACATAGCTCATATTTAATACCGCGCCTGTGTCACATAGCCCATATTCTACAGCAGACAGTTCTCAACTTGTTTCCGCCGTAGTACGCGCGGTAACTGTTTTTGGAGTTTTAAATATAGAAATTCCACCTAATAGCACGTTACCATTTGGTTTGTAAAGTAGCGGTAAGTGATTATGTTTTTTCTAATAAATTTTATCTATTTTCTTAAGAATATTGACAAAAAATTCATTGAGAATTTATAAAAAATGACTGCCCTTTGAATGGTCTTAATTTGAGTTTAATGTTGTGATTAGCCTCACATATCTGCACTTTGTGGAAACTTATTGAAGTTAATGTATTTTTTATGTTTGAAGAAAGGCTTAATACTAAAATTTAACTCCAAAAAAGGAAGAAACACATCATTTTCAACCAAGCATTACACATCATTTGGCTCTGAAATCTGCAAGTATTTATCTAACTTTTAACAACATTTTACTTTATTATTGTTATAGTTTTGTGTGCTTTGAAAGTTATATTTCATTCTGTAAATTTTCTCTTCCAGGAAAGAATTTCTTTGATGATAACCAAGAGCAAAAGTGTAAAGGAATTAACACTGTTCGCTGACAAATTCAAACAAGTTTCAAGTGAATTCACATTTGTATTACTGCAATGAAATCAGCACGAAAATTATTGAATTATGTTTTCAATTTTGATTTTGTTTGAGAATGTACATTTAAATACGATGCGCAGTTCTGTATCAGTGGTTGTGAATGTTGGAGATGTAGAAACAGACAGTCAAATGTATGACAGTGTGATGTTATGTCCTGTGACTGGAAAATTTATTCCAAACCTATTGCTAAACATTGGCCCTACACCAAACAAAGATATCACTGTAAACAGAAGTCTGTGTGGATTAACTGGAGAGTTAATCCCACAAATTGATATGGATGTTTCTTTACCAATGAATTCTGATATTTCAGTTGCTCGGAAAATCAAAAAAAAACAGAAACGGAGAATCTTGCGGAAAGGGTATGTCGGGTATAAAAAAGTATTGCGGTAAATATGAACAAAGCCAATTGAAGTCATCAAAGTCTATAAGATGTTCACACCAATTACCCAAAGGTGGCACAGAAACATTATTTTTATTGTCAGAAAATGACGGAAAAGGACATCGTCTGCGCATGATTAATAGTTTTTGGAAATGGAAAAGTTGGTCGAAGAAAAAGCGCACTTTATGAGCTTTCTGGCAACACGTGCTATAAGAATGTGTCGTCATGAAAGTACAGTTATCATGAAGAAGAATGATGAAGTGGAAAAGTGGTTAAATCTTCTACTACTTGTTCCAAATCATTATCGCACACCTCAAATAGACGATAATATGTCGAATCGTCTTTTTATCGACTCTACACATGCTATCAATCTTCAATATTTAATACACTAAAAACAATGTGCCAATGTTATTATGTCCTAAATTGGTATTTACTACAAACAGAAACCTCAACTCCACAATTTCACTTTACATGTTCAATGATGTGGACGTGAACGAGTGGCATGAAGCAGATGGATGTGTGACCGCCAACAAGTTTAAAGTTGCATTATGAACTATTTATAGAACTTGCCACGTCAATATAATGAGATCATATTAATTTCTGATGATAGCAATTACCTAAATCGCAACCTAATACTGGCAAGTGGTTCGAGTGATCGAAAATATCATCAGTCACAGTAGAACGAATATTTCTGGAGATTAGTCATACTGTGATAGAAGTCAATAATGTCCATTCGGTGCTGCAGCATTACTTCAAGACCGTGAAAGAAAGTAGGGCATCCCCCTGTCACAGAGTTCAGGATTCTGAAGTACTTACCGTCGGGGATATCTTTTAAAAATTATATCAGCCGAAGGATTGGTTAGAGTTGTTCCAACAATTTTTACTGGTGATAGCCAAATATCATCACCCTTTTGACGATTCCCTTACGTACGTGAAAGAATTATAGAAGAAAAATCATTAATTTAGTTTTTTTTTTTATATTGTGAATTGTGTTCTAATTGATAATGTCAATGTTGTATAAGGGAACGTTGTTACGTTGTTATTATTTATATTTATTATTATTTGTTTGTTTCATGTTTGTATGATTAGAAATTTAAATAACGGTTGCGCGTTTAATTACCGCTGCAGCGCCAATTACTAATAAAATAATTAAGTAATTGATCGGTCTATTCATAATATTAAAAAAAAAATCTGCATAAATGTGGGTGCTGCAAGTCTGGTTGTTATGACGACTCAAAGATAAGTGTTAATACTTGAAAATGTTGAAAAAAAAGTATCATTCAAATAAACATTTGCCAAAACAGTATAAAATTAACGTACTAAAAAAATGCCACATCCTCTGCATATCGCTACAAAATTTCACTGTCACGGTATGTATAAAACATTCACATATATTTAGTGATAATATAATCCCATCTTACTATTACTAGACTAGTGTCTAATGGACAGAATTTAAAAAAGAAAATGAATGAAATATTGTGAGAGCTAGTGTAAAATATGGGCTATGTGACGAAAACTGTGCATAGAATATGAGCTATGTGCAAAAATCGCAGTAAAATGCGATTTTTTGGTTTAAAATAATGAAAATTTGCAATGAATGTATTCTTTTATTGAATGCAATATTCTTTTCCTACTTTGTCCATAAACAGAAGTATTAATTTCCGTTTAGTTATTTTTTAAAACAGTTTTTATCGATTATCTCAGAATGTACGAAACGTCACATAGCCCATATTTGAAGTGCATCGACGAAATAAAAGATTTAGCACAAAGATATGCTAAGAAAAATATTAAACATATCAAAGAAAAATATAAGTACTATATAAAATAATATAAATAAGGAATAAAACAAATTAGTGTTACATTTCACCGTTGGTGCATGGAATCAGTACACATAATAACTTATCATAGTTAATGTATTCTGGCACGTATATAAAATTATTCTCTTTTTATTAACATTTTTGTAATGATCTCAAGATGCTCGATAAAATATGCCATTTTTTACTGTAAAGATCACATGCTCTAACTATGGATGAGTTTTGTTTGAAATTCGTTAAAAATAAATTATGTGAAAAGGTGATCTTTGTCTCTTGTGAAACAAAACAAAACACAAGGGAAAACACCGCTTTCGATATCGCACCAAAATTCTAAGCAATAAGACGTACCCTCAATGTTAGCTCAGGTTAAGATTAACAAATCAATGAAAAATATTTTGTTGAATTATTCTTGCACCATTGGTTGTCGTCCCGTTCCCCCCCGTCGAAAGTGAAATGATCTACCACTCACAGCGTGCGGCGCAGATAGGTGGAGAGAGTGGCGGTGGCTCCACCGCTGCAGCGGCGCGGGGCTACACTGGCACTGGCACTGGCACTGGCACTGGCACTGGCACTGGCACTGGCACTGGCACTGGCACTGGCACTGGCACTGTGTAGTGGTGTAGTGATGCAGCGGTGGAGAGATGAAGGGGCTGGGCCGTGGCGCCGGGCACCGCTGCACCACCACAAGCAGAGCTACCGCCATGCAATTACTACCCACTGCTCTACGATCCACAGGAACGACCTTACACTCTCACTGCCACTGATTGCGCAGAGGTTCTCAAAGCCGCAAGAATCCGTACCACGAACGTTCAACTTGCTTTATTTTTATTATTTATTTAAATACCGCACAAGAAGTCCCACTGTCCGGAGCCAGTTGGACTATGGTTGTTGGGTTGATGATGCGGGAAAGGAAGGAGGAAGGGAAAGTACCTGGATATTCAGATCAGATTCCCAAACACGGCTAAAGCCATTTCAAGCAATATTTCCCATCTGGCAGGCTTTCACCAGGGCGACACTAAGAGTATCTACCACTCTGGAACGTGGCGCAAATATGCAATGTTTTTTTCTTATATAAAATGAATGTGAAATGACACATAATAATTTATAGTATATTTTACCAGACAAATATTTTTATCTTTGAATGGGCTATTATTCATATGACTAACTTTTCATGTCATATTTTAAAATGGAACTAATGTTCAAAAAAGGTAAATCAAATCTACTACCATTTTTTTCTCAGTTTTCATCTTGACAAGTCAAGTTACTTCCCGTAATTTTTGACGGGTAGTAAAATTTTAAATTAATATTTATTTTTTAAGTATTTTAACTAGTAATATTTATTTCAAAATAATATTTCAAAGAAAGAGATTTAAAATCACTTAAATTGTTATTTATTCAATTAAGTGATAATTCTGTTTTTTGAAATAATATTAATAAGGCATAAATCACACTTTTAAAACCAGTGCAATAAATTCCACAGGCTATATTTTAAACGCGTGATCAGTCGAGAATTGCAAAAAAACAAATGTGAGCAGTAAAAAAGTCCACGTGTTGTTTGGCCCGTCTGAGATTTTCTATAAAAATGCTCGACCACTTTTTGCCCCAAATTACAACATTGGGTTGGTACAGATCGACACACTAAACATTGCAGTCGGTGGCGATTCCTCTGTAGATATTAAGATTACCAGTGCCGAGTCAATTACTGGACTGCTTTATTTGGACCAATAAATGATTATCTAAATGTTCTAATATAATTTAAATTTAATAAAATTAAAAAATTTTTACTCCTGAATGTATGGAGGGGTGGTACAGTGCAATACATTCCATAATTTATAGTTATTAAAAACATAACAATTCTGCTAGTTAAAAAATACTTAATATTATTTAATGTTTAATAAAATATGCCAAACACCTACATCATTTTTTTAAATATTAAATATTTATAAAGAAATTACATTGAACACAAGTTTAACTCGCAGAAACTCGTCCAAGGGCTGGAATTTTAAAGGCTTTTCATAGATTTTCTTATACGTAAGCTCACGATTGCCAAATCCTTGAGAATAATGCTTAATCCATTCCACAGTGGTAAATACTCTCAGTATCGCCTTGGAGAAATATCTCCATTCAGAATAGAAACGAAGCTTGAAATGGTTTAATCCGTGACTGGTGACCAGATCTGAATAGCCAGATACTTCCTTATCTCCTTCCCCTCTAACTCCCTTCAGTTTCACAACAAATCCCGGTTGGAGATGCCATAGTCTCACGTCTCACTGGCTCCGGGCAGTTGGGACTCTTGTGAAGTGGTCACATAAATAACAAAAACACTTTTCAATAATGTCTCAATTATGTCACAACTATAATTTCGTTTCAATTCATAATTTTGTTCAGTATATATGATCTAACTTTTAGAATGTTTTTTAATTGTAAATATCTAATTAAATCTGTACTGCGCTAAAACATCATAAAAAAACATAAAAAAACCCAAATGATATTATTATTACAGCCGAATAACAAAAAAACTTGGAGTATTTAGTTACTCCTTTGACCGCCTGCAAAGATAACTATGTCAAGCTCTATGGTTTTATTTTAGACAGAGGTATTTCACACTTTTGCTATTATTTGTCGAGAAAGTAAAGCGAGCCATATTGTAGATTGACAGAAATGTTTTCATAATATTATTGGTTTATGAATTCAGATGAAGAAAGTGGAAATTATTTCTGATGACTACAGAGATAGAGGCAAACAATGGAATCATTTTATTGTGAGCTTTAAGCAATTAAAGTGAATATCAATTTTAATTTGAGTACCTTGATTTAAGATCCGCCGCATTTTAGTGAGATAAATGATAAAAGAAAATCCCCAGAATATCGTGGGGGCTATCATATATACTCGTATACGAGTATATTAGAGATGTAACGGAATTGTTATAACGGAAGCAGAAGCGGAAGCTGATTTTTCAGATGTGAAAGCGTATGTGTTTGTATTAGAAATTCAACGAGGACAGATAATGTAATGACTTTTCAACGCAATCGTAGTGCATCTCTTGCGGAATACATTTTTTCACATATTTTACAATGGGCTGTTATTATATTGGAGTCATTCGATTGTACACAATAAAAAAAAATCCTACATAATAAAGGTGGTCAATGGAAAAAAACGCACAAAACGACATAAACTTGCGCTTGCTATGTAATATTTTATTAATCTGCAAAACAAAACCAATTACACAAGGCGCGTGCGCGTACTGAGTACCCGCAACCCGCTCCCCTCCAACACCCTCACGCCAAACGCCCCATAACAGTTGCTATAGAGCTTATTTATTGTCTTTTAAAAAATCCGCTTAACTTCTGTTATAATTTTGCGGAAGCGGGAGCGAAAGGAGAAGGTAAAAAATAATGCAGAACTTCCGAAGCTGAGGTCCGTTACAACTCTAAAATATATTTGTATATGGAATTAGTGGAACTATAGCATCCCCGATTGGGGAATGTTGTGAATCTGAAGGAAGTGTCTAGGGGAAGGAGATTAGAAAAGGAAGGTTGGGGTTAAACCTGTATATTCATATCTGGTCACCAAACTCGATTATTGCCATTTCAAGCAACGTTACGATTCGGAATGGTGATCTTTAAATATGAGCAGTTTAAATGGGTGCCGCAAATATAATTTATATTATTTTTTATGAATTTAATGTGAAATAACACAGATTCGTGGTCAATCGTCTTAACCACCCGACCACGAAGGCCGTCCTGCGCTATGACAAGGTTAAATGCCATCATTCAGCACCTAAGTTATGAATGAGACTCCATAAAACCTTGTTCTGCATGTAAGCTCCCTAGATCGGATCGCCAGATTTCTACTTTAATCGTATTGTTTCCGTCGGTATTATAATCGCATACGGCACGGAAGGTTTTTATACCGTACAGATAATTAATTTCCATCTGTGTCCTATGACATCTCAAATGCCCTTGCGTATAGTTATTGTGTAGCAGTGGGACTAGGGAGAAAACACCTGGCTATTCAGATCTGGTCACCGAACGTTTAACATAACGCCACTATCTTCACAGCACGTAGGCAAGAAAGGGAGACTCGTCGAAGGAAAGATGATCACTTCTCTCGATGATACAAATAGAAACTAATCAATGTTCAACAACTTGACCGTGTAATGTACTGCTCCGCTTTCGACATATCAATGCAAATATATTTCCGAACAACATCTTATTTAAAATACACAAAGCGTTAAAAGCGCGCTTCATTCAAGCTGGAAGAAATGACATTGAGTATTATTTGTGTAGTATTATTTTTTGTCAACTTTCATTTTTTAAACGAAAAAGCGCGACCGGAACGCGGGTTTTGTGCGAGTTCTTACCCGGAGGAATGCGCCTAGGAATGTTTTTTTCATAACTGTCTTTGAATCATCCAACTTTATAACGGCGTGTGTCCATTTATTTTAATTTATTTTTAAATACGTTAACTTCAATTTTTCTTTGAAGTTATATATTTTTATGCCTTCTGTTTTATTTTATTTGGCAGACCAAGGTGGCATTTCGAGTAACTACTTGTCAAATAACTTTAATCATCGGCTTAACATGTTGTTAAAACATACATTTTCTTGACGGGTAACGTTACTCAGCGGTGATGAAACAGATAATATACGCTACTACAAATACCCCCTAAGAGTTACACAGTTATAGTGAGTAAATTTAGTAAATAACAGAATTTTAACCAATTATAAGTTTCCTCTCAGGTTAAAGGAAAAAGTTATTTTTAAAAGTACAAAATAAAATAGTTAAATGGGATGGTGATTGGGGGGGGAGATTGCGGGTTGGATTTATTTGGTTGAAGTGAAACATATTTTTTCAGATAAAATTGTAAAAATATTCCAAGGATATTATTTTTTAAAAGTTGCGAAGATTCGAAAGATCATCTATGAGACTTAAAATAATATGTTATAGAGTCAAATAGATCAAAGTGTGAGTAGTATTGTAAATTGACGACGTCAATTGGTGTGGACCTCACTTCTAGGGATTATCTGTTCAGTAGTTTAAACGACCTCTGATGAAAGAACAGCTCCTTTTTATAGTTCACGCTAAACTATTGAAATAAATTTAATTATAAACCGTTTTTCAGACTTGCGCTGTAGATCTGCTCGACGATTGAATCGAAGGTTACCTTTGGTCGAGTTTTTGCCTTGAGAAGAAAGTGTTTTCTCGGCGTAGTATTGTAATGAAATCAAACAAAAAAAAATCGACCATCACGTCAATTAGGAAAACCGTCAATTGATTATTTTTTACTATTTTCATCGAATTGACGAGAATTATTTCCAGTAGGTATTTATAATCATCGGCGTAAAGAAACGGTCTGAGTTTAAGAACTTCAGAAATGGAACCTTTTTTTCTTTGTAGCGGCTAGAAATTAAAAAGAATTCCGAGCATTTAAAACCTTAGTAAACTAATTTAAAATATATTTTGGACATTTTTAACAGCCCTCTGCTTATAAAAATATTCACTCTAAATAATTTATTATGTTAGTACGTACGACCTTACGAGTGTGAACATTTTCAAATTTGGAACTGACGGAAATTATTGAATTTTAAAAGCAATCGTTTCAAATCCCTACTTACCTAATAAAGTACCTACTCATAATCTATTTAGCAAACTTTATTCTGTATTTGAAATGGGTGGATTAAAGAAACAAACATTTTTTTCGGCGAGTCAAATTACATCACGTGATCGATTATTCACGGATAAGTAATAATAATATTCAAAGTTTAAAAATAAAATATTAGTGCAGCCGAGCGGTATCTACGATATTTATCATTATAGTTTTTATTAATTATATTGTTTGCGTGCTTAGTGATACGGAGCCTTTCAATCATTTTTTCTACATTGTCGGATTTTAACAAATGCTCCGGGCTTGGTAACTTTTGTTGAGATGACCATAATATCAAATGTATATTTTTAGTTTAATGTTGGCTGCTAATATGAATATGTACAACATCCTACCGTTAGCATAACTTTATAAATATTTCATAACAGTATATGTATGATACCGAATCTCACAATACACACCTGACTAGCCTGGCTCAACTATGGATGGATTTCGGTTTACGAAAGGACCTGCCCAATATATATATTATATACGAGTATGTTCCTCTATGCGTACATTCTGACAATAAAATGTAGAAATTGTGATTAAAATAGCAGTAGAAGTAAATTTTTGTGCAATACCGATTTTGAAAAAAATATGGTACACTCAGATGTGAGGTTACGATGACTCGCATTTGACAGCTTAATTTTTTTTTATATATATTTTCATTTAACATTTAATAAATATGTTATTTGATAATACCAAATAACATATTTAGAGATATAATATCTCTCAAAAGTACAAAAAAAAATCAATTATCTAGCTTACAAAGAGTTAAAAAATAACCAGTTCGTCTATTAAATTACTTAGAATAGAAGTGGAATTATTTCCTTTCAAAAAGTAACACGAATTTTTCAACTTATATAATAGTGTTTTTTTTTTTTAATTACATCCTTTTACATTTGAACTATGTTGATGTTGCCATTTGAAGGAATTTAAATGATAGCAATACCCTATATTTATTTGTCAGACTGCAGGAACATGTGCCGTTTCTACTGATATTTCAATAGGAGGTGTTGAAAGAACTAGCATCACCTCCACGGTGTACACGGTCCATATTCAGACGGACAGACTGTTTCAACGCCCCGTTCTCGTAGCACACAGCTCTGTGCTCGAATGATTTGCCGGCTCCTACTTGTCCTCCCTCTCCGGGCCCCTTCCATCTGTTGAAGATGGACCAGGATCACATGTGCTAATATCACCTCATCTTCTGATCATCTCACCCACCGCTTTGACTAGGAGTCTCCAGGCGTTCCTAACCTGGCTTTCTTCAGCGGCCTCCGTCTATTGTCCATTGTACCATCATCTACCCAGCCTCTGAGGTACATGTCAATGTACAAATTTATATATATAACAGAACAAATCAAACAATGTTTCTATAAAAAATCAACGTGTACAATTTATCCAAAATATCAGGTATAACCAACATTGTTAATGAAACACATTTTCAATAAGCCAATACTTTGTCGCCAGATTTTCCATTTGAATGCAATCTAAAAAATTGCCCTTGATGCCTCGCTCATATTGAAAGCTGCGAACCTTTATTTTGGATACCGAAAGTCTCAAAGAAATGTTTTGAACTTTGAACATGCGAATTATGGGGACAGTTTTGAGGCTGCATATTGAACATCTGACAGAAATGCATTGCACTGTTTTAGAACATGACAAGGACAAAAAATCAAAAACAGTTAGATTGAAATTCCATAGAATGCTTCATTTCTCTTTAGCGGCCTGCCAGATTTTTAACTTCCAACTTTGAGTAGATGACGAGCTCGAACCACTTTGAGGGTATTTTTCTGCGTTACCTTTCTTCTTGGTGCCTATGCTTCTCTTCTGAAATCAAACACAAACTTAGCAATGATGCCTGGTGAATTTGGCTAATACTGGCGAGAGCAAAGATCACAAAGATTGAGATTACATAGACTGATGGTCGTGTTTTATAATTATTTGTATTTTAAGAGATTGAAGCTATAAACACTAATAACGGTATTAGCCAACCGTGTTAGGAGCGGCAACCGCGGGCCTCTTGCACACGTGGCAAAGCCGTCGGTCCGTCGCTTGTCGAGGATCTGCAGGCGACGTCCCGCCAATGTGGCAAGGCGCTTGCTTCGGAGAACGGCCAAATGTCAGAGACATATAGTCTGTCTTGGAGCGCGCCCAAGCGCTGTGCTGCGGCATGTTATAGTCGATGTGGGAATGGTAGGTGCTGGGAACCTCCAGTTTGGGGCATTCTTTTTGCTCTCCCTGCTTCTTCGGCTCTGGTGGGTGTGGATGTTCCGAGAATCTCCTTCCTCCCGACTTTCTTCTTGCTGACCGCCTTCTTGCTGACCGCCTTCTTGCTGACCGCTTTCTTGCTGACCGCTTTCTTGCTGACCGCCTTCTTGCTGACCGCTTTCTTGCTGACCGCCTTCTTGCTGACCGCCTTCTTGCTGACCGCTTTCTTGCTGACCGCCTTCTTGCTGACCTTTTGCGACGGGATTTACGGCCACCACCTCGCCTTTTCTGAAATGCAAATATAATTTGGTGAATGTTTCTACAAACTATAATAATTATAATAAAGTTTTATTGTACTACTCTCTCTCGCGAGATTTATAATAATGATTGTTGGATAATGCGTGAGGGCTGCGCTCGTTCTCGGGCCTTGCGACATTATATTATATCGATTCTTAAATGTTCACGTCGCCCTCGCCCGGGTATTTTGTACCCGAGTCAAAATACCTTCACCTTGGATAATGGTTTGGTTACTACGGCAACACCGGTGTGGAGTATCGCGCAGTCTCGTGGACAGCCGGTGTGATTGTTACCTTGCCGTGTCCGCAGAACGGGCAAATCTGCGTGACGCGGGGCCGAGAGGGGGCCCTCGATCGGGTGCGCGCACGGAGGCGTCGCCTTGCCCGGAGCGTCCTGACGCCGCGCCGGGCTATGGTCCGCGTCGCGGCCATTGGGCGTCGGCCTGCTGCGGACTTGTATTTTCCTGAAAACAGATACAGAATAACTATTTTCTGTTGTCCATGCGTAAAATATATGCCCATTGATTTCTTTTTCATCCATTTGTTGACTGTTCAACTAGGAAGATTTGCCACTCAAGAAAATATATTGACTGTGTTTTGGTAAAATTTGTTATTCCACATAAACATGTTTTACGAGGGAGCTTAAAAAACTGATTTTAAAATAAATAATGTTTATAAAGAATTTAGTGAATGTAAATTATAAAATAAAACATTGAAATCGATTAGAAAGTGTATTTATGTTTTAAGTTGGCAGGGCTGTATTTTGGAATTTTTGCGATTTACAGATTCGATCTTCTATCGAATCTTGCGGAGGGCAGATAAAGAGTTAAAAACTATTATTTAAGCATATGAAATTGAAGTAGACATCTCAATTCTAAATTAGTTGATTATCATAAAAAAACATTTACTGACCTTTGAAATTTTGCGGCACTCAATATCGTCAGTAATTTAACATTTAAATAAGATCAAAATTAAAAAATAAATAACAAAAAAATGTTTCGAGAAAAGCACGTCTGAAAATTGTTAAGAAAATAAAATAAATGAAGGTCGTCCTGAAAAAGTAATATTCTATTTTTACGGTTTAAAAAAAAACTGTATAAAGGTGCCTACCGGAGGGTGAGACCTGTAGTCATGTCATCGGTTGCTATTCGGCTGTCAACATACATACTCGTATATAAGAGCAAATAATTTACAGTCGTATCACTGTAAAAACGTACCTTTATAGGTAAAAGCCCACTTGGGCGTATTTAATTATATGAACAAATACTTGCCGATGAACCGCGACGACCGTTTGCTGGGGTTAGCTATCGTTCAGAAGAGCCAGGTCAACTTTAACCAGGGTTATCTAAGCTGTGCAGCTTTAGCCTACTTTAGCTGGCAAACGTCACAGTCTATTGCGGGCATCCTTTAAGCCTTTATCACGTTAGTACACAGTACCTTAATTGAATTGTTTTTGTTTATTTTCAGACAGTCGTTTTCACGAATATTATGCCCCCTTATGTACAAATAGTTTAACTACGAGTATTATTTTGAACCGCTATGTGGGAGTACACGTGCGCATGGGAGCTACGCGGCACGTGGGAGACATACGGTGTATTGAAACTCCAGTATTAAGGCTGTATATCAGTTGCCGGGTCGGGTATGTGAGATGGATGGAGGCTTATTATTATGACATTGACAATGTCAAGGGAAAGCAGGGTGCGCGATTAAATTTACACCTACCCTTATAAGGATCATTTTATTTTTTTGCGAGTGAAATAATTCTCGGAATCAAACAACATTTACGATTGTAATAATCTGTTTATGGAGAAACACGTTTTGCAAAAAATTATTGAGTATCTACAATATTTGAATGTAAATACCCCACAAGAGTCCCGATTGCCCGGAGCCAGTAGAACTATGGCATCCCCAATTGGGGTGTGTTGTGAGGCTGAAGGGAGCGATTGGGAGAAGGATATGAGAGATACGAAGATGGGGAAGTGCTTGACTATTCAGATCTGGTCACCAAAAACGATTGAAGCCATTTCAAGCAACGTATCGATAATGAATGGTTGTCTTTCACCTTTTCTTAAAAACTCTAAACTCGGCGCAGAAACCGCCGGTCCGTTTAATAGATAGATCTCAACAAAAAGATTGCTGTATTTGGAGCACAGACGTCAGGTGAGAATTCTGTCCTTGTTCTACCGGTATTTCAATGGAAGATGCTCAGTCAGGAAACCCGCTAAACGGGCGCCCCACATCTGTACATGATTGACATTTGCCACATCGGAAGATGCCAAATATAATGTTGGCGTCAAATGTAGATTAGCTCCTCTTATCTCGGGTAGGTGAAGTCAGATGTCATATCGATCATTATAGAATTATTATTAGAATGTAAGTCAGTAGTGTGGTCCCGATACTATCTCATTAATTTGAAAAATATTAAGCGTGTACAGCGCATTTTGTTACGTTTTATAAATGTGAAACTACACATTCCAATTCAACACATAAACTACAAATTCCTTTTAAATACACTCTAAATTTACACCCTAGAAAACAGAAGGAAAATAGCTTACTTCACTATTTTGTGTAAGATAATTCCCTTAAAATTCAAGTATTGTAAACTCCTGCACCTTGTGTTATCAACTTCAAAGTACCTCAGCTGGCAGCTCGGCAAAACATATTATTCTCCAATAATAATTTCACCCATTCCTACATCCATTCGTCACATTAATATAAAAAAGACCATATGGGAATTATTATTTTATTTCTTTCCAACATTTCAAAACTTTTTACCATTTTTACTTCTTTTATGTTATTATTCTGTTAATTTTACAGGAAATGTATGTAAATGGTAATAAATAAATAAATTAAGTTCAATATTAGGAGGGATCCTTGAATATATATTATGATAAAAATACACATAGTGTAGAGAGACAACACAACTTCGCTATTTAATAATGTTTGGTTTGGTGGAAACGTAATTTCTTCGGTCCTGTCGTACGATACGGTGTTATGCAGAATACTTCCCTAGCGACGGCTCCTTGGCTTTTGCTTCTACTGTAGCGGCTGGCAATATAGGATGGCATGACGCATGTCCCCGGCGATGTAACTCTATCCAGACATCCAGGACTTGTTGGAGTTCCGATCGAACCCGTCAATATCGTCATCACACTATTCGCACCGACCAGATTCGGTCTTCTGCACCGCTTCACCAGAAATGGCCATCCCTAGTAAAGTGCGGTAAGTACTTTTCTTTAACATCATTTCATATGTCACAACATTTAAACGGTTCGCTTCCATGACCCGTTTTTGTGTTCGCCAGCTCATCGGCAAAGTGATTTACCGGCCTCTGTGTTTCCTTCCTCCTGCAACATGGACCTCTTTAAGACCCAGGTTCGCTCCTTCCTTTCGCCCTTGAGGTGATATCTCTGTCACGAAAACGGCGCTATATAAATCAACCAACTATTATTATTATTATTTCCTTAAAAAGGCCCTTCACACAGCATTCGCAAACGGCACAAGTCCTAAATTATTTCTCCTGTTTGGAGTTAATGTTAAAAAAATATTCCAAAATATTGCTCATGAAGAAAAATAAGTTAGGTAATAATATGCTAAAAATCAACATCACGTTCGTTATTTGTGATTGTCTTTGTGTGCGTACTGACAGCAAAAACGATACTACAAATAAAAATTGCCAAGAGTGAATTATTAAGAAACGCTTCTAACCGTTTTCTACACTGTGTAATTAGCCGAATTTAGCGTAAAATAGTGAAATGAACATATTCCCGAGCTCAAACACTTCAGGGCCACTACATTATTCTGACTGAATTGGGTAAATATCAACTTTCTGGATATTTGCTCGAGTGACGAATAATTGATCCGTTTTCTTCCATTTAACATTCCGTGAAAATTGTCTCCGTTGTATGATTTCAACATTCCCTTTTTGCAAAATAACACAAAAGGAAAACGTTACTTTTAGCCCGGCATAATACAATTGAATTTGATATACTAGCTCCAGGCATTGAATATGAAGTGTATTTACTAAGCTAAACACAGTTGATAATAATTTACTGTAAACAATTTCCTTTGCGAGTAACATACTGTGATTTGACACGTGCAGTAACTATTTACTTTGTAACGCCTAAATTATGTAAAATGGATCACTTACCGTGGGAAAACCGAGTAACAAGACACCCGGACTGAAAAAGTTTTATAAATCTATCTTTAATGACCATAAAATATAGAGAGTTTTTGACAAATATATGAAGGAATTCCAAAAGTTTATAATAAATAATATAAATATATTTGTGTGTTACGAATGTAGATTTTTTGAAATAATGCAAACGTACTGAAATAGTTTAAGATACAGCTCCTTGAATAAATTGGACATTCGGAGAAAATGGATGGTGAAAGGAGTGTCAAGAGAACGTTGATGGAAGATGATATCGGGAACTCCCAGTATGACGGCCTCCGTTGTCGAGTGATTAAGACACTCGATTACGAATCCAGAAGTCACGGGTTCAAAACCCGGAGTGAGATTTTTTTTTTTAATTTAATTTATATACGTGTTATTTCACATTTCATTTTTTTAAATAACATGTCGTCCCCGGTTAGGCAAAATCGCTGAAGCGCCATTTTGGGAAGTTTTCTGGTACTTTGTTGTGTTTTCGTCTTATAAAATTCATAAGTCTTCAGTACCTGGTTGGATTATGAAAAATAAAAGTTAACTCAGGTAACTTAATGCTTTTACTGAGTTACCTGAAGGGACAAAAAGTTAAAAAGTCCCAAACTTGTGTCGCTTAAGTCAAGCTTTCTTCCAAAAGGTAAATGTATTTGAGATGGCTGAGGGGCCACAAAAGTCTTCAGAATCAAACGTCAGTAAGAGCATTTGAAAAAGCTGATTAAAACTGCATATGTAACTCATTTTGACCAAAGACGATATAGTATATTAGCGGAACGTTCCAGGGTGGTAGATACTCTAAGTATCGCCCTGGTAGATGACCATTTAGGATATAAATGTTGCTTGAAATAGCTTTAGCCCTGTTTGGTGACCAGCTCTGAATAGCCAAGTACATCCCAACCTTCCTCTTCCCCATATCCTTCCCCTCACAACGTGCCCATAGTCCCACTGGCTCTAGACAGTTGGAAGCAGTTGGGACTCTTGTGCGGTATTCATTATAATTTATTTTCCTAATGACACTACATGGTCATTGATCAGTCAAATAAAACGAATACGTTAGCTGAGTAATTTCAAGGGTAGGTTTATAAGAAAAGTGTAATGCAAGGAGTGAGCATTCCACCCTCTCTATCTACCCTTGTCGAGAAATGACACAATTGGGAGATGTAGCAAGGTTTATAATAAATGACAAGAGAACACCGCTCTGAGCCGGGAATTCAATAAACCTTCAACAATGAAGTGTCGTGGGGTGGAAGAAAGGGGGAAGAGGAAAAGCTAGGACCCAAGGCGATATTCCGACTACTTTAAAAAAAAATTAGATCAACAACAAAAGTAATAGTTTTCGTGGAATCTGGAAGCCAGCCTTCTGGCGTCCAGATTTGGATAACAAACAATCAGTGTTGGGGGATTTTCGCCTACCTAAGCCGACGTAAGAATGCTCAATAACAACTTGTTTTTCTCTTTTTGTGTGTTCACTATTTTCCCGTTGAAATTGTCCATATTACTGCCGCGAGCAAAACATTGTTGTCATGATCAACGAATCTTTCATTTCATATTTCGCAGTTTTAAACCTTTTCGTTACCCTCTTTGAAAACTACTTTCCGTTTCCAAGGTGACACGTCAAAGAGGCAGCGATTCCATAATATTTTAGTTATTTTTACATTTTCCCGTGGAGTTCTTCTATTAAAATGTATTAATTATATACTTCTGTTAAATATTTTTGCTGTTTTCGATTACATATCTGTCACATTTCCCTCAGCTTGTAAACACGTTATGAAATTTTATAAATGCAAATATATATACATAAATATATATATTTTTAAAGCATCAATAATATATTCGACAGCCGAATATATGTTTTTTGTGTGAAGGTTGCACGAGAGTCCCAACTGCTCCCTAGAGCCATTGGGAATATGGCATCCCCAATTGGAGTATGTTTTTTTTTACGTGAATACCGCACAAGAGTCTCAACTGCTCCTAACCGTCTAGAGCCAGTGAGACTATGGCATCCTCAGTTGGGGTATGTTGCGAGGCTGAAGGTAGTGGTGAAGGGAAGGAGATGAGGAAGGGGAAGGTTGGGAAGTACCTGACTATTCAGATCTGGTCACCAAACACGGGTATTGCCATTTCCAGTTACATTTCGATTTTTGAATTACCACTCTGAAATATATTATTTAATTTAAATAATATGCTGCATAACACACAATTTAAATAAGTTTTATTTACTCACGTAGGGTTTCGAACCCACGACCCCTGGATTCACAGCCGAGGATCTTAACCGCTCGGCCACGGAGGTCGTCCTATTGGGTTGGCTCCATTCGTTTCCTTATTTTTTAATGATTAAAAGTTATTCTCCAAGTGTTGGCACTAATTTACTTTGAGAAGCATTTCAACCCTTTCATACATCTGCTAGCTTATCCTTACTTGCATCACAGGCCACAGGTTGTCTGTTTGTCTCCTGTTCTCGCGTACTTACCATATACTTTATTTGCAGTCTAAACTTTTCAGCTTCTCTTATTTTTAATTCCTACCAATCATCACGTATCCTAATAATTACTAGCTCAATCAACTCTACCGTAAATTGCAAAAATGTATTTATTACATATTAAATGAACATCAGTCATATGCCTAACATTAACGAAGTATTTCCCTTGAATTGAATATTAATAAATACTGTAGCCATGCGTGATAAGTTGAATAGAATAGCTCAATGATATCTTGCTCTAATATTAGTCATGCGATTTGTGCATTTAATATGTCGGCATGAAACCGGTTGGCCACCCAAACCCGCATTTACGATTTTCATCACACAAACGCACATACTGGATCTGCACCGGCCTTAGACAGCTTTGGGTGTACATTTACGCCATAGTAATACCAGTATACGTGTATTATCCTCTCTTTTTTATTTATTTTGTACGTTTATCGCATTATTCGTATTATTATATGTTACACTATGTACTTCTTACTTTATATTCACATATTTCCTTTGGATAAACCTTATCTTATTATATGTGGGGTTAAAATAAATACACATATTCCTGAATTAATTAATACCATTGATGACGCATTACAGATGATATGCCATATATTTACATTGGAAGAGGAAAAGCTTCCAAATTCTTTTTCTAACCACTGACAACTGCCGTGGCAACATTGGTATCCATTGGCGACGCTTTTGAGACGTCCATTGCGAACAGAACTTGACACAGTCTACGTAGTCGAATTTAGTAATCAATTAACTATGTAGAATTTCTTTTGCGAGTATGTACGTGGGTACGAATGTGAGCTTTTCAAATTTGGAACTGATTTTCAACGAAATTATTAAATTTTAAAAACAATCTTTTCAAATCCTTACCTACCTGATAATGTACCTACCTGTAATGTATTTTAACAGACATTGTTCTATATTTGAAATGTGTAGATTAAAGCAACTAATATTTTTTGTCGGCAAGTCAAGTTACATCCCGTGATTATGCATGGGTAGCAACTAGATTCTGTGATTCAATCGAAGTTTACGGCTATAAATCGTCATAAATTTTCCCTGACGTACATACATTTTTCTATCGATGTTCTTTCTTATTATTAATAATATTCGCTAAATACCGAACAAATATAATGAACATTTAGAAGAACATTCGGCTGTTCAGAAGTAAGATGTTCGAAATTATAAATAAATGTACTTACCTACCTATAGATTAGAAATTGGGACATGGAATTCGGTAGAAAAATACATTCGTGTTGGGATTTCGAAGCTGCATTTTCGATTTATAGCTTTAATGTTCGATTGAATCATTAATTTTGTAATACTTTTACATGGATTTGGTGCCAGTGTGAAGGTCCGTTAATCACACAGCGCGATTTGTTTTCCAAACGAAACGTGATACAGGCAATTAAGACGTTTGAAAAACTATAACCGCATATTATTTTATCCGCATGATGAATGTTTGGCGCTTGTTCCCTCATACACAATATGAAGATTACATTGCCGATGATGATATAAATCGCATCAACGCCAATAATTATAATAACGACCATGTTTTCAACGAGGTGTTATTGTTAAAATCTCTAATCAGTCCTTCATCAGAGGATGGGATATTTAATTGAACGTAAAACGAACCGGGTTGACATGCCATCTCGAGTGTTATAAATAGCTGGCGAGAGGCTCACGGACATTCAGTGGTGATCTACGATCTTCCGTTGCAGCCCAAGCATACGAGTATACTCCAAGTCATTTGCCTAACATATCAAGATGAGGGTCACGTTCCTATTCTTCATGCTGACGGCCATGGTGTTGTGTCTGGTCCAGTTTGCGGCCGCCCAGGGGGCACAGCCTCCGACGATGAAGCGAGTAAGTTTTCCTGTTGTTTTATGGATGGAGTAGGTACTTGCGTTATAAGTCTTTTGAGTTAAGATATACATGGGCCAAATCTGACCCACGAGAATAGGTACTCGCCACTCCGAAAACTCCGAAGAACACCGGGAGTATGGTGAGTGGTGAGTGAACATCCAACGGCTACTGACTTGGAATGGTGGGTCTGGGTTTTTTTGACCCATATATACGGCTTATACCTACTACGTTTGATTAGTATTTCTTGAGAACACCCTGCAAAACTGTCACTGTGTTAATTATTGAGATTTTTTTATTAATACGTTAAAATTGAAATACACATACAAAACTAAAACGTGCTAATTCATGGGAAGAATTTATTCAGGGTGTACCAGGATGTACAGGTGTACCCGACAGGCCTTAACCACTGATTCCTGAGATCATTAAAGTTTTTTTTTATTGTGATTGTTTGTCTAATGCAAATTTGTTGAATATTTTTAATATTGTGCCTAAAAGCGTTATTAATCATTTTTCTATATATTTTTTTGGTAATATCATTAAAATTTTATTATACAATAAACATACGGAAAATGTACAAATGATATTTCATTTTACTACTGTTATTTATGTATGAGTATTAATGTCCTCCACAGTGCAAGTGAATTCCATGTGTAGAGGACATTATAAAATATATATATATATATCAACTTTTAAAATGCGACTCAACAGTCGATATGCATAGGAGGAAGGAATATTCCAACTAGTCGGGCCGGAATTCTGGAAGGCGAGATAACTAAGATTTACCTCCCAGTCTGGCATCTACCTACCTAAACAAATGAACGATTGTTTTAACGTTGCAGGTAGCACGGCAGATCCCCCCGGTGCCGGACATGGACAAGATGCCCTCGCCCCCAGGAATGGGACGCCGCCGGCGGGACGCAAAAGGGTGGGGCTCCATCCCTACTAGAAAGGGTTGACACGTGTGTTCCGTGTGAATAAGCAATCCACCCGTCCCACCCCACCCCAATCCTTCGTTTCATTCCAGCTTGTACTAATGATTTTCACCGTTTGCATTTATAATGAAACATTTTAACTCACATTGTAAGCGCACATTGTCGAAACTTCTAAATATTGTAAATTCTTATCCCAACACCTAACACCACAATAAAGTCACAAGGCGTGCTTTTATTACCTTCTGAGAGACGGGTTACATAGTGATGAGTCGGATGAATCTGTGGAATTTTTAAAAATCTATTTGATATCTATTGACAACATGCTCGGCCATACTCCAGCCACGGTGAAGACAGAAATAACAGATTATTTTGCATTGAAAACTATGGAGTATCTGGAGATGTACGAGTATGTTGACATTTGTAGTTCCTGATTTCTGAACACGGGTATTTGGTGGTGGCAGCATAGTGATGATGGGCATAATTGACACATTTCAATGATCAATCGATTGAATATGGATAAAGTAATATGGTTTATTCATCTTTGTTTCAGAATAATACCGAGCGAGTCCGGAAGGGATGATTTATGGTTATCTTTACCGAAATACGACAATAATATTCATATGAAAAATATTATTATTTCACTGAGCACTTTTACATAGAATTCAACACTAATTAGCAGATACCAAAATGTAAAATTACTTTTGTTTCTCTTTTGAAATTAATAAATACCTTTGTTTCGGTTCATTTATTTGATGAATTTGCTAGTTTTATTTACGTAACCAGTATAAATTGTTCTGACCTATTCCCAGTAGAATAAACTATCTCTATATATATATCAAATGCAAAAAAACTCGTTGATTTTTTTCTAATTTTCACGATTTTACAAAAAAAAACTTTTTGGGGTGGAAAATTGCAGGAAAAAACACACCCCCGAGTATCACTTAGATCTTCTTCGCTCCTTTACCTTTCTCTTCAACCAGAAAACATTTCCTCAAATGAGGAATGCAATGAAACACAGATTTCAACCACATGGGATATTGTAGTAAACACTCAGAGCATAAGAATGAGTTGTTTCTCCACTTAATAATACGTACGTAAATCTTCATCTTTCCTGCCTCATCTAACCTCTTCTTACAGGTCCTTCCTTGACCCGCCTCACAACCGCCAACAGGGTGATGATATAGTTCTTCTAGGTCAGTGATGCATAACCCGCAGCCCGCAAGCCCATTTTGTGCAGCCCGCATGCCATTTTATGTGGCCCATTTTGTACAAATGTTGTAATTTTTTTTGATAATCCATATCCCAGTCCTAAACGATTTCTCAAGTTTTATTTTATTTTTTATAGTTAATACCGCACAAGAGTCCCGACTGCTCCCAACCGTCTAGAGCCATTGAGACTATGGCATCCCCAATCGGGGTATGTTGTGAGGCTGAAGGTAGTGGGGAGGGAAAGGAGATGAAAAACAAGTAAATTGCCCCTTCTGCTAAAGAGGTTGTGCATCCCTGTCATCGACCAAGTACATCAAAGATGATCACTACCCTAGATGATGGGAGCCCTTGTGAGGTGATAAACCGCAAATCAAATGTAATTATTTGATAATATTTATGAATACGTTGGTATTATTTAGGAAAAAAAAGACAAACATTTGTTAATTTAAATGTATTTTAAGCATAAATAGTACATAATATGAGTTAACTAATTGTTACCTGTGGAAAATCACAGGATGTATTTTTGGAAGGATATTACAGAATGTTGCTTCAATCCATCACCCATTCAAAATATAAAATAATGTATGCTTAAATACACTATAGGTAGGAACTTTATCAGGTAGGTAGGGATTTGAAAATGTGATTTTTTAAATTTGACCGGTTGGTAGCTGAGTGTACTGACGCGTCGGATTCCCATCCAGGCGTTGTGGGTTCAATTCTTCTGCTGGCTAAGTCCTCCATCATTGCACAAGTAACATCTTTCGCTTATTATGATGGTAGTAGGAGTTTTTCAAATATTGTCAGCTTATTCGTAACCCGGGAACGTTTGTATTTATTTTAAAAAGAAAAAATATATATTTTCAATTAACATCAGTTCCAAATTTGAAAGGTTCACTCATACCATCGTACATACTCGAAAAAAAGGGACAGAAGAGAAAAATCTGCTTTCACCCGAAGAATGCCAAGTACTAAAATATTAAAACTACCTTCCCTAAAAACATAACGCAGTACTGATAATTAATTTCAATTACACAAAATACTTTTGAAGGCACTACTGGGTTATATTTATATATTATTATTCAGTTAGTATTGTCGACAGAGGGATTACACAAAAGGAAAAATATAAACTCATTCAGTTTCCCACATTATAAGTTCAGCGAATATAAATTATAAACGTGTATTTTCGATTAACAGCAGATTTTCGATTGAATCTCAAAATTACTGAAATTCTACACAAGAATTTGGTCGCCAGTACGGAGGGTCATCAAGTGAAATACATAATTGTCACCTTACTTCTATATACTGTGCAGTTTAGTGAAATATCTCCACAAGTTCTCTTTAACCTTTCCGTGCCAGAAAGTGAAAATCGAATGTACGATTCGAAGGAGGGTGACTTGGTTACCCCGTTTGATCTTACTTATTAATCTGTGACATGAAGCACTCACTTTGTGGTAAGACGTAGTTAAATTTACTAACCGGTTTCGGCTCTACTTGAACCTTCTTCAGGGTTGAACAAATATGTATTTAATAAATACATATTTGTTCAACCCTGAAGAAGGTTCAGGTAGAGCTGAAACTGATTGGTTTATGTATCTAATAAGATGGTGTCAAAACAAAGTTACTTTTATGTAAAATTTACTTATTAATATTTCAATAATCTTTATCTGAGATATCGCACAAACCTCTCGTTCGGGTTACACAAGAACCACCGGTCAGAAGAGGAGTGTTAATTATGAAGTGCCTTAGTTTTAGACAGCTTCCATAGCATAGTGGTTTACGCATTTGACTATAAGTTGTGAGATTTCGGGTTTAATTCCCGCACAGTGCAAAAATATATTAACATTGATTTATTTAATTAATATACAGAAGCTGCCAGGTCCTATGTGTTGGGATGATTAGTTAGAGGGGCCTTGCAAAAATTAATAATTTGAATACATATTTTAATGGAACTTTTAAAGCCTTTGTTTTCAAGCTCAATATTTAGATAAGATGTTTGCTCTTCAATTGTAAAAAAATAGCTATCTAACTAAAAAGGCTTATACTTATAATTCATCTAGAGAACCGCCATTATAACAAAAAATAAACATCAAAAATAGATAACCCGCACAAAAATTAAGCATAATTCAAAGACATTATTCCCCGCATAACATAAAATGTATAATTAATTATATATTAAAGATATCTTAAGGTGTGTTCTGAACTTTTTGAGTTTAGCTTATTCAGTGATGTTAGCTGTCTTGACAACCTCAAAGGTGAAGTTATTTTTGTTAAGATTTTCAATGAGGGATGTTTTGGAGAAAGCAGCTCCAGGAGACAGGACTCCACCACTGGAATAAAAAAACATTGTATTTACGTCATTCTTTAAGAAAATACAATTGTCACAATTCCTTCTAAGCAATAAATCAGCTGTTTTCTTCTTAAAGACTACATAAAAATCCACAACTGTGGCAGGACTGTAGGATTCCCAATGAGATGTTTTTTTAATGGAAGCAATAAAGGGAAGGGAAGAAGGTGGAAGATAAGAGAAGAGAACCTTAAAAAGTACTGCCTCCTCAAAACTTATCATGAATAGGCGGATTGAGGGAAAGCATGGAATCAGAAAACGATTGAAGCTAGGCGTACTGTACAGAGCCCATGGATACTATGGCCCTGCTGTAGAGCAATTGTGATAAAACAGATAACAGATGGGAATGCTGTATTGGTTCTACCAGTAGAGAGCTAGTTGCAATAATCCTTTCGGTATCCCCCCATTCCAGATTTCCAGTCTACATTTGCCGCATGATAACGGGTCTTTGTGATTCATTCTCATGTCCAACAACTTGACTGGGGGTGCTTATGTTTGCCTTCTTACAACAAGGTTCACATTTTTCTCTTCGAAATAAACCCTCGGCAATGCATCTCCCAAGATGTCATACACCTTGAGAGAAACCTTGGTTATAATTTCATTTTAAAGAATGCTTTGAATAATATTGACTAGAGCACTGAACGTAATACTTACACTCCTGGCATTTTGTCAGCTTCCTTCAGGATGGTGATGCCAGCAAACAAAAATGCGGTGCAGGTGGCGCCATACCCAGGGTTGTAACCGCTCACCTACAAGAAATTATTTCAACTATCATTACCGTCCCTAGCAAATACAAATGATAGTTTAACAATTAAATTGAACTACTTTTTATGAAGGTATTTAAAATTCCCGTCCCAACGGGGGTTCTAATGTTACCCCCAACAAGAGTTTTGTGCAATATCTTAGATAAAGATTAGTGAAATATTATGAATATATGTACTTCTCTCTAAGTACCAAAAACAAATTACCTAAAATTATGTCATGAAAACGCTTTAATAAGCAAGATCACATGGAATAATTACGTCACCCCCTTTCGAATCGTACATTTCGTTGATCTCTTCCCCAGCTTTTGCAGCAGTTCCGGGGCTTGGCCCCGTGGCTGGTTGACTCCATGACTGGTTGGGTTAGGTTATATACATTTGTAATATTAAGGTCTCAATCTCGGATTCCTATGGCATACAGGTTATGTAGTGTGTTTTTGGGGTTATGTCAGCCAATTCTTGTTTGAAATATGTGGCTATACCGTGTTCCAAATGACCTTGCACAGAGACAAGATCGTAACCGGGGATCTGTAGTCGGAGAGATGCTTAGATTACATAGAGTGGTACCAATCCAAGGCAGTGTAGTCAGTTTTTGATGATTTTTGCCAGACTCGGCAGACCTGGGTGTGGCTAGGACTAGGGCGTGGGTATTTATACATCCATTCATAGCACATGTAGACATGATGTTTTTGTTTATTCGTATAAACACTTTTTCACAGTATTGTTTTCGACAAAAATATAGCATATAACCTAAAAAACCGTTTAGTTGTGTCGAGTTTAGTCGCATATGAAAATGTGGGCAGAGTCCCCAGAGACGCGGAGGACCAAGATCATCCTTACAGTACATAAAAACGGTGTGTTATTTTTGTTGTCTCTTTCTCTTTCATGGTGTACGACGTAAAAACCCGGAGAAAGTGATTTATCGCAAGTTTGTATAGGTTGGGTAAAAAGAATTAGCTCTCTCTCCATACATTGTTACTCCAAGGAGAGATGCTTCTTCTCCCAGGTATGTCTCTTGGAGTAGCGGGATATCAATATTGTTGGCACTTAAATATTCCACTTTTGATAGTGATATGCCTCAACATGGAGTGATATAAAGTTAGTTTGAGGTCCAAATATGACTCCATCCATCTGTTTCCTCGACCGAGAGATCTGTAATAGACCTTCGATTCCTCATTTAGTCGCATTTATAGTAGTTTTTGAGTACCACTTGCTGGTAGCCACTTCACTCTCGAACACTTCCCACACAAGAATTTCACAGTACATATATTTAAAAAAAAAAAACAAAATATGTAATAATAATGCTAGTACCTTAACTTGGATGCTCTTATTGGGTTTCTTTCCGTCTGTGTCCTTCACCGTCTCATCCCACCCCTCTCCGTGGATATTCAGCCAGAACTTGGTGTTCTTCATGGCGATCTCCGGGGGTCCTTCGTGAGAGACCGCTCCGAGCGTAAAGATCTTTGGGTGCTTCAGCAGGAGTTTCCTTCCGAAGGAGAAGTAGGACAAGATGCCTATGACGATGGATGCCATGGCCAGGAAGATCAGGGGCCAGATGGAAGGAAACCCGAAGTAGGCCTTCATTTGCGCAGGCCGCTTCTGGTCTTTGTTTTCGTAAAAGAGGCGCTGGGAGCGGTACACGACCGAAGGGTCGGCTCCCGAGAACGGGAGGTACCAGCCGTTGTCGATTTCACTCTTGTGGACTAAACCCCTGGATAACAAAATAAATAAGAAATCAATCATATTATATTCCAGAACTTGTCAAATATATTATAAGATCAATTGGGCGTGCTGCAAAATACCAAAGCAATTTTTTATTTCAACGTTGTGCTCTAAAGCAGCGAACATTATGTCAATTTTTATCAGCCAAACACAATTAACTCCTAGATGAAGGAAGGCCTGAGTCAGAACTCTTGCATCTCTGACAGAATGGTGTCAATATGTTTCTTGTTATTTTATTAGCCATACACAATTAACTCCCGGAATGCCTGATTGATTGGTATACAAACAAATATACATTATGTTGGGGAGTAGTTACACAGTTCGTTTGATTAAATAATAATTTTAAGTGTTCTACCCTTCTCTTGATAATTTAACACATTTCCTTTCACTAACCCCACTGAGATATCCCTTCATTTTTCCAGCTGCCAAAATTAACTCCTTTGTTTAAAATTTAGCACTCTTTGAAAATGGAAAACATTTCAAAATTGAGAAAAATCTACTAAGTACTTATCTCAATTTTTTAACACTACCAAAAGGTGACAGACTCAAATAAGGAAGTTGATTGAAAAATATTATGACTTAAAAAAAAAAATGTGCATGTGGATCAGAAAATACATATAAAATATTACTGATTCTGAATATATTATTGGAAATATATAAAATATATATATTTAAATATATATATATATATATATATATTTATATATATATATATATATATATATATATATATATATATATATATATATATATATATATATATATATTTCCATATTATTATTCTTAGAATTAATAAATGCTTCCTGAAAATTGGTTAAAACTCTATAAAATATAAACGCTTCATGATTAGTCGAACAAACTCCTATGTCAAATGTACCGTTTACGTACGATGTGATGCCGCCTTCATGGCGTAACACCATTTTATTACGTAAAACTGCATTTCTTGGAACGATGATATATTGCAGTAATGCTTGTATTTTTACACATCGGTATGATCCAATAGTAATATGTATTATCTCCTGACATTTTAGAAGGTTTTGTCAAATTAAAAGCGGTAAAATTGAAGAAAAAACACAATCTAACAAAATACACAACTGACAGCTGGATAACGACAGTTTGAGATGTCAAAGATAAATACCGTGTGATGAGCTTTTTTGGCGGGATATACAAAAAATCCAACGGTAAAAATCATTTTTCGTATGAAATTTTGATGTTTAAAAAAATATAAAAATCCCATTAATTAAGTAAGACGGTTAGAATTAATCAAAAAAATTTAACTGAAATTCCTAGATGAATATTTTTTAAAAATCCAAACAAATTGCCTTTCTGACGGTACGGATGACGTCACGCACCCCCCCACTCCTTACCTCTGAGATACTACTGTTTTGGCGGCGTTTTAAAAATTCAAACTTTGAGAATGAATGTAACTATGAAAACTCTCTTTAAAAAAAAATACTGGTATTTAAATATGAAGGAGGATATTGATAAAAATAAAAAAAATGGACTCAAATTCCTTATTCAGAAGAATTATTTTGCATTAATTTTAGAACAAGTTGAAATAATAGTGGAGCAACTTACTTGGAAGCCAACCTAGGGCTGAAATTAGGTAACTTCTCGGTGTACAGTTTCCTCCTGAGAGGTCCCAGTTCAGATCTGGACGCAATCCCGTACACCAGAGACTCCCAAGTCCCATAGTGGATGACCGCGTCTCCAAAACTCCTGAACTTGGGAGGAATCTCACTGCGGATGTAGCACTCTACGGAGTTTATTTGACCTAAAAAAAGGATAATTTACAATAAACCAGAATGTGTTCTGTTTTCCTAGCATCAAAAACATTGTTTTACTTTTAGTACTCTTAATTTTAGTTGCTTGTTTATCAGAGGGGAAGAATGATGTGCAATCGTCAATGGCAAAGGGAAAGATATTCTCTATATCATTAATCTCGGGGATGCTGTGAGGCTGAAGGAAATGGGAAGGGGAAGAATATGGGAAAAAAGGAAGGTTAAAAAGTATCTGGCTATTTATAGGGTCCGCCAAATAACTTTTTTTTTTTCAACTAGTGCTTATTTCGTGAATGGTAACACTTAGCTCATGTCTGATTTGACAGATAATTAGTTTTATCCTTCCGCTGAGCGAATATGGTTGTGTATACGCTTGAACAACGCTGGGAAATATTGCGACATTACTTTGAAAATCATGGTAATGTTGCAGAATGTGTGCGAAAATTGCGTACGGTTTTTGGAAGAAGAGAAGCACCGTCAGCTCCGTATGTTCGTTATCTTGTGAAAAAAGTGAAAGAAACTGGCATCCTCATCGATAAACCAAAGCGTGAAAAGCCAAAAACAGTGCGTACACCCGAGAATATCGATGCTGTGGCAGAAAGTGTGCGTGAAGCGCCATCAACATCAATTCACCGTCGTTCTCAACAATTGAACATTTCGGAGACATCATTGAGACGAATTTTGCATAAAGACCTTAGTATGACGCCATACAAAGTCCAATTGGTTCAGGAGTTGAAGCCAACTGACCATCCAATGCGTTTTCGCTTCGCTGAGTGGGCCTGCGATCGACTTACAGAAGATGCCGATTTTTGCCAAAAATCATCTTTTCGGATGAAGCTCATTTTGATCTTGGCGGGTATGTAAACAAGCAAAATTGTCGTATTTGGGGCACAGAAAACCGCACGCATACATTGAAAAGCCGGTACACCCAAAACGCGAGTCACTGTTTGGTGCGGATTTTGGTCCAGAGGCATAATTGGGCCATTTTTCTTTGAAAATGAGCAAGGAGTGGCCGTTACAGTCAATGGCGATCGTTATCGGGCCATGTTGAACGAATTTTTGTTCACAAAAATTGAAGAGGAGGATATTGGCAACATTTGGTTTCAACAGGACGGCGCTACGTGCCACACAGCCCGGCTTACACTCGATGTTTTGCGCCCTGTTTTTGAAGATCGCATTATCAGCCGCAGAGCTGATGTCGTTTGGCCACCTCGGAGCTGCGATTTGACACCGTTGGACTATTATTTGTGGGGTGCCCTCAAAGATAAATGTTACGCCGACAAGCCAGAGACAATTGACGCTTTAAAGGACAATATTCGTGAAGCCATTGGTGAAATACAGCTGCACACAATCGATAATGCTTAAAAATTGGACCGATCGTGTAGGGTTGCATGGCCAAAGCCGAGGCAGCCATTTGAATGAAATTATTTTCCATTATTAACCGGAAGGATTGTACTTATAAATAAAAAAAGAAATTTGAGAAAATATTCAGTAGTTTTTTTTTTATAGCATTTTCAAAAAAAAAAGTTATTTGGCGGACCCTTTACATCAGGTCGCAAAGCATATCTTAAGGCATTTACAATACCTTTGAATTCTTTTTGAAGGTACACAACACCCATATCGGCGGGGATGCTGTCAAATCCGCAGGCGCTCACAATGTAGACTCCAGCCTTCTGGGCGGCTTCATTGTAATCCAGTTGCATCATCTCCATGTACTAGCAAAACATTCAGCTTTAATCAATAATGTGTCTATGTATGTATGTATTTAAAAATTAATACAACAATAAACAGTTTTGTTGAATATTTAAACAATGTTTATAAACGGACTATCGAAGCAACTTATAAACCCGCCGCAAATATCAACCTCCCAGTAATGAGATGTAACATCTTTTCGCATTGCTATAGAGTGAGAAACATTTATATTTTAATCTTTTAAAATATGGTTTTGGTCAAAAATGTTTTCAATCATCCTCTTGATATTTGTCTCAAAGTGAGTTATGAGGTCTTCATAGTAAGATAATATATTTCTTCTACTCATATGGTGGTAAGGTCGGGTGACAAAGGCTAGATGCGGAATGTTGAATCACCACAAACCTTCAGACCCTCGTGTAGACACTTTCCTTAGTAGACTACTATAAAGTAGTTGCTTATTAAGAGAGCTGATTGGTGAAATATCTAAAAATGCCATCATATGGCATCAACTCACTGCTGGTTCTCCGCTGACGTCCACATGGTGTGTCTTGGTGTCGATGCACGCCTTCACCAGGGACTCCCCATAGAAGCGGTAGGGCCCGCAGCAGTTCACCAGCACCTTAGCCTGTCGGGTCATGCTCGTAAGGGACTCAGCGTCGCTGACATCAGCAATGAACGTCTTGATTTTTGATAAGTCATCGCCTGAAATACATTAATTTTGTAAAGTTTTACAATAAATTACAGGCTTGCCACACTAAACCCCATGTTAAAGGGTGGGTCAAATCTCAGTGTCGGAGGAAATGGGAGAAAGGCGATGGAATAAGACAATCCAAAATGCTTATGGATGGTTCAAACCCTAAACAAAGCAGGTAACTACTAAAAATTCATTGTAACTCATTGAGAAAACTAATAGAAGTGTTTACATTTTCTCCACTTCAGGAGAGACAAAACTTTTGAAGTGGAAAGCATAACTGTGAGAAATGTGAAGAGGATGAATAAATTACAATGAACTTGTCTTTGCCACCTTGATTTTAAGAAGGAACATTATGGAACCAGGAGACATCACCAAACACTTAATGACTACCCTGGTGAATTTCATTACAGGAACTAGACTATTGTCAAAGGAATAAGACGGAAAGGAATAGAGGGAGATAGGCTATTAGTGTTTACGGTATGTCCTTATCAACATGATAATTTTTTTATTGTCTGCTTTATATAATACGTTCCATGGTTTTTAGGGTTTTGGTGACTACCGAACTTGGTTCATACCTGTATCATGATAGTCGTATGTAGTATTTAATAAATTCACGTTACCAAACAATGATTCAAAGTCCTTTTGTCTCCTATACATACTCGTACATAGATGCAATTTATCGAAGTTCTCATCCATTGAAAGGCAGCAATTTAAATTGCATTTTAACAAGAAGCTTACGACGCTGCACGGCTGGTAGAAAAAAATAGTTTTTAAACCAGCCCTACATTAATATAATTATCGCACAGATTATAATGAAACTTTCTGAATAAAGAATTCTCTCGAAATGCATACTAACAACCGATCTATTCAACAAATGCTAAAATGAAGGTTTGTGTTTGTGTTTTTTTTTTATCATTTATCTTGGTAAATACAAAATTTTAAGAATTGCTCCGTGTCTGTCTCACTAGGAAATTCCTGTGTCGAGACAGACAATTGGTCAGTTAACCAAACTTTTAATATGCAGTACATATTGTATTATGTTATAGTCTTGTTAACCAAACGCAACATGGCTTAAGTAGCATCATGTAACGGAAACCCATAAATGTTTTATTACACAATTTCATATTCAGCCAGACCACACGTTCAAATAGAAAAAGCAATAAACTAACCACGTAATTATGCATAAGTGTCAATCTGAAAATGAGCTCTGTCGTAAAGTTATAAAAGCTTCGCCTCTGAGCATAAAGATCATAGTTGAAAAATCTGGCACAACTTTTGACTGTGTATTTGACTGTTTTGAATATAAATGAAAAGTGTTTTTTTAACAATTCTTTGGTTAATTTAAGGACATTATTTTATTAGCTTCCTAAGCATGAACATTGTTTTGTTATAAAATAAAATACCCATGGGTTGGTTATCATTTTCCCATTTTTCTTTAATAAATGGCCAAATTAATTAAATTTAATGAATGCTGGACAGAGGCTTGAAAAGTTTTGCAAACATTGACATAAAAAGATACTCTGTGAGCATCGTATGAGAAAACATTTGACCCAAAAAACAAAATGGGGATCAAATCTCCCTTCCCCTACACATTCTACCATCAATCCCTTGAGATTTGAATTTGAAACAAATTAATTTTTGTTTTCAACCACTTTATTTTTGTTGAATAAATATTTACTATAGTAAATAATTTTGTGGTTTAAAACAATAGATGTATATAATTAGATACAACACTAAACGCTCAAGTGACCCCATTTCATCAGAACCCACAGGACACCACTTGTCAGCTGGGCAAATTAGTTGTTCACAAGTGGACGCCGACGGCAGACGTATTTCTAACCAAACCTAGTTTGACCTAAAATGTTAACTAACTGATAAAACCGAGGCATAAACTTTAAAAGTTTGGTAAAGCCGACATATTATGGATTTAGATCTGCTAAATCTACCACAACAAATTTACTTTCCTTCACTAATACCATTGTCAACGCTCTGGAAGATAACTCTCAGGCAGATGTTCTATACACTGACATTTCTAAATTATTTTATTTTTTCGCACACCAGGATTTGAACCCGCGACCTCTGAATTCGCAGCTTAGCGTCTTAACCACCCGACTATGGAGGCCGTCACAATAAAATACGACATAACATTTGCAGGAATTTGAATTCTTTGGAAGCAAATTTTAATGGAAACTTGCTATTTGCATTGAATGAAGTGTCAGTTTCTGATGTGTCAGAAAATACGGAATTGTAGGTTACGTCTTTAAAATATACAATGGTTCATAATGCATACCAGTTTTCTCCTGCAACTCTTTGATAATCTTCTCCAGCTTGGACTGAGAGCGGCCAGCAATACCCCAAGTCAGCTCAGGGTGCTGTTTAGCAATGCGGTTTAACTCCTCGACGGAGTACTTTCCCGTGAAGCCACTGGCTCCAAATATGACCAGATCCAACCTTTGCGCCATTGTGACAGACTGAAAAGTTTTTTTTTTTTAAATAAGTTTCAGACAGCCTTGCAGTGTCCATAATCAGACATATTCCCTGAAGGATGTCCGAAACAATGGCTCAAGAAGTAGTAGAACTGTAACACAGCTTAATCCTCCAAAAGTCAAACCAAATAATATTATTAAACGTAAAAATCTAAAAGCTTTTAAGATTGTTGAAATTTTCAGAAAATTTGAAAATAAAATCTTTGAACATAATAAAACACAATGGATAACTAACCAAAATTATTTATTGATAGGATTAATTTGAAAATATTCTTAAAAACAAGAAATAAAAATCCGTTACTCAAATTCAAAACGTCTACAAATACTGCAACCGTAATAAAAACGGCATGCTTACTTTGCTTAGGAGTATAATATTATGCCTTGTCACCTTATTTTCTTAAATTCGCAATACTATTTACAAACTCACTGCTTCCACCTCGGAAGAATGTTCGTGAATAACTATTCTATGCGGACCTTTGACCTAAGCTGATACGAAACATTGACAATCAATAGAAAATAAGCTGTGCGTAATCTACAAAAAACACGGAGATAAAGTCCAAGTCGACAGGTATTAATATTATTATTACGTAGTATTACAATAATATCGCTCTAGGCACTTTCTAAATATTATTATTATTATTTATATTTGTCTGTAAAACGCCGGTGAGGCGCAACATTTTTGCATAGGGTTTCATGCAATACTATTTAAATGAGTAACCATAATTTTCTCGATAAAGTCTTGTATTAAGAAGAAAAATATTGAAATACAAACATCAAAGGTAGGATAAATTTAAATGTTACACTACCCCAATGACGTTACAACCTCGTTACAACGTCATTACATTACCCTATAAGAAAAAACGGCAATTCTTACTCCAAGGCAGTGTAACACTAGTGACTGCCGACAGTGCCGACCTTAGAGTAACAATATAAAGAGACCGTACTAATTTGTGACAAATCGTTGACAAACTCGCAAAATATAGCTCTCTCTTTATGCTCGGTTCTATACGCATATGAGAAAAAGAGACAAACAATTGTTGAAACCAATACACGATTTGGGGCGTGCTGAATACCATGTCCGCAATATTTGATCTGTACGATAGCGATGGGAAAAGCTTCACAGATTTGTGAATGCTTCACGAATTGATGCTTCTTCAAAATGAACCCTTCACGATGAACCCTTCAATTGAAGTAACATATTAATCACAGCATTCCTCGTCGAGGGGAGGGGGGTTAAATAATAATATTTTCGGGGCAGCTCTCTCAACCACATAAATTGATGTATGTATGTGCATTATTCTATGGCAAAAATTATAGCTTGTAGAAAAACAATGATGAATTGTCTATTATTGGTTTCTCTTCTATGGTTTACGGATGACAGCTGTTAAAATCGTTTGAATCTTAAAAGTATTCAAGGTTTGAATTGTTAAGTGTAGCATGACTTAAAAGGGATGATGTACAATGAGTATGCACAAGGAACTTGCATAAAGCAAATGAAGTACTAGCAAAATTTACAGTTTCTGTAAGAGCGATATAAACTTCTTTCAGGGCTTGAGATACGATTTGAATATTCTTACTGTACAGTACTCAGTTTGACAGTTTGGTTAGCAATAGGCTGAATATTGCGCAAATGACGATTCATATTAAAGGCATTTCCCCCCTTTATGGATATAACTTCAAAACAAAAGTTGCATTTGGCCTGGTAAACCTCAACTTCCTTAAAATAAACCCATAATTCACTTTTCTTTCTCGTTGAACGGCCAGTCATAATTTTAGGTAGAGATTGAAAGGTATGTTTGTAAGCTGAGATATTATAAAAGTTCAACAAAATAATTCGTTCACAATTCAAAATCACCAAAAAACACTCGGAAAAACTAGTGTCGTATAGACAAAACAAGCAAAGAAATCATAAGCAAATGTCACGAGTACGTGCGAGGGAACGGATAACTAAAAAGATACTTCATTGCTTCATTCATTCTTCGAACTAAAATCGAAGGAAGAAGGGAATAAACAATTGAACTGTGGATGATGCAATATTTCAGTCTTTCGAACGAATGAAAAATTGAAGTTCGAAGTAGATGCCATAGATTGTTCAATCGGAAGTACCAACTTAACCAACTTCAATTGAAGTATTTGTTCAATGAAAAATGAATGAAGTTGGGACTGCTGTCAAAAGAAGTACTTCTTTGAAACAGTTCTTTCAAAACTGTCACAACGCTACTGTACGAGCTTCATTCTGGTTTGGAGTGTCAGGCGAACGGACTGTCAAAAGTGCGTAAATAGTTAAAAACTTGAGTTATTTTTTGTACGATATCTAGCAAAACATCATGGCCATATGTGCTATACTTGGTTGCTTCAATCGAAGTACAAAAGGACCAAAAACAAACAGTTTTCACACGTATGTACCATAAAAATCGTCTTTTTTAGTTAGATCTCAAATATTTAACATTCTAACCTACAAAACAACTAGTAACTTACACCAATATGTAATTAATCTTTGGACTATTCGTTCCAATATAATAAACTTCCGTTTGAAATGAGTTTTAGTGGATTCGTAATATTTTTAACTTAGAGATATTTACTAGCTGTCACATAAGAAACCATTACAAGGGGGAATACCCATATTGTACGGCTTCTTAAAGTATCCCGGTCTCTTTCTTTCTCATGATACTAACGCAAAATTGTTCGCGAACAGATAAAGACGGAATAATGTTTATCTTTACGGTTTTCTTCGCATCCGATTGGCTGGAAGCATATACGTCATACCTCCCTTGGTCAATCCTTGGTCAAAAAGTGCGGACAAAATTTCGCAATGTTAGGTCTCTACGTTACTCTAAGGTGCCGACAGTGCTGACTCCAGTCTGCAACCGCAACGTGACGTAGTTGTTTTGATTTGGTCAAGGGTAGAGATGGTCGATATTCCTGTCCCGATTAAAACGAACCGGCTCCAAGCCGGTCACTGGAACCGTCGATATTATCTTTCATGCTAGCACTACACGATCGTCCAACCGTCCAACTCCGAACCGGTTCGGAGTTGATACGTTTTGTGAACGATTCGGTGGGGGTTGCTAGTAGCGTTGGGAAGTGAATGATTCACGAACTGCTAGTTCTTTAAAATGTACACTTCAATTGAAGTCGAACTCGCCAAAAAGAGATGAACCGGTTATTTATCCAGTTCTTTTTGGAATCGGCTCCTGGTGCCAGAAAAGTTCCGCGAAGAAGATTTTTTTCGAAAAGTACTAGTAATTGACAAAAGATCCTCGCCAAAAAAAAGTACTAGTCGGTAGAGATTTGAAAACGAAAAGAACTGGAACATCGCCCAAAACAACATGAAAAGAACGGACAAAGGATAACTGCCTACTGCAAAATAAAGTAGTTCTTTATAGTCTAACTTCAATTGAAGTATTTGTTCAGTGAAAAATGAATGAAGTTTGAACTGCTGCAAAATGAAGTAGTTCTTTGTAGTAGTTCACACGGAGCGGTCACAACGCTAGTTGCTAAAGATATTCTGAGAACGAAAAGAACGGGAACCGGTTCCTCGCCAAAAAAAAGTGAAGTGTGTGAAGGTGAAGTGTAAAATGTTAAATGTGAAGTGTAAGTTGAGAAGTTTGAAATGTGAAGTGTGAAGCGTAAAGTATGAAGTGTGAAGTGAAATGTGAGAAGTGTGAAGTGTAAAGTATGAAATGTGAATTGTGAAGTGTGAAGTGTAAAGTGTGAAGTGTGAAGTGCGAAATATGAGGTGTGAAGTGTAAAGTGTGAAGTGTGAAGGTAAAGTGTGAAGTACAAAATATAAGGTGTGAAGGTAAAGTGTACATTATGAAGTGTGAAATGTGAAGTGTGAAGCGTAAAGTATGAAGTGTGAAATGTGTGAAGTGTAAAATGTGAAGTGTGAAGTATGAAATGTGAGGTGTTAATTGTGAAGTGTGAAGTGTAAAGTACAAAAAAATTAGGTGTGAAGGTAAAGTGCAACTTGTGAAGTGGGAAATGTGAAGTGTGAAGCGTAAAGTATGAAGTTTGAAATGTGTGATGTGTAAAATGTGAAGTGTGAAGTATGAAATGTGAGGTGTGAATTGTGAAGTGTAAAGTGTGAAGTGCAAAATGTGAGGTGTGAAGGTTAAGTGTAAAGTGTGAAGTGTAAAGTGTAAAGTGTGAAGTGTGAAGTGTGAGGTAGAAAGTGTGGTAGTGTATACTATCATACATGGCCTGTTCAAAAGAAAAGGCGAATTTTGAATTTTCGCGGGCTGTGTAAATTCGATTATCGATTTTTTTTTTGTTATGTTGGTACACATATGTTTATCATATGTTAGCATTATCAGCCATTTTGGATTAGTTGTTTGTTTTTAACAACTGGAAAGGTTAGTCACGTTTTTGTGTGTTCTTCGATTTTTTACTTTTGAAAAAAATGGATAAAAGAATAAAATTCACCTTTTCTTTTGAACAGGCCTCGTATATATATATGAATATAAAATAAATATATATGTTTACTACTACTAATGTCTACAGTGTGAATTGAGCGATTGAACTGTTAGTTCAATTGAAGCGTTCACCGTAAAGGGTTAATTTTTAAAAACTTGTAGTTCGGGAAGCGTTCACAAAACTTTGAATTTTTTCCCATCGCTACACTCATTACGGAATTACAGTCTTCACATTGTTGTCGTTCGGAAAGAAGGCGGATGCGGAGGGAGTGGGGGGGCACATAACAAGCCATACTCTCTTATGGCGCGTCCACACAATGCCAGTATTAAGTTGAATAGCAAGTAAATCATTCTACTAAAAGATTTACTTGCTATTAGCTACTCGACTAAATACTGGAATCGTGTAAACACGCCATTAGAGTAACAACGTAAGTAATTTTTTTAATTCATTTAAAAATGAAAATACCTAATTTTCAAATCAGTTTTCTTTTCCCGGTAGAGTAAAGAAATCCTCATTCGCTGCACTTCAAGGTATTTTTTCTTCTGTTTGTTTTTATTTATAATTTAATTACCCCATTTTTATACTGTATTTTTTTATGTATTGTATGATTTATATTTCTTTGATTGTATTTGTATATTTGTTGTAACTCATGTATTCTTTAATTTCCCTTGTCCCAGATTGAGTTTTTATAACTCATCAGGATTGCTATGTATGTTAGCAAAATATTAAAATAAATAATTTTGTTTATAAAAATTTTCGTTTTCGTAAGGTTGAAAAAAAAAACAAACACAATTAGGTGTATTTTTTTATTAAAAAATATTATAAAATGCAGGGTGTAAAAATCTATTGCACAGAACACAATTCCAGCATATTATTAAATTATCACTATCAAAAATGTATATTTGTGAAAATGCCCGAATACTTCTGTAGGTGGGCAATTTCATCCTTCATCCTTCTGGATCTACTCACAAAGTGGCTAATCTTTACATGATAAGTATTAATTAATAAATCGGAATGATTATAATTCTTTAAAATTAAATTAGTATAATATTATTATATACCTATATATAGGCGTCTTTTCCAAAGCATACAATTTTTTTTTTTTTTTAAATAATGACAAATATTGCATTGCTTGTTATTTTTTGTTATGGTTGTATATCTGTTTTACAGATAACCATGCTAAAATATATAATAAAATGTATAAAAAATCAATAAATACAGTGATACTTGGTTATAACGAGCGCGAAGGGACCAACCAAATTTTCTCCTTATAGCCATTAATCGTTATAAACGTAGGTAGGTAAAAAAAGTACCTATCTACTGATATCGATATTTACACCAGGGTATGAAAGCTTGCATATTATAAAGCAAGACATTTCTTTATTACAAAAATCGTGCTTAACTAACTACAAAATGATTTAATTTATGATTACACTAATAATAATAATAAACTGTAAGCACAGTACTGGATAGAATTTTTTCTTACAGCGACAACTATCAGGGATTATAAACCCTCCTTAACGTGATTTACAGAAAGTCAGCCGCCATGCCGAACGGGCGGCTTTCTTTGTCTTGTTTATGACATTATTCAACTGTTTCGAGAGTTGGGTTTTTTTTCTCATACCCGGGAAAAATTGAGTTGACAATATTATTTGGACGTTATATCAGTGAAGTGACCTCGTTATAACCCCACACGATTGTATGAAAATAAGCTCAAACCAACATATTGAGTAATTGCTCATTATAGTCGTGACCTCGCTATTACCGTGATCGTTATAACCAAGTTCGACTGTATATCAATACAACATTAATCTTAAGCTTACTGGAATGTATTAAGGAATTTGTAAAGATTCGTATCATAAATAAATTATACCATGTAGAATGTACACAAAATTATGCTTAATCATATTAAGTTAGTAAATAAATTAATAAAAATCTTTCTATAAAATGATTCAACTTGATAAAATTAAGCCTAAGTAGTTTTCAACAAAGAAAATAACAATAATGCATAAAATATGAAGTTCATAAGTTGCAATAAGCAAGCCACAACCCTAAAGAGAGTTAGAAGGATAATTTAATAATTTAATGATTTTTATTATTTCAAATTCTGAAACTGTCAATTCGTGGTGGAACTCCATTTTGATGATTTAATAATACCAAATTTGGTAAAAAATAGTGAAATAAAGTTTAAAATTTGGTATTATTAAATCGTTAATGATTTTTAATGCTTACCCAAATAAAATAAAAACATTTAAGTAAAGCATTTGGAATGTAAACATGAACTTAAGTACATATTATATTAAGTATGGAGCAGAAATCTGTTATCTGTAGCAGCAATAAACTCACAAACAGAGAGGTCTGGCATAATTAAATTTATACAACTTTTTATTTTTTAAATATTAAAATTTGCGCAGCTATTTTCAGGTCGATACATCATTTCCATTATGAGCAATGGAATTTCGAAATATCAAAATAGCTGTAAAAAAATAAGACAAGGCGACATTTTGTTTTTTTTTTAACATAATTAATGTACAATAAGAAAAATAGTGTTGAAACCTGGACGAAACCAGGTAGGACAGCTGGTTAAATATTAATTTAAAAGATCAGCTGCTTTATTATATGTATTTATGTTCAATAACTTAAAATAATTCATAGGTATATTCAATTGAAAATTGTGCTAAGCTTTATTGTAGAAGAATGAGGTAAATGTATCTAGAAATATAACAAATAATGCAATAACTGCTGTTAAAATAATTATAGCTAGCCATGTATATATGTATTTGAATAATACATGATTCTTTGACAAAATATTGCACAGCAAATCCCTTAATAGTTAATTATGCAAGCTTTCATTATTATATTAGTATTTTGAAGATTGTATTCATTGATAATACAGAGTTATTCAAATGCAGGGTTATTCAAATGGTTGTTATTTACAATCAAACTTTTTAACATAACGAATGTTGAGCTATAAATCGATCTAAACCATGTCTGATGCGGCCTAGCGTATCTTAGGCCAAACAGTACACCTGACAGGGAATCCATGCCAGGATTATACTCGGAAAATGATCTGACCAACTGTCGATAGAGTCCAAGACGTCAGCCAACTTGTTTTTCTCCTCAATTCACACATTTACTGTGTGGAAAAATTAACAGCCTTTGCTGTATTCTCATTGACAACGTTGGTGATATGTTCCCTGTATCTGTGCAGCATCGGAGTATAGATTTCCGCTGCGTCAGGGTACGGAGAACACATGAGGGTTGGTGCGGGTGCGGTCTCCGTGGCCGCTGCGAAGGTTGGCTTGCCTTCCTCGGTCTTGGCTTGAGAGCAGATGAGACCGTGCCTCGCACGATATGCCGCACCGAGTAGCACTGAGTTGGCACAGTCCTAAAAGATGAACAAAAGCGATCAATATTTTCAAATAACATGACATTTTACATAAAATAAATCAATAACTTTGTATTAAACCACTGACAGTTGTTAATATACTACCCTGAAGCTTAGATATAATCAAAACCGGTAGGCTACAAATATTACCAAAGAATTTGAGGTGTAATATATATTTATTGTTTTATTTCATATAAATGTAATAAACCTAAAAAGTAGACAGATAGTTAACAACCTAAAGAGTTACACACATTGTTCTCAATCAAACTGAGCAACCGTTGAGCCAAAATTTTCCTAAACCATGCTCAAATGCATAATGCTCTTCCCAATGCAACCTCTAATTAACTTTCATTAATCCGGACACCTAAGTTAGGGAATCCGGAGGGATAAGTTTGATAAACTGTCAACAGATTGAAAAAAGTGACATTTCATACATTTCTGTAATTCTAAATTTGAATTTCGTAGATATTTGTTGAAATAATAAGATATGGGTAGTGGAATTTAATGATATTTTGTTAATATCAGAATGAGTAGTTGAAATATACAATAATATCAGTATTCCTGTATATAGAGAAACACAGCGTCAGTAAACTAAAAACAATAACTGTTTATAAATACATATCACAATTCATGAAGAACTGAGTTCGAAATAAGTAAATAAATACAAAAGAATATAGGTTAATTTTCGCTTAGTTCAGTTTTTTTTCAATGTCTCTTGCCAAAGTTACAAAGACATATTTACGGCAGTCGCAGTTTTTTGCTGTGTGGTTCTGGAATAAGTTTGTCATACATAAAATACCTGAATATAAACTGGTGCATTGAACACGTCAGATAAAACTTGCAGTAAAGATTTATTCATTGAAGCCCCTCCTGTCGCCAAGATCTTTGTATCTTTATCTGGAATTTTAAAAAACATTGTAAATAGCTGGTAAATTTTTTAAAAGTATTCAGTAACCCCCAGAAAGACCAACAAAATAAATTTTCAGCTAAAGAAAGAGTTTCCAAATTTGAATATGTTTGAAAAATTGAGTTATTTGGGAACACGAACATTTCTATTGGTTCACGTTTTCAATGGTTAAAACAGTCAATGTTTATTGGTAAGTCTTTTTTGAACTTTATTTTACTACTAGGTCATGGATATTTGATTTATTTAATGATATCATACTATCTTACCAATGACAAAGCCCATATCCTCAGCATGCGCCCTCCTGGCCAGGAACTGCCCTTCAAGCAGAGCTCGCACCTCCGCCTCGGGGGCCATCTTGTTCAGAGGATCACCGTTGCGACCCCAAAGCCACCTCCCTGAACCAGCCCCCTTGGGCACTATCTCAGGGGTGTCGAAAAATAGACCTGGAAATGGAAACCACATTAAAGAAGATTAACTACTTCAATACGGTATCACTTTCACACAAATAAACAAACAAAGATTCATACATGGGAATGGTGTAAGTTGCGTGGTAGTGGTGTAACCACAGTTCAGGTGGAAATATTGTCTTTTTGAAATTCCATCAATTACTTATGTAATTGCTAATTTTATAATGATGTCATAATGAATCATCTATCATGTATAGCCAGGCATCAAATATGCTGTCAAATGTCTGCTTATAATGTATTCTGGGATACTTTGGACACGTTTGCAAAAAAGTCCCTAAAGAGTATAAAAGACGTACCGTCCACGCTTATAAGTCGATCGATGTTAGATTTATTTTTTTAAATATGACTTGTAGTGTTATCTACGGAAAGTTACTCACAAGTTCTTGAAGTTTTACAGAATTTTTTTATAATTCTAATATCGCAGTTTTAATTTCATACTTGGAAAAAAATCTACTCTCTATATGCAGTTCAGTTTACAAAAACTCACTCAGCGAGGGGTTGAACAAGAAAAGATACACGGTAAATACTTTTTTTGTGTGCTTTAAATTTTCACTAACCCATATTCCCAAAGTTCCCTCTCGGCGTACTATCTAACATAGAGTTGAAGGTGTCCCAGGAACCCCCGGCCAGACGGTCCCTGGTGGCCTCACGGACCAGCGAGCCGTTGCTAAAGCAGAGCAGCGCGAAGTACGCCCCGGGGTCAGTGGGACTGCACATGACGTGGCCATCTGAGACCGTGCGGGGGACTCGAGCCAGAGGAGAAGCGTATCGCTGGTGCCCATGCTAGCTGCTACCCAGCCGTGGGATAGACGCATGCCTAGAAAGATGTAAATTGATATAATGTCATTGTAAAATAAAACAAATTTCGTGGAGTAAATGGTTGGATGAACGAATATAATAATAATAATATAATAATTTATGTCATTTTTCAAATTATTCTATTATTCTAATTAGAAAATAAGAAAGTATGTTTTTTTAAAGAAAAACCTGAAATTGGGGTGTTTCAAATGTACCATTTTGAATTTTTCACATTTGAGAGATGCCCATTGAAAAAAAACTAACACCCCCATTAAACGCTGACTCTCTGCCTGTTTTAGCTTTTAATCAATTAGTGATCAGCTGTCAAGTATAACAACAGTCATGTTTTTTATTTTATTATTATTTATTTCTTTAGCCCATTTGCATAAAAAATCACCTAAAGGATGCTTTACAAAGAATGTCCCTAAAGAATATATTATGTGGTATTATTTATAAATGTAGTATTTAAAAATAAATAAAAATATATATTTAAATTTACATATAAGATTTCCCGTCATATCAACTGCATTCCTTTTTTGAATGCACAAAACAATAGTGAGGTATAATATTTTTTTTATTAAATTAAAATAATTGAGAAGGTTATTAAAAAAAGTACAATATAGAAAATATGAACAATTTTCAAGATAGTAATACAAGGCCAATGACATTTTGTGAACTTGCAAAGATAACGGATTATATTCTCCTATTTTTACATGTAAATTATGCAATAATATCCAAAAGACATTTTGTAAAGATAGTAGCTTTGTAATGAATCAATATTAGCCCGGAGCATGTGTGCAAGAATGTGCAATAGGTGAATGAGAGGTTCCGTATTAATAAGCACGCAGACAATATAATGCATAAAAACAGAACCCTCAATGAATGGTTGGATGTTGGCGGTTCCCAGTTCCATCCCGAAGACTGATGACCGCTAAGTCACCGGAACAACATATCGACCGTGTCTTCCCTAAGGTCCAGAAAATTTTAGATTTTCGTGGAGGGAAAGGGAAGAGTAAAAGTCCAATACGTTTTCCTTTTGTTCATTTACATAGGAATGAGTATATTATACCAACGTGTAAACCTGAACCTGCGACCTCCAGATTCGTAGTCGAGGATCTTAACCACTCGGCCACAGAAGTCGTCAAGGCCTGGATCCTTGCTCACATTATAATGCTGAACAGGTTCGCGGCGAGAGAAATAACAGAAGCAATAGAGTGGGATATAGAAACAGAATGAAAGGAATTCTTAAATGCAGTTTGATTATGGACAAATACATATACGAGTATGTATCTAGAACTACAGAAATAATAGTATGTAATGTACAATATAGCTTAGATGTCGCACAAGACACTTGTCTGTGAGAAAGACCCACGTAAAGGTGAAGAGAGGCCCTCACCTGCAACAGTAGAAGGATTGTCTCCGGTGAAGGCAATAACTTTACAGGCCTCATTGAAGCCGAACCTTTCAGTGAAGTATGAAGAGATGGGGCCAATGCACTCCTGCGACTCAACTGGCTCCCCAAGCTTGTCTGCTAATGTCTCATCACCAATGGCCTGAAAATATTGAATAAGATTTTGTGATATTTTCTCATCAAATCTTACTTTGATTTGCTGATCTGCGGGGGCAGATAGACAACACTAAAAGCTCCACAGCAGTCAATGTATCATATAAAAGATACAACGACTAGGAGATATTGTGAAGCAATTAGAACAGGTTACACCTAACAAGGTAGGTATGTAAAGCATACAACATTATGTGGCAGAATAATTTATAAGAAATGTATATTATTGAAGTGCTTATAAAGCTTAATTATTTTTCTTATGTATCATAAAAACAAATAATTTAAAGTCTATGAGAGTGACCCTATGTCATCCAAATAAATTGTGAAACATTATCAAATATTTTTTTACTGAAAAATTTGGTCCAAGTATGTATTTCATCTGGAATAAAACACACACAAAAAAAACTTTGTTTGTATTATTTAAACGGGTGGTGGAAGCCACAAGATAGGAAAACTGGCACTAAACTCCGGCTACTCTTTATAGAAAAATATCAGAAGCTAATGAGGAAGAGACTGGGCCTGCGCAATGAATCGAGACCATCGAAAGCACCGAAGCCGTAGTAATATAGAACCTCCCGGAGTTGCCTTGTTGAAACTATGAATCCCAAATCATGATTATGATTCTGCACTAGACAAGGAAAACTTTTCTTGCCTCACTATGGTTTTGAGAGGGCATTCTATTTATAGACATGTAATCGTTTATTGAGTCCAATATAATGTCTTAGCATTCAAGTATGTATTCAGATTAGCATAATACGGGGCACTAAAGATATGTGGAGATACCCGGGGCATGAATTAAAAGATTTTATAATACAGAACATTAAATGTTCTTACGAAAGAAGAAGATTCCTAATAATGAGGTAATTTTGTTCAAATGAATTTTAGATTTCGTAATAATTTTAGATTTCATAAAACTTTTACAAGAATTTGATTGCTAGTGTTGAAGCGTTAATTACAAATACAAGAAAGTGCAGATTGCCAGGACTCGATGTCAGATGAATGACAAGGTAATGCAAGAAACATTAGAGAAAGATAACGTATTCAAGTCTCGCTACCTTTAAACACGCTTGGTCCCATTTCTTAGTGTGGATGTCCATGAGATTCATCCCGGAGGCATCAGACAGATCTATGGGTGCTATCTTGCCCAGGAAGAGGGAGCAGCCAAAAGAGCTGACCAATGAGATCCGTTCTGTCGTGTCGTACAGCCTCCTTTTGTTGTTGAAGATCTTCCCGATCTGACTGCCTGTGAACCGTTCATAGGCGCGAGAACCAGTTCTCCTTGCTAACTCCTGAAATATATATTTATGTAGTTGGTTCATCAAGGTTTCTATGGGACTCCTTAGTGTCCAAACTAAGATAGCAATGTTTATTACTTTATATTATAAATTATGTCAACAATTTATAAAACAAGTAAAATATGTTGACAATTTGAAAAGGGCCATTCCAATATAAATTCGTACTGTGATGGGTATCAAACAGGCAAAGTTCAAGCCTCCAAAAAGGATGCGTATAAGTGTTTATTTTACCTTCAGAATGAGACAAAAGTATATAAAAATATGTAAGTAAGTAAAAGACATTTAAAGAGTATGTATCCATAAAAAATATATTGTAGTTGAACATAGAAGAAATTTAAGAAAAAATAACGCTAGCTAGTAGGGAAAAGCCTGTATCTATGTAGGCATATCGCCAATAGCTCCATTGTTACCCCTTCCTCGTTCTCATGAATGACATAAGTAACAGAAGAGAGGTTACCACGAAGCTCTGAGGGGCAAGAGGCAGGAGGCAGGATCACATCCAATCATAATTTATTTTAATAATAAAAGCTTAGAATGTAAAATGAACAAGGACATCCAACCTCGGAGCCTCCCGCTGCATCTTCCAGCTTACGGCACCAGAGCTTGGTGCTGGAGTCCATCCAGGTGGGGCTCTCCAGCAGCGAGAAGGCCATGGCAAACTGCTCGTACAGGAAGCGTGAGTTGTCCAGCGAGGCCAGAAGCTCCTGGGAACTCTTGGCCCACCAGACAGAACCGTGTTGCTGAACAGAAGTCAGATATTAATATTATTCAATATATTGGTCAGAAACTGTCAGGCGGTTACTACTTAACATAACTTTATTTTTGACAAGTCATGCAGCTACTGAACACATATACAATAGTTATGTATATCGCTTTTAATTATTTTGCTACATCACACAAAAGTCCCACTGGCCGTAAAACAGATTTTTAAAAATTAGGATGGCAATAATAAAAAATCACCGGAATGAGCCTTAACAAGTTTGAATTCGAGCAAAGAGCTGAAAAACAATTATTAATATTGTATGAATTTTCTCTGAGGAAACATTTGGTTGTACAATCAGCACAAACCATTGATGAAAATTAACTGTAAATATTATTGTAGAGTTGTAAGAATTAAAACTGTCACACTAAATTGTATTGTAAGTCCATTGTTTTTTATTAGGGTCATTTGTCAAGGTTTTAGATTTTATAGCGACGGAAACATTAAAAAGACAACACAATACAAAAAACTGTTTTTTTTTTTTTTGATAAGACATGATTTTGTTGAGTAAATCCAAGATAAATATTAAACACAATGTGATATTGATGGGTGCGTAACATACCTGAGCACCTCCGGAAAGGGCGGCTACCTGGTAGAAGTCTGCCCCAGCCAGGGTCAGTCTGTCTAATGCCATGTCCAAAGCTTTCACCCACATTAGAGGGGGGGAGAAAATCTCCCCTTTTTCTCTCTTGAGGACGCCACCATTTGTCCTGAGATATTTAAAGATTACGTTAATAATTAATACCACCAAAACAGAGGTATAATATCAATAATTTACGAACAAATAATATTTTTTGTTGGTTTTGTTAACAAACTAATTGCTTAATTCTGCAGAAATATGCTCAATTGGCCAGTCCCTTACTGTCCAATAAATAAAAGAATAACAAACCTGAATTCTGGAAGATCGGTGTCATAGTGGACTTCTGCTTCTTGAAGAACTTCTAATTTATTGTTCACTATTATAGCCTTTAGCTAAAATAAAAACAAAAAATTACAAAACTCTGAAAAAACATCATCTAAGTTTTACTTGGTGTCGTGAGAAAACTCTTCAAAAACGTTTCTAAGCTATAACGAGATATAAAAAATATGTATTCACTTAATAACTTGTTTAAGGGTGACCGAGCTGTTGGGCCACGGAAATTAAGCCTTTTGGCGGCAGGAAATGTAACCTTCAAGTTTTAATTTATAATTTACAATTCTCGATTTTATCAAACCAATGTATGAATGAAACAGTTTATTAGACCGCGACCTTCATGTAAATAAAACTTGAATCAATGTTATTCAAAATAAAACAACCAAAAACAATGATTTAACAGATAAAATCTGCACTAATGTTAAATTATTATTATAATTAACACAAAACAAATAATAATGGAACAAAATAAAAAAGTTGGAATAACGGTAATATTATTGGTTTGAAATGATTATTATTGACAAAACAAATTAAATATTTACTTTCTGTGTGCTCCAGTCGAAGCCTAAAAAGGTGTTCTCTTCTAGCGACGGCATTTTTAGATATTCTAATTTGTTTAAAACTGAACGTCATCGAGTCTTAAACACCCACAATTACGCAAAACATGGACACTGTAGACAAAATAACACACCGAAGGATTGGGCGAAACTGAATCTAAATCTGACAGATAGGTGACAGATGACAGCCATGCGCTGTGTTCTGATAGGCTGTCTATGGCTTATGGTAAAACGTACCGTAGACAAAGAACTTAAAGGCGGTAATTTTAAAATCGGAGTAGCGGAAAAAATATTATTTAGGGCCGTATGCACACGGAGATAGGTACTCAAAAGAAATTGAAATTACTAGCCGGTTACCAACTGTCTAATGACACAGTTTCGCACATGCGGGCTACAATTAAGGGCTAAAGCCGGCGCTGGGTGTACAAAGTGAATTTATAGGTATAAAACGAGATATTTTTCTACTTCTTCCACAAATTTTGTATTCACTTGTTGATCGTGAAATTATTATAAAATTAAATAATAATGCAAAGGTTAAAACTCGACGTGGACTTCATAGTAATTTGCGTTGGTGATCAGCAAAGGGCCTAAGTGAGAAACAAGGAAAAAAATATCCATATCTTAAAAAACAGAAAGATACCCACCACCCACCTGAAGACGCGTGTATTTAATAAAATAATACTTCCAGTATTACCGTTCAGTAATGAAATTGGAAAATCACTAGGAGCGGCAGACGGTAATTAGTACTATGGAAACACATGTTAAAAAAAACAAATCTAAGAAACATTTATTTTTAGATCGTTTCCCGATTTTAACTGGCAAAGAGTCGAGTAAAAGTCCCAATTCTAATTTTCTAGTTATTTTATTACATTTGGAATTGTTCCGAAATATTGTGTTATAAAAATAAGTTTACCCTTAAAACTCGTATCTTCAAATAAAAATTAAACTTTCGCTTTTTGCCAAGGCGTCCTTGTAATTTAAAATACAAACAACATTTTTGATTCTTCTAATATCGTTAATTTTTAATTTTCCTAGAAAACACTTTATTTAAATACACTCTCGGAAGAGCATATTCACTTGTAGAACAATTACAACACAAATATTCAGAAGTTTTTTCTTAAAACTGTTAAGTAACCGTAATGTATATACAATATATTTACATTACGAGTATATACAAAAAAAAAATATTTTTTTTCTTACTGTGAAAACCGCACAAGAGTCCCAACTGTCTGGAGCCAGTGGGATTATGGCATTCCCATCGGGGTATGTTGTGATATTGAAGGTAGTGGAGAGGGGAAGGAGATGAGGCAAATGAAAGTTGGGAAGTACATGGCTATTTATATCTAGTCACCAAACACGGCTAAAGACATTTCAAGCAACGTTTCGATTCTGAATGGTGCTCTTATTACAGCATACTAAAAACAGCTAAATCGAAATAGAAATCTTTTTCGATGCACCATTTTTTTTTAATAGTAAATACCGCACAAGAGTCACAACTGTCTAGAGCCAGTGAGACTATGGCAACCCCAATTGGGGTACGGTGTGAAGCTGAAGGTAGTTCAGAGGGAAAGGAGAAGGGGCGGACGAAGGTTGGGAGTACCTGGCTATTCATATCTGGTCACCAAACACGACTAAAGCCATTTCAAGTAACTTTGCGATTCTGAATGGTGGTCTTTTACCAGGGCAATTCTTAGAGTATCTACTACTCGGGAACGTGCTGCAAATATATATTAGCATATATGAATTAAATATGTAAAGACATGTATTAATTAAACAAAAAATATTTACGCACGCCGGGTCTGAACCCGTAATCTCTGGGTTTATAGTCGAGCGTCTTACCACTCGACCACAGAGGCCGTCAATAATATTTTCCATTTGTCTTATTTATTAAATGATTTGTGCTAGAAACGTGCTTTAGAAATGTAAATTATTCAAACTGTGTTAAAGAAATATCTTTTAATAATTGGGAATAATTAGTAGACAAAAAATTCTCAATTGCCTTATGGTCTGAAATAAATTATTGCAAGATTGTTTACAAAGAAGACGTCCGGATGACGTGTCTCTTTATTCCTCCGTATACTGTCCATTTGATAGAGAAGAACAAACATAGCATAATTGATGCTCCTACATAAAACAGCCACAAAGAAGTAAACAAACACATTCCGATCTCACGACTTCAACTCACAAACTGCTACTAGCAAAACGAGTAAGGGATTTTAGCACAAAAAGGGCAAAGAAGAGTACGAAGTAAGATTGTTTTAGTTAGATTGATTCAAGCCTTTCCATTCCAACTCAAAGTTTGTATGTCATAGTTTATATCATAGTAGCGACCATCGGACACTGTAACACTTCCGCGGAGAGATGTGTTATATCTCTGTTATTTTCAATTTTGAACAATTCCTCGATACTTGATATATTATATTGTAATTCGGAGGTCTCCGTTGTCTAGGGGTAAACTATTTGGCTCCAGGCGCAGTACTACGTAGAAGCAATATATTTTTATGCAAAAACAGATTCATTCAGCTGTCCTCTGTAATGAAAACTAATTTCATTGAAAAATAATACAAAATTGAGAATTCGTTCAGACCAGGCCTCTCGTGGTTTACATAATCCACTACCGGGGGGTTGAAACGAATTTAACCCATCAAATAACGATATTTTAACTGATTTCCCTTTAATAATGAGCGGCTCTGTAATTCTTCAACATGCCACCGCGTTCACGACTCCTACTCGTTAGATTACCAATGAGGAAAAAATCAAGCACATATAAATCTCTCATGCACCGGGCCGTTCAAATCTACAATAAAATCAGAATAGAAATGACTGCAAAAGAAGCGATCTCGTGCCATGCCATAGATGTACGTATCTAAGAATCTGTCCATCACAGTACAGTAATAGGCTCCTTATTCGATTAGGAGCTCTTCACGGAATGATTTAGTATTTTTTCTTGCGGGCATCTTTTTGGGTCGTGAAACATTTTTATTATTATTTCTAATTTTGTAACTGATAATTCATGGTGGAATTCCATTTTAATGATTAAATAAAAACAAATTTTTAACTTTATTCCACTTTTTTATTTTTTGACTGGACCGGTTTCAGCCTATAACAGCCATCTTCAGACTAGTCTTTTTATTATGTTTTTGTTCTACTCATTAGTAACTTTTATTCCTTTTCGATTAGTTTTTCACAAAATAATATCACACATATCGTTGGATCAATTGATTTGAAGGTTTCTTTTACAATATATAATTTGCTGGATCACTTTTCATGCTGGAATTTGGGGAAGTGGATGGGAATTTCACCCAGTACCATCTTTTCTTCGGGTTTTTCCTTCAGTAGGTGATTCAAAATAGTATTACGGATACAGGTGATGTACTTGTAACACAACAGTACATCATGTTTATCATTTATAATAATATTTAAAAAATTACGAAATATGCATAAGCTTTTAATTCCATATAAAACACCGAGTACCCCTTCAGTTACATAAGGGTTGAGATCAATTTGATTCTATACCTGATTGAATTCGTACCCATACTAATTTCAAAATGAAATTATTGAAGAGCAACGTCGTTATTAAAAAAGGTTTCATTTAGATTATTGGTGGATAAATTAGTGGATAAATGTGAAATTTAATATATTTTAGATTTCCTATCACATGTAATCTACTCGTATTTCTAATAAATGTTTGTTCGAGTTATTGTCAGTATCAGAGTTCATACTGATCAAATTAAATTAAATTCTTTGTTTTTGCCCATTAGGTTGGCGCTTGAAGTAACAATATATGGAGGGATAGCTAATTATTTTTACCCAACCTACACAAACTTGCGAAAAGACACTTTCTCCGGGTTTTTACATCGTACACCATAAGAGAGAAAGAGACAACAAATTTAATTCCCCGCTTTTTCGTAGTGACGCAATGATCTTAAGCTACTGGGCCACTGCGGGACTCCGCCCACATTTTTTATTATGACACTAAACTTGACACAACTAAACGGTTTATTTGCTTATATGCTATATTTTTATTGATAAAAATACTGTGAAAAAGTGGCTATACGAATAAACAAAAACATTATGTCGACATGTGCTGTGAATGGATATAAAAATACCGTAGCCCCAGTCTTAGCCACGCCCTTTTCCAACCGAGTCAGTTACTTCAAGGTAAAAGCTAGTAAAAACTGACTACAGATCGATCTACAGCTATACCTCTCCGTCTTACTTATTAGATTTTTACGCGCCGACTTAGTGTTGGTTTAGTTACACCGGACGTAGGCCATTAAATTAGACAGATAAGCCGTGGTTTTAAAGCAAGTTTATCGCTATTCCGACCTTATAACACGCGTAACATTTACACCTCGTTTATAAGTAAGGGGGCTTGTATATTATTGCTCTAAGGGTTGGCGGTATCTTGCAATGCTGGTTTTATTTTATGATTAAATTTAAATATTATTTCGTTTTGCTAGTTTTATTTTTTATTGTTAGTTGCTGTTTAGATCAGGACACTCAATAATGACGCTTATGTTTTTATATTAAAATAATACGTCAAAAAGAGTCGTCTCTGGGACAAACTGACAAGTTTTGATTCATTCAAAAAGAATGTGTAATTAAAAAACATTATGGGTATTTCTGATATAGATGTTATAACTACTACTACTCAAATGTTACCGGTCTGAAGATGCCCGAATTAATTCCCCACGAACTATTAGTTTGAAACTAGAAATAATAATTTAAAAATATCATTCAAATGCATGTTTCAGAATTTACTTTATACCTGAGTTCCTACAAGAACATTATTGCGTTGAAAAGGTATCGTTCAACAGTAGTTTTTCTTGCATTCTAATATTTTCCTCATCTTAAATAAGTCAACAGTAAAGGTGAAACCTTAGAGTAACCTAGAGACCTAACTTTGCGAAATTTTGTCCGCACTTTTTGACCAAGCAATGACCAAAGGGTGTGGCCTAAACTCGGAGTAAAATCACTAACAGGGTTGTCACAAATTAAGTAAATTAGGTATTTTGTTGTGAGTAGGTAGTTGTAAATCATTAAAAAGAATGAATGTTGTATATTTTTTTGTTTATTCAAATATACATTAATCAATAAGATTATTAAAATCTTATTTATAGATAAAAATATAAACGAATTAAATTATTAGTACAGAACATTTTATAATACATATTATAAAATGAACTTCAGTCTCCATCAACAAAATAGTTTACAAACAAAAAGTAAAATAAAAAAAATGTACGGTGATAACAGATGTTAAATCATTTTCTTAACCTTGGAGTAAGAATATATGGAGAGAGATCAATTTTTTTTACCTATATAAATTTGCGATAAATCACTTTCTCTGCGTTTTTACGTCGTACACCATGAGAGAGAAAAGAGACACAAAAAAAATTCACAAAACATGACACCGCTTTTAAGTATTGTAGGGATGTTTTCCGTCCCACGCGTTATTTTGTAAGGAAATTTCGAATGCAGATAATAATAACAGTGAACTTATATAGCACAGTTTTGTGATATTTCTCGTCAAGTGCGCTTCATACTTAATTAATTAAGCTAATAATTCTAACTAACAAGGAGAAAATAATATATAATATGTATACAAAATTAAAACTATCTAGATGCATATCGTTATCATAAATCATCAGAGAACAGGTTCAGAAATGGGTACAATAGTGCATGTGCACATCAATAGATTTAAAAAAAAACAATTAACTAGAAGCTAAGGGTATAAAAAATCCAGATGAAACGTATGAATTCATATTAACATATTTGTTAAATCAAAAGAAAAAGAAATTAGATTTTTCTCGTCTTTTTTTCATCCTTTGGAAATCTAAAAATAATTAAATAAATAATAATATTCCAATTTTGGCATAGCCCTGAATCTGGGGACGTAACCGAAATTATAAATATAACTAAGAGATAAACACTATTCTGTCTTTATCTGTTTGCCAACAATTTAGCGTTAGTATCATGAGAAAGAAAAGAGACCGGGATACTTTACAAGCCGTACAATATGGGTATTCCCCCCTTGTAATGGTTTCTTATGTGACAGCTAGTAAATATCTCTAAGTTAAAAATATTACGAATCCACTAAAACTCATTTCAAACGGAAGTTTATTATATTGGAACGAATAGTCCAAAGATTAATTACATATTGGTGTAAGTTACTAGTTGTTTTGTAGGTTAGAATGTTAAATATTTGAGATCTAACTAAAAAAGACGATTTTTATGGTACATACGTGTGAAAACTGTTTGTTTTTGGTCCTTTTGTACTTCGATTGAAGCAACCAAGTATAGCACATATGGCCATGATGTTTTGCTAGATATCGGACAAAAAATAACTCAAGTTTTTAACTATTTACGCACTTTTGACAGTCCGTTCGCCTGACACTACAAACCAGAATGAAGCTCGTACAGATCAAATATTGCGGACATGGTATTCAGCACGCCCCAAATCGTGTATTGGTTTCAACAATTGTTTGTCTCTTTTTCTCATATGCGTATAGAACCGAACATAAAGAGAGAGCTATATTTTGCGAGTTTGTCAACGATTTGTCACAAATTAGTACGGTCTCTTTATATTGTTACTCTAAGGGTGAAACGAACACACGCAATCCCCGCTAGCCGTTTCCATAATATAACGTATGTGGTATTTTCTCATAAGAACAACATAAATGAATAAAATTAATAAGCGACAATAGTTCACCGTTTTAGGATAGGGACAAGGACTTAATTGACCCGACAATCTGTATCTGTATCGCTAACTAAACTAACTACCATCACGCCGTTTCCCCGCAGGTGTAGGCAGAGAGGACGGACCGCCATATAACTCTGTCTTGGCACACACTTCTTGCTTCATTCACATTCATACATACTCTTCTGTTATTCTGACTCTTCATGACCCGATTCAATTATTTGATTTGCCAGATCGTGCCATGTCTTTCTCGGGCGTCCTCGACTTCTTCCATTCACTTTTGCATCATATATTCTTTTCACACTCCTTTCTTCGTTCGTTCGCTCTACATGCCCAAACCATCTAAGCGTCCTTCTCTTCGTCATACTCATTACGCTTCTTATCTGTATCGCAATTTATCAAAAAAGTCTAAAGTGTCTTTAGGGGGGGGTCTATGGACGGTGCGCCACTGCTCTAGCTAAGAGTGACACCTACCGTTGTGACTGCTTTGAAAGAACTATTACTTTTGGCAACAGTTCCTACTTCATTCATTGTTCATTGAACAAATACTTCAATTGAAGTCGGTAGTTCATTTTAGCGTTTATTCATTTCAATAACTTCATTTCATTGAACAAATATTTCAATTGAAGGTGGTAGTTCAATTTAGGCTTCATTCATTTAATTTCATTGAACAAATACTTCAATTGAAGCTGGTAGTTCATTTTAGCTTTTATTCATTTGATTATCTTCATTCCATTGAAATAATACTTCAATCGCTTCCAATTCTTTCCAGTTTGAAAGCGCTACCGACTAGTAGTGATAGACAGTGATTCTGTTGGCGAAGAACCAGTTCCAGTTCCAGTTCTTTTGGTTTTCAAAACTTTACCGACTAGTACTATTTAATTTGGCAAGGAACCGGTTCCAGTTCTTTTTACTTTCTAAACTCTACCGACTAGTACGTGCTATTTCGGCGAGGAACCGGTTCCAAAAAGAACTGAACAAACAAGCGGATAAATCCAAATCTCTTTTTTTGCGAGTTCGACTTCAATTGAAGGGTTTACTTCGAAGGATTCACTTCGAAGGGTTCATTTTAAAAAACTAACAATTCGTGAAGCATTCACAAAACATTGAAGTTTTTCCCAACGCTAGTGACACCGATAGCGGGTGTGCAAAGAAGTTAAAGAAGTCAAGCTAAGAATGCCGTTACTATTGGATCCACCCGCTGCCCGCCCGGGGAAGTGCTCTCGGAGAGGGCTCAACTAGAAATATGTCAAAGGATTTTGGGGAGCACAAAGACCTGTCTGGAACAAACTGACACTGACAGGACTCAAGGGGGTTTCAAATATGCCAATCTACGATAAATCTACAAACACAAATATATGATCCTCGACAACGAATTCAGAGGTCGCGGGCTCAAATCCTGGCGCGGGCATATTAATTTATATTTCATTAATTTGTGTTACGTCACAATTAACTAATATAAAATAATATATAGTATAAACAAAGATGAAATAAATAACTACAGACTAATCACAATTTTGAACACCCTGTCAAAAATTCTAAAGAAACATATAAAAAATAATCTTCTACGTTTTCTGAACCTAAGCAATGTTTTATCCCTCAATCAATTCGGTTTCAGAGAAAATATGGGCACCTCCCATGCCTAAACCTCGGCAATTGACTTTCTAAAAACAAATATAGATCAGGGGAAAAAATGCTTAGGTATATTTCTAGATCTCGCAAAAGCCTTTGATACAATACACCATCAAAAACTGTTAAAAAGCTACATGGTAAACCGCACTCAGTATACTTCAATAAAAAATATAAGTAGAGTCACGGAACAAGTATCTTACGGAATACCCCAAGGCAGCGTGCTTGGTCCAATCATGTTCTTTATAAATATTAACGATCTATGTCACCTCCAAATAGATGGCGAAATTAGAAGTTTTGCCGATGACACTGTGTTACTCTTTAAAGCTACAGACTGGAATACGCCAAGCAGAAAAGCCGAACTCGGTCTAAGAATCACTAAAACATGGCTCGACTCAAACTGGTTAACTCTAAATATCCCAAAAATTAAATTCATAACTTTCAGCATTGACTCGAGACTCGAGAGCCAACCTTCCCAATGCATTAACCTAAAAGTACATTACTGTCACCCAGTACACTCCCTATGCAAATGTCCCCAAATAACACACACGGAAACCATTAAATATCTCGGCGTACACTTTGACCAATATATGAAATGGGATAGACATATAAATTGGGTAATAGCAAAACTAAACCGATTAATCTACTTTTTCAAAAACCTATGAAATATTCTAGGCATCTACGATATTAAAACCATATACCTTGCACTACCACAATCCATTATAGAATACGAAATTATTGTTTGGGACTGTGAAAATAAAGTTTTTTTTATTAAAACACTGTATAAAGCCCAGAAAACCTTAATAAAAGTAATATTTAAAGTGCCAATACAAACACCGACCTCAATCATATTCCGAAAAATTCCAGTACTTGCCATACTAAAATTATTTTCCAAACATGTACCAACTTTTCTTTACAAAAATATAAATACGTTTGTCACCTCACAAAATACTCGCAACACTGGACATGCACATCAACTACAAATACTTAAAACATACACATCCTTTGGACAAAAGCATTACAGGCACCAGGATATTAAGCTTTATAATTCTCTTCCTACACAAATCAAAACATCTACACTTGCACAATACAATAAACATGTTTGGAACTGGTTACAATCCTCCTTATTATGTACATTAATAATAAAAGTGTGACTTAGGTAAAAAATAAAAAAAAGATTTTCTGAGTGGCTTTACTTTATTTTATATATTTTTTTATTATTTTTAATCAATACAATCACCTTAGAGTAACAATATGTCATCACACAAAGAGCCATACCTTGAAGTAACAACATATGGAGAGAGAGCTAAGCCTTTTTACCCAACCTATAGAAATTTAAATCACTTTCTCCGGATTTTTACGTCGTACACTGTGAGAAAAAAGAGACAACAAAATCTCCCAAATGATCACACCGCTTTATAGTATTGTTAGAATGTTCTTCGTGTCCCGCATCTCCGTTGACTCCGCCCACACGTTTTGATACGTGAAATAAATGAACATTACTCAACGGTTTATTAAGTTACATGCTATATTTTTGTTTATAACAATACTATGAAAAAGTGGTTACACGAATAAACAAAAACGCTATGAATGGATGTATAAATACCCTAGCCATAGTCCTAGCCATTCCCAGGTCTAGCCGAGTCCAGCAAACCTCATAAAAACTGACTACAGCAGCGCTCTCTCTTGTATATTATTGCTCTGAGAGCCAAACTTAATTATTTCACTACGAGATGACCAAGAAATGTTAGGATACGGACCAAATCTTAGCTGGCCGACATAACCACCACAATCACAACACTGCTGGACATGACTAACAAATGATCGTCAAAACCACAATATCGTCGAATAGCGTCCTGGCTAAAAAAAGCAGAGTACGCCCACAGATGAGATGGGCTGACGATCTGAAGAGGACTGTAGGCTTTGGATGGATGAGAACCGCCCAGTATTAAAAAATGTGTTAAAAAAACACCAAAAATTCTCGAATATATTCTGTCGCGAATGAATTAATTTACGTCAATTTTTTTGTCTAGAATTATAAGCTAAATGCAATTATTTTCAGTTCGTATCATCATTTTTATCACGAGCTATATCGTCGCTGGATAGGCAAAAGGGCTTAAGCGACACTTTGGTAAAATAATAGTTAAATATGTAGTTCTGATCAAGTGTTTTTTCTGCATCGAATGCTCTGACTCTTGTTTGATTCTGAAGACTTTTGTGGCCCTCCATTCATTTAAAATATATTTACCATTTGGGAGAAGGCTTAACTCAAGCAAGTTTGGGACTTATTAGCTTTTTGCGCTTCAGGTAAATCAGTGAGAGCTTGAGTTACCTAAGTCAACTCTTTTTTTCAAAATTCAACCAGCTACTGAAGACTTTTACGAATTTTGTTGAAAAAAAAAACTTCAAAGTGCTCTTGTGTAAATTTATCAAAATGGCGCTTCATCCCCTTTGCATTTCCGGCGACAATATTATTTATGTCTTTCAAATGTTCATTTAAAAAAAATAAAAATATATGGCTTCAAATTGTTTATTCCATATTTTATTCAATTTTATTGCTCACTAAAAAATTAGTATCTTTATAAAATGAAATGTGGAAGTATTACATTTTATACAAGTATATAAATTAGCGGCCAAATCGGGTAATAAAAATATTAAAGTTATTATAGTTATTTGAAAATAATGTTCTTATGTAGAAATAATATTAGTTTAATCCAATACGATTTTTATGGATTTCTGTTTATTATACACACACTTTTTTTATATTATAAACAATGACATTACATATTAACCATTATTTTCGCGTTTAAGTTCAATTTGTAGTTGTAGTGGAGGAAATATATGAATACCATTCCACAATAATAAAACGTTGTCAAAATATAGTGAAGCTTTATCAAAGCCTACCCGTAAAGCTTGCGCAAACCGAAACCGAAACTGGCATAAATTATTGAAGGTTATTATTTTTCTTTCACCTGCTGAGTGGCGGCTTCAAATCATCTAGCGGTATCTAGTACATCTAGAAAACTCGAGCCAGCAACACCTTACACTTTGCTCCCAAACTCTCTCCTCAGAGAGCTACGAATATGTTTCAAGACTTTTGTTTTATAAAATGAAATAATCCTTTGCTTTATAAAACTGTAAAATTCCAAAGTTTCAAGACTAATTTAAATAACAAAACATTTTGTTTTTATAGTGGTTCAAATTTAATATATTTAAATATCAGATGGGAAAAGTTTTCTTAGCTGAAATCAATTGACAATCCCAAAAAGAGGCTCAGTGAAAAGTTATAAAGAAAAATAATATCAAATGTTAAGGTAAATGTTAAATCTTTACACAATATATAAAATATGATTTTTTTATTAAACGTGCTTTTCTGATACTTTTTCACTATTAAATAAAACCATTTGCCGGAAAAACAAACTTTATATGTTTACATTTTGTAAAATAATATGCGGAAATTGTATATGAAGAAAATTATTATTTCTAATTATTAAAGAAAAGAAAATAAATAATTAATTGGTACATAAAATCGATTGTAAAACTAGTAATTTTTAATTCTTATGTGATTAAGTGAACCAGTATCAAATAAAATTAAAACGCTTGAAAACTTGATTAGAAAATATCTGTTGTAAAGTTTTCCAAAAAGAATTTTAGGTTTTTCTGAATTCAAAAACAATAATGCTCGATGACAACATATTTTAAAATCAAACATGATTTATTTTACATCTCTCTATTTGGTTGACAAATGTATATATTATAATATCCGCATGTTATCTGTGTTGCCTTTTCTATTTTAAAATTGTTGTATTAACTCTAACTCTTCCCGTGAAAAATCCGTTTCAACTCAATGAATTGTAAGTAAATTAAATCAATGATTTTCTAAAAACACAAATATATACATTTTAATACCAACATCAACGATTATATTCAAGAATAATATATTATTATAATCAGGTTTTAAACAATATTTACGTTTAAATGTTCAATCATTTTTTAAATAATTATTTATTCGAGTGAAACAAATTATTATGGAGGGGTGGACTCCCCGGCCAATTGGCAAATAACGGTTTTCAAAATAATAGCATTTTTATTGTGTGGGAACGTAATATCTGTTGGGCATTTCTTCGTTTTATTATTTAAATAATTTCTAATCCACATTGTAACGTTATCTTTTATACCAATATTATTTAATAGTTTCCGATGAGAAATACTGTCGAATGCCTTTTTGAGATCAATAAATATTCCTAGACATTTTTTACCTTAATGTCTCGTAAATATTTGAAGTTACATTGGCAATTGCATCTTGTGTGCTCCGTGATGTTCTAACAGATTATGGTGTAATATTTTGTTATTTTCTAGAAATTCTACTAGTTGCTTTTTTACAATTAGAATTTGTATCGTGATATTGTCTAAACCTGGAGATGAACCGACTTTCAGGCTTTGTATTATTTTCATAATTCAATTTTCTGAATACTTTCGACCTAACGATTTTTTGGGTGAAGTATTTATTCATATTTTTCCCAAGATTATTTCCGACTTGAGCGAAAAATAAATCAAAATATTCGCACATTGTTTAGGTTGCTCTTTTAAATCTATAATTTTAATATCGTGTTCGATGTAGTTTATACTTATTGATAAATCTTTTTTTTGTATTATATGTCCTCAGTTATTGTTATAGAAAGGGGATGTAATTCATAGTTCATGTAAAGGCATCGAGAAGATTGCTAGGGACATAGGGTAGAGGCAGTAAGGTTAGCATAGATATCGCGATAACACACAGCACAGTTATTTGCGAGTTGGTGTTGCCGTTGTCGGTTGTTCGCTTGCGATCCGAGGGTTCGCCGTAGAGCCGGTGGCGCGGTGGATGCGCGCGTCGCCCGCGCGCGCAGTTTGGGGCGTCGGAAAGTCCGCCCCGCCCCGGAGCACTTCGGGCGCGCTCGGAGAATGGAAAGCAAGCGCGCCGGCGACGGGAAAATTCTTTTACGGTACTTCGGCGGAAGCTCACTCCCGCTCGGGAAAGTTCGGTGAGAGTCGGGCGTTGTCGGAGGCGCTCGGGCCTGGTCGGGAATGGTCGGTAGGTAGGGCTGCGCGCGCACGCCTCGCGGCCACAAGCAGAGGCAGAAGCCGCCGCCGTCATGGTGGACAGCCGTGAGAAGCTCGTCTCGGCGCCCGAGAATGCCCCGTAGGCGAGTCCCCGGCCGACTCCGCCCGACCCAGAGGCACTACGATGTTCGCGTACGGTTCCGACATCACGTAAGCCTGTAAATATGAGTGCGAAGCGTGCGTGAGTGTCGTGTTTAGTGTTTGCAGAGTTCGCGCGCGGCCGGGGAAGATGGCGCTCGTGCCCTCCGCGGACGAGCTCTCCGCCCGCGGCCACTCCTTCGGCAAGAAAACGTTCCACAAGCCGACCTACTGCCACCACTGCTCGGACCTGCTGTGGGGGCTCATCGGCCAGGGGTACAGCTGCGAAGGTGAGTGCGACACCCGCTACATCACACTACCGTCTCACTACCGCTCGAGCAGCGCCGTGCCCCAGTCTGGGGCCGGGGGCGCGCCGCTCCTCAGCACCCGACTTACCCTCGCTCACCATTCACCGTTCTCCATTCACGATTCCCTCCCATTCAATACGTGCACCGGTCTCTTCCATACACCGTAAGGTCGTATTTACACATTATTTCCTAGTTACCCGTACAGACATTTTTTGACGTATTCAGCCCCCAATTCATTTCCCAAACCCCCGGTACATGAAATATGTTTTTTTTTATCAAAGTGATACGCAACACGATTTTCAACAAACGGGTTTCAGTAGAAAACATTTTTTAATCGGCGTTACAAAAATCTCAACATTATAAATCGTAGGCAGAAATCTCGATAATATTTTGTACTTTACCACCAACACGGGAGTGAAAATATCCGAGTTGCAGAAATTCGTTTGATTCGTTGTTATTTTCAATTTGCTTCTTTTCACTAAATAATGTATTTGTAAAAAGAAGAAAATATTTTCACCCTATGGTCAAATATTCTCAAAAAGCACACGGTGAAAAATGTTGAAGCTTTTCCAGTCGTGGCCATGACTGATGATAGCTTATGATACTATTTTTGTATATGCTTGTGTATTTCGGGATTAAACTTTTGCAATGTTAATATATTGTAAATTCAATACATGAATGTCCCCATAACTCTGGTTAAAGTCGGGATTTAGACCAGGTTTTTGCGAGATAATGCGAGAAAAGGTGTCGGATTTGTTCTGAAGTGCGTTCTGACGAACCCCGAACATTCCCACGAGCCATGCCCCTCAAAGCCCGCCGTGTATCCCTGCAATGAACGTAATACACAATGTTATCTATGATGAGGTTCCATCTTCGCGTATTTTGCTATTTATTTTCTGTTATACGTTTTTAGAACAATTCGTCATGTTTCCAAATGTATTTTGTCCTTAGAAGACGTGGTAGATTAGATCACTTTGTTATTTAACTAAATTATGTTAATAACTGTGAAGCAGGAAATCTGTTTGTCTCACCATAAAAACAGTTAGCTCTGGCGATATGAAATTCGCACGTTTTAAATAATATCAGATTTGCAACGTAGTTTCCACCATCAATGGATCTATGAAACATTCAAAAACTTTAAAACTAGATCCCTTTGTTATTGTTCCCTAGGAAAAGATTTGTTAATTCTCGGATAAAGTCGGGTCGTAACTATTTACCAACAAGGTATAAAATTAAGTTTCATATTCTAAAAATTGTTTTATATTGATTAGTTTAGTTCATATAATTATGATCATAAATAAGAATTCAAAACGTTATAAAAAGGTAAAATCAATATTTTTAGCTCCAAATGAATACATACCTCCAGTTAGTTGTGGTGGCACTTAGCTAAACAAAGGTGTAATAAAAAAAATGTAATCTAATTTTTCCCCACAAACGCATACATTTTTTTTTTGTGTGTATTTTGCTTCCGAGATTGCTTTTTGGCACCACTTATATGGGCCAACCAGTTCGTACGCCATCTTGTACTATCTGTCAAATAGAAAATCTGAAACCTCTGAAAAAAGTTAAGTTTTTGCCCTATAACAAAACTCTCTGAGCAGGTAGGTACCCAACCATTTTTAGTAGAAAATTCTACTTGGTAGGTATATTATTTACTATAAATTTGTGATTATGTACGACCGTGCAAGTTGTGAATTTTTCAAAATTGTACCTACCTATAATATATTTTAGAAGACATTATTCTGTATTTGAAATGGGTGGATAAAAGCTACTTATATTTTTTCTTGGCAAGTCAAGTTACATCCTCCGATTTTTCACGGGTAACAAATATACGAGTATATATAATACTTATTTATACTAGGTAGTTGTTACCGATTTAAAACTTCTAACCTATATATCCATTTATAAACAAATTATAGAAATACCAATTTAAATTTGTTTTAAAATCATTATTTGTAACAAAATGAATTTTAGGTCGCGCAATTAGAGTTGACCCAAAAAAACACAAACTAAGGATTGGGTGTAATAGTGTATATTATGTATTCACTTCCGACAGTGATGTCCTTGCGATACGTCACTGAGAAACAGCATGTTGTCTTGCCTACTTATGACGGTAGGTGTACACTTTGATCGAATTTAAAAATTCGGAAAGTTTTGCAATGTGTTTATTGTATTGAATAAAAAATAAAAATAATTCATCGTCACTGGAATTTTGTTTTCTAAAGTTGAATAAAAACAATTTGAAATTATGCTGTATGCAAGCAATGCATGTGTGTGAGTACTGTGTTTCCGTCTACTCTGTCTGCTGTTGTAAAATAATCACGACAGGTGTTTTGTTTTTTATGAGTCATCCCAACAAAGATAAAAAATATTCTTATCTCTTCCATGTAAACGAAATTGTGACACAGGCCACCTTTATCTATGGAAATGAAAAAAATATACATAGACAAGACCTACAACTCGACACAATTAAGTTAACTAGTGTAGATTTTGTGGATTTTTATAAAAATTCCATCGACATAAAATCGCACAATAAGAGTTGACCCAAATATTGTTTGTATTTTTGCACATGTGTATACTTCCGCGATATTCTTGCAAAACGTCACTATATTCGGCGAAAAGGGAACAAGTGTACGAGTATACGCGCGTTCTTTTCATTATATTGGGAAAGAACTTTCTTTAAATTTCAATGTAATTTTCTTTTCTCAAGTCGAATAACATGTTTGAAACATGCTAGAATTAATCGGATTTGTATAGCGCCGTTTTTGTGAAAAATCACCTCAAGGGCGCTGTATCAATGCATCTGTGCGAGTGCGTTCGCGTCAACTTTGTCTGCGATGCTTATAGCTTTGCGCAGAGATAACAGACTCACTTGGATACATAAGATATTAGACAATAGGACTTCATTCTACAGACTGGAATATTCATACGACAATTTCATAGGAAATATACCAACATTTTCCAATACTTACCGTTAGAAGTAAGATCGAATTCAATTAACTACAATTCAATATATATATATATATTATATATATATATATATATGTATTACAGCCACGTCACCCCTAACATAAATAGGTACATTTTTCTATCGATTTCCTTGATTTAATTTCTATTTAACATTCGCCAAATACTTTATAATGAACATCTCAAAATTTACCTGATCTCACATAGTTAGGAAATTTAGAAAAATTTTGAGTAAAACTTATATTTTGTGTTGTAAAATTTTCATAAAATTTTGTCGTTGTAAATAATTGAAAACATTGTATTTGTAGTGATTAGTTGGATTTACTTCTTCCTGTGAATGTATAAAATGACCATTGCGGTTTTCCGGCACATTGTATTACTATCGCTCTGCATATTAGCTGCTGGGTGTAGCAAACAAATCATATTTGTTCCGCTGCCCGTAATTTGATAGCTGTCTTAAAAAAAACTTAGAAGAACCGTTAAAACTGTTTGTTTCCCACTTTATGAGTTTTGACAAAATAAAGGAATTTTTTGAATATTCAAAATCTGTCTATTTTAAAAAATACACAAAGTTTCTATCAAATTAAAAACAACAAATAACAATAACTAAAATTTATAGGTTTAAAAGGGTGTAATTATTATGATCCTCTCGTGGATAATGCAAGTATATCTAGTTATTATAGTCCACCACGATTCTGAAATACTTTATCTTATTTTGTCGGTGACCTCTTATACAACAGTTATTTAGGTAATATGTTTTATGTAAAAAAAAAACAGTGAAATTATTTTATTCCATTTGGCTTTCACGTGACAAATTAAACATATAATACATACATGACAAATTAAACATATTACAACATTTATAAATGTAATATTACAATACTAACTAAAACAATAATCGCTCCTTTGAGATGATGTTATTACGAAATGGCAATTTACTAAAGTTGATTCATTTTAGTTCTTTGTTTTGGGTCACAATCGATACTATTCATATTAAATATCACTATCGATGCTTGATCGATTATTTATTACTAGGTCATAATTTAACTATTTCTCTTCAACTTTAAATCTATTTCTTTATTTATCCTACTCTATTTCTTTCTTTATCCTATTCTATTTTTTTATGTTAGATACTCTTACTTTTATTATAAAACTCACAAGACTGCATCACTAAACCACTATATGCAATTTAAAATATTTTACTTCTTATTAAATTTGTTCCTATCTTTATTTTGCTTCATTTTTATATTTTTCCGTATTTATATTATTTACCTACAAATATATTTTTTAAATCTTCAGTAAACCTTATATACAAGTATTTGTGTACTACGTCTATCTCGACTCGGGAACTCTTTCCAGTGAGACAGGTATTGGCAAACTAGATAAATAAATGAGAAAAAAATGACATCTTGTTTTTTTTAGTTCGCCCATTGTGTCAACATATAGTACTAAAGACGTATTTATTTGTCAACTCGGTACGGTATCGGCCCGCATATAAAGTGTGAACACACTCGTACCTATCAACCCAGTTTTAAGTTTCGCATTGTTTCCTTATCTCTTATAACACCTGACACAGTAGTTCCCGGTATTAACATTATTTGGTATTATTGTTTGCAATTCGCGTGCTTAGGTTTTTGTGGAGAGAAAATGAATTTGGGCATCGCGTAAAGTCGCTAACGAAATGGAAGGCGGGACTCCCAACCTAACTGCTGAGGTCCGTCCTATTCCCGGAGGCCTATGAATAGAAGCTGTTACGTTTGGTTGCTAGTTGCTACTCACGTGGAGTATCCGTTTTATTTTTAGGCGCGTGCGTTTCCTTGTACACCGCCAGTGCTCGATGCCCATGGATGTCATCTCAAATTATGCTCAATTGAAAGCTAGTGAGAAAAGGTTATCGCGTCTAACGCTGGCTCCTTTTGGTGGACTATTGGGCTATAGTAGGTCCGCCGTTAATAGCCAATACTTATATTTGAGTAGGAAATTCATCAATTAAATGGCATACCTCATAGGGCGTTATTAAATTTTAACTTGTGTAAATTTGGTGTAGTTTTTAAAGTTAAAAAAATGTAATTACAAGTTGATTGATTAACTTAATATTTTGGTAATTTAAAATAATATACACTATATTTGCAGCACGCTTCAAAGTGGTAGATACTCGGTATCGCCTTGGTGAAAGACCAACATTCAGAATCGAAACGTTGCTTGAAATGGCTTTCGCCGTGTTTGGTGCCCAGATCTGAATAACCAGGTACATCCTAACCTTACTATTCCCCGCCTCCTTCTCCTTCACACCTCCAGCCTTACAACATTCCCTAATTGGGGATACCATAGTCCCACTGGCTCCAGTTGGGACTTTTCCAAATAAAAATATAAAACGGTTTAGTTACGTAATTGCCATGGGGTACTCCCTTTGTTAAAGAGCCAGGAACCCAAACAACAAACAAACTCCCAACCTTCCTCTTGCCCATATCCTTCCCCTCCCTATGCCCTTCAGCCTCACAAAATACCCCGATTTGGAAAAACGAACTGTTATTTTACTGCCTTTCCTTAGAGATTTCCCTCGCAATTATGACATATCCATACTAATGACATTTTAATATAAAAACTCTACAATTTATTGACTTTGCGAAGTCTTGTGTGAAGTCTTAAAAATCATTTGAACCCACCCCATACAAAAGAAAAGCGTTCTTATGAACGGTACGGTCCTGGTTCCCTATTAATGGTCTTGAAATAAGCCCAGTAACCAGTAGTAAATACAAAACTTTTTGCACAGCTGTACTTGTTTGACCACCGTAATAAAATATTAGTGAAACATTAAACTGATTGTGTTATTGCGGGGCGTGGATGGGAAGACGAAGGGTATAATTCAATGGTGTGAGGCTGAGGATAGGTCAAAAGAGTTTTTTAAAGGTTGGCTATTATGGAAAAGTTTTTGAATAGGTTTGAGTTTCTCACGGCCAAAAGTACTACCGTTATTAGTTTTTGTGGTAGTTTATTCCGGACTGCAGTCTAGGTCGTGCATCGCTAAATTGCTTCAAACAACGTCATTAATGAACCTACACCAACAAAATTCTATCCCAACCTCAACGAAAAATATTTAAACCTTATGTTTTTTACAGTCGTGAAACAAATATTACACGCAGCAACGACCCCCTCCTCTCAAAGGACAAACACCACCTAACCCTGGAATTCGATATACCTGTATCCCCCGTAATCCAATCAAAAATTTAAAACAAAAAGCGTAGGCGCAATTTCAGGATAGCTGATTATACTACAATATTAATAATGATGTTAATTGTATTGATTGGATATCCGAAACCGCTAGAACTCATTAAGTTACCATGGTAAAAAATTAAAATCTGGCTCACGTGGAAGGCATATAAAGGTCTTTCTGAGTATCGTGAATTTCTTACGTGCTCTACATACACAAAGTTTAGTATTGAAACCCGAAAGCTATTTTTCAACTATATCGAAGGTTTTTGGACATGTATGTCTTCTCTAAAATCATCTGACGGATACTCTGCTGCTCTAGTGATTCCCAGGAAATTGTTCTGTGAACTCTTTCAAGTCAACATTTGAACCCTCCTCCATCAATGACACAATCGACATCGACCAACCGGAATCAGTTGACGAGTCTCGACTTTCGCACATTCACACCGTTACCTACTGAAAGAGAAGTATAGTGAATGCCTGAGTGAAGGGGGTGGAAGGCACCCTGGCAGGTGGAAGTTCGCCTTTATCATACCGGTCCACAAGGGTGATAAACTATATGCCGATGTCCATTCTCTCTTGCCGCCACAATTATAGACCGACAAAGGCAAGATGCAATTTACTACGATTTCAAAAAAGCTTTTCCTAAGGTTCGCCACCTTATTCTTATCTTATTTATAGCGGGATCAAAGGAAAACTTATCACGTTGGTTTGTCTCATATTCGGCGAGCTGTATCCTTACGAGGACATACTTCTATGTGGGAACCAGTTAACTTTGGCGTGCCGCGTAGATCAATCCTCCGCTGTTATTTATATGTTATACACTTTTACGTTATCTTTACGCTGGTGACAAAGGAATAGCTGCGGCTGTTAAGATTTTAAATGATTGTCTGCTCATCCAAAGAGATTAAGTAAGATTAGAAGCGTTTCGCAATGAAAATAAAATGTATGTAAGTTACAACTAATAAGCTTCACTAATAATAATCACAACGCCATCAAATAAAATTAATGTATTGGTAACTATTCACTCGAGCGCATATTCAGTATAAGAGACCAGACCTAGGCATAAATTTCATTTCAATGGGCACATTGAGAGTATTGTGAATAAATCTTAGTGCGTGCTAGAGGCTTTGTTTTCAAAACAGCCGTGTATTTCGAAAACCTGAAACCTACCTTCTTCTTGAATACTGCACCCTCACATGACTCCACGTTACGGTATCTACAAAGACAGCATTGAACGTATCGAAAGAAAATGTTTGCATTGACTCCATTACAGAATGAGCGCACCGATACGGACATATGTCAATATGCTATCGAAGTGTAACGTCTCCACCATCTGTAAACCGGCGAAAATACCTTGACCTCATAACCCTGTATAAAGTCTGAAATAACGTTATCGAATGTCCACCTTACTCAAACCAATCAACTTTAAAATACCACCCAGAACACCTATTTTGTTTACATTGTGTACTTTTCATCATTTCTCTGTGTAACATTATTTTATATTTAAATAATTATTTTTTCTTCCCTTCAAATTCTACTAAAAAATATGTATCAATGTTGTTTCTATGTGCGTACGGAAGAACTGAATGAGTCAATGAACGCAGGTTTTCAGGAGAGCCAAAACAAAATTTAGCAATTTTGTATTTTTGTATGTAATATACCCTTATAATATGTCCTTTTTCAAAAAACATTGGCACATTATTTTAATTTCTGACTCATCTCATTTTTCCTTGCCAGATATGTATCTAATGAACAATTCTGCATATTTATCTCAAAACATGATTTTTTTTAACTCATTACGTTAAAAAATCATGTTTTCTTCCTCTTGCCCACGGATTTATCTGCTGCTATTTCGTTTATACATTTTGCACTTTTTTTCATTTTTCTGTATAACGCAACCCTTTTTTTCCTTTAAATTTGTCTAAAAAAATATCTGTAAAGGTTTACTTATCTGCTACTCTTGTTAATCTGTGAGAAAAAGTTAGGATGTAGACGAATTCTCCAGTTAATGTATATTGTTTTATAAATTTGTGTATCTTCTCCTTGAATGTATATATATGTATATATATATATATATATATATATATATATATATATATATATATATATATATATATATATATTTATTTTAAAGTGAAAAAATAAACCTCGTATGCATGCAATGTAATCTGAACCACATCAAAAGACACGTGCCCATATTATTTTCTATTGACATTGAGCAAATGCATAGCTGTAGGAACCCTTGGCGGTTTAGTAGTTTTATTTTTTATATTTACTTAAGTTCGTGTTTATTTCCAAAATTGTGCGTACATTGTCCTCCACGCTGGGGGTTGACCTGTGATGTAGAGGACATTATAGATTGATTTTGTAGTACAGGAATGTCAGGAATAAGGTATACGAGTGCAGTTCTGATGAGTGAGCCAGTAAGGTTGAAGTTTGCCGCGGTGATTGCCAACCGCAGACAGGAGAGCACACTACTACTAATAATATATACTCGTACATACTCAAATTATCGTCCTGGTGAAAGACTGCCATTCAGAATCGAAACGTTGCCTTAAATGACTTTAGCCGTGTTTGTTGACCATATCTGAATAGCCACTTCACGAGTCAACACACCCCGATTGGGGATGCCATAGTCCCACTGGCTCTGGACAGTACTCGTATAGTGCGGCAGGTTGGCCCCTTCTCACCGGCCGGGCCGCTGCGTTGGTTGTATTTATTTTTAGGCCGGTTCATAGGTCTCGTTAGAACTGCCCGCGGTCTGTCGGCTGTATTATTTATGTACCCACGCGCTCTCGTCTTGATAAAGTCCCTGACTTTAGTAATTACAAGTTTTTAAATAGCCGAATACCTTTCTTTGTTGACAAAACTCGACGCAAATCAAACGTACGTATTTATTATTGGATGTCCACACACTTTCAATTGGTTTTGTGAAACCTTACAGAATAACAACAACGACAAAAAGTAATATTTGCGTTGTTTGAGTTTTAAAACAATCAACAAATTTCTAACACAATCGTGTCTCCTTCATAGCACCGAAAAACATGTTTTTTTTTTATAATGTTCTGCCACAAAGTTTCCAGTTTTTTAAATTATCATTTTTTTATGAAATAGAATCAACAGGTGGGTTTCTTTTGTCCGGTGGTACTTTTTTCCAAAGTAACTTATCTTGATTTGTAATGGAAATAAAATGGCGTTAAAATATTTTTTCACACTGTATGAATATTAAAAAAAAACAAATATTCCTATTCACGCGTTTTAAACTTTTTAGACAAATTGCGAAACAAGACGACAGATGCGAATATAATAGATGTTTTTAGTTTAGACTAAATTATTTGTGTAAACATATGAGCGTGACAAATGTAATGTAATGTAATAACGGTTTACGGAGTTGTTTCTGTCTTGAACTAATGAATCGATATATGCAAGTATAACTGTAAATTATCTTTAAGCAATGAAGGGATGAAATGGCTATAGGTACAAAGTCCTCGTTCCGTTGTTTGCGTGTGCTTATTCTGAATTCAATATTTTTTTATAAATCTGACTATTTACAATAACAGGGCTGCAATTTATGAACACCTTGTATTTAGCAAATCAATATGACTGCTTGGCCTATTCGCATACTATTTATTAGAGGTTGGTAGGGAAGGTAGAGCGCGAATTGCTAAACGTCAACTGAAGAACATCTTTAGAAATGTAGAAAACCAGACTAGCGATAAGAAAATATTTATCTTTTTTTACTTGTACCACCGTGTAGTCAGTCACCTTCTGAAGTCGACAGTCAGCCGTCTGAATTCTAGTCTCGGGAGCTTGAAGTAACAATAAATGGAGGGATAGCTAATTTGTTTTACCCAACCCATCCGAAATTGTAATAAATCACTTTTTCCGAGTTTTTACATCGTACACCATGAGAGAAAAGAGACAACAAATTTCTTGGAAAGCTTCTATATACTGTCGCAATGATCTTAAGCTGGCTATCTTCGCTGGTTAACGGCGGGACTCCGCCCATATTTTTTATTTTGCCACTAAACTTGACACAACTAAACGGTTTTTTAGGTGAGATGCTATATTTTTGTTGATAAAAATACTGTGAAAAAGTGGCTATACGAATACACAAAAACATTATGTCGATATGTGATATGAATGGATGTATAAATACCGTAGCCTTAGTCTTAGCCACGCCCATTTGCGCCGAGTCATGTTAAAATCATCAAAAACAAGTCCAAAACTGACTTCACTGCCCTTGGCTTGGGCTACCTCTAGTATACTCTAAGCTCGGGAGATTGTCGTATGTTGTAGAATGCATGGTTGAATAATTTATTTCGTGTGATACAAAATGTTGTGCATACTGCATACCACGAGTAATCTTTTAAGTGCGGGTCTTTTGTTTCTCTGGCATAATATGAGAATTTCTCTGCATCTATTTCAAAATCACTTGACAGAGCCTTTATTCCCGTAATGTCGGCAGTAAGCGCAGATTACCACTGCCTTGTTCCGGCATATCTATCAATAGGCCATTTTCGGATGAAAACCTCTTTCGAATGGCAACATCATTTTTATCCTCGATTGTTTTTGCCTGCCATTTTTTAATGTTAAGTTTATATGAGATAATAATATAACGGAAAAGGCATTCATATAAACGAATATATATTATAACTCTTCATCAGGACTATGTTTCTGCAAAGCCTTCTCGTTATTCATTTGCTGGGGAGCATCACAAGTATAACATTTTTGTGACGATTCATATTGTGATGATTCATATTGTGATAGAGAGCAACATATTGTTCAAATTTCTCATTTGATCTTTGATCGTTTCAGGCCATCTTCTGCGGCCATGGTATTTTGTTCATTGCTTGCACTTTTTCTATTTTTTTGTAATTCTTGTAGGTGAAACAACTGTGAGTCCTTTTCCTAATATGGCAGCGTCTTTTTTCCCGAAGCTCTCCGTAATATTTCGGCAGGAAATCTTCTGGCGTTTTTATGAGTAATTTTCCATTTAACATTTGTTTCAAAAGAAATCGCACGGACCTGAACTCGAAAAACTCATTTTTTTCTTTTTTATAGTCGATAACACTAAAATATTGAAGAATAAAAGCAGAAATATCCTTGATATATATATATAGTGGAACTTTGCTGTTGGATTTTAGGACGTTTGACGTTTTTGCCAAAACTTTCTTAAGTCTTTGTTACGCAGAGATGTAGCCGCGCTATTCATTCGTGCTTCGTTTGCAGACTGTTGGCATTTTCGGAGAGCAATTTTGAAAGATGTCTTAGTTATTTTCCTTTCACCTGCAATACGACCTTCCGTAAGCTTTCCAGCTTGAACCCAGCCAAGGAATGCATGCCTTGAATGACGATATAAAGTGGCAACTTGATCATCCTATCCAGGAACAATGGTATACTTAATGAGTAATGTAACATTGCGGTTAAAATTTTAGATGATCGCCTTGCAATAAATTATTTTTTTCATAATTCAACTCAACCCATGACTTCAAATTGATTCCACGACCACAAACGCCAATGCAAAAGTAGAGATCTTTGAGATTTTGTAAAAACATACCAAATCTAAGAGTTGCCTTTTAAATAAAACAAGATAAGAAATTTATCTTTTTTTTTTTTGAAAACATACAGTTGTATAAACACTGACATATTACGTGATTTTCGGCTATTAATTTATATATTTTTTATCCCAAGTGGAAAAAATGAAAATCAATAAACTACACATTGACAGTAAAATTGAAAAAGAAAATAAATGATCTATTCATTTAGTTTAAAAAAAAACTAAGTAAAATAAATTAAAAGTAGAAATATACTTAGATGAAGTTAAATAAAACTATATAAAAAATAACAATATATCATAAAATAATGTAAAGAAAGTGATAAATACCCAAAAAAAACGAAATAAAAGAAAAGATAAAAACACAAAATAATGTTAATAAAATAGGGAAAAATAGCTTCAAGATCTATAACACACGGGAGGAGGTAGGTAGTTCATAATTAATCTTGTGATAAACAAATTCTAGTATGCTTTTTAGTAAATTGACCTGTGGATAAATGGAAAATATCAGCGTCTGAAAATATGGTTAAGTTCTTCTGAATAGGGAATGTTGTGTGTAGTTGACTGTGGAATAGTTGATTCGAGCGTGCGTTTCGTACTGGACAGTGGAGATGGATGTTTTCTAGAGTAGTCATTGTCAGCAGCGTTGTAGATATATTTGTTCAATCTTCCAGCGATGATAAAAAGGGCGGAGGGCGGATAGCGGCGTTGCAGGCAGGAAGCCCGAGTGTTAGCACCGCGCCACACGCGCCATCGCCCGCCGAGACGTCAGGCTGTCCGCGTCTACGGACCGCGAGCCGCAATTTGCAACGACGCCGACGTCTTTCTCTCGTGATATTCAAACATTTAGTTTTTTCGGAGGAAATGTTGAATTCATCGAGTCAGTGTTGGATATACGAGCACTTCGCTTTTATTCATTCCCAACGGTGATTTTAATTCCTTCTAATGTAAGATAATTTACAGAACTATCTAGTGATTTTCCCAACTAGAAACGATAGAAAAGCCATATTTCTAATGTAATATACCCAACTACGAAATTAGCGTTTTTCTCCAAGTTTTAATAGTAAAATGTTGAATAAATATACTGAATGCATATTCAATATTATTTGCCGTTATTGATAATCTACAATACAAACTCTTCTATTATTTTCACTTCTGACATGACCTGACTTATAATTATTAGATTCGCTTGACGTCCTTCTCGGGGGTTCCCGACATCTTCTGCCTTTTTGTGACATATTCTCTATACACTCCTTTCTTCGTTCATCCGCTCTACATGTTCAAACCATCTTAGCGTCTCTATCTGAACATATCTTATTGAAATTGGACCTTTGAAGAGGTACCTACTTTTAAAATAAAAACTAGAGTAGAAATGTACATATTTATATTTAAATTTTGATGTAACTTGACATGCCAAGAAAAAATATTAGTTTCTTTAATCCACCCATTTAAAATATACAATAATGTCTGTAGGTGGGGATTTTAATATATTATTTTTAAATTTGATAATTTCAATTTAATCAATTCCAAATTTGAAAAGTTCACACTTGTACGGTCGTACTTACTCACAAAGTAAATTATTTGTAGTTTTAATAGGGGCAACTACAATAGTTCCTAAATACAAACACATTTACTTTCATATTTTGATAATAATGATATATTTGGATCGTATTTTCCATACATTTAATATTAGTTTATGGAAACAGGTTTTCTAATAGATCAAAGATTATGACATACTCCCATTCAATAAATAAATTTCAAAGTTGAAAATTGAAAATGTTACCCTTTGATTTTATCTCTGCCCTTCAGCAGTACATATCCCAGGGGGAATATGTGACGGCTATATTTATAGATCTGAAAAAAGCCTTTGATACGATAAATCGTGAAATATTCCCACAGAAATTTGAGCATTCGGGTATAGTTGGGAAATTTGTGAACCTTTTTCAAAGGTACCTGGTACTCATGGAATTTGTCTGGTCGAATCAAATCAGACAAGTCTTAGGCCCTTCGCACCCGGAGCAACTTAAAAAAAAACAGTTTGCAACTCAAGTTTCTCTCCTGTGTACTCGTATTTCAATTTCTACCCGCACACGACGCAACCAGTTTTCAACGCTGACACAATCAGTCTGTCGCAACTCGCCGTGTTAGTCGTCCGCGCATTGCAGTTTCCAACTGTGCCGTATTTGCGAGCTATTTTCGAGAAATTTGCAGCATGTCCGAGCAAGAAAACCTCATTTTTTTCGGAAGGTTGTAAAAATACCTTGTTATTATTTATTATACGCTTATAGATATTTTTGAACGTAATATGACAATGATATCGTGCACTGCGAGATTTTAACCTTAACTTTAAAAAGAAAGACAAAAATATTTCCGGGTTACAAATAACTTACAATATTTGACAATGTTTAAAAACTACCACTATAAGCATATTAGTAGGAGCTTTTCACGATATAGAGATTTAAGATGAGATAATGACTGAAATCGTAGTAACCCGAGTAGCGTCGTGAACGAAGCTCAGTCGCCAACCAGTTTGTAAATACTATCGCCAACCAGTTTGTAAATACTATCGCCAACCAGTTTTAGTTGGGCTTCGGTTGCCCTGTGTGCGGAGGACCAAGCGACAAGGGAAAAATCACCTCTGGAGTGCCACAGGCTCGTTTCTTGGACCTCTGCTTTTATTATTATACGTCAATAACATAACTAAATCTGGCATCTCCAGAAAAGTTCACGCTGATGGTACTGTGATTTACCATCGTATTAAAAATCTATCCTTTCCTTAAAACCTTTATGTGTGTGAATATCTTTCTTAATGTATAATCAATCGCTGCTCTTATGAGTCTTTTTAAATTTATTTACTCGTTTGTTCCCTTTTTTGTACTCCCTTTTAATATTTGAAATATATATATATTATTCCTTTTTATTTTTTTATTTTGTCTTTCCCAGAGTGAGTTTTTTTGTACACTCGTTGGGAATAATATTTTTTTCGCACTATATTATCATTTTAGCAAGAAAACAAAAGCTTTGATCTACTTTTCTTGATAAAAACAAGCTTTTCCATGGTGGCAGAGTTCACCGTTATGGTGTTTTTGCTGCTACAACACACGAGTTTCCAGATCTTTGGTAAAGATTATAAAAGAATACGCCTGAACTTGGGTAACAATCAACAATGATGAATTGTATACCAAACTTGAGTGACACAAGTTATCTCTGAACGGCCCAGCCGTACCGCATTTCTTCTATTTCCGTTTTCAACGAGTGTTGCCTGGGGACTCTACGCCTGTATGTGAGCCATCTCCGTTTCCTTGCCACTACACAGATTAGATGTGCCACAACACTACGACAGGTATGTACGACAGCTGACAACCTTACGATAACTAAAGCTAGAAAGAGGCGATCACTCAAATCATGTTATTGAACCCTCAGGAAAACGTTGAAAAAACTTTGATATCATTTGTATATAAAAACATATTTGCTGTATTTTTGACTCGTCTTCTTTGTTGAAACTTATCCTTTTCAAAAACCCTTTCATTAGGCTGAGAAACAATGAAGATTTTTTGTCAATTATCACCCAAATTATTTAACTAAAGAAACAAATATCTTCTATTGACATACCTTAAATCACAAACTCCATTAAGTTTTGACTTTGTTTTTATGTTTTTTATTTTTTATTATTTTGTACCCGACGTATCAAGGCACATAAGAAAACTGTAGTAGGCGGCGGACTCAATCTATGAATCGCTTTAAGTATCGATCTGCTTCCAATGAAGATGCGACAAGTCTGGTCCAGAGAGAGGTGTAGTCAGGCGGTCCAGGGGGGCAGGCGGTGGTCAAATGAAAGGCAGGAGTCAGTTTGAAGGCGATGTCGAGAGCGAAGTGGAAGTCAAGGTAGATGTAGCTGGCAGAGGATGCTGGTGATCTGATTTTTCTCTCGTTTTTGCGCAATATAAGAATTACTTAAAAGCGCGCAACCGGGGTGAGGAAGTTTTGTATGGGAGAATTTCATATCCTCTTTTCCTCTCTCCCCGGCGGGCTAATAATTTTAAGGGATAGTTTTCTTTGACCTACCCCCTTCTCTTGCTCACTAACTTCCACTTTGACCCCAATTCGTCTCTCCGTGATTTTTTATTAAGGTCACAATTAAAGATACAAAATACAACATATAAACAGTGCCCGCTTTTTGCGGTCTTAACTTGTAATAACATTTTTATTATTGTAGTTATATATCTTAAATTATTACAGTATTGTAGCTGGGAGTTAGGCCGTCACAATGATATAATTTATAAACTATAAATATATCATATATATATATATATATATATATATATATATATATATATATATATATATATATATATATATATATATATATATATATATATACTATATATAAACTCCCGTGCTAAGGTTCAACAGATTGATTTTACATGGTTAATTCAGCCCTTAGAGTAACAATATAGAGAGACCGTTCTAATTATGAGTCAAATCGTTCATACAGTTCATCAGAGAGAGAGCTATATTTTGCGAGTATGAACGATTTGACTCATAATTAGGACGGTCTCTATATTGTTACTATAAGGTCTCTACGTTACTCTAAGATTCAGCCTAAGATTCACAGGGCCGAGCCGTGATTGGTCAGCCGTGGGTGGCCCGCTCGCGCGCCTCCAGTTAGCTAACACCCCCGGCTTATCTATGACGTCATTATGACGCGACAAGCCGAGGGAATTTACACTATGTTTGGCCTGAAGGGAACTATTTTTACATAATAATCTTATCATCTATTTTAAAACTAACTTATCATCTACACATTGTCTTGGGCGCTGCCAACCGACACACATTTCGTGCAATTTATATTTTAATTGGGCTATATTCCACAAATAAATAACTTTGGATGGGCCGCCTTAATAAACTCTCCAATACCCCAATTGGGTATGCCACAGTTCCACTGGCTCCAGATGGTTGAGAGCAGTTTGAACTCTTGGGCGGTATTCACTACAATTTTTTTTTAATTTTTCGAATTCGGTAATTTTTCCCAATTTCTTCCTAATCTATTATTTAAAAAAAATTGTACATGCATTAAAAATACCGCACAATAATCTGAACTGTCTCGAGCCAGTGGGACTACGGCATCCCCAATTGGTGTATTTGTGAGGCTAGGAGATGGGAAAGAGGAATGTTAGAAAATACCTGGCTATTCAGTCAGATATGGTCACCTCATCTACCATGGTGATTGTATCTACCACCATGGCACGTGCCGCAAATATACAATGTATTAATTAACTGTGAAATAACACAAACTAATACATTTTATTTGCGCACGCCGAGATTTGAACCTATGGCCTCTGAATTCGTGGAAGAGGATCTTACTCGCTCTACCACGAAGGTTAGTGTAAAGATGTAAAAGAATTAACACTCGAGAAAATTTAAGGTATTACCTACAGAACATTGAAAATTTCGAATATTGAATTTTTTAAATTACTTATTATCGCTAATAAGTATAAATAAAATGAATGGTGAAAGACTTAGCAATGTTTATTTGTATATTTAGTTCTTAAATTAAAAACAAACCAAGCCAAGACTAGAATATTACACAAATAATTGACCCCGTATGGATATATCGACGTTTAAAAATAGTGCACTCGATTTAGTTCGGCGGTGATATAGCGCCCCTTAGAGTAACGTAGAGACCTAACATTGCGAAATTTTGTCCGCACTTTTTGACCAAGGATTGACCAAGGGAGGTATGACGACCGGATGCGAAGAAAACCGTAAAGATAAACATTATTCTGTCTTTATCTGTTTGCCAACAATTTAGCGTTAGTATCATGAGAATGAAAGAGACCGGGATACTTTCAGAAGCCGTACAATATGGGTATTCCCCACTGTAATGGTTTCTTATGTGACAGCTAGTAAATATCTCTAAGTTAAAAATATTACGAATCCACTAAAACTCATTTCAAACGGAAGTTTATTATATTGGAACGAATAGTCCAAAGATTAATTACATATTGGTGTAAGTTACTAGTTGTTTTGTAGGTTAGAATGTTAAATATTTGAGATCTAACTAAAAAAGACGATTTTTATGGTACATACGTGTGAAAACTGTTTGTTTTTGGTCCTTTTGTACTTCGATTGAAGCAACCAAGTATAGCACATATGGCCATGATGTTTTGCTAGATATCGGACAAAAAATAACTCAAGTTTTTAACTATTTACGCACTTTTGACAGTCCGTTCGCCTGACACTCCAAACCAGAATGAAGCTCGTACAGATCAAATATTGCGGACATGGTATTCAGCACGCCCCAAATCGTGTATTGGTTTCAACAATTGTTTGTCTCTTTTTCTCATATGCGTATAGAACCGAGCATAAAGAGAGAGCTATATTTTGCGAGTTTGTCAACGATTTGTCACAAATTAGTACGGTCTCTTTATATTGTTACTCTAAGTAGCGCCCTCTATTTCCGTCGAGCGACAATGACCTCGCGCGGCTGTGTCATTGATAAGATGTACCAACTGCCAAAACTATATATATTCGTACATGGCGCCCGTTCGCGCGGACTTCTAGCCAATCGAAAGCGGTTGGTCTCATGCTCGTATGGAATATGTATTGCTTGTATTTATAATAGTGGTATGGAAAACGACTGCAACGGTCGTGAAGATAATAATCGTGTTATATTGGAGCAATCACAAAATATATGACGTGGAAATAGATTAATGTTTTTAAATAAAATACATAAATATATGTCTCGTATGAAACAACGGAAGAGTTGCATGATGCATAGCCATACACGGTTAGGGTAGATAAGATTAGTTTGTGGGTTGATTAGAAAAGTCCTTAATCGCTCTCGTTACACAGCTATTTCGGTAAATGCTAGGATTTTCCATTTTACAACTATCGCAAAAACATACTCGTACACCAATTATCTTTTTCGTAAAACCTAGGACACGTTACGTACTAATTAAAAATACGCATAAGAGGATAGTAAACACTGCAGTCTTACATAATAAAATATTAAATGAAGTAAAAAGTATAAAATAACACTGCCTTGATACATTTTTATTTTAGATCAGCTAATACAGCAATGACCTTTTGTCATGTGCACCAATACATTGTTACGCGGATTACAGTACAGTCGATGATAGTTTTTTGGTTTGACAGGCCTCCAAAGGGCACATAAACTACAACGGCTCGGAGGGCTTTGAAACAGAGAATGGATGATTACCTCAAGAGAATTTCCTCTTGGGGTAAGAATAACCTCGTAGAATTTAATGTTTCAAAGATCCAATCATGTCTGATTACGACTAAAAGGGATCGTAATGAAAATGTAGTCTCCTTCAACGGAAGCCATCTTCCCAACAAGCTTTGCATTGTCATGCTTGGTGTAACCTTAAGTGACCAGCTGAGGCACTGGAGCTCCATCGAATCCAGAGTAAAGTTAGCCTCAGAAGTTGGGCGTACTGTACAGGGCCCGAAGATACTTTAATAGTACACAACTGCTGACCTTTTACAAATCGTTAGTGCGCCTCACTGTTGAATTTGGCAGCCACCAAAGGCATTTCTGGAGCCTTAAAACACCTGAAAAAACCCTAGAATCTGTGCAGAAACGGGCGTTCGGTTTGATAAATTATCCTATCTTAACAAACGGATTACAATATTTGGAGCATAGACGTCAGGTGGGAATGCTATCCTTGTTCTACCGGTATTTTAATGGAAGATGCTCCGAGGAACTTGCTTCATTAATCCCTTTAATCGCCGGTGCACTGTCAGGAAACTCGCCAAACGCGCGCCCTACATTTGTACACGGTTGACATTCGATACGTGAGAATGGGCCGCTTCTACGATTCGTTATTGTGTTCAACAGCTCGGCAGTAGAACGAGTAACCGGCCTCTGTGTTTCCTCCCCCCTACCAGACGGGCCTCGTCAAAACCCAGGTTCACTCCTTCCTTTCCCCAAAAAACCCTCCACACATCACACCTAATTACCTATCTAATACCTATCGTCGGCGTTTGAGGTATCCTTATATCGAAATGCCTTTGTGCTATGTATTGCGAAATCAAAAACACCGTCAAAAAGTTCGGTAAAGCTTACATAGTAACTTTCTCCGGGAAATCGTGTCCTAATGTCATTTAAATAACTGTTAATTAAGCCGAAATAAGTTTTTTTTGCCTAAAGCTTGAAATTCGCAAAGTACAACAGTTGTCACATGGCGTGTTTACGTAGACGTTCGGCTAATGTCGGCATGGTTCGTGAACATCATTCGACTGTTAAACGCGAGTGTCCCTTCTCCGCACCACATACCTCCCGCGAACTAAATGGAACACATTTTCAAGTCATCTGTACGGGCTGCCTTGCATTTATATTACTATGATATTACTTCACTTTATAGAAATGGTGACATTTTTTAGTTAAGTTTTAATCGTAAATTGTTAATGTAAATACATCATATGTGTGTTTATTTGAAACTCCCAACACAGCAAAAAAAACGCGAAAATATTTTTTACGGTAAGAACATAACTATTGAAAAGAAAAATTCATTATGCGTTTCATTTTACAAAGATAACAAAACAATTAAAACGTTTAGATCCTGTCTGAATTGATTGCATTATTTAGCAGGTAGGTAGTACCTATATATTACAAGGGTGATGCCATCGCACGTGAAGGTTGCTATGGCTGCCCCTCTGCCCCTGTCAGCCGACGTCTCGGCGCCTCCGCTAGGACGCCGCACGGTGCAAAGTGGACGCTATCGATGAGGTTACGCAACGCCCATCCATCGTACTGTACTACCCGTCAAAGACGTCACTCCTTTGCAACAAATTAGAGCTCGATAATATATTTCCGACGGGTCGTCACAGAGTAGTTTTGTAACGTAACGCGTTATTGGCCTCATTGTTGTCTTGTCAGATACATTCGAGAACTGTCGAGGACCACTCTGTCAATTAACAAAGCTGTATTATTGTTATTAATAGCACGTTATAAAGCCTTTTATTGGGTTGAGGCCGACTCGTGTAAGAATACGTACCTGTAAATTGCCAATATCAATAATATAGTAAAATTGATCGTCGATTGAATATACCAGGGGTGTTAGTTGAAGTTTGCCGGTTTTACTCATAGATGTCGCTAGAGATATGTATACATTTCTATGATTTGGCATCTATATCATATTTTTCTATGGACATTAACCTTCAAAAATACACAAGTTACATTCTGCCAAAATAATAGTGTCATAGTTGTTAACCTCAGTGAATATGTCGAGTTTCGTTCCAAGTAAATCGCATTTGCGGCATTCGTTGCTTTTCTTATTTCATCAAAAGAAAAAGCAGTTGAAGCTCATCGGTTGCTGGTAGAAACTTATGGTGAACATGTTCCAGTGATTAGAACATGTGAGACATGGTTTCGTTAATTTAAAAGTGGAGATTTCGATTTAACGGCCAATGAACATCTTGGTGCAACAAAAAAGTTCGAAGACGAGGAATTGCAGGCGTTATTGGATGAAGACCCAACCCAATCGCAACAACAATTGGCCCAAATACTTAATGTGACCCGAGGAGCAATTTGCTAACGTTTAAAAGCCATGGGAATGATCCAAAAGTATGGAAAATGGGTACCACATCAAATGAACGAGAGACAAATCGAAAATCTTGAGACAAATCGCACCGCCTCATACAGCTAAAGTAGTGAAGAACACTCTCAAAGCATTGAATTGGGAAATATTATCGCACCCGCCGTACTCTCCAGACCTTGCCCCGTCCGACTATCACCTTTTCGCATCGATGGGACACTCACTCGCAGAGCAGCGCTTTGCCAATTTTGAAAAAGTCGAAAAATGGCTCGTCGAATGGTTTGCCTCGAAAGAGAATTTTTATTTTTGGAATGGTATCCATGACTTGCCTCAAATATGGGCAAAATGTATAGAATCCGATGGTCAATACTTTGAATAAAAAAAATTTGAGATTCCCTTGTGAATTAAGCGTTTTCTTTATTGAAAAAAAACGGCAAACTTCAACTATCACCCCTGGTACAAACAAGAAATTAAGGGGAACTATGTTGATTTGTGATGAAAGCTCTGGGAACTGCCTTTTGCTTTATATTTCCCCTTCCAGGTGCATAGACTATTTGTAGTTACTACCTACTCCTCTCGAATTTCGTATTGAACAATCGCAAATAATAATATTTCGGTGTCTAGTCTAATATTTTGAGGGTTATATGGTATTTGTATTACAAAACTTTATTATTGCTGTGTGAGCTGAAAATAGTTGGATTGACCTACAAGTTACACTAGAGATCATAGTTTGATAGATTTTGCTGCTTCGGCACATACGTACTCTGCTTTAACACTCCCGTTCCGAAGGGGGGTTCCGATGCGACCCCGAACGATAGTTTTGTGCGATATCTTAGATAAAGATTAGTGAAATATTTTAAAATACTTCTCTCTATTACGAAAAACAAATTACTTAGGACTGTGTCGCGAAAACGCTTTAACAAGTAAGAGTATATGGGGTTACTACGTCACCCCCTTTGGATCGTACGTTTAATTTTTACTTTCAAGTACGGAAAGATTAAAAAGTGTGTACTTAAAATAAGTCCCAAATAATTGAAGAATATGATGTAAGTGTGCGAGTATGTATTTTAGAAAGTAAGAAGCAATTTGTATTCTACATTAATAGGGTATTCTTTATTTAACAAAATTGTTTCTTGTTTTGTCTTTGTTTCAGGTGTTTTAGTAAGTTGATGTTGTTTAAAATTAAAGACATTTATTTTCCTAACACAAATCATTGAATTATAAATGATTTTGTGGGTTTACGATGTTTTGGGAAACTTTTTTTAAAAAACTTTTTGTATAGTTATGGAATAATCCATTTTCAAATGTTTTATTTTAATATTATGGTATTCGTGTTATAAAATAAACATTTCTTTCTGTGGACACCTGCCGTGAATTTAAAGGTGAGGCAAGCCTATAATAACATCAAATATTTACAGGCATACAAATAAATGTCATTCGTACTGTTATGAGAACCTTCACATTATTATGTAATACCAGTTAATTAAGTTTATTTTCACTAAGATGTTATTTTTTTTATTAAATTTTACAAAAAAAGTTACATATATATGGAAATTATACCAAATATCACAAAACACGGATAGTTCCTTGAATATAATGAAAAAAGTGTTTGTTACTCTTCCGAAGAATAGTAAAGCGGTTATATAAAAAAATACATAAAATATAATAATGTCAATTCTGTTTAATTTTTAATGTGACATATTTTTAAAATATTTTTATTATTATTTTGTAAAATCGATATTACATATTATCATTTGAAGATATTAAAGTTGCGAGTACATTTGAAAATGTATTTGTAATTTTTTTTTGTATTTCTGCGCCAAAGAAGAGAATTAGCTCTTGAGCTTAGCGTAGGAATTATACCAAAGGTATTTAATAGAAAATGTATCTAGTGTATTAGTTTGAAGTTACCTTGGTAATTATTTACGTAAGTAATTAGTTTCCTATAGAAACAAGTTACTGCTTTCTAGTTAATAAATGGTTTTGAAAAAAGATTTTAGTTTTTATTTGAAAGTTAGTGAGTCTTTGATTTTTTTATTTCATCGGGAAGGCTATTAAAATTCTTTATCCCTTTGAATAGATAATTATTGTGCATTTGTTGTGTTGAAAATAATGGAATTTTGATTTTATGTTTATACCTTAAAGATGAATTGACTTTCATGAGAAAGATTATCTTTGAAAAATTGTAATATTGAGTGTTTCTTATAGATGTCTTTTATTTTAGGAACTTGAAATATTTTGAATAGTGTTTCTGTTGGGGATATAGATTTTTAGAGGGTTTTTTCAGTATTACTTTAATATTTAATCTTTGAACCACCTTTACAGGGTTAAAAATTTTATCATATGCACCACCCCAACCGATAATTTCATACTGAATTAAATTTTGGACTAATGCGTAAGAAATTGTTTGTAAATTTTCTGACTTTGGAATTTTCCCTTATCTAATGAATATATAAATACATTTCCTGATTCGATTGACAAGTTCACATATATGTCTATTCCATTTCATGTGTTGGTCAACAATTACACCCAGGTATTTTATTTCCGTCGTTTTGTTTATAATGGTACATGTGTTGCTACAGACAGTTTTGTTCCAATTTCTGTTGTGTATAATTATGTTAATGCTCTGAATGTTTTTTAAATTATTGATTGAGAATGGAATATAAAAGGTTTTTTTTGCGTTTGTTGAAAGTAGGTTAGTATCAAACCAATATTTTAGGATTTCCATGTCATTATTCGCATTTACATTTAAAATATCCCGGTCACAACCCTTTATTATGTTATATAATACTACTTCAATAATCTAAGCTCTCGTGGAACTCCCATTTTGAACATGTGAAATCCATTTTATCCGCGCCACACATTATGCTATGATCCACTACCATCTGAGTTATCTAGCTATGGAGTTATGGAGCACCATTACCAAGAAACAAATATCAGATATGATACAAGTTATCCAAAATAGAGCCATAAGGAATATTTATCATTTACCATGGAATACTCGTATGAAGGATATGTATTGACCGACACAAATTCTTCCTTTCACGATTCTGCCGAAATAACGTATACCATTACAACTGCCACATTACAACTAATCCAACACTCGTCGCACACCAACATCAAACCAGCCTTTAATTTAGACATACAACCAGCACAAAAAACGAGCATAAAATCAAATACAATTATCATCATCTACTCACACAATTAATTTTGGAATTAACTCCCTTACAATACATCGCATATTATACACAATACAACGCTTTACCCAAATGAATTAAAACTCTCAGTTACGAACAAACAAATGTTGGAAAAAGCACTTAAAGAATATTTTCTCAATAATTTTATAAATCAGTTATATATCCTTTCTTTTAAACCTCTATGTGTGTTAATATCTATCCTATTGTATTTAGTCTCTTTTTTATGTGTTTACTCGCTCGTTCCCTCTTTTTTTGTACTCTCTTTTGAAATGTGTATGTCTTTGTAAAATAAGTATCCCTTTTATTTTTTAGTTCGGCCTTCCCAGAATGAGTTTTTTTAAATCCTTGGAATAAAATACCAAAAAAATTATTATTTGTATTATATATTATCATTTTAATAAAATATAGAAAAACTTTGGGCATCTAGAGCGGATGCACGAAGAAAGTGGTAAGGGGCGAATATATGACGCGAAAGTGAATGATAGACGTCGGGAACGCCCGAGAAAAACAATACAAATACTACTTGAGTCAGTCCTGATGTCAGAATATCAGAACAGTATTTTTGATACGATGTATGAATGTGAAAAAAGCCTAGAGTGTTTGCCAAGACAGAGTTGTATGGCGAGGCATCCTCTCTCCATCCCTGCGGAGAAACGGTGTGATGGTTAGTAAGTTAGATTGTTTATTCATAATTTATTAATTTCTATACTAAAGAATCTGCTAAACAAATTCAGTCTTCTGAACTCTTCAATAATTATTGTCGATACGAAAGCAAAAATGAGATGTTCTGTTGAGCAAGCGGAACCACTCGTGTAGACAGATACAGCTTACTTTTGACTTTTCCAAATGACGAAGTAGAATCCAAACAGTGTGTCGGCTCAACATTGGGGGAAATTGTGAGATGGAAATAATCATCACTTAAGTCATTTCATTCAAGCGTTTCAATTATTATGAATTACCTGAAATAAATACCTTTAATTATAACGACAGGCAAGCAGACACGTGAAATTATTAATTGAAATATTGTTGTAATTTATAAATGCGCATAATACCATTTTATTTATGATTTTTTAATAAAATAAAAAAATCTGAAAGAAATACGAACATTCTCGGGTTAAGAATAATCAGGCAATATTTTAAAAACTCCTACTACTATCATAACAAGCGGAAGATGTTGCTTGTGCATTGATGGAGGACTTAACATATAAGCGCCCGATTATTATTATTATTATTTAGCTAATAGAGGAATTGTACCCATGACGCCTTGGTGGTCAATGACACCGGTCATTATTTCACTATTTTTTTATTATTATTAAGACCGGATTGGTTTTGCCTTATAATGATCATCTTCAGACTGGTACAATTTGAAATGTCAATGGTATATATACTCGTACCATTTATGTCCGGAATGCATAGACATAAAATACAAGACACGTCATATTCATACAAATCTTACGAAAAATGTAGTAGCACTAGTAACGTCTTGAGTTCCGTTTCACCCGCGTATGAAAAAGATAGCCATTCAAAGAATATGTGTGTACGGCTACGGATGAGATAGCTATATGAACGTCCCACGCTACTGCCATAATCGGGTATTGCGCCACTAGCTCTGGTTGTCTTTCACACACTTACGTATTTCTGCATTCGCTATCTCACACCGTTTTCGTGAACCTTTAAACCTTGAGAATAATCGTATTTATTGAATTGATATAATTAGTGATTTGTGGTAAATTATGAATGGAAAGAAACTCCATGAGATAGGTTTTTTACTTCCTGATGATTTTTACACCTCAATGCATTTTTTTCTCAGAAAGGAGTCTACAGCGACGCGTTTGTGGCAGCTGGTGACAGCTTATCTGTCGAACGAATTTTTGTGTGATACTAAACGTAGTAAATCTCAGGTATGTCTTGCGGACTCGGTTTAGTGCATCATCGCGCTTTGTCTCTAAGGTAACTTCATTGATTAATTCATCTAAGCCGGAATGTAGCTTATTGGGTCTATATCATATTAAACATCTGTGACTTAGTATTGTTTTATTGCTGACAGAGACGGCTTTAAAACTACATTAAAATATGCCTTCGGGTGGTTTTATTACCTTCTGGGAGACGGATTACATAGTGATGAGTTAGATAAATCTGTGGGTTTAAAAAAAAACTATTTTTGTCATCTTTATTTTTAACAGTTGGCTATTTTTGAATTTACTCTTTGATTTTCCCGTTCGGTTGTTGAATAGCAATTTATTTTATAGCAGGTACCTAACTATGTAACATGAGTCTATATATATATATATATATTGGTAAAATATCTTATTGTGATAATAGGTACACATCAGGGTATTATATTTTGTAGATTTTCCCTTGGATGTCAGCGAAAAAAAATCCAGATTACAGTTTACTCTGGTATTTTAAAGTGTGTTGCCTATTTACATCGAATTATCGACAATAATTAATAATCATGGCGGAATTAGATTTTTTCACAGTCCTTTGACTTTTGATCTTGTGCCATCTTACTAACCATTTTGTTTTCAACTCCTCCTTCAGTATCTATCTGACAACATGACGTCTCAAGTAGTAATTTTGCTCATGAGCCTGTATATAAATAAATAAAATACACATTGTCGTATGCTGGAAAAGCAAGGTGGAAAAGCAAGTTAAACATTGAATTTCTTTATTTGAAAAGCTGGATCTGGATCAACTCACCTTTTAGGTTTAATCAAATCTTAAATACTATTTTTACTTAAAACATAAACAGAAAAAGGTACACACATATACAACTTATTAAGATAATTTTATGTGTTATAATATTTTTTTTCCTAAATTTAAACATGTGTTGATATTTCTTTTTATAAACGGTTGTTTTCTTTATTTTTCTATTGTTTTTATTAGTGTAATTCAGTGTATTTCTAATTGCACAATGTGAACATTTTGGAAATGGATTGATGACCTACCATTTATTTTGTATCTGTCAGTATGTATGCAATGTTGTCACTCTGTCAAATGTTCCAAATAAATAAATCTTTTAAAGACAATTCCGCCACGTGGTGAGACTTAGTTGAAATGTCTTATTTGATACGACTCTTATTGAGTGTACCGTACGGTTCAAAAATCTTTAATCTTGTTTTTCATATAAATTGGACATAGGTATGCAGAAAACGTCCAACCCACAATTTGCCAAAAACGAGCTTTAAAGTTTTCCTATAGATAAAGACAAGATTTATATCTGCTGAAAACATCCAAGCTTTAAATGGAATAGATATTTGGTAATTATTATTTTTCCTAACGCACATTGCTGATATTTGACTTAAATTGAAGTTTAAAAACATCATAAAATGTAGGATAACATCAGAAAAATAAACACATTGATAGATTTTAAATTACCTCCTTATAATAATGCTATAAAGAGACAAAAACACTGATATATGTTTTACAAATGGGGATTTCGCATATTAATGCTTTTATAATCATATTTTCAAACGCCTTTATCTCAGCTTCATATTTTTGGGGTCCAATTAATCATCAGTGCATACTTATGATCTTGAAACCAGCAAAGTAGGCAAACGACCTGTTTTGGTAGTCAAACCAAATGTACAATAGTGAATGCACAACAGTAATAAACAGCCCACCCGAGCTGGAGGCACACAAAGGCTTCACGAATCTCTCTTATTGTCTAAAAACGTAAAACAAGCTGTCCACTTGCTAAGCGACTTCCCCAAACACAATGTGCCACTCGACACCGGCTCTTTACGTCTTGCGAGAGTGCGCCCCCTAATGGTCAGTTGCATGTTCAATTACCAGGGGGGCATGACGTCAGAGCAGTGCTGAGGCCGCATCTCACGAACGCCTCTGAGCCTATTCTACCCCCGACAACACGACACCCTACGCGAGAAAATAAACACCCAAAATGGGACATCTATTGTAATATGGCGGATTAGTAAACAGATGTTATTTACACGGAATATTCACATATCAGTTGTTACACGTGTAAAATCACTGGATTATAGGTAGGTGGGGATTTGAAAAGATTATTCACGCTCGTGCGATCTTACGTAGTCGCAAAGGAAATTATTTATCGAGGATTATTTCGCATTGTTCATATACGAGTAAATCTACCTTTCTGAAAAATAATATGTCTACGACTCAAATTTTATCTCAAAATATCTATACAAAGAAAAAATATGTAATACCTACATAATAAAAATGATATTTATATATATTTAAATGCTTCCAGAATGATCCAGTTTGATCTTTCACGAAATATTATATCTAAAAGAACTGTAAATGTACCAAAAAATAATTGATAACAATGAAGGTAGATCATGAAAATATGTATTTTGATTTCCAGAAGGTCTCGTTTTTTCCTCAATGTACGCATCTGTAAAACCTCATTAGGGAAATTTAGGAATATGATAAGCATTTAACTGTGAAACAAACCAAGTACTTGTAGTACCTAACTACGCAAAGGTACAGCATACAAAGTACATACTTTGAATTCTTATTTTGAAAGTGTGTTTTAAATTAAATATATACATAGCCTGTTCAAAAGAAAAGGTGAATTTTTAATTTTCGCGGGCCGTGTACATTCGATTATCGATTTTTTTGTTATGTTGGTACACGTATGTTTATCATATGTTAGCATTAGCAGCCATTTTGGATTAGTGGTTTGTTTTTGACAACTGGAAAGGTTAGTCACGTTTTTGTGTGTTCTTCGATTTTTTACTTTTGAAAAAAATGGATCAAAGAATAAAATCCATGATTTGTTTTTCCACAACTCCAGGACGCTCATCGTCATTAACATCTTCTCGGACTTCTGTAAAGCGCTTGCACCACTTATAAACACTTTTTGAGACAAAGTAGACTCGCCGAATGCCACAGTAAACATTTTAAGTGCGTTGGAGCACTTTATTCCATTTTTAACGCAACATTTAATACATATTCTTTGGTCCATTTTTTTCAAAAGTAAGAAATCGAAGAACACACAAAAACGTGACTAACCTTTCCAGTTGTCAAAAACAAACCACTAATCCAAAATGACTGATAATGCTAACATATGATAAACATATGTGTACCAACATAACAACAACAAAAAATCGATAATCGAATGTACACAGCCCGCGAAAATTCAAAATACACCTTTTCTTTTGAATAGGCCTCGTATATATCAAGTCAACCACTTTTTTCTCCTTATCTCTTCAAGTAAATACGGTCTTCGAGTTGCAGATTCCTCCCACTTTGCAGGAACGGGAAGCGAGAATCACAATACGTGATGTAGTTGGATGTACTTCTGAAAACCGTAGCCGACCAGCATGAGACCTATTTTGATCTAGTACTGTTTAGACTACTGACTCTTTTGGTATAAAACTCCTAGCTTAATACTCTTTGACTTAATACTGTATTGACGTCATATTTCCTATTTTTCAAATAACATAACATTTGGACGTAAACAAAATGTCAAGTTATTCGTCATGGTTTCGGAGCACATCTTTTTCACGAAATACGAATTTGTGAATTGAATAATATTTTTTTTTAAAGGAGATTGCTATTTACATCATTTACTTCACAATAGTTATATTATGTTTTGTTGATCAATATTATAGGTATTTAAAGTTTTTATACCAGCAGAACTGGGTGGTTTAGTGCAATACCAAATCTGCTATATTACACGAGCTAATTATTTAAAAAAGATAAATAATACACTGAACACTGAAATATAAATAAAAAAAAGAGAGGAGGGCTGGTCGGTCGGATGCAGCCGCGACAATGACGTTGGTAGAGTTCCGTGTCCTGCCCCAGAAGCTGGCTAGTCGGGGGCGAAGTGAGGCGGGGAACACTGCAGAACCTAGGATATGTTACTATATGTATGCGTATAATCCGATTATAAAATATGTGTTAATTTATGATTTTTTTTCTTCAGTGCATTTTCTTTTACTGACAAATCAGACTTTCACAATGTATCCTTCCCCCGATGCGTATTTAGCGCTCAATGCACATTTGTCGGTAGTCAGCAAGTGAGTGAGGTTGGAGAATAGTGAGTTAATAATATACATTCGGCGCGATATTGTCTTGCGTCAAACACATTTTACTTCAGTCATGCAAGCTATTATTATGAGTGAGAGAATATTATTCAATTTGATGGTTAGTAAGTTGTATATAGTAAGCTTGCGAGACGTCCCAGAGCGGTAGATACCTGGCGATATTATCGCCCTGGTTATAGACCGAAAGGTCTGTTAAAATGGCATTAGACCGTGTTCGGTGACCAGATCCGACCAGGCAGGCAAGTATTTCCGAACCTTTCTCTCGCTCATCTCCTTCCTACCGGCTCCTCCGGACAGTCGGTAGCATTTGGGACTGGTGCGGTATTCACATTAAAACGGTATTTAAATGTATAGAAGCTTGTATTCGGCTGCCTGGCCGTGTTGCTGGGCCTCCGACGTCATCGCGGCAACCGGTGCAATGGCCGGGGGCCGCCAGCTGCCTGCACCCTGACAGGGGTGGGAAGTGTGGGGACTCGTTTTCAAAACACTCCACCAGCGAGCTTGTTGTAAATCTGCCCGTAAATTCGTTCAATAGTCAATAAACAGAAGACTTGAAACTTTTGTCTTTTAGAAACATATTTCGTACGTATTATTTAATTGAAATGTTTTTGAATCATTGTAATCTCAATTATGAAGCAGAATATTTGTCTGTTTGTTGAAACAGTATAAACTCTCAAACAATAAGAAAATTACTGAATAACGGAACTCTTATTTATTTTATTGTATACGTCCGAGGGGGCTTTTACATTAAAGATTTACAATTGACAGTGAAAAAATGAGAATTATATGCACAAACAAAATAAGGAATAGTTGTAGAGTAGTAAAAAATAGTGTTTATTACATCGTAACGTAATGCCCATCATAGGCTATGAGATGGATCTTTAAAATTTGTGCTTACTAACATTTTGTTTCATCTCTAAAAACTGTTTTTAGTTAGTTCATCTATTTTTCATCTTTTTCCTCTCCTTTTCTTCTTCACGGGTTCAAATCCCAGCTTGTGCAAATATGAACTATTTCTCATTTAATTGATATAAAATAGGGGATGCTATAGTCCCACTATCCCAAGACGATTGTTGGGACTGTAGTGCGGTATTCACTTGAAAAATAAATTAAATTGTTTCAAAGGAAAACTCGGGCGAAATCGAGTAATTGTACTTCTTTTTATTCTGGTGTCCTTTCCAATCGGAAGTAGGTTGGCTATCATCAAAACTTAATATATTAATCTTAAATCAGAGCACTCGTATCAGTCAAGTAAATTTAAAAAGCCATCAGGTGCAGCGTCATTTTCTTCCGCATTAAAAGCGAGTAATAATAAAAACAATGGCCAGTGTCTATGGATTCTCTACAACTTCTTTGTTTTCCACAAAGCGAAGATTTTCTTTCCCGGCCTTGCCTAGGACCTGTTCTGACCTTGCCTAGGCGATAGCGTTCTGGCGAAAGCTTTCCCCCGCCGGCATTCTGAGCGACAACTAAACATTACGAGAAAATAAGTTGGTACTCAAAGCCGCATGTACGTGTCTTTCTGTAGACAGATTTGTATTCGGCGAGTACCTATTCATAATTTTAGGTTTCAATATCGCCCTGGGCAAATACCACCATTTAGAAACGAAAAGTTGCATGCAATGGTTTTATCCGCGCTTTATAACTACATTCAAACTTACAACATACCTACTCCAATTGGAGATGTCATAGTCCCACTGGCTCCAGACAGATACAGACAATATTTGAAAAACTCACTACCATCACAATAAGCGAAAGACTTTGCTTGTGCAATTATGGGAGACTTAGCTGGTAGAATAATTGAATCCATATATATGTATGCTGGAAATTTAGTCGTATTGATTATTTCAAAAAATTCTCTCGAATATTTGATTCACATATTGATGGATTATATACATATATTAGAACATGGCAGATGTGTAGAGTACACACCGTAATTATTATGGTCTAAAATATGTGATTCTCTTTGAAGATCATTATTATTTTCAAAAAAAAAAAAATAAAATAAAAGCACGTATACCACGGAAAATATGCATTTTTCCGAAGGCCGAACCTTTGAATGCTTTCATTCTGATTCTATTTACTCTCCGGCGTTGCCCGGGAGAAGCTATTTTTAGCCACCGTACGAGGAAGGCTCCGCAGCTCTGCCTGAATGGCCCCGGTGCACCAACCCCCGTCACCCACTTCCCATTGATCAGCCGCCGGTAGGCCGCGGGGCTGCGGGGGAGGGAACCCTGTGACGCGCGTCCCCGCCCGTCCCCTGGGGTGGGAGTTGGGTGCGGTGCATTCCCACTGCACGATCTTATTATAGGAGGGTTGCTAATGTTGGCTGGGATTCTGTGTTTGGGGTGGGGCTATACCACACTCGAGAAATAATTTATTCAATTCGCTCAATGAGCAAAAATAAAAAGTTTACTCGAGGAAGCATAGAAACAAAGACTGTTGTCCATTTAACATTAAATTAACCTCGTTTTATGGAAGCGTTGTTGAAATTATTACATTTAATCATTGTCACCTACAGTTTTCGGTATCTTTAAAATAATCGTTGAAAATTGATAATACGAAAAAACTCATCTAGGATTGCCGTCTTCGCATTTTAAATCCTCAATTGGTGATTCGATGACTACTTAAAGATCGTAAAACCATTTTTGTAAAATCACCTTTAAGAAATTAATAGTTGAAATCCTTCAATGCGTAAATATATTACATATTATGTTCACATACTTGATGGCTGAAATGTGAAGTAAAATGCCTAAAAGCTATTTCTGATTAATGACAACAAGTATCAATTTTATGTGCTTAATAACTGTATAGCTAAAGCTCCTTAGACCTAGTGACGTTTCTAATTCACCAACAAACACGAACACCTGAATGAAGAAACAACACATTTTATTTAAGAAATGTGGGGTTATTATACAACATTTCTTTTTATAAATATATTTTCCACCCTTAAACCGAATGCATGGATTGAATGTGTGTTTATGTGCCTCTTAACTCGGTGATCGTTTTTCATTTAATACGGAACATGTTGGCAACGTCTCGAAGAAGCAACAATATTCATGAAAAAAAAACAATCAAAAGCTTAACAGGAACATCTATAATATTTTTATAATAATATTTCCACGCTTAACAATACAAGTATTAATTATGTCGGACCCTGTTATAACCGCCTCGATTTGGTCGTTCCTTGGACCTAGTCAAGTTTTTCATGGTACACGAAACATGTTATTATCTGAATGAGGAAAAATAACGTTTATTAATACAAAATTCACAGCTTTATTAGATGTTACACTCGAAAATGGTAACTTTTATCCTTGTAGCGACGAATATTTTCATATGATTTCTTATTCTTTGACACTTTAGCCGAATGCAAGTATCGGTTGTGTTTACTTCTCGCCTTACCGCTTCCGGGTGGGGGCAGGTGACTTCCTGGGTAGGTTTGCGGGCTGTGTGGAGGCCCTTGAATGATGGGGCCCGGCGATGACGTCAGAGCGGGAGAGGCTTTTGATCAATGAAAGCTGGCGAAAGTGGGTCGCGAACCCGGGCTCGGAGTAGCCAAGCGGGGCTACCCCCTCCCTCGGTTGCTGAACTCAGTGCGGAGATACATTGTATAGTACACAATTCACCTTTTTATCTGCATACAGTTATGATGAAATGAAGTTGCATTCTGTTGGATTTCTATCTCCGTACAGCTCTAACACCATAAAGTTGCATTTGCAATTTGGTATAATATTATATTATATATCTCCATAGAGTTAATAAGGTGTTCTTAAAACTCTTGTGAGTGTTAAGTTTGCTCATTGATTGTATATTTTATTTGCAATATTATTTTTTTCTTGCAAAAAAAAAACAGATAATAAATTAATAAAAATAATTTCCTCTGTGAGTACGTCCAACCGAACGAAATCCGAAACCGATCCAAACTTTTCAAAATTTGAACTGATATTAAAGAAGAATCTTTTCAAATGCCTACCTACCTAATAAAGTACCTACCTATAATAAATTACAGCAGACATTATTCGGTATTTGTAATAGGATATATTAAAGAAACTATTATTTTTTCTTGGAAAGTCAAGTTACACCCCGTGATTTTTAACTGGTAACAACTGGTATAAAATAAAACTATTATAGAATTAATCATAATTAAATAAATGAAAATCAAATGGAAGTAAATAAATCAGAATAATAAAACTAGAATTCTTATGTAAACTGTATTTTCAACACATTCACAAGAGATTTTCTTTACAATTATTTGTAATAAATTTATCAAGCCATTTAAAGAAACGTAAACCCTTTTAAAATTGACTTTCCATGTGACTTTTTTGGTTTTTGTTATTTTGATTGATAGGTTTTTCTTATAATGTTATTTAAAATTGTTGCACTGTACGTTTCTTTGTTGCTTTATTCCTACTTACCTAAGTGCATACATTGTTTTTGAAAATCCCTTACTTATTTAAACATTAAAATAACTATTTTCCTTACATCAATAATCTTGCCAAGGCAGAAAACTTATGATGGTTTTTTTTTCAAACTACCACATAGATTTTTTTCTTATTGCCTTGTAAGTTGCATTGGTATGGTAAAATTTATCAATGGAAAACTTCCGGTTATCCCATTCAAGTTTGTTTAAGAGTCAATGCAAGAACTACACAAGTTGATATTTCAGCTAAGGAGGGTTCGCATATTTTTATGGTGCCGCCTCTGGTACGAATAATTACTGCGGATTAACTTCGTTTATTTTAATGTCAGTTATTGAAACAATATCGTTTTTTAAAAACTTAATATGAAATAGAATAAGACACGGAAAAAATATATTAGGTTGCGAACGAAACTTGTACTCGGAACTTTCACTCTATCCGGGAGTAACATCTCTGCCTATTGAGCCACTGAAACCTTTTTACATACTGTCATTTCATCAATTCCATACTTTCTTGAAAACCATTCATATTATTTTTCCAATTTATTCCGTTATAGGCCGCATCGATATTGTTTTTATAATTGGTATAAAAATAAAGCTTCAAAAAGTTTATTCTAATACAAATGTTTTTTTGTGCAAATACAGTAAATTTATGGCTTTCTTTAAAGATGGTTGAGTTTATTCTGATATATTTTTGAAGATAGTAGCTACCTTTGAGTTTATTTTATACTTCATGCGTAGGCTTTATAAAATATTAGGTTTTGGTAAAAATAACACGTTTTGTTTAATGTGTTCACGTAAGAGCAATGATGAATTATTCGCATATATTAATTTAACGATTGAATATTATGATTATTTTTGAGTGGGTAACCTTTTATAATATTATAATAGAAATATGCGGTAAATTTGAAAAGAAAATAAATCAAACACGTGCCGTAAAAAAGGTCGTTTAACAAAGTTCTCAGGCAATGGGCCCATTACATAATATTATTCCTTTGAAAGTGGCCCAAGCCATCCTTTCTTAGGGCTGTCATTGGGTGGTAGGCAAAGTGTCCTGGTTCCGCGACGACCACAGCGTTATCACGTGGTAATCAACTCCCTGCGTATCTAAGCGTTATTTTCATCTTGGCGAGACACAGGCACGGGCGCCATCCGCGACTCTGTGTTTGCTCACGTGTGTCAGGTGTCAGCATCCCGTCAATAGTCCCTAGCTACTAGCTCCCTCGAAGAATTTTTGCCAGTTACCTACTCGTAAGTTATCTCCGCCGCCGCAGCGAGCGTCCCGTCGCACACTGGGGCAAGAACTCACATTTTCATACAAAAAATGAAAAATACAAAATCAATCTTACAGTGTCGTTTCGTTTACTGCGAAGTACTCCTTTAGTTGGAGTACGCTGGTGTTGGCAGGTAGACGCGATAGACGCAACCCACTACCCACTATTCCACTCCCTCAGGCGAGGCCGGTCGCTCGTGGAAACGATTCGTTCGTTATATGCGCCAGCGCAACACATAAGTTCACGTATTTATTTCGAAATATACGTGATATAAACCTCAAAAGCAATTATAGAACAGGCAAGTTCAAGTATTTTTCTTGTTCTTCCTGATTTTATTTTTGAAATCAGCTGATGCTTTAATGAGTAAAATTGTACATCAATTATATACTAAAATGTGGTCATGACTTTTAAAAATTTCAGAATCATTTAGATATTTAGTAATGTTTCAAGATTGATCAATCACATGTATGAACATTTTTAGAACCACCAGTTATTGTACTTAACGATAGAGTTTTATTTTTTGCTTGATTTAAAATAGTACATAATTTAAATGTGATCGGTAGTTATAATTAAAATGAACATATTTTTTAAATTTGATTCCATTTCGTTTTTTTCACACAGGTGCGAATATCGATACCTTATTTATGACAAAACAATAATTTTACATGCTAATGAAGAGCTCTGAACATAAAAAAAACAAGATCAGATAGATTCACTACAAAAGAAAATGTAAACAAGATCAGAATGTGTCGGTGACTTTAGGAAAGATATTTCGAAAATGATATTTTTTTTAAATCTAAACATAAGTAACGATGTAAAACGGCACACTGGATTGAAGAAATACTTCTAAAAAATAATGAAAAATCGCTAGATTCGTCAATTTTCTTTCCCAACCTTACGCTAAAACGTAGCTCTCCTGATCGTCAGAAAATATCGTTTGAGCAGAATGCAAAACGGATGAAGCGACTAAAGAGTCTAGATTTCAGAAAATTTGCGGCTCTACCCGAATTAGTTTACACCACGCACGTAGAGTTGAGAACTGCATGACAGGCAGAGGCGTCTAAATTAATTAAATGTTTTTTATTTGATTCATCAAGCCCCAGTAAACATTCAAAAGTCTATAGAGATTCATTTGAAACATACCATGTCAGGAGAAGATGTTGTAGCACTTATAGTGAAAGCAGGTTTATCTCGACACCTTTTTTATACAATATAGTAAGATCGAAAGCTCCAAAAATATACGCGTCTTATAAAATCGCAAAGGCCGCAAAAAAGCAACGATACTTCGGTTCATGTTGATTTGCAGACTATTCTTAATCTTACCATTGAGTGTTGGATCTTCGCTCAAGGTGATGTACGTACGAGTACACTCAATTTCTAAGAGTTAAAAAAATGTGTTTGATTTAGAAATGGAATTTTGTTGGCAGTTAATTTCGAAAGTATGCACTAATATACTTAGCCAAATATTTTCTGCAAAAGTACTCATGGTACGCTATGCCACCCACCTACGCTGCGTAAGTTATTTATTCACGGGTCAGAGATAATATAAAGTGAATATTTGGCGATGGGCCGATTAACAGAAGAGGCCCAAGAAGCACAGAACAAGGATTAAAAAAAAAAAACTGAGAATTATTCTAGAAAATGTAGCCGTGACAATTCCAATGTTGATGTTTTCAATTTGTTATTGCTGTCATCAGATCTTCTCATAACGAGTCAAACGAAACTGCCAAAAAAAGCTGACGACACTTCCCAACGAAGCGGTCGAACTCATAACTCCATCATTACAGCCGACAAGTCGAAATTATCTATGTACTCGGGATAGGATGTTAATGATTCTGATGATCACGATGATGTTAGTAATGATGAAGATGATTATTAAGGTGTGATTTAGTGGTAATACATGTATAGATCGTAATTGTTGTAAGTTAGTAGAATTTATTGTATTGAGGTGAATATTTTTACTATTTTAATTTATTATGATGACTCAAAAATGTCAGATGAAGAGAATTAAAAATGTGTTTTTGTTAGTTATTTAACTAAGTTGTATATATGTAATGCATAAAAAACTTTATTTATGTGACTAAAAAAAAAACCACAAAATGTTCACATAAAAACTTGAATAACGACAGATCTTCGTATTCTTGCCCCACTGTGCGTCTGGAGGAAAACCGATCACTTTACAAATTGGCTTATTCATTGCGAAACGGCAGCGTCCGTATCACCAATATAACATGAAAGCGCTACAAAAAGTTCGTAAAGTGAGCTATTATTGTAAGGTGCCCCCATAAATGTACCCGGGGTAGAACGATCGAGAATGACTCAGAGACGGGTCGGTCAGAGGAATAATTAGTGCATTTGCTAGTCGGAAGGGCAATACGCTCGCATGTTCATTTGCTTCCGGCTAAAAAGTCCCTCGAGAGAACGTTTTTCCTTGTAAATATAAGCAGAAAAGTTTGACTTCAAAATCATTTCGTCAAATGTAATAAAAAACAAAAAAATATTTAAAGAACGTCATAATTTTATTTATAATTACATAGTTAAAAACAATTTAAAACACAAAACACAATAGTAAGTACATTCATATAATAATTTTAAATTGTGTACAAGTGCTACTATGTTTTGTTCGGTCGACATTAGTTCGTAGCTCTAGCTGGCCAGATTGCCTCTCCTAAGGAAACAGACACATTAGCTACGCGACGTGTCTCGCCTGTGTGTTTACATAGTATCTATGAGGTTATGTAAAATAATATATAGTATTGAAGACTAACGATAGTCGATAGATATTGCACACAGAAAGAGGGCAGGTAAAGAAAATTAAAATACAAAAACCAAACGGTATTGAAGTTTCACTGCAGCTAATATTTTGGTGGGTACTTTACAGCCTGATTTCAAAAGTATCTGCTGTAAATACAAATAATTAGAGAATTTTACAAGTTAAGAAACAATATGTCGCAAACAACAAAAATGTAAAATAATATTACGCTGTCGAGTAAGCAAAAAAAACTGCAGGTAGAAAAGCGAACCTTTCAATTAATCAAATAGAACCAAATATATTAGCGGCGCGACGTGTTCTGTTGTAGTTTAAAAAATGTTCTTCCAAGCCAATTAACCATTTGGTTATTATTGGACCTATATATTTGCAGGGTTAAAAGTTTATTTCTAAGGGGATTTTGTTGTAAATTTTCGGCTCCAGATAATTGTGTCTTGTAATTTAGCCGTGTTTCCCAAAGGGAGCAGGAGATCCCTTTTGTGTTACTTCTTGTAATGCGTCTTGTTAATTCTTTTTGCAAGTATTCTCAAGCAAGTTTTTATGTACTTCGATAATGATGTTGTAATATAGTTTTGACGAACAACAAGGACTTCGAATTCTTGGAAAAGCTCATCGCTAGCGAACCTATAATGTTTACGCTTAATTACTCTAACTATTGCTTCCTGGGCCTTTAAAAGCGGATATTAAATTGTATTTCGCGAGGCCCCCAGCCAATCCAACCATACGTTAAGGGTCTGCACTAAAAAATGACACTATACGTTACTTTCTAGCATTCTAATACAAGCAATCCTAGAAATTATGTATCTTTAAATTTTCTATGGGTAGTTAGAAAAATGTCTGAGGTTTCCAGTGAATACTGTAATCGTTTAAATTCTATGAAAAACAAAGTAAAAGGTGCAGTTTTGAAACCATAAAAGGCATTTTTGAACGTTACCTAAAATTCTAGTATGTTTTTCAAAAATAATTAAAAAGATTACTGTTTGATAGTCGTATTCACTGGAAAACTCAGATATTTTTCTAACTACCCATATAGAATTAACAGATAAATCATTTTTTTTTTTTTTTAAGTAAGAAAAACATTCCCGGGTCACGAATAACCTGACAATATTTGAAAAACTCCTACTGCCATCATAAAAAGCGGAAGATGTTGCTTGTGTAATGATGGAGGACTTAGCCAGCAGAGGAATTGAACGCACGACGCCCGGGTGGGAATCCGACGAGTTCTCCATTCAGCTACCGACCGGTCGAAAATTTGTAATATTGCTTGTACAGTAAAGCCAAAAAGTGACTAGTTTTGGGTGCTGACCCTTAACAAAGAGTAGCACAGTCCAAAATATATTTTAAAAAAAAATTATTGCCTAATTATTAAAAAATACTAAGTAATTATTATAAAATACAATCGACATAATATTAGATTGTACACCGTGTTTCACGCTCATACCGCGAAACGTCGGGGGATTTAAAAATCCACGGACAAATGTTTTTTAACAAATACCTTAAAAGGTACACTCGGATTTATTTCATACAAACATTTGTTTGGCAAAAATCTAGTATAATATAATACGCTCGAGAGTTTCTTTGTTACGTTCATGTAATATAGGTATAGACTTTGGCCATTATTTGGAACTCAATTGTAATTATAAATTGCTTTGGAAATATGAAGAAATGTTAAAACAATGGAATAAAAGCTTGTGTTCCGGTTGAAATGTCAAACAGCAGATTTGTACCTATTACTAAGTAATTTTATTTTTGGCTAAATTGTATTTATACAGTAAAAATCTTGCCTCAATTGCTTTGGAAATATTATAAAATACACAATAAAACAATGGAATAAAAGTGTCTTTTGGGGTCTAAATGTGAAAATACAAAAGACATATTTGTATTCGTTCATTCATTATTGTGTTTCCAAAATTCTTTCTTTTTAATATTTTAATACTATTATTTTTCTTTGGCATATTCCTTTTGGATAAAAAATGATCATTCATTTTGGTTGGTATTTTATCATAAAATTAAACCAAATTATGCGTAAAACAAGCGTTTTTATTTTGTTCTGGTTGTTTTTTTTATGAAAATCGCGCAATGTGATTTAAGCGGAATGAGCGTGAAAGACGGTGTAACATATGGTATATCGCCGTACAATGCCAATGTTAGACTACAGAAATATTGAAATCGAAATGTATAAGTTGCAAGGCTTAGTCCACCACTTACATAGTAATACTACTGTTTAATGTGTACCTCAATGATATAGGCCAATGCTTCGAATTCCCCAAATATTTACTTAATGCAGACGATATGAAAGTCTTTTTACCTGTCAAAAGTATTGATGATTGTCGAGAAATACAAGAGGATCTTAACCGTCTTAATTTTTACTATTCACAGCGTAGCATTAAAATAAACATAAAAAGTGTTTCTTGAATACGCTCTGAACGACTCAATCGTAATTTACAAGACAAGGATTTAGTAGTGACATTGGACTCGAATCTTCTATTGGATACTCATATCGACTCTCTAACTTCAAAAGCCTCAAAAAATGTAGGATTCATTTTTAGAACATGTAAAAAATTCAATAACCATAAAACAATGAAAATCCTATATTTTGCTTACGTCCGTAACTTACTAGAATACGCGTCACAAGTATGGAACCCACAATACAAAACATATGTGTACAACTTGGAACGTGTTCAAAATCGTTTCCTTCGATACCTAGATTTTCGTAGTTACCGTCCCCATGTAAATCACCAAGAGTCGGCCGCGTTCTTTAATATGCTGTCGTTGGAAGATCGGAGAATCTCTGCTAATGTACTCTTTCTGCAGAACATTGCTAGATCCACCGTAGATTGCTCGGGACTCCTTCAACGGATCCAACTTCGAGCTCCCAATAGACTAACCAGATCTGTCCAAATTCTTAGCCTCCCTCGATGCGACACTAATTCTAAGCAAAATTCCTTCATCTATCGGACCGCGCACACTTTTAACACACACTACTCACAATTTGACATTTTTAACTCTGACCTCACTCCCTAAAGTCACACCGACAATCTTTCGAGCCTTTATAACTTCAGATACCTACTAATCCCACGGTACCACCAAGGTTTTAACTTTAACTTTCTTTCTTTATATATTTATTTAAAAAATAAAAATAAAACTTCTTGTAGTAATATGATATCACACGTATTTATTTCATCTAGATCGATCCCCCATCATCTCCTTCCTTTTCCCCAACCCTTTTAATCAATTTATAAATTTATGCGTCTTATTTTTTTGTTTTTTGTTTTTTTTGAATTTGATTTGTATTTCTTTTAATTATTTGTCTTAATTTTTTGTTTGATTTTAAAAATTAGATTCACTTATATAATTATAACTACCCAATTGGAAACCTATAAATGGTTAAATTCATGCTACCCATGTAATATTCTACCTAATTTATATGTAAGCTGTTGCTCTCCCAAATAAAATAAAATACAACTTATCATAGTTCTATGAATCGGAAGAGTGTAAACTTTTTATAATTTTTTTAATTATCACTTATCGTATAGTATATTGACCTAAAACCAAAGAAATATTTTAACTAAATCTTAGATTTATCGATAGTTGAGAAGAAAAGTATTCAATACCGTCTAACTCAGATTTCGTGTGAATAACAACTGCAGACATTATAATAAACATAATTGAGGCGCTGAGAATTAGAAGGACTTAAACGCCTATTTATTAGTTTCGAGAAAAATGCATCTGAAGTTCTTGAGAATTTTGTTAATCCTTTCAAATTAATGACTTTCATTGTGTTAAATATTATGAATTTGGATTTTAATGACTCAAATGACAGTTATTATTTTTAACTCTATGCAAAAACACTAAAAAAACTGTATTTAGCTAAAATAATGAGACATGAGTTCCTCTGGCATTCACTTTTTTTTAAGTGGCGCTTAATACTTTATTATGTCCGCTTGAGTTACTCAAATTGGTGTCGATTGGCGCTTAGCAGTCATTTCACTAGCAGAATGCATTGGAATTCAAATCTTAGTCCAATGATGAGCGTAACCTTTTTCTCGTGCGATGTTGTGATTTTCCAATACGGATAATTCGATTTTACTTTGTAGGGAACAATTATTTATCTTTCATAGGTCTAGGAAATGTTTATAATAATGTTCTATAATACTTGTAATAAGGCATTTCCTATCTCAATAAATTTCGCCTTAAGTTGTGTATTGTCGCTGTTCTACCAGAAAACTCTTGTATGCCGTCTGCTCGAAAAAAAACCTTCAATCTTGATGTATTTTCCTCGTACTGTGACTATATGTTACATAAATCATACTAATAAGATTTAATTCGATTTAATCAAGCTCAAACGAAATAACGCACTCCTTACGCTGGTGGAGCTAAGGTACAAATTCCCACTTACATGTTTTATTTTATTTTGTGAAGCTCAGGCACAAATATCAAAATATTTTCCGGACCGAATCTGACAAACTTAATTTTCTATGTTATACAATTAAAGCGCTCACTCGAAAAAAGGTTCGTAAAAAGGTATTTCACTTCAGGGCATTTTTACAGGCCTGAAACTTTTTTCTATGCTTACAAAAATATGTCTAAAAAAAATGTACTCCCACTATACTATTTAATGAAAGCATCTTCAATATTTCTAGGCGATACATTTTCAAACCAAAGACAGATGATTTTGCAATGGAAAAACTCCGCTGCCCTAAGATATAAACGTATTTGTCTATCGATTTATATGTTCTTATTTTTAATTTATATCTGCTAAATATCTTATAATGCATATCTTAGCCGACTAAGTTGGGAAAATATTAAGATAAAAAAAAACAGAAACACTGTCAAATGACATTTTGTACCTATCTGTCATCAACTTGGTGTATTATTCAGAGTTTTAATTTGTTAATATGTACGTATCAATCGAGTAGCTACATACTAACGCTTTCACAAAACAATCTTCAACAACGTTTTCCATTTGGGTGTGTGCGCTCGGCAGGGAATCGAGGGTAACTAACTGGGTCGGTCCCGCCGCGTGCACCACCAAACGCTGACGTCACGAGGCGTCCCGTGACGTAGGCGCGTCTCCCCGCCCCCACCACCCCCGACCGATTGCTTCTACCCTCGCCTCCCCGGCCCTGAACGGGCGCGTTCGGGAACGACGATCTGGGAAGCGCTCCATCCGTGTACTTGCAAATTGGATCGCGATGTATTTTTTGATTCTTGAACGGAGGTTCGTTTTTTTGTCGCAACTTGCTTTTGTAATAAGAGAAAAAAGTGTTGAAACTCAGATAAAATTACAATTGACCCAAACAACACAAACTTAGAATTGTGTGTATTGATGCATAAGTATACACTTTCTTGCGAAAGGTCACTGAGAAATACCCCTTTGTCTTGTTTACGTCTACTTATTGTCTTCTTAGCAAAAAAGGAACGACAATATGTATTAGATGATCGATTTTGCATATTGGAAAAGTTCTTACTGTGCGTTATTTTTATTCATTAGTTGGTAAAAAAAAAAACTGAAGCAACCGAAAGTGTTCTCTTTATTAAAGAATGCAATTTTTTTCGAGTCGATTAATAAGTTTCAAACGTTTCATATGCAAGCAATGCACCTGTGTGACTGTTTTCGACTCAGCATACGTTGCGATACCTATCTCGTGTACTATAACATTGAGCCAATTTTTTATGGTAAAATATAATATTGTTGGAAATTGTAACCCTGATACCAGATAAAGACTGTCACCGAGATTCAAATAATTACTTTTCTTGTGTATTCCCTTTGCCTGCCTGATTAGCATGACTGATTTATTGTTATTAACTTTGATTCCCTTATTATCCCAACGTTTTCCATCGTGAGAACTGTATCAGACTAACCGACACAAGAGTCCCAAGTCCTAGTTAATGTGAAATAACACATATTAATTAAATTAAACTCGTGACTTCGGGATTCGTAGTCAAGCGCCTAGACCACTCGACCTCGGAGACCGTCAAGGGATAAACCTATATTTGGTGATGAGGAAGAACTGTCGTTTAATTATATAAAAAAGCTCTCAATATGATATTCTGAACAGTAAGTGTCGATTCACACCAACGTCCGGATCCGCTCAGTGACGATATTGTTCCGCAAGAGAGCTTATTGATATGGTATGAATATCAATCAAGGAGTATGTACCAAGACAAATTTGTGTGGCAGTATATCCTTCTGCCCACTTTTGTGATATTTAACTACTTAGTTAGTTAAATAATTATTTTGAAGTGTAAAAATACTTACATCGCAGATTTTTTTTTATTAAAAATCATTTTTTTATCACTAAATAATATTTTTATTAATTAATAATTGCTAAAAATATTATTTAGTGATAAAAAAATGGTTTTTAATAAATAAAAAAATCTGCGATGTAAGTATTTTTACAATTCAAAATAATTATTTAACTAACTAAGTAGTTAAATGTCACAATGGTGGGCAGAAGGATATACTGCCACACAAATTCGTCTTGGCACATACTCCTTGATTGATATTCATACCATATCAATAAGCTCTCATGCGGAACAATATCGTCACTGAGCGGATCCGGACGTTGGTGTGAATCAGCATTAAATCATGCCCCACTTTATGAACTAGTAATGCTCGTCGGACTGAAAGAAGTTTTCGATGTTATTTGTATTGGATGTATACATTTTTGAAATTTACCTAATATTTTGTATTTTCCTATTTTTCAGTATGCAACTTCATTGTACACGAACGGTGTGTCAACGCGGTGGTCACATCATGCTCCAGCACGGCGCCCAGCCTTATTAAGGTGAGTCTTACCATACCCGTTAGTCTTCCTTGTACTGCAGATACTCTTAGATTCTGTCACCCTGGTCGCCACTCGAGAGATAATCAAGAAGTAGTCGAGATAAGGTCAAGAGACGGCAGTAAATGATCAAGAAATTCTTGTTCGTCTTCATATTGCTATAGAATGATGCTAGCTACAAAAGGGAGCTGGGGTTCTTCAGCCTTCCAATAGTTCCAATGTCATCCGGCGCTCGTTGCAGTATCGCCATGTTCCTAGGGAATGTTTCCTACGTCACTGTGGACAGATGAGCAATCACCGGGGGACTGTCAATAGATGGTCAAGAGACGTGAAGAGAAGGGATGAAGAGACAGTTGACTGATGACCCAACATATTTATATACTTTGCACTAGTTACCTGTATAAGTATGTCATCTTCATCAGCCACTGTATATCCAGTGTTGCATTGCAGCCTCTGCAAAGTGCTGCAAACATAATGGAAACCGGCGGAATTATAATGATTCCATGATTTGTAAGAATGATATTAAAGTTTTTATTGATTTAATAACAGTACACCCTACAACGCCCGTGGCCAGGGAGTATGTTGTGGCGTCCCCAATATAGAAAAGTCATTAAGGTGAGAGGATGGTTTAGGGAATCAGACTATTCATATCCGGTCACAAAAACAGTTTTAACCGAGGTACCTACTTTTAAAAATCAGTACTTTATTCTAGGGCCATAGTGTCCACAATGAAGTGCTGACAGCTGATACCAACCCTGATGTACGACAATGAGGCACGGAACTGGCAGAGGAAGGATGGTAGTGGACTGAATGCTGTAGAAATGAGACTGGGTCACAAATGTTGACTTTCGAAAATAATGCAAGGCTGATGAGGCGTTATGAGGATGAGATGTAAGCGTCGTGAATAAGATTTATAAGGGGGCGCTTAGACTGTTTGGACAAGTAGAGCAGATGAACAGAGAAAGGAACGTCAGCAGACTATATTACGTAAAAGTGGATAGTAGAATCCGCACAACATCGCTTCTTACGCGGAATTGCATAGAGATTAGGGCGAGAAAGAGGCGAATATTCATATGATGAAATGTAAATAAATAAAACTGATAAACTTTGTTTTTAACCACTTTATTATTCAATATTATGTCTACCGGTTTCGGAAGTACCCTTCCATCATCAGGGCAATATTAAAATGGCAAGTCACAAAGTAAATGCTTTTTACGAATACATTAAAAATGTATTTATTAGAAAAGCGTAAGAAAGACTTATTTAATTTGCATTTCAAAAATTCTTAATTGTATTATTGACTAACCTTATTTGTTGCAACTTATCCAGTTCAATATCCCTTGCCGTAGACTCAGAAACAATGAATTGCTGCTCCTCAATCATCACTCTACTAATTATGGGTATCGTTCCCCACTGCCCAGAATGTCGAGACTTGCTAGCTCAAAAATTTCAAGACTTTCAAGGTCTTGAAATTTTTGGTACCAGTCTAAATTATTTTTGTCATTCTTTACGACTCTACCAAAACCTTGCCTTGACCTTGGCTTTGACTTAAATGTTCTTTCTAATGGATAATCTTGTCTTTGCTTCATTTAAATATGATGTGTGTGCTGTTCCTTCTCTGCCGCTCTTTTTTTCTCATTTCGTGTTATTTATTTTTTGCAATTGGACGATGGTCCGTTAATATAAAATAAATAAATATTAGGAGTAGGAGACGGCCGATAAAGACAGGACAGGGCACGACCAAGTGAATAGAATACTTGGACCGCGTCATGTCAAGAGTCAGAACAACAGAAGAGTTTGTGTGAGACGATGCATGGATGTGAATGAAGCAGAGTTGTGTGGCGATCTATTCTCGCTGCCTAACTCTGCGGCGAAATAGCGTGATGGTTAGTTAGAGTATCGTAAATATATATGTATGGTAGAATCGAAACGTTGCTTGGAATGGCAACAGCCGTGCTTGGTGACCAGATCTGAATAGCCAGGTACTTCCCAACCTTCCTCTTCCAAACTCCTTTCCCTTCGCACTACCTTCAGCCGCACAACATACCCTGATTGGGGAAGTCATCGTCTCACTGGCTCCAGACGGTTGGGAGCAGTTGTGACTTTTTGCGATGTTCACTATAAAACATAAAATAAAAATAATGTATTCTAAACCAATGTAGGTAGGAAGTCATATTGAAATTCATTCCAAACATTTCGATTCGTTTTTAATGATTTATTGATCTCTACTGGTTGATCTAATCAGCAAAATGATATTCCACCGAGATAGTTTGTAGGTAAAACGTCTATCTAAATAAATGCACCTAAACAATAAAAATCTGTCATAAACATAGTATAATACTGTCTGAAAGTTTATGTACGTGCATTGAGGGGAGATAACACCACCAATGATGAGGTTTTGCCCGAGGTTCACACATCAAGAAATTCCGATGAAACTGTTAGCTATTCATATTTTAGATTAATCAAAACTGACCCTTAAAATGAAATTATTTCAAATAAAAAACGTGAAACGTTTTTTAGCCATAGAATTAGCGGTACAAACAAGATTATATTTTTCTAGGCAATGAACTCGTTACTTCTCGAGATATTGAGAAGAAATTATTAGAGATTATAATGTAAATGTTATTCACACCTCGGACATATCACATTCAGCGCTGGATCCACTTTACGTTCAAACTGTGCAAAAAACATAGACTGAAGTGTAGACGCGGTTCCTACGCTAGTGCGTTTGTGCAATGCACTGCTCGTCTTCACTATACCATCCGTGCCCCACGAAATTACGCTCCACTCGTAATAAATTCCCGCCAGATAATTTGAATTTTATTTCCTTAGAAATAGACTCTCATACTAGACTCTCACGCATGCGCAAAAATGGCGTGCATATTTCGATATGCCCGCTATCGAACGTCTTCTTAGCATGGAAAAATCTCGAACGGCCGAAACCGTGAAATGAGCGAGACAGATTACGCTCACAACGTTAGAGCAGTGAAGACATATAGACCGCTTCGTGCATTCGCAACGCATGCGGGTTGAAGGGTATACGACCGATAGCGACACGCACTTGAAGTAACAATATATGGAGGGAGAGCTAATTATTTTTACCCAACCTACACAAACTTGCGATAAATCACTTTCTCCGGATTTTTACGTGGTACACCATGAGAGAGAAAGAGACAACAAATTTCATAGACCGCTTCTATATACTGTAAGGATGATCTTAAGGTCCTGGTTCACGGCGGGACTCCGCCCACATTTTTTATTATGCCACTAAACTTGACACAACTAAACGGTTTTTTTAGGTTATATGCTATATTTTTGTTGATAAAAATACTGTGAAAAAGTGGCTATACGAATAAACAAAAACATCATGTCGATATGTGATATGAATGGATGTATAAATACCGTAGCCTTAGTCTTCGCCACGCCCAGGTGCGCCGAGTCAGGTTAAAATCATCAAAAACTGACTTCACTGCCTTGGATAGATACTACTCTACCAGCTCTATGGACACGCATTATATTCAAACATTTTTGTGACGCAGTTTTAACGGTTTTCGCGAGATTACAATGTAAAAAACTTGTTTAAAAATGAGTGGTAATCAGAATATCGATGGCTTAATCTACAAACCAGCCAATTCCATTTGGTCAAATGTTCAGGAGCAACAAAAAACTGTTGTTATTTTATTATTAAGTGGAATACGAAAATTCCAAAACATGCTTTCGTACATTATTTATGCAGGAATAGGATATTTGTGAAATTTTATTGATATTCTTATTTTGGTGTTTTGAGAGGGAAAATTGGAGTTGGCTGATTTTCCATACTAAAAATGTCAATTAGTATTGGGAGTTGGCTGGTTTTCCGGATAAACTTTACGATCATTTTTTTTGTCAGTAATCAAATAAAGATTTCAAAGAGTAAAATTAATTTATGATTTTAATGTTTGACTTTTTGAAAATTGGGTGTATTTTCATAGAAATTGGGATGATTGGATGGCAAAATGGTTTTCAAATCCTGTAGGTCTTCGTATTTTCTGCTTTTAATTTTCTATCAGCTGCCAACTGCTCAATATTTTTTTAATTAATTACATACTTATCAACTTTTATAGTGCCGTTTTCATGGAAAATAGCCTCAAGGGCGATTTGCAAATTAATTTATCTAACGTATAACTTATCACTTAAGCTTATAACTACAGTTAAGATTTATTATCAATGGCTTGCAAGTAATATTTTCAACCAGTGACTTACAGCTAGTAACTAACTACTGAGTATAATTTATAACTAGTGACTTACATCTAAGATTTTATTATTATTACTTCATTACCTTTTCATTATTGCTCCACATTTGTATTACTCTTCAACGATTCTTTTCTTGTGTAACTACATATAATAGAACAAGTTTCAAATTCTCCAAAAAAGAGCAATGAGATTTATACTTAGGCGAAATAGATATTCAAAAGTAGTAGAAATGTCAGAGGAACTAAATTGGCTAACAGTGAAACAGATGCTGACATTCGACACATTAATATTTATACATACAATAAAAAAACAACTTATTACCAAATTATTTACAACGTGGATATTCACATACATAATAAATGCAAAGAAATCAGACTACCAGAAAGAATAAATCCAATAAATAAAACTGTTTACACTATAAAGAGATGATTTTTTACAATGCGTTGCCGAAAACCATGAAAATTATACCAAGTAACAAATTAAAAATAGCCTGCAAGAACCATATAAAATACATTAGTATATTATATCAAGTAGTATATAACACCAGTTGTAACATCATCCCTAGAAATGGCGTGAAACTCTTAGGTGTTTATCTAAATGCAGATCTCTCACTCAGATCCAAGATAAACAAAACAGTAAGCGCAGGTCTCTTTAACCTGCGTCGAATTAAATCTACTTACTATTGCTAAGTGTGACAGAACGGGCAAAAACCATGACTTGTATTTGTTAATGTTAATATGTTAGTTGTAAGTCACTAATTACAAGTATTAAGTATAAGTTAATATTAAGTCTTAGCTTTAATATTATGTTAATAATAAATAAAACCAAAATTAGACCCATTGCTAGTGACTTACAACTAATGACCTAAGTAATTTTAAAATAAGTATTTGTTAGGATGAACAGAATGACAAATTTATGGAAATGAGTACCTGAAAAAGTCAGTCTTTAGTTTGGATCTAAATTCTGTCGGGCTAGTTATGCGTCTCAATTCCATAGGAAGTTTATTACAAGCCTTAGGGCCGGATACTCCGAATGCACGATCACCAAACTTAGTGTTCGGATTGCGTTTAGGTTCCTTCAACCTTCCGATAGCAGATGATGTCGCTGGTCGAAGAGTTGCCTGCCTCAGACCAGTATTTTGCGGAACGCACAGCTCAGAGATATAGGGTGGGGCCATTTCGTTCATAGCTTTAAACACCAACCAACATTACTTGTACTGGATCCTCTCAGGACACTTCAGCCAGTGAAGATTTTGGAGGTGTTCAGAATGTGCGAAAACTTAGGTACCCCAGTGATCAGCCTCGCTGCGGCGTTAAAGACCGATTGTAATTTATCAGTTAGGCATTTAGGAAGACTTGCGTAGATGCCATTACAGTAATCAAGTCGTGACACTATATATGAGTTAACAAGCAGTTTAGTAGAAAGATTCCTTCGAACTGACTTAAGTTGCCTAAGTTAGAAGAACTCAGTGCTAACAGTACTGTTTACTTGACTTTTTAACGAAAGGTCCGAATCCAGATAAACGCCCAGAAGTTTCACAGTTGTTTTTGTAATTAAGTCGCTGCCGGAAATTGAAATTGGTGAATTGTCTATTAAATGTTGGCGTCTATTTGTGGCTGCCCAGGAAACTCGGTATTTGAAGGATTTAACTTTAGTTGGTTTGAGGACATCCAGAGAGTGGTTGCTTCTAGACACTCGGTTGTGCGAATTTTAAGGCGGTCAATTTCATTTGGTTTGCAGTAGAAGTAAACTTGTTGATCGTCAACGTAAAAGTGTTATAAAATACCAAATGACTCGATAATTTTATGAAGACACATTATTTGTGAAGAGGATGAAAAGAAGTGGACCCAAAACGGATCCTTGTGGTACCCCCGAAGTTATTTTTGTGAAGTTGGATTGTTTGTTTCCAACTTTCACTGCTTGAGAACGATTGGAAAGATATGATTGTAGCCTTGAAGTAACAATATATGGAGGGATAGCTAATTATTTTTACCCAACCTACGCAAACTTGCGAAAAAACACTTTCTCCGGGTTTTTACATCGTACACCATAAGAGAGAAAGAGACAACAAATTTAATTCCCCGCTTTTACGTAGTGACGCAATGATCCTAAGCTACTGGGCAACCGCGGGACTCCGCCCACATTTTTTATTATGGCACTAAACTTGACACAACTAAACGGTTTATTTGCTTATATGCTATATTTTTATTGATAAAAATACTGTGAAAAAGTGGCTATACGAATAAACAAAAACATTATGTCGAAATGTGCTGTGAATGGATATACAAATACCGTAGCCCCAGTCTTAGCCACGCCCTTTTCCAACCGAGTCAGTTACTTCAAGGTAAAAGCTAGTAAAAACTGACTACAGATCGATCTACAGCTATACCTCTTGTATATTATTGCTCTAAGATTGTAGCCAATTTTTGATCTAAGAGTTCAAACCAAATATCAGATATAGTCTCTTAATGAGAAAGTCGTGGTCAATTGTATCAAATGCGGCGCTCATATCTAAAAGTAAAATTAGTGCTAACTTACCTGACTCTATGGCAAGGGTTATATCCGACAGGATACGAAGTAATCCGGTTTCTGTGGAGTGGAACCTTCTGGAAGGAGTTCAACAACTTGACAATTTCAAATAATTTTCGCTATTTTGCTGCATAAATTAAAATTTTATTCATAAACTTTTTAAAATTCTATACCGTTGTGTGGCCTTTACATTTTTATTTTATTTTATATCCCTACTCAGCTTTGTAAAAGCTGCTCCTAGCCTATGTCTTGACGGTGGAAATAATTAAACATGTTGATAAATCCATTTTTTGAGTGGGTAAGAATTTTTAAAGGGGGGTGGGGGTGCAATCGGTAAGTACTGCATAGGGCGCGATATGTCGTGGAACCGGCCCTGATCGCATGTCTAGACCTGCTACAGCAATCTCGTCCATATGCTTGGAGCAACAATTGTTAATTTAAGGCTTGGAGTAACAATATATGGAGAGAGAGCTAATTATTTTCACCCAACCTATACAAACTTGGGATAAATCACTTTCTCCGGATTTTACGTCATACACCATGAGAGAGAAAGAGACAACAAAAAAATCGAAAAATATCACACCGCTTTTAGGTATGTAACAGTGTTCTCCGTCTCCCGCGTCTACGGAGACTCCGCCCACACGTTTTGATATGCGACTAAACTGAACATAACTCAACGGCTTTTTAGGTTATATGCCACTAATACACGGACTATGTGTCTAACGCAACCATGCATTTAATATATACATATGAACATAGGCAAATGAATTTGCTCGATTTTTAGGACTCCGCCCATTTGTTTTTGGGTATGCTATTTCACTTCTACGGCTGTACATTTGCACATGTCATGCCTATTATATGCGTGTTATTCGTCTTCCCTTCCGTGTCATGCCGCTACGGGCTAGGCTAATGTATGCCTGTGTCCTTGTCTAATGTCAGTTCCCCTGGTGCCGGTACCGTCGTGTAGGTAAGCGTGGAATGCAAATAATAGTCAGTGTACACTACGTAAATAAGCATAAAGCCTGATTCACACCAACGTCCGGTTCCGCTCAGTGCCGATATTGTTCCGCAAGAAAACTTATTGATATGGTATGAATATCAATCAAGGAGTATGTGCCAAGACAAATTTGTGTGGCAGTATATCCTTCTGCCCACCCTTGTGATATTTAACTACTTATTTAGTTAAATAATTATTTTGAAGTGTAAAAATACTAACATCGCAGATTTTTTTTGTCAAAAACCATTTTTTTATCACTAAATAATATTTTTATTAATTATTAAAAATATTATTTAGTGATAAAAAAATGGTTTTTGATAAAAAAAAAATCTACGATGTTAGTATTTTTACACTTCAAAATAATTATCTAACTACATAAGTAGTTATATATCACAAGGGTGGGCAGAAGGATATATTGCCACACAAATTTGTGAGATAGATATAAAAAAATCAAAAACCATTTTTTTATCACTAAATAATATTTTTATTAATTATTAATTATTAAAAATATTATTTAGTGATAAAAAAATGGTTTTTGATCAAAAAAAATCTACGATGTTAGTAATTTTACACTTCAAAATAATTATCTAACTACATAAGTAGTTATATATCAAAAGGGTGGGCAGAAGGATATACTGCCACACAAATTTGTCTTGGCACATACTCCTTGATTGATATTCATACCATATCAATAAGTTTTCTTGTGGAACAATATCGGCACTGAGCGGAACCGGACGTTGGTGTGAATCAGGCTTAACGGTACGCCAGGCTTTCAGTTAAACTTATAACCCGCACCACACTTCATTCTGGGCATTCGAGACGGAGTCTATCTCACAAATTGCCTGAAGCCAGCGGGGCGAGGCTATGGCATCCCCGGATATGGGAAGTACCTGACTTTTCAGATTTGGTCACCAATCACGACTAATGCCATTTCAAGTAGAGTTTTGATTTCATAATGGTGGTCTTTCACCAGGGCGATACTGACCAATACTGAACAACACCCTGGAACGTTCCGCAAATGTACCATATATCATTTCATATTAATCATGTGTGAAATAACTCCCATAGTTATTTATACTTAATTAATAATTGCACGACGGGAAGAATTAACTACGAATAATTTATTTTGAGAGTACGACCGTGCTAGTGTGAACTTTTCAAATTAGGAACTGATGTTAATTGAAATTATCAAATTTAAAAAAATAATCTTTTCAAATCCCTACCTACTTAATAAAGTATTATACCTACCCATAATGTATTTAGCAGGCATTATTCTTTATTTGAAATGGGTGGATTAAAACAACCAATAATTTTCACGGGTTCAACCGCGGAAATATATCGGCGCATGCGTGGCCCCATAATGCAAGGGAAATTAGATGCCATTTTCCATTCCTCCTCCCGAGTGCAGTTTCTGCTCCGTCGCGTACGTGCTGAGCACAGTGAAAACACGTCCAAAAAACCAATCCACCGAATCAATAGCCACAAACTTGCGGGATTACTTGTGTTTATTTGTACGGGGCGTTGTAATGAGTACAGTTCTAATCGATCGATTGTACGCGGAATGTTCCTATGTGTTGTTATTGATCAATAGATAGATAGATATCTGTTGCATTCACCACCAACCTCGCATGGATATGGCGTCTGAACAAAACATTAACGACTGTCGAATATTGAATTTGTGAAACATATTGTTGAGCTTTGACATATTGCCATGTAACCTTAAATAATGCCTGTACGAATTGCAGTTATAAGGATAGTAATTGTGATTTTTGGCACAAGATGCAACTAGTGCTAAATTTGTTGGGCGTTTTGCTTATTAAATTTAAATATAGGGACCCATATCCCCTTGATTATCTCTCGCTCTTTTTTTCTTTCTTTCGTTTGATTAAAAATGGTTGAGTTGTAAAAAAAATGATCAAAAAAGGCATTCTTGTTCCTTGAGGCCGTATGCCATTTTAAGCAGCTGCGCAGTACGAGCAATGCAACAGTGCGATCATTTTTCATAATAAATCACATCCCGACGCGAAGTTTGCTTCCGTTCTTTTCCAGTCTATACATATCTTATTTAAAAACAGCATATTTAACTGCTTTATTATGAATGTTTGCGAAATTATCCTCGGTATGGAAACTCTGTTGGTTTAAATGGCAAAACGTTTAGAAAAACGCAAATATCGCCAGGACTCCGGCGATATTGCTCCTTGTTATATTCTGTGCGGTTGACGCGAAACGACACGTACGTCCTTAGTGCCATACCAAAATAATTAACTAAAATATTGTGGATTAGAAGACTTTGGAGGAGTTTGTGTTGCATAGGGCCCCACTTTTAATATAATATGCTCGAGCTAAAAAGGTGCCATTTTGTCTTCGAGAACTTTGAACAAAATATGTTCGAAATTGTCTTATCTATTTCGCTGGATTATTTCTGATTTGTTTCAGTAATGTTCAACTATCTTAAAAAATCATAGCTGGATTGTGATAAACCAGTGAATAGTGCTAAATTATTATTTATTTAAATACAAATATCAAGGTATTATTGTATTAAAAACAGTTAATATAATTTATTTTTTAAAACAGACTGATAATTCAAAGAAAGCGACTACACGAGAAGGCGTCACACGAAATGATGGACAGAGGTAAAAAAAATGGCTATGCAATTTCAAGTAAAAACGTACGTGCTGCAACTATCCACGTCTCTTTCTAACAAGGGATGCGCGATGTCAAGAGAAGAGTGCAAATATCCAATGCAAATGAGCATTGAACTTTTTTCTCATTATGTATTATTAGGGCACTTTCTCTTATTCTGTATTCAATGATGTATAAATCTTCCATAATGTATTATAAAATGAAACATACATATAACCCTTTGTTGACTTCGGACAAGAATACTAACTTACCGGTTGACTTTGGAAAACTTACCACCTTTCTATAATACAATATGTATATAACTTATCGTTGCCTTTTACAGTGGTACTCGTATATATTATTTAACCTTTCATAGCAGGAGGGTTGTAAACATACATACTTAGGGATATTTACCTCGTGTGTCTACTATATATTACTAGAACTTTTTCATATTGATATTATTAACCCCGCGAAAGCAGTTGGTTTTCGAAAACTTTTCTTCAAATTTTTTAGATATAAAAATGTTCACAAGTAATTATTACATCTCCTCATTGTGTCTACTTTTTGTGACTGATGTATTACTTTTGACTACACTTCTTTCGAAAATCTACTTGAAGCAGGACGAGTTTTTCTGTGTAGAAATATTACAATACATATTTATACTAAATATAAATAATTTCCTCTGTAAGTGCGTACGTTCGTACGAGTGTGAACTTTTTAAAATTGCAAATGATACATAAAAATGTCCAAAAAAGTCTTATGCATCCGATTTTGATCCGTCCACTGCTATTGAAAAGTTCGATTGTTAATTTTTTTCACAGAATTACCGCTAACTTTTGTATTTTTATTTAGCCACATGGACCTTTCGAAATGAGCCCGCGGGCCGCACAAAATGAGTTCACGTGTCGCGAGTGCATCATTGTTATACTCGTAGATGGCGAGGCCATGGTGACTTCCATCAATGTGGCCCTGTTTGCTGGGCATCACCGGTGTAGGGGTGATGGTGACCTGACTTATGTTAATGTGGCACTGTATTTATGTTGCAGAACCCTGTGGCACATTGCTGGTCGGAACCGGCGCACCACAAACGGAAGTTTTGCACCGTGTGTCGCAAGAGACTCGACGAGACTGCCTCCTTGCATTGCATGAGTAAGTAACATCATATTTATTTATTTACAACATGTACATGAACATTTCAAAGCCTGATGCTTTCAATATGAAATTTATAAATATCGAAGCAATGTTAATATTCAAACAATATGTATTAGAGAAACATACAGTAAGAAAAATGATTAAGGAGCAACCGAGAATCGAACTCGGACTTTTGATTAAATTTACTTGATATATAAAGGAAGATAAAGGCGAAAATTTCCAATCGAATAAACAGAAGCACAGTAAAAGCAATACTAAAAAGAAAACTTTGATTTTTCGAAAAACAAATTACATTCGCCAAAAGGTAATAATCTCCTTTTAGGGTAAATCCGACCATGGTTGATGCTGTTGACAGCCTTGTTAATCTCCTCCTATGCATGTGACGTAACGCAGTTAATACTTAGGTCTAGGTACGTCTTTTGGACAGCTTGCCGCATTCCCCCCTAAGGATAAATAATGACGGAGCAATTATTAATGAATAAATCAGATAAATATATTTACAAACAATAAAAAATGTTTTTGTCAAAATTTGTTTTACCAGACGATTGATCGATGAAATCTTAAATTTTTGACGCTTTTGTGTTTTTCATTGTCAATGGCTACCTACAAAATAAGATTCACCGTGGCAAGTCGAGTTATATCCCTAGATTGTTTACGAGTAACAACTACTAATAAGTGGTAAATTACAAATCGTGCTTGGTTACTTGGTCAACACACAAGGCAATGAAACCTATTATTGTATTCCGAACTTGGCCTTGCGTTGGGTGGATTCCAGAGGAGCGAAGCTTTAGAGCGCAGGCGTGCGCCCCTGACAGATTGGGGGACAGACTTGAACACCGTACACTGTGCAGCCCTCGGATACGAGAATATGCTTAATAGAAGATAGATACTGCTAGATGCTATTGTCAAAATATACATTTTCGAGGGTTTAGTAACATCATCGCCGAAAGATTACCCGCGGTGAAATCGAGAACTACAGATGTTAACGTAGGTATATTTCAATATTTTAGTTCCTGATTTCGCCGCGGCTGGTGGAGTAAATTACTAATAATATAACTGTTGGTTGTGTGCCATTCATAAATGGCACTCCACAACATCGAAGTATTTTTTTTCGCTGATTGGATGAATTTTGACCATAACCTTTAGTAAACCAAGTGGAAATTTGTCTTTACAACAACGAAGTTTGATATTAAATTCAGATTTTTGTGATTTTTTGTAAAAAACAGCCTTGGGCGCAATTTTTGTGGTCCAATTTTATTTTTTTTAATAGTTAATATCGCACAAGAGTCCCAACTGCTCCCAACCGTCTAGAGCCAGTGAGACTATGGCATCCCCAATTGGGGTATGTTATGAGGCTGAAGGTATTAGGGAAGGGAAGGATATGGGAAAGAGGAAGGTCGGGAAGTACCTGGCTACTCAGATCTGGTCACCAAACACGGCTAAAGCCATTCCAAGCAACGTTTCGATTCTGAATGGTGGTCTTTCACCACGATTCGTAGTCGAGCGTCTTACCACTCGACTACGAAGGAGGCCGTCAATGCCAATAAGATACAAATAAGTATAATTTGGTCTAAAAAATATTTTAAAATGTCCGATTAGTGGTAAAAATCACGGCATATTGGACAAATTGGCGAACAACGCCACTTGACTTTTTTTGATAATTTCTTCAAATATTGTATCGAGGCCTTAACCGACGCTTCTCGGCCCGTCAGCGTTTGGTCAAGTTTAGATTGCCATCTTGCTTGACGCCTAATCAAAAAACATATCTACTGTGAAAGGCGTTATTCTACATTTTTTCGCAAGCAAACTTAAGCCTAGTGTTTTGAACCACTGTCGCAAATCGATAATTAGCGCCACTATGATTTTTAACCGTTACCACTTCAAATAGTCGCCCCTGTTAATCACCGATTCTCGGCCCGTTACAGCATTTGATCAAATTATGATCATTTGTCAAGAATAACGGTTATGTTATCACTATCCGGTTGGTAAAATGAGTTTGATGTATTTGATCGTGTACCGTCTGTTTCAGTCTGCGAGTACTACGTGCACAGTGAGTGCGCCGACTTCGCCGCCCCGGACTGCCGCGAGAACGCAACATACGTGCCGGACGTGAAGCTCGCGGAGGTGCACCACAGGCACCACTGGCGCGAGGGCAACCTGCCTGCGGGGGGCAAGTGCGTGGCGTGCCGGCGGGCGTGCTGGTCGGCCGAGTGTCTCACGGGGTACCGCTGCGAGTGGTGCGGCATCACCGTGAGTATATCCACCGTGCTTTGTCTTCTAACCTAACCTACTTCCCTTACAGCTTATGCAGCACTCTATTGCACTGTCGGGCAATCGCCTAACCTATTCCACTGCCCATAAATCTTTTAGAGTGTGGTCTTCGACTTATCAGATATCTGATCGTTCCTCCCATCAAGGCGAAACATTGGCACCATAGATGAATCGGTGTTTTTCTCATTTTTTGGTTACACTTTTAATGCTTTCCACCCCCAACTGCTTCACATGTCCTCGGAGGTGGTAATATTATGTTAATAGTCATTTAATTACAATAGACAAACAAGCCAGCCCAGCCAATTGCAATACATTGCAAAAAAACACAAAATATGGTAATCATAATTATACAAAGACAAAGGTAAATATATGAACCAGCTCCATGCGTGATGCAACAAAACATGAGCGCTAGAATAAAACTTGCCCTCATTTCGACTACTGGCCTTATTATCCTGTGATTAATACATTTTAGGATGGTCCTAGACCAAAAAAATTGCCTTCCTTTACCCTTCACCCTCATTAATCCACCTTTTCAATCTCTTTTTGGTTGTTTGATAGTTTAATACCTTAAAACATTCAAGTTTGTCACATTTTCTCAACTAACTGCTTTTTGTGATTCCAGTGTCATGGCGGATGTCGCTGCATGGTGCCTCCGGAATGCACTTTCGGCATGCTTCAGCCCATCTACCTGCCCCCGCATGCCGTGTCCGTGCCGCGTGCCCCCGTCCCGCTGGAGGCGCTCATCGGCGTGCAGCCACGTCCGCCACCCATCCAAAGGGAGTACTCCTGCCGTGAGTTCACCTCCAACACATTACCGTAGACTAAGCCGAATTCTGCATACCGAGAGAACTCAATTTATGGCAGAACGGTGGCCATCTTGGTGTAATTACCGTAGACTGTATGACTAGGCCAGGTTGTACTCAAAAAGAGAACTTCATTCAAAACGGCGGCCATCTTGGTGTAATTATCATGTACCATAATTATTAGACACGGTGACTGATCCGGAATCTATTCATCAAAAAAACTCCTTTCAAAACGGTATCTATCTTGGTGTAATTACAGTAAACTAAGTGTCTGAGCCAAGTTGTACTCATCAAAAGTTTTACTCAACTCCATGAAAAATAACCAAAAACGGCAGCCATCTTGGTGTAAAGACCTGTCATCTTACAGTCACAAGGCCATCTTGGTGTAATTTTATTCTAAACTATGTTACTGAGTCAGGTTTTACTCACCAAAAGAACTCCCTTCAAAATGGCCAAATGTCGACCTCTTTGAAGAAAAGACTTTTGTCACTTTATAGTAGCTACTGCTGAACTCTTCGTTAAGATTAGCTTGTATGGTTAGTTGATGTCCTCAACCGAATTTTAACTTTGCAATCTCGGCATGCTAGTCATTGATAAATTATATCAAGATGGCCGCTTTCAACCTAGTAACCAAATATAATATAGCATTATTCTAATCTCTTTTACGAGTTTTACTGTTTACCTCTCATTATCCAGAACAACTTTACAGAAAAAAATACTTGTTTACAAAGGAAGTAAACAAAATTTTAGGGAAAATAATTAGGCACTTCAGGGGTTTTGCTTCGGAATGTTTCTTATTGTCGAGGGAGTTTAGATACTGTGTATTTGAAATGGTTAAAACAAAAATTTAAAATTAAAATAGTGCTGTTCATTTTCAATGCCTGTAACCAAAGGTTGAAAATGAAAAAAATAAATAAAAATGTGTCATTCTTCTTCCAGCCCTTCAATTTAGCCTTAGATAAATTCATGAGCACTACTCGTTGAGATCATAGATCAAAGAAACCTTAAACAAAGAATCGGAAATGATTGACAAGCGATATACAGGGTGTATCAGATCGAACCTGACATACTTTAATCAGCGATTCCTGAGCTTATTTGGACACCAAAATGCCATCTACAATTTTTACTCCAAATAAGTTCAGAAATCGCTGCTTAAGAAAAGTGTCGAGTTTTATTTTATTTTATGTTTAAGACAAACATTCTCGGATTACGAATAACCTGACAATATTTTAAAAACTCTTACTACCATCATAGTAAGCGGAAGATGTTGCTTGTGCAATGATGGAGGACTTAGCTAGCAGAGGAATTGAACCCACGACGCCCGGATGGGAATCCGAGGTGTTTGTCCACTCGGCCACTAACCGGTCTGATACACTCCATATATATTTATTGTTTCCCCAGTGTCTTAGACTCCCATTACTAAGAACACAGTAAAAGCAGACCTGAGGCCTTGTGTGGACATCCTAGAGGTCTCCAAACCAAGGTACCCTCCATCTCTGGAACGTTTCTGGGATGTGGCAATCAGAGTGACTGTTGCCATTTTTACAAGGTCTCTAGGATGAGCAAGTTGTGTTGTTTATTTATAATAATTTATTCTACTACGAAGAGAACATGATAAACATTTGGGCACATTGGCAACAGAGCAGATGAAATCCCGGCGCATGTAAAAAAACCATCTATGTCGCATCGTTTTATGATTTACCTAAAACATTAAACTGCCGGGTCGCCGAGTGGCCTCTCGGAGTTCCTTCCTGTCTGTATCGTTATGCTGGCTCCGTACTGCTCGGTACCCGGACCACCCTGTACTTGTTTATACTCATTGAATGCGCATGTCATAATGGAACTGGATGTCGTCTTTTCCCGCTTTCCGTGTGCCTGGCCACCCTATACTCTATACAAATGTGCGAGGACTTTGAATGGACTCGTGTATAAACATATCTCCAAAGGAACGCTATAGATAGAGTCTCACCAATCTCCCACACTAAGCAATCGCCAATTTTTAAGGAGGGATGAGAAAATACAACTGTGGGATTTGATCCAAACCCGTAGACAACGTAGTCCAAGAATTTTACCACTGGACTAGCAATATCTCCAATGCTTCAGTCTTAAATATTTTTAAAAAAGCCACAGAACGAAGCAAACAACAGATAGAGCAGTTTTTTCAAAAAAATATTTTTTTAGATTCTAGACAGACAGTTCCAATTTTAACTAATTCTATCACTTTGCACTACTTCTTCAATCGTTTTCTATGAATTATCTTCTTTATTTCGTTGGCACGTTTTCTCACCTCATCTTGCGAAAATATTGTTAAGTATTGCAATGTGTTTGAAATGTACAATATTTACATTTATATTTGAATAAATACACAATAATCTTGACAATTAACAAGATTATTTTTTTTAATCAACAAGGACTTACTTATTTGACCAGCTAGAAGTTTTTTTTTTTTTTTTTTAAGGTTTTTGACGTTTTATAAAGGTTTGTAATAAATTTTAATTTTTTACACCCAGAAAAAATATATGGTTAGAATATAAAAAAATTGTTGAAAAGCTTTATTTTTTTACTATACATGTCCCAAAATTGATAAAGATCTCATGAACCTTTGAATTATTAAAGTTTTATTGCATATTTTTAAACACCTAGTTGCTTTGTAGCCAGAACATTATAACTAATTAGGAAATCATTCTTAATAATTTGTGCTTATTATGCTGAACACAAGTCATTTTGAGGCACCCGAGGCAAGAACTGAGTATGTCGCTTTATTCCCAGATGTAAAATGTATTCTCTTCATTATTTTATACCAGTAAACCTGATGACCTTTTTGACAGTTCATAAAATGTAGAAGTCACATTGAAGCTATTTGATTTGTTCACAACTTAATGTCTGTATTTAAAAATACAAATAAACTATTGACCACTCAAGAACTGGATGAGGAGCTAAATAAAAATAGACCTTTCACGGTAGAAAGTAAACTATGATTGACTTTGTCATCTTTTATAATTTGACTTAAAACCACAAATAAAAATCTAATCACTTGTATTTACTATGTTGAAAATGAATGGCTTCTAAAATAAAGGCTTCACATACACAAGCTGGTGTTGTAGATTTAATACACCATTTGTTGTAAACAAGTCAATATGGTTGGACACTCTGCTTCTATACATAAAACACTGCCGAGCAAACAATCTTCAGAAGCATTGTCATGTAGAATCATCAGAAGTTTGTAAATCGAGCAATATAATACATAGTTGCATACTGTATTACGTTCTGTACTTAATGTAGCATAACGATCATACAAAGCCTACTTGCGTTGACCAAAGAAACATACACGTATCAGATGATGTAGCAGGGAGCAGGAGAAGAGAGTGCAGGAGGTATGATAGTAGGATGGTCGGTGTGAGGGGGCGTGGGCGTGCGGCGGAGGGCGGGAAGTGATGGAATGTGTTGGTTTAGCGGAGCTGCGCTCGCTGTCTCGGTGGGGCGGGGGGCGGGGGCGGCGGCAGCTTGGCGGGCGGCGGGCGGGCGGGGCGGTGGCCGCAGCGCCCCAGACGTGCGCGCTCCCCTGGGACCCCTAGGCTGGGGTCGCTTCGTGCTGCCCTCCGTGCTGCGGAGGCTGCTGCCGCGCGCCTGCGCCCCCCACTGCCAATACTCGCCCCCCTACTCAAGAGGTATACCCACTCATTCCCCAGGGACCCCTAGCTCGGCAGGTCTAGATGTTCCCTCCATTCTCGCGCACATCCATCAATACTTCACCTACTATATCTCGGTGTCGGTATAAGGCAACAAGTGACGGTATATACATTCTGCGCCACCACTAATTCACCTGCGGTGCCAATATCCCACCTTGATGGGAAAACACTTGGGCAGCCATGTTGTGTAACCAGGAGATATGTTCAAATACCCAACCACAATGCTGGTGAGCTTTATTAAAGAGACTGGACTACTGTCAAGGAAGTTAGCACAATAAGCTTTAGTCCTGAAGCTTACTAGAGCTATGCAGATCATCTCCATATTGATGTTTATTATTGTTGCTTCTCAGCTATCAATGGGAGAAAGAAATACCAACAAATAATGTAACAGTAGGTTATAAATTTCTTGTCTTGACCTAGAAATGCGTTGGACTGTAACTGTTTCACCATCTTCGGCTGATAACTTTAAGTAACTCTGGCTCACTGCAATTTTTTAAATGAATTTTTCATTCTGGATACATTGCAATACGAAAAACCCATTCACCATGTTAAAATATATAATATTAATGCTCATTTGTTGGTTTGACTGAATGTTTTTCAATTTAACTGTGTTACATAATACCATCAGATACGAGATCACCAGTGCATAACTAAATAGCTACTTAGTTAAACTTAACTTTAAGTTAACTACAATGAACAGTCGTATGTTTTAATTGTACGCAGTGAAAATGCCATTACTGGATCACCTCTCATGCAAACACCGGGGTATAATAGGAAGCCTGTGTTGGTTAGACTTCCATTATAAATATATAAATAAACATGTAACATTAAATTGAGTGAAGTTGCAATACAAACTACATAACTTTAGTAAGAGGGAACATCCAGACGAGAATGAACCCACTTGAACATGGTAAACTGAACAAAATACTCAAACTATTGACTGCAATCTTTTTGCCATTGAAACAAAACAGTTTTCCATGTCTTTTGTAGGTGGCCAACCGATCCCTCTTTTTACAAGAAGCTCGAACCAACCAAAACAAAGTGTTATTAAATTACTCAGTTTGCTAAAATGCAGAAAGTCATTGATTTCAATACATTCCATATTGCACAAAACCCTAAAATATGTTTGTGAAATTTTTACCTCTTGAAAATTATGAAACAATAAACGTATTAACTATATTTTTTTATGAATATAGAAATATGCTACATAAAGTGACACCACAAAGAGATTGGTCACAGTGGAATCATGAACTATAGGTGCAGGGAACCAAATCAAATGTAGTTTCTGATTTCACGGCGTGTAATCTCTCGGCGGCTGGAGAATAATTGACTTTGTTCTAATTTGATGGCAATTGGTTTCGGTTGATGATAATCATAATCATAGATGTAGTAAGAAGATAAATTGGTTGGTGTATAATCCAAGTTGAGGTTGTGTAGGGTGGGTTAGGGATGTTTGGCTGTGTGTAATGTTTGGCTGTTTGATTCCTGCAATGCTTTGCTTTTGCCGTGCTTTTGTGTTTGGGTCATCTGCTTTAAGTCACCGCTGATAGTCAAACCCAACTAACTACGAGGCGGACTTTGTACAATAGATCTCACACTTAGTTTTATTTAGTGTCACGGTCAAAACCAAACTCAGCGTCGTGGGTTCAGTACTATGTAAGTCAATTCCTGATTTCTTTAAACATGGAATTATAATACATAGCTTAAGGCATTAAAATATTGGGGTTTTATTTGTAATCCAGGAAAACTCATTCATATGAACGAAATTAATAATTTTTCTTAGCTTCCGAGTTTTGATATATCGCACACCTAAACTATGACAATAACCTCACAATGATGATTGGTCAGTGTAAACTTTGATTTATCATGTAAAGGACAATGACTTAGGAAACCGTTTGACAATATGGCGATATTGTGTACACAATACAATTGCTCTTGTGAAGTGTCAGATAAAAAAATATTACGTTTGAATTTGAAAAATCCATGAAAGTCAATTAAAAATTAAGCATTCAAGTTTTTAACATTGATGTCTGTATGAAGCCAAAAGGGTTTAATAATGATAAGGTAGGGACTAAAATAAGGATTGTCTAAAGAAACAATCAATTGAAAGGATTGAACAACCTTTGAAATGTAGTGCAAGTTTGTAGGTGATGTAGCAAATTTTGAGTCGAACACAGTACTCGCAAAGACGCTTTACTAACATACAGCATGTTTCAAACTTATTATTCAACTTTTAAAAAAAATCTGAAATTTAAAAAAAAGTTAATTTTTAATATAATAAAAAGAACACATGCAAAACTTTTCAAATAACTGTAAAAACTTTTGGAATATGCAAATTCAATGATCGTGTACTCTCCTTATCCCTTTCTCGCTAATAACAATAAGTAGGCTTTAACAAGACAAAAAGCTTTTTCTCAGAGACATTCGGTAAAGACATCACCGTCGGAAGTGAATAAATATGCACCAATACACACAATCTTAAGTCTGTGTTGTTTGAGTGAAGTCTAATTGCATGACCTAAAGTTTGTATTTCTGGAAAAGTTTATGCCGATGTTGAGGTTGAAAATGGGCTGACACAATTAGAATTATTTGACTATTTTCGTGGCGTTATGATGACTTGTAACCATATACGGAATGATGGAAATAAGTTTTCAAAGGTACAGGTAGTTATTACAAAGCATGTAATGGCGTAAGTCTACTCTAGTTTGTTAATTTTAAGTTTTAATGTAAAGAATAATATGATTTAGCATCATGGATTAGTTTGATATTTTATTTCAGAAAATTGTTTTAATTTGGGATTTGCACAGTGATTTAAAAGCATGCGGGCACTTGTGTTTCATTCCAGAAAAGGATGATCAATTGAGATTGAAAGATGTTTTCATTTGAGAATAATGTTAGGGAATAATTCATTGTTTAGCAATACATGTTTGTATCATTATTTTCACGTATCAACATACACATTGACAGTATTTAAAAATAAGTTTCATTGCCGTAGTAAAATAGTGCATGGATTACATTATGTTTTAACATAGATAATAAATGTTTAAGGTGTTTAAAAATATTAAAAATAATTTTAAAATGCTAATCTAATGCTCAAAGTAGAAAATATAAATAAAGAACAAATGAATAACAATCAGCAATATGTATTAGAAAACATTAATTTTGTACTCAGCCCAGTGGAGATATGTGTCTTAGCTTTGGTGTTATATTTTAAGGTGTGATTGATTGACAACTCACATGTCCATGTGCCTAAATGTTTGTATGTTTTCGCTTTTAAGTATCGTTCTTAACTACTGTCTAACCTAGATGATAATATTGTAACTGTCCCAACTTTTAAAATCGATTTCCCTGATTCTACTTATGATTGAACCTCCTCTTCACACATAAATTACCTTTACTTGTTTATCTTTCATCGCGGAATTTTTCACAAAGGCTTCCTGTGCAAATTCTTTGCAGTTTTTCCCTGTTGTGATGATGAAAATTGAATGAGAAACAACGCTAAAAATATACAATTTAATAAATTTTCGCCAGTTGATTAAGTCAACTTTGAAACAAGATGATTTTTAGTAAAAAGTTACAATGACAACCTTAGTGCGCTGGGAAACAGCACAATGAGCCTAATTGCCTGAGTGCCTACGGGACCAATGAATCCCATCTCCTTATCAATAATAACTGTCGGTGTTGCCAACATGTTCATGCTCAAAATTAAATGTGTCAAACACCGTCAACGTGTCTAATACAACATCACAATCAATAAACGACACTGTACAAGAATGGGGTTATTTAATGCCACTATTTAAATCTACTAATGAAAATTACGGTAGAGCTTTGAGAGTTGTCAATGACAGTTGTGCTTGACTAACAAACATAATTTGTTTCAAATCTAGCCCTAAAGCAAAAGTTGTCAAAAGTAATTGTGGTTCACTCCACTTCAATCAGAATCTAGATGGCTTTAGATCAAGCCCTTCAATAAATAGCTATGAAAATAGTCGAAGACATACTCTAATTTTCACTTCACTCGGAAAAAAGATCTAGCCCCTCATTATAATAAACCAGCCAATGAGAGTTGTTGTGATTGACCCTACTTACAAACACTTCAACCGGTCTGTCTAAGGTCCCTCCTATCGTATTGCCAATGTAATTACTTCCGTAAAAAACTGTTTCTGATCCGTGAAAATACTCCTCCAGCGCGCAGCATCAGTGAGGAGTTCAGCAGCAGGGGCGGCGGGGGCCCTTGCGGTGCGGCGGGGGGTGGTGGAGGCTCGGGGGGCGCGGGCGGGGGCGCCACGCCTGACCAGAGCCCTTCCCCGCGGCCGCAGGAAGAGCAGGTCCCCATGCAAGCGCCCCAGCAGTCTCAGTCGCAGCATCACAAGGGGAAGGGGGAGAAGGAGGATCGAGATGAAGGTACCTACCTAGCTACTTCAACTATAAATCTTTCAACATATAATATCTTTTTTTATGTAACTGTCCAGAATCAAAGGGACTATGCAATCTCCAATGTAGGGCAACTTTGTTGCGAGGTGTAAGAAAGTGAAGATGAGAAGAAGATGGGATAGAGTAAGGTTGGGGCTACCTGATTATCCATATCTATTCATTAAATACAGCTATTTTAAAATTATGTTTCCATTCTGAATGGTAATCTTTCGCCAGACTATGCGGTTAAGATTCTCTGCTATGAATCTTAAGGTGAATTGAACACCACCATTCGGGATCAAAACATCGCTTGAAATGGCAATAGCCATATTTGGTGGCCAGATCTCAATAACCAACACATACATACTTCCTGACCTCCCACTGGGGATGTCACATTTTCACTGACTCCAGGCAGTTGGGGACTCTTGTGCGGTGTTTATTTAATAAAAATTACAACCAACACACAATATGTATAATAAACATGTAATTTTTCCCTTCGAAGAAGTAATAAAATTGTATGACGACAACTGGTCGCTGCAGCAGAACCATTGATATATTAAACACTCTGGTCGATGATCAAAACTCATGCCCATTTGAAACTGCAAAATCATTAAGCACGATATGGTAAAAATGTTGTTTTTCTCCCATTGCAGAAGTAATAAAAGTATATGACGGCAACCAGTCGCTGCGGCGGCGCATATTCCGCACGGTTTCACTGTCGCGCACGGCGCCCGTGGAGGCGTGCCTCAGGGCCGCACTGGCCGCCTTCCACCTGGCCGGTCGCCGCCCCGCCGCCTACCGCCTGACGGACGCTCTACACCCCGAAGAACCGGCCCTTACAGACCCAAGCCCTCTGCTCAAACTGACACGGAGGGACAACAAGCGGCCGGCCATCTTCTTGCGATTCAGGTACTTTAACCTTTTCTACACATCAAAAATATTTATTACTTCTGTCACATGCGGGGCTCTTTGTCCTCAATCTCAGTTTATGACTTAAAAGAGAATGCGAGATTTCAAGACAACAATACATGCAACAAAACATACCAAAGTAGAGCTCTTCAACTGTGGTGCTAACTGCAACACCATCCACACACTTGAAAAGGGTCTAAGAATAAAAAACTACACTTTGATCTCAATAAATAGTGTAAGGGATTTATTGTTATTATGTCACTGTAAATAACACTTAATATTTTTTATCATGATAAATTTTGAAACACTCGGCGCATAGCGAAACATTACACTCAGTACAGAAAAATTTAGTTAGTTTTCTGATTTTTGGCTTTAGTGTTAAGGTGGGGCATACACAACACCTTCGACGGGGACTTGCTGTTTTTTCTGAAGGGGTAATTTTAACGGGCATATGTTTGAATACAATTTTATATGATGCACGTATCGGATAATCGATTGATGCTGTGGGACGAAAAACAGTGGGCAAAACTTGGTGATGTTTCTCTAGTAATTGCTCAATCACAGCCATTTGAAAATCAACTAGACTGACTTTTTTTGTATTAAACAGTTTGGTATATTATATGTGCATTTAATAAATACAGGTCAATAGTATGAAAACGCGACTTTTCTGTACCATTTAACTGACTTCCTCATACAGCTTAAGTTGCTAAGCATCATGTCAGCTTTGTCTACTAGACCCATGTTCTTGTTGTAGTCTAGGATACACTGCGGCTTTATAATGGGCTCTCCTGTCCTATTTGTTTTCCCCGATGGCGCTACAGAATCATCGTGAAGAGTGGTCAGTAGGTGGATTTCACGCCTATCATGCCATTTCAAAGCAAATGATGGTAATTGGTGCTTTGATTGTATTTCTTCAATTTATCAAAAAGTGGCATGCTTTTTCGGTTTTTCCGAACAGTGCCACAAGCATTGGCTTTATTTTCGTGCAAATATTTAAATAAATTTGGACTTATGTACCAGTTATCGCACCACAAATTATAACCCTTACCGAAATAATTCAATAGAAGACTGGTTACTACACTTCCCAAAATACCCATACTTTGAGAATCAACTATCTCTGTATCGGAATCAACATAAATAATGAAGTCGAGAATAAAACCAGTCATGACGTCACACATTACAAACATTTTTATGCCAAATTGGTGATGTTTAGACGGAATGTATTGTTTAAATAAAAGACGCCTCTGAAAACAATGATGCTTTCGTCGATACAAAGATTTTCATGGGGCATCATAGTTGTTTTGAAAATGTTTTGTGTGTGATCAACAAGAACACATATTTTATGTAGTCTATCAGTGAGTGTTGGCATATCACTATCACTAAAGTGCAGCATCTGTAGTAACAATTGGTATCGGTCTCTGGGCATTGTCTTTCCAAATATTGGGGAAAAAATAATTGGGTTCGTACTCCAATTGTATTCCTCTATAGTTAAATGTTTATTCCTCGTCATGGCAAATGTTAACGCAATAAATACATACATTTCTGATACCGTTGTATCAACCCATTTGATAATTCTAGATTTTGCGCTAAAATCAACGGTCCTTATTTTATATCAATAAAATTGATTTGTTTCACAATTAAAAAAATTATCAAAAAACATAAGTTCGGCGGTATCTTCAGTTAAGCCGGTATCAAGATTGATACCTGATGCGAAGTCGTCAAATCCAAAAGTGATTGGTACAAATGAGCCTGCAGTCCAGGGGTTTTCAACCACTTCTTCATCTTCAATGCCCATTTCAGGTTCAAAATCATGGTTGTCTATCAGAATCTATTTCTAAAGTAGCACTGATTATTTCTTCATCATTAAGACCACGACCCGACATTTTGAATTTCTGCAATAACACTTATTCAAAAATGGATACAAATTCAAAAGTGTACAACTTCACATATGGTTATAATGTCACTATAAACACTTGATTATTTGAACAGTTTTTTTAATTAAAAATAATATAAAACTTGGATAAAAAACAATCTTTTATACTAGTTTGCGAATGTAAGATGTTTTAACACAGAACTATACTTTAATTAAGACAAAATCTCGGAAAAAAATATTGTGATAAAGAAATCATAATAATTCACATCCACATAATGGTAAACAACAATTCGACTGTCTGGGAGGATCTCTGCTTGAGAATCTTACAAACACGCGTGTTTGTAAGATTCTCAAGCAAAAAACCCGGGAAAAATTCAAACTGACTGAATTTACTCTTCAAGACGAGGGTTTCCTTCAAACCTTTGTATCATTGCTTGCGATACCTATTTAGGATTAATTTCACAAGATGTCAGTAGTGTGAAGATTTGTCAATTTTTACAAGTATAAATTTTACCGTCTTCAAGTATGTTTCATAGAATTACAGCCAGTGAGACTATAGCATCCCCAATTGGGGAATGTTGTGAGGCTAAAGGTGGTGGGGAGTGGAAGGAGATGGGGAAGAGGAAGATTGGGAAGTACCTGGCTATTCAGATCTGGTCACCAAATACGGCTAAAGACATTTCAAGCAATGTTTCGATTCTGAATGGTGGTTTTTCATCAGGGCGATACTTGTATCTACCACTCTGAAACGTTCCATAAATATACCATATATTATTTTATATGAATTAATTGTCTTATGACTTACGACACATATTAATTAAATAAAAGTTATTTGCGCACCCCGGGTGTGAACCCGCGACCTTTGGATTTGTAGTCGAGTGTCTTACCACTCGACCATGGAGGCCGTCAAGTGATGGTTAAGTGATGGCCGTCAAAGGTTTGAACTACATCAAAACAATTTGTATGATTGGAATAAATATAACAGTTCTTAACCTCTGGAATGCTGAATTCCCGCAGAGTACAACTTCCGTCTTACCTTGCTGACTGTAATTTTGTAATAACTCACTTGTGTTTTACAAAATTATGTTTTTGTCAATCTTCTCAGAAAAGGGGTTTAGTAATTTTTTAAATTGTGGTTTTTCTGGAATAGCTACTTATATTCGAAAGTTGCTTTTTTCTCCCTCATGTCACTAAAAAAAATTGGATTGCAAAATGTGAAGATTTTTTTGATGTTTTAGTGTATTTTCGTGTGGCTGAATACATTTCCTTCCAAATAAAAATAAATTTGCATGAGTTTAACCTGTAAATACAAACAGTTGTCACTTTAAAAATCGTTTTTTTTTTTCAGCCGTACTGGCATAAGGAAACTTCAAATATTTATTACTTGACTTGTACCAAGCTTAATGCAATACAAAATATCCCCATGGATTGATTATTTCGTTGACAAGCGATTATGGTTCATTTAAATATGCGAACAACAAGTTTAAAGGACAAAAACTCCAGAAAAGATAATGATGAATGCCCGGTGACTATTGGCGACTCCGGGACACTAGAGATTAATTAAGTCCCTAAAAACACAAGAAACAATGTTCCTATCGAAATTTTCCTCCTGTAAAATTTTGATTTTTCTTATTATGTCGTTCTGGTTCTAATCCCTATATATATAAGCTTCTGCTTAAATTTCTTGTATTATTTTCCCAGGGACAAAGAAAACTCAGAAGGCGTAGTTCGCGTGTATCCCGGTCGCGTGATGGCCGAGGCAGCGGAGGTCGCCTCTGTGCCGGTGGACGGCGACACCACCGTGGTCGATCTAGTTAACGAGGCGCTGCGCCGCTTTGGCGTGGTGTCCATCGTTGCCGAGGACTATCGCTGCTCTGAGATGCTGCTGGACCGCGGAGGTACAGGTCTAACTGATCACTTTTTTACCTTACTAGTTTTAAATTTGTAGAAAAGTTTCACACGCATAAATTTATGAATAGACATCAAATTATGTGCACTAAAATATTCAGTGGAAACACAAAGATGTCCAAAGTATGCATTTTTTATTGAAAAATCAAAATTATGCAATTTTTCACATTTTTGATTTTTTTTGGAAAATGGGGGTGCATACAGAAAAATAATATTGGGCTTTACCATGACTGCCAAGTCACTGGGATTACTTGTTTAGCTTATTTTTAAAGAGATTAAATACACTAGTAAAACGCAGGACCTTAAAAATATGTTTAACGGAATAAAATGTCTGAAATACGTATTTGTGACGAAAAACGCTCATATATGCATAGTTAACCAAATAGGCACAAATATGCAGCAAGCAATTTTATTAAAGTAGAACCTCTCATAACGAGAATAATTCGTTATGTGAAACACTCACTAAGTGAAACAATTTTTCCCATATAAATCAATGTAAAATACGATAATGCATTTCATGCCGACAAAAATGCTCAATTTTTTTAAATTTTTAAGTTTTATTCAAATAAAATTATATACTTATGAATTTTTAAGGAGCTTAACAACCTGAAATGAGATTTCGATTTGCAAAAAACAATAAAAAAATCGAAATAAGTAGTTTATTATTTATGAATTTATGACAAATAATTAATTATTTTTTACTAGAAACCTGTCGAGACATTTTTTTTAGCCTACGCTTCAAGATTTAGTCTAAGACACAGCATTATCATTGAATAAATTTGTAGAACTCATGGCCACCTCCTTATTAGGGTGATCCTTCTCAATGTACGATGCAACAGTTTCTCATGCTTTCAGCATTTCTCTTATTGCGTCAGAAGATTGTTGCTCTGCTACTTCCTCCTCCTCCACTAACAAACTCTCCTCCATAACTTCTGCTTCTTTTCATAAGCTCTTTGGTGGTCAGCTCTTGACTGCTCTTCCACAAGCTCATCAATATCGTTGTTATCCACCTCTGTTCTCATGGTATTGGCCAAAGACACAATCTCGTTGACTGTAGACTTCACAGGTACTGTTTCAAACCCCTCAAAATCACATTCGACAGCGCTCTCTGGCCAAAGCTTTTTCCAAGCAGAACTGAGCGTCTTCTTGGTAACCTCTCCCCATGCCTTGTCCATCATCTTAAGGCAAGCTACGAATTTTTTAAATGTTTATATAAGATGTTTATATAACCAAAAATATTCTATTAAAATGTGGATCATTACTTGAATCTATGTTTCTGAGGAAACATGTGCATTAATTATAAATTTCGTAAGTTTTTCTAAGCTCCCAATGACAAATTTTGTTTTTGTAGAATAACGTCTTTGACCAAAACACAGTCGATATTCATTAGTATATATAAAAATACATACATTAATAAATGCACATACACATGTATACATCATTGGCGCAACAACAATTGCCAAAATCAGGATATATATGGTCATCTCTTATATATACAGGAAAGGGAACAACTATTGGTAACTCTCAGTACAAGCATTTACCCATGTCAACACAAATTGTAATGAATCTGATAAAACCACTGCTGAATAAAGGTCATTGTCTAACCATTGATAATTCCAAAGAAGATATTGTATCTAAAGAAAACTGAGCGGAGATTTATATCTACTTAACGGAAAGGAAAAGTGATGCTCATGAGATGGAAGGATAAACTGTATTGTTTCTTTCCACCATACATGGTGTGAATTCTGTAGAAATTATCAAAAGGAATAACAGTAGAAGCAAGCCTAAAGTGGCAGTAGATTAAAATTTTACTATGGGAGGGCTTGATAGAGTAGATCAACATCTTTTTAATTATCCAGTGACGAAGATGGGGGAAAAGAATATTATAAAAAAATGTTTTCCACCTAATGGAACAGGCACTTTGGAATGCCTTTGTTTTATATTTTTAACCCGCATAGTGCGGCTGGCTACATATGTAGCCAGGAAATTTCAGGCCTAGCGGACGGCTGGCTACATTTGTAGCCATGGAGCGTGGATCACTTTAATCTTTATTTCTAACGTTTATTTGCCGAGTAAAGGCCAAAGTAAAAATGTTATTTCATGAGCCTGATGCTTTGTCTACCATATTAAAATTATAAATCATCACTTTTACTCGAGGATTTGTAAATTATGAGCGATGTTTTCAACACGCATCTCACAGAAATCTGTCGTCGGAAGAAACGCCACACACACAGTTGCGTTTGAACTTGAGTGTATCGGTCACGCCGCGCTCGCTCTGTCGGTACACGTATTTGATGTGTGTTTGTTTACATTTTCGGGTACCCATTGTTTGGTTATCGTTTCGGGGCGCCAGTAACTGGACTTTCTTTACCACTTGACTTTATTGTATGTTTATTAACATTTATAATTTATTGGATTCGTCGTGTTTATTTTTGTGAACTTTATTACTTATATCATTGTTTATGTTAACAACATTATCGTTTAAAAAATGGAGGATGAAGAAGTCGAACAATTTATTTTAGATATTGATTCAGATTTTTCTATGAGTGACGATGATGAGTATAGAGTGGACAATATAGAGGATTCAGATGATCCTTCAGAAATAAGTGACGGTGAAATTGAGGATTCCGATGTATTTGAAGTTAATACCACGGCAGAAATAAATGCACAGATTTTTTCACCCGCGTGGATTAATGGTAGCCGCTTTTGTCCTGTTGTGCATGAATTCAACCAACAATCTGGATTACGAAATTGCGAACTGAATGAAGAAAGCCGGGAAATTGACTTCTTCGAACTATTTCTCAACCGTGATATCGTAAGCGGAGTTGTGGATGAAACGAATCGGTATTATGAGCAAGTCAAGACCAATAAACCATTCCTTCCCCAGTCTCGCATGCATAAATGGAAGGATGTAATTGTAGATGAATTGTACGTATTTATCGCATTGACTATGCTGATGGTTCGGAGTAAAAAAGGTCAAATCAGTCAATACTGGACAATTGATAAATTAATCGCATCGACAATTTTTAGAGAAACAATGCCTCGGGATCGCTACATGTCTATACTAAGTATGCTTCATTTCTCAGACAGCGAAAAGCAAGCAAAAGACGACACCACCTATAAAATAAGAAACTTTGTAGATTTAGTGTGTAAAAACTTTAAAAAATATTTTTATCCATTTAAAAATTTGTGTATTGACGAGTCGTTGGTTTTATTCAAAGGAAGACTTCGGATAAAGCAGTATCTTCCCGCGAAAAGACATAAATTTTGGTATAAAATTGTTTGTCTTGTGTGACGGGGATACTGGTTTAGTATTACAATTTGTTATTTACTGTGGAGCAAAGACAGAGATACCCATTAGTGGTATAAGTGAAGATCTTTCACAGCAACTAGGTGTTTCCGGTAAGGTGGTGGTGTCATTGTTGGCGGAATATTTAGGGAAAGGGCATGCTATTTACACCGATAACTGGTACACAAGTCCAGCACTGTTCCACTATTTGCAGAGTAGGCAAACCAATGCCTGCGGGACAGTCAAGAAGAGCAGGAAGAACTTGCCGGTGTTTGAAAACCTGAAGAAAGGTGAAATGGAGCCAAAAGCATCACGTACTTTACTGGCTGAAAATGGCATGACAAAAGAGATGTGCATATGTTAACAACTGCACAAGATGCGTCCATGATGCCAACGGGAAAAGTTGACTTCAAGACAAAAGTTCCCATTGTGAAACCATCTTGTGTTATCAGTTACAATAAGCACATGGGGTCTGTCGATAGATCTGATATGATGATCACCTTTGTAGAATGTGAAAGGAAAACAATGAAATGGTACAAAAAAATTGCATTTCGTACAATTGACGTCGTACTGATAAATGCACACGCCATGTACAAAACAAAAAAAACCTTCTCCTACCAAATTTTCAATTAGAAGTAATTCGACAAATTCTGCAGAAATACCACAAAGCAGAGACAACGCCAAGATCTCGGCAAGGTGGTGATCATCCTCTCAGACTTAGTGCTCGACATTTCGTCTCGGATATTCCGCTAACCGTAAATTCAAAGAGACGAACATCGTACCGGCGGTGTTATGTTTGTAAAAACACAACGCAACAACCTCGAAAACGAGTTCAAACTCATCATTGGTGCAGTGACTGAAATTGCCTTATGTCCTACAAATTGTTTCAAAATATATCACACGATCCTAAATTTTTAATTAATATTATACGTCTGGCTCCATCCAACTAATGTGCGGACACCCTGTTCAATGCCGACGCAGCGTAATGTGAATGTGTGTGTAAAAGGGACGACTTATTTTAGTGTCCTACAAAAATATTTTTCAAAGTATATTAGTGAAGAAAAATAAAGTTTTTATGATTTAATAATATGTAAAAAGGTACATTTATGATAATAGGCTTGTTAAGTTTTACGATAAACCTTACCTTGACCATCCTGTGAGTGATTATTTACGGGAAAGCTGCATTTTTGAGGTCAATTTAAGTTGATTTATTTATTTTTTAAATAACCACTGATAATTTTGTCATTATTATTTTTATAACGTATACGTTAAATAAATGGTCGTGTTGCGTATTTTGAATTTTTACTTTATATAATCAGATTGCAGTGTAATTAAATTGTGCGTAAATAAGAAGTATCTCTGAAAAATCACGCCGTTTCTGGGGAACAATTAGCACATATCTGGCCCCCACAATAACGGTTAAAAAGGTTCATCTATGACACATTTAGAATTTCGATTACAACTCATAGATGAGTACATAGAAAACTACCATAACCCGGAATATGCGTCAAAAAGTGGACGACTAAGCACAAATCTTACGTCACTTTTTATAGCCGATACCAACGACAGAAAAAAAACAACACCCACAAAAAGATGTATCGTGTGCTGCTCGAAAAAAAACGAGACTGGAAAACGTCTACGTTGGGAAAGTCGATACTATTGTCCTGATTGTAATGTGGGTCTATGTTTAACACCATGCTTTAAAATCTATCACACTAAATTGAATTTTCTTCATTTTTTTTTAAATTAAATATCCTTAAATTGTTATATTTTAATTGAAAAATCTATAAACTTTAAATAAAACATTTTTAAAAACCTGATGTTTTTTCAACACTTTTTATAAAAAAAAACCCTAGCACAAAGCGGTTAAGCAAAAGTTTCCAAAATTATTTCTCATTGCATCTTTCTAAGTAATTATTAAAGTAAAATGCTATCAAAATGTGTGTAATACCTTTACAGAGTGATATTAATTTTTGAATTTCCCTTGCAGTCACGGAGCGTGTGCTGGGCTTCGACGAGCGCCCCTGGGAGATCATAAAGCGCATCGGCCGCGAGAGCATTCGCCAGGCCGAGCTGCTGCGCTTCTGCCTGCAGCCGGCACGCGACCCCCACGGCCCTCGCCTGGCACTCTTCGTGGGCAACCTGCCCCCCGGCCTGTCGGAGCGCAACTACGAGAATATGCTCATGGAGTTCCTGGGCAAAGGTTGGAACATACTTGCTTCTAATATTTGTGTCACATTATGTCTACATTTTTAAAGTTGCTTGACTAGCTCAAAAAGTCACCGACTGCTCCTGTTTTTGATCATCATCACGGCACAATGTCCCGGGGTGGGATTTGACCTCCTTCACTGGCTATGGTTCCTCGCCACTCGCCTTCAGTCCTTACCATTCTGCTTGAATTCTCTTCCACGCTGTCAGTCCTCCTTATTTCTAATCACCACCGCGGCATAATGTCCTAGGGTGAAATTTGGCCTCCTTCACAGATGCTCTCCGCTGACTTTGACTACAGTTCTCAGGTCTTCTGCTCCTGCTTCAATATTCTTCCATACAGTCAGTACACCTCTTCCCCGGTCTGCTTCTGGGGCACCCATTTAGTCTTGGTTTTCAGTGTCCCATCTGGCATTCTTTCTGCATGTCATACTTTAAGGTGTCGATTGTTATATTTCTGCTTCCTTTATAGTCCATGTTTTCTTTACACTACACAGAAAGATCAAAATCTTCCCAAACCTTTTTTGTGTTAGATTGATTGCAGAAAAAGACCTATTTTACAGAAGACAATTAGAGTAAGAATAAAATATATTTATCTTCAATGTCAGTAGTTATATAAATAAGATTTATCAATTTTGTGCCAACAGAGAATAAGTTTTCGTCAATTGGACCAATATATTACGAATACGGATCAATGGTGATCACGCATGAAGATGCAAACCGGGCGGTGAAAGCGCTTATGGCGTTACGAGAAGCTAAACTTGAAGACAAACAGCTGATGGGTATGTCAGGTGAATAATTTTTTATTACTTTACTAGTTTATAAGAAAAATATACCAACAGCTAGACACAGTTAATTCTGCATTCGGTGGCGTAGCTAGTGTACGAGTAGACTTTGTCGATACAAAAAATCTATAGATTTAAAAAAGAGTTTGTTTTTTAGTCCCTCCTTTGGCCGCCCGCAAAGTTATCTGTTTCTAGCTGTAACTACCCTTTTCATTAAAGAACCGCCATTATAAAACCTGGTTTATTGATTCATAAATAAATCATGTTCCCCAGTAGCCGTAGTTGCGGATTCAATCCTTTGCTATCTAAGCCCTTCATCATTGCATCAACATTTTCTGCTTCTGATGATGGAAGAAGGAGGAGTTCAAATATTGTCGAGTTATTCGTAACCTGGGAATGTTTGTCTTCCTTAAAAAAAAAAATAATTTGAGTTCTTATATCACAGACAGAAGCAAATTATGGTACCTATGTGCTTCTGGAGTTGCAGTACAAAAGCCAGTTTATTGATTCAGAATGGCATTATCTTACCCAGTTCTTGTAGGCAACCTAGATGACTGCCTAGGGTGGCATATCCTAGGGGGGGGGCTGGTTTTTGCCAAAGTTCTAAAGACAATAGATGGAAATTTTAGCCACATCGAGTAAAAGGTCACACATCTTTGCTCTATTTCGCAAAAACATCTCAAAACCTAAACATGGCCCTGTCCACATAAGGAACAGTTTGTATATTGAATAGTCACCACCCATCTGGACGACTGCCCAATCAGCGTGTAACAGTCACTAATACACCTAACCAATGAATGTATTACACTAAGGGTATTCCTCCCATCACTCACACTAACCCGATTTGCTTTTCAAGTTGTATAAAAGCTGGTTTTCTGACTAATAATAAGGTTATGTTGCCCAGTTCTGTTGCTTCCAAGCATCGAGCCATCCATGGTGCCGGCGGGCGTGAAACCCCTGCTGGTATTTGTGAACGTCAAGTCTGGTGGCTGCCAGGGGCTGGAGCTCATCTCGTCCTTTCGGAAGCTGCTCAACCCGTACCAGGTTTTTGATCTAGACAATGGCGGACCGCTTCCTGGGTTAGTATAATCTCTCTAAAAAAATTATTATTTGTGAAAATTATGAAAACAGTTTCTGTTTTTAGAAAAGTGCAAATAATAAAATATTTACTTCAAAATATTAAACTTTTAACAAATAAATTACGACTAACTACCAAATTAATTCTTTCAGGATTTATACCTACCATTTTGGACATAATATTATATATGGCTAGTTGCCAAATGTGGTCGAATATTTGAATTATGGAAAGACTGGTAAAACTCCAGTAGGAAACACCCGAGGAGGCTTGAATTTCGCACTACCGTTCCAAATAATAATTGCGGAATAAGCACGCAAGGTAGGAAGAAAGGTGACGCATGGTGGGGTGACGAGATTAAAGCACTGGTCTCAGAGAAGAAGAAAGCATGGTCTGTCAACAGTCTGATAGCGACTGGCAGTACTTCTAGCGCGGAGAGGGATTGAGCGAAAGAAGTATACAAGGAATGCAAGAAAAGAGTAAGTGTTGGAGTGAAAGAACGAAAGAAACGCCTGGAAGATGAAGATGGAATCAAAATGACAAATCACTTCCAAGAAAACATTAAATTGTTTTGGAAGGAGGTCAAAAGGTTCTGAAACGGTCCAGAAAGCGGATGCGTGAAAGTTATAAAATCGAAAGATGGAAAAATGTTAACAAACGAGGAAGAAATAAAAGAAAGATGGATGAAATGTTTTGAAGAGGTTTTTGAAAGCACCCCAAGTGACAGTGTTCCCAGTGTCGAATCAGGTATGAATGATGATGAAGTGAATGTTGCCGAAATCAGCATGGATGAAATAAAAAGATCGATTAAATGCATGAAGAATGGTAAAGCTGTTGGCTTCGACAATCTCCCTGCTTTTTTTTTGATTTATTTTTTGTATGAATACCGCACAAGAGTCTCAACTGCTCCCAACCGTCTAGAGCCAGTGAGACTATGGCATCCCCAAATAGGGTATGTTGTGAGGCTTAAGGTACTGGGGAGGGGAAGGAGATCTGGAAGAGGAAGGTTGGGAAGTACCTGGCTATTCAGATCTGGTCACCAAACACGGCTAAAGCCATTTCAAGCAACGTTTCGATTCTGAATGGTGGTCTTTCAGCAGGGCGATACGAGTATCTACCACTCTGGAACGTGCCGCAAATACACTTTTTATTATTTTTATATGAATTAAATATGTTATGACACATATTAATTAAATAAAAGTCATTGGCGCACGCTGGGTCGCTAGTCGAGCGTCTTACCACTCGACCATGGAGGCCGGCTGAATACTTTAAAGGGGATAGCCGTGTAGTTCTCACATGGCTATGCAAACTTTTTAACCAGTGTTTAGAGGAGGGTTACACACCATTAGATTGGAGAAGGGCTGTGATCATGCCTCTGTACAAAGGTAAAGGGTCATGCATGGAATGTGGGAACCATAGGGCTATAAGCTTACTAAGTTCAATTGGCAAGCTGTATGGTAAAATATTGATTGAAAGGGTAAGAATGAAAACAAAAGACAAAATATGGGACATCCAAGGTGCTTTCATGAGTGGAAGGGGGTGCATGGATCAAATTTTCTCATTGTGGATACTTACAGAGAAGTTTTTGGCAAAAAACCAGAAACTTTTCTGTGCTTTTGTCGATTTGCAAAAGGTGTATGATCAAGTTGATAGGAACAAATTGTGAAAGGTATTATCCATGTATGAAGTTAACACGAAGCTTATACAAGCAATAGCGTCCTTGTACGAGGGAAGCGTCGCATGTGTTAGAGTGAACGGTGATTTTACGAATTGGTTTAACATCACAAAAGGTGTGAAGCAAGGCTGTGTAATGTCACCGTGGTTGTTCAATTTATACATGGATAATTGTATGCAAGAATTAAAAGGTGTGGGCTTGGGCGCGAAAATGAAAAATCTGAAAGTATGTTGCCTATTGTATGCGGATGATGCGGTGCTGATTGCTGACAGTATGGAAGATCTACAGTTTCTCGTGTCCAGGATGAACCAAGTATTTATGCAAAATGAGTTGATGATGAATGTAAGTAAGTCCAAAGTCATGATGTTTGAAAGAGAGAGTACGAGAACAGCGTGTAATATAGTTGTGAATGATGAATACTTGGAGCAAGTTGATGATTTTGTGTATTTAGGAAGTATGTTTACAAGAGACGGAAAGGCTGATAAGGATATTGAAAGAAGGGTGAATGCAGGAAATTCCATTATTGGAGGACTGAAAGCTGTTGGCGCAAATAAGAAATTGTCCAAAAAAGCGAAGCTAGCAGTCCACAATGGAGTGCTTATACCAACCCTGATGTATGGCAGTGAGGCATGGAACTGGCAGAGGAAGGATGAAAGTAGACTGAATGCTGTGGAAATGAGATCTTTGAGACGTATATGCGGTAAAACCATATAAGACCGTATTAAAAATTGGATATCCGGAAAGAATGCAAGGCTGATGTGAGTGTAATGAATAGGATCAAGAAAGGGACGCTTAGATGGTTTGGGCATGTAGAGCAAATGAACGAAGAAAGGAGTGTGAAAAGAATATATGATGCGAGAGTGAATGGAAGAAGTCGAGGACGCCCAAGAAAGACATGGCACGATATCAAGTAAATCAAATACTTGAATCGGCTCATGTGTAGAGTCAGAATAACAGAAGAGAATGCATGAGACGATGTATGAATGTAAATGAAGCAATAAGTGTGTGCCAAGATAGAATTATATGGTGGTCCGTCCTCTCTGCCTGCCCCTGCGGAGAAACGGCGTGATAGTTAAGTTGTTGATTTACGTATTTTGTTATAATTCGATCAAAGTATTCGATTTTTACCTCAATACTCGATTTTAATAAAAACACTTTCAATACAATATAAAAATCACTGTCAGAATGACAATAAGCAAACATGACAACTTCTATAATATATAGTGTGTTTCTATAGTATAGTGTGGAAGAGGAATAACTTTAGGTTATGGTCTAGAGGTGGCGGTAGTGCATATACAACCCCTTGTGGAAATTATGTAAATAGTGTAATTTGATAAAATACAGGAGACAAAGAGAATATGTGGAATTCTTTTTTTTATTTTTTATTTTTATTTATGTAATTACATTATATGCTCACGTATTATTGTTATTTTATGTTACTTCTTTAATTATTTTCACTTCTATTGTTATATTATTTATAAGGCTAGTATTGCACCCACCGCTCTGTACCGCTGAAATAAAACTTATTATTTCAATCCAAAGCACCGTGTACCTGATTTGAACTTGAGTAACAATATAGAGAGACCGTCCTAATTATGAGTCAAATCGTTCATACTCACAAAATATAGCTCTCTCTTTATGCTCGGTTCTATAGACATATGATAAAAAGAGACAAACAATTGTTATTAAGAACATATGATTTGGGGCGTGCTAAAAGCCGTTTTGCCATTTTTCAATATATTACTAACTTCACACTAGTTTACTTCTGTCAGTTGAATTGACAGACAAAAAGCTTAAAATATATAATTACTTAAGTGAATTTAGTGCAATATTAAAAAAAAAAACGATATGGCTATATGTGCAGTTGTTGGTTACTTCAACTGAAGTAACAAAGGACCAAAAAATCAGTTTCCACGGGTATTTATCCAAGAATTCGTATTTTTTAGTTCAGCCTCAAATAATTAACATGCTAACCTACAAAACAACTAGTTACCTACACCAATATTTAGTAATCTTTGCATTATTTGTTTCCATATAATAAACTTCCGTCTAAAATGAGTTTTAATGCATTTTTAATGTTTTACTTAAGAGAGATATACGGGATTCTCACGTAAATTTGTAAGAATGGGGATTCCCTGATTAGTCTAACATCTGAACGTATACGTGTCTCTTTCTTTCTCATGGTAGCAACGCAAAATTGTTCGCGAACAGATAAAGACGGAATAATGTTTATCTTTACGGTTTTCTTCGCATCCTATTGGCTGGAAGCTTATACGCCATACCTCCTTCGGTCAAGATTGGTCATAAACTCGCTACGATATTTCGCAAAGTTAGGTCTCTAGGTTACTCTAAGGATTTAAACATGCTTAGTTCTGTTTGCGTCAGTAAAATGTTTAAATCAGTAAAATTACCTTTCTAATTAGCATTTATTTCTTCTTGCTGTGTTTTCCAAATACTGGGTCATATCAATGAAAGTTACATAAGTTACGCGCCGACTTTGCATATTTCTTCCTTTTGCACACATTCTAATCTTCTAATAATATAATCTCTTTCACAAAATGCTTTTGTCCATAGTATGAACAATGCATTTTATGAATGAATGAATATTCAATATATGATAATTTTATTAGTGACTGAATGTTGTATTATTTGTCCCAGGCTACATAATATGTTGCGGCACATACTGAACCTTATTTGAATGTTGTCCCCAGGCTGTACGTGTTCCGGCACATAAAGGACTACAAGATCCTGGTGTGTGGAGGTGACGGCACCATCGGCTGGGTGCTGCAGTGTTTGGACAACGTGGGCCAGGATAGCGAGTGCTCCAGCCCGCCCTGTGCCATCGTACCCCTTGGAACAGGTAAAGCTTGCATGTTATTGTTACCACTTATTCTCTCTTATAAACAATGCATGCAATGGAAACACATTTTTCAACGGAGCTAGCAGTGGCCGGACCATACATGTATTCTCCTCGTTAGCTCTTTGTAAAACAAATAATCTTCTAAAATAGAACTCATTTGTTGTGTTCTCTTGAAATACAAATATACCTCATTTCTTTTGTCTGTTTTTTAACCTTCAATAAGCCAAGACAGCTGAAAAAACATGCATAGATAGCCCATTCATATCCATAATCCATTACATATATATTTGTGACGTTAGAAATGTAATTTTGTGATAAATTTGCCATTTCGTTAGATATACCTGGCATTGTCCTGCAGCTTAGAGCTCCATTGTTACCTCTTTTCTGTTAGATGAATGGTTTATGAGAAAGAGGGAGATGTTACACTGGACGTATAAATAGTATGGCCATAATTCGTACACAGAATTATTTTACCAAATCAAGAATCTTACTATTTTTTTATTCACATGCACAATTTATTGAAAACTTTCAAATTGTTCTATTGCGAAATATCAAATTGCATGTGTCATGTTTTCACATAAGGACACATATTTTAGCTATCGTCATGTTTAAGTCAGACAAAGTAGGGCTCAAATCTTAATGAAATCACACACTATTTTTTTTATTGTTCTTTAAAAATCATCATCCCGTTAAACTACAATTAAATAGTTTGGCAACAGGATTTTGAATACAATGGAAATACAGATTATCTTATTAATTATGAATATACAAATTATTATTGTTCAGACATATTAAGAAATTGATATACTATTACACCATCCTACGCTGCGCTGTGCCGCATAATAGAGTACAACAATATATCAATATCTTTAGTACACATAATAGAAACTACATGTTTATATAAGCGCCTGATATAAGGTATTTCTGCTTAGGCGCCATTTTTTCAGCATACAGCTGACTCTTGTTAACAATTCACATTTTTTGATATTTCGCTGTCCATATTTACTATTATATTTTGGTACAGTCATGCAATCATTTTTTGCGAACCTAGTATTGTGCTCACGTTTCACTTTCCTCTTAAATTCAGAGTCCGATATATTAGGTTGGGGAAAAAGCAATTTCGTATTTTTCGCTTTATTTCAATGCTTTATAAAAAATGTTACAATCATCCGATTTAAGTCAAACATAAACCGTTCTATTGGCAAAAAACTTGGACATCCAATTTTCACAGGCCTCTATTGAGGCCAAATTTGTACCCCCAAGCGCGTTGGCCATATAGGGTGGATGCACAAGAACTTTCCATCCGAGCTCCTGGAGCTTCTGGCGCGTCATCAAAGATGTGTGCGACCTGGCGTTGTCCTGATGAAACACAATTCCTCTCCTATTCACCAATGCTGGCCGCTTCTGTTCGATCGCCAGCTTCAAATGGTCGAGTTGTTCACAGTAGAGGACAGAATTGAGCATTTGGCTATAGGGGAGCAGTTCATAGTAGAGTATTCCCTGCCAATCCCACCAAACACACAGCAACACCTTCCTGGCTGTCAGTCCTGGCTTGGCCACGGTCTGGAACGCTTCGTTGGCTTTCGACCTATTATGTTGAATCAATACTTATTGTATACCATAATAAGGTCTGTTCCGGCAAGATAATTATATTATGATACAACAATGAAATGTTTTGTCTCTGCGAGAATATATATTTTTTTAACTATAGAGTTTTGGACTGATTGTAAGTAATTAATCACAAAATTAACATTGTTGCACTCATATTTCAACTAAGGACTACAGATATATTTTAGCTGTAACCTTTTCATCACGTTCCTGATGTTTATTGGACAACAGTTGTACGTGGCAATTATTGTGACATTCATATATTTTCAATGGAAATCAATGCACATATATGTGCGCGTAGCGCTGACTGCACGATTTATCAATCCACATATATATGTGCATAGCGGAATAGAGTTTAATAGAGTATTTTAACTTTTGTAAACAACACAAACATTCTTGATTAAATTTTGTTTATATGATTAACAAACCCTTTTACTTGTTTCCAGGCAATGACCTAGCGCGGGTGCTTCGTTGGGGCCCGGGCTACACAGGTGGGGAGGACCCGCTGTCCCTGCTGAGGGACGTCATCGAGGCCGAGGAGATCCGGCTCGACCGCTGGACCGTGGTCTTCCATCCAGAGGACAAGCCCGACCAAGAACTGCCTAAGCAACTGCCTAGTTAGTAGAAATTTTATTATTTGTCCGTTTTATGACTTTCGGTTGGCTTAAGAAACCCAACAATCAGATTTTGTTGGCGGCAACCCAGGAGTTTACTATTTAATTTTTGTATATTATTCATATACGTTACCCGCCTCACTAGTTACCCATCTGTTCTGGGACACAAATTAAATAGACAAATACAAAGAGATGTTTAGTAGAGTGCAGAGTTTAAGACAAATTAGGGTAAGAGAGCTCATTAAAGAGGTGGTTGCCACGATAGCCCAACTGAAAGTGGTGAATGGTGAACAGCGGTAAGAATGGCATTGACTATATTATAAAGTAATAAGCACATAGACAAAAATAGACAATCTTACCAACAAACACAAATTGGACCTTTGCCCTTAATGTTCTTTGACTTTAATTTGTCTTGTACGGGGATATTGAAGTTACTCTTATGTAGCGTCCATGTATGTTATCATAAATTGAGATGAATAATGTTCATAAAATGAAAATCATAGGCATCCGTCTGGATTGGTGAATGTGTGCCCAAAAGGGGTGCAAATAACAGAGTAGGTACAAAAGAAATATGGTGAAGTCTTCAAGTATTAAGCCTTTTCAATAAATATTTTTATACATCTGCCCTGATGACAAACCGTGATAGAGGCTGTCTGACTCAAGAAGGAGGACAAAGTGAAAGACAACTCCATATCCCAAAGGTTGCACAACATAATATTATTATTGATCACAGTAAACTCTTACCTCTTACTACAGTGAAACTCACTTATAAGGTTCCCACTTTAAAAAAAACCTGCTTAACCTTTTCTACGCGTCAAAAATATTAATTACTTCTGCCATACAAGGTAAGCATAGCGCGGCTCCCGGGTGCGCTTTCCGCGGGGAAAGAGTTAAGAAGTCATTTATTCAATCCTTTTTTTAAATTTTTATAAAGGCCCAATTTATCCAGTTTTCCGGCCCATGAAATACCTTATAAGAGAGTTTCGCTGTAGTACAATAATTCATAGGTATGTGCATAATAATGCTTACCTATTTCTCCAGCTGTAACCGCCGCAGGCTCCCAGAGCGAAGATAACTCCCAGATATTTGTGATGAACAACTACTTTGGAATTGGCATCGATGCCGACCTCTGCCTCGACTTCCACAACGCGCGGGAGGAGAACCCCAACAAATTCAATAGCAGGTAACGTCAATATCAATCTTCCAATCAAATCAATAGACAGCGCGCAATTTCATTAATATCTAAAAGTCATTCACTGTAATGTTGTCGATAATTCATTATCTATGAATTTTTGAATTGTACGTCAGATTACTTTAATTTATCACATGGCCAATAAGTTATTTTGACATTTGAGTCTTGATATCCTGACTGAACGTTTTTATAGTTACATATATATAGTATGTAATTTTAGCAAGAGTAAACACACAGTAAAATCCACATATAAGAAGTTGTGTTTGTTCCTCTCAGTTTGTAACAATCCAACAAAACTACTACTTTGTACAGTTTGTGCTCAGGAATACATACAGTAGAACAAATAAATAGTAATGATTATAAATGATGTAAATTACAATCCGCCTGGGAACAGGAATCCCTAGTGAGGAGGACTGTGAATAGAATGTAAATATTAGAATATACATACTTATATTTGAAAATGTAACATGTATCTCTTGAATGAATAGTGTTTGATAAGAAGAGCCCATTTGAACAGCCAACTGCAGACTGACACAGTATTCTAATTGACCAAGTATGCAGCAATGGCGATGTGTTGCCCCATAATTGTGTCTGGTGCAGGCCACAAAATACCATTACAATTGTTTTATCTGTTTCAGACTACGCAACAAGGGGGTGTACGTGAAGATGGGCCTGCGCAAGATGGTGGGGCGCTGCGGCAAGCTATGCAAGGACCTACACCGAGAGCTGCGGCTGGAGGTAGACGGCCGCCACGTGGAACTGCCGCCCCTAGAGGGCATCATCATCCTCAACATCCTCAGGTAGCCAGCCATATCATAGTGAATACATAGTTCTTACCAAGAAAATATTACAAATCCTGCTTTAATGATTGTTTTAGGTAGCCTTCCCAGTCTAATGATAATATGTATGACCTAATCAACTTATCTCACTAAGCATACATAGCTTTGTGAACTTTAAAAAGGGTATTATAATTATTTACTAAATGATATGAAAATGCTTAAATTATCAGACAGAAGGATTTTCAATGTATTTCTGTGCAAAATTTTAAATGGTGCATGTATCCAAAATTGCTTGCGATTATGAATTTTCTAATACCTGTACACAATACTAGAAACCAGGATATTTTTCAGTGCAGCAGTTCTGAAACTAACTACCATATGTACTCGTCATTGCCTAGATTACTAATGCAGGAAAATAATTATGTAACATCGGTAGACATATTTAATTCATCACTTAATAAATATAAAAGATTTTTGTTAGGACATTTTTGCTATTCGATATTATGACTTATTTTATCTTTATTATATATTTTTGTTTTGAGTAATATTTTCAACTGTTTTTTTTTTTTCTTAGCCCATATTTTATGTGTTTCTTTTGTATTACATTATTTATTATACGTACATGGTAAAAGGTATTAATGTACCATTGAAACGAATAGTTGACAAATGTATGTTTGTAAATGTAAAAAATTCTGTACTTTGGACATAAACTGAAGATTTCCATTTTTCTTTAGCTGGGGATCGGGCGCCAACCCCTGGGGCCCGGAGAAGGAGGACCACTTCAGCAAGCCCAACCACTGGGACGGCATGCTGGAGGTGGTGGGGGTCACTGGAGTGGTACACCTGGGACAGATTCAGTCGGGTCTGCGCTCCGCTATGAGGATTGCTCAGGTAAACAAACACATCCAATATTTACAGCACTCGACCTGTCTGACTGCTAGCCAAAGTTTTGGTATGGTCAGCTGCAAACTCGAAAAACCAAAAATATTTTTTTATTGTATGTTTTAACCTTTTTCAAATTGAGTTTTCATAAATAAAATCAATTTTCACTGTTTTTTTTTTGAGAATATAGTACTTTATTACTTCAAAGAAGGCAAAATGTATTTATTTCAATTAAAAAACAAAAATACATGTTAATAAATTGTTAAAATTCAACAAGTGTCTTTAAATGCAGAATCACCAGGAGTTAGTTTTCTTAGAAAGCCAATAATGCGTAAATATATAGATATTCACAAACAGATATTGTTCTTACCTGCATTATGAACGTATGCCACTCAGGGCGGCCACATCAAGATCCATCTGAAGTCAGACATCCCCGTGCAGGTGGACGGTGAACCCTGGGTGCAGTCCCCAGGAGAAGTGGTCGTGCTGAAGTCCGCCCTTAAGGTAACGCCTAACCCCCTCCACCCCCTGTCTCCCACCTCCTCCTGACAGCTCTCTGTCCATACGCAACTCGTGCAATTCTAATTGAAATATAATCTCAAATGTTTTGACATGGAAAACTGGTTTAATTGCTTATTTTTTAAACCTTGAGTCCTCCTTCATAATGCTACTAGAGACTTCTTACAATTTTGTTGAGAGATTGTGTTTTGTGAAATTATATTTAACCCCGCGCAAAATAACTTTACAATGCACTTAATGATGCTATAAATATTTTAAATTGGACAAATATTGCTTTGTTCTATTTGCATAAAGTTAAGGCATGCATCTATACATAATATTTTAATACTGTCTAATACAAAATAGTTTTGTTTGACTCAAAACAGATATTATTAAAAATGCTTAATTGATAACCAAGCCCTATTGCCCCCCATTCTATAAAAACTAATATTTAACCCTTCTGTCTGAAAATCGATAGAAGTAAAATATGAATAGGGTAAGGGAAATATCGTTGGGATATTGGGATAATTGGCTAAATAAGGCCATCAAAATAAGTGTATTCGAGTATGTGTAATGGAATTATGTATTGTTACCAAACTCTAGATGCTGAAGTTAGCTACTGATGTTAGATAATGCAATAGGTACAATGACGGACCATTCAAATCAAAAGTTGTTTGCAAACAGATTGAAATGTTCTTATTATTGTTTACACAATTAGAACTGGTACAAACAACACATACTTAGGATTGTGTATCTATATACTTCCGACAGCAATTTTACAGAAAAAAGTATTTTGTCTAGCTTACGGCTTCTTACTTTTACTAGCGAACAAAAGAACAACAAGTATATAACGTTGATCGAATTTGAAAAGGTTTACAGTGTGTTCTTTTTATTATGTTAAAAATTAACTTTTTTAAATTTCACTGAAATTTTCTTTTCTGAAGTCAAATAACAAGTTTTAAACATGCTGTATGCAACCAATGCATCTGTGTGAGTACTGTATATGCGTCAACATTCTCTGCGATACCTATACTCTTATTTTAAAAATCCATGGTAAGGTATACTTTATCGCCCTTACTTATAAACGAGGTGTAAATGTTACGCGTGTTATAAGGTCGGAATAGCGATAAACCTGCTTTAAAACCACGGCTTATCTGTCTAATTTAATGGCCTACGTCCGGTGTAACTAAACCAAAGCTAAGTAGGCGCGTAAAAATGTAATAAGTAAGACGGTAAGTGTAAATGTCAAAGTGAGTATCTTCTAAGAAAAAAGGTGCAAGTAACACCTCAACTGTCACAGGAATAACTTTTAGAGTTTAAGATTCCAATCCCATATAAATGAGGCACTATCTAATTGAATATATTATTTTTGAGAACACCTTGAAATATTTTCACAAAGGCAAATCAGACGTACCTTGGAGTGGGAGAAGTGCATTAATTATTGTCAAGCTCAACGCACAGCAAATCTGGCTTAGATAGTGGATTGTCTCAATACACCAAAGATATTATGATGTTTAGAAATAATAAATAGTATCAGACTATTCTTGTGGTGATAATTTAATGTGGCACTATGTATAAGAATCTGTATTATTGTGCACGCTCATCCAGCACTGTATTGTAGTTCCGCCTTGCGCTTGTGTAGAGTATGAGCATGTGTAGGAAACGCCATCCGCTTGCCAATCATCCGTTCACAGTTATTCCTCCATCGATCATTCACTCTTTACCCCATGGACACCAAAATATACCAGGTTCCCCCATACTTTGCATTTGGAAGTACTCATCATCTTGATTCTGTTAACTGAACGTACTGATATCTTATCTTTGTGGACAGTTTGTATCTTGCACAAGTTTTTATACTTTTTTGATGAAATAAATGATAGGTTAGTTATGAAGTATTAATGTATTTAGAAGCATTTATTTGAGAGCACGACTCAAGTTTCAAGATGGCCATAAAGTAATCAATAGATATTAAAATTGATTAATACATTGAATCAAATAAGTGTTGCGAGTTTGTTCTTATTGCTCATTCCTTCTGCACAGAGTATTGGATCATCCTATGCAGAGAGACAAGCTACCAATCACCCATTTTACTTGTTGTCGGCTCCTTGACAATGAATCCCATTCCAGTTTGCTTCATCAATATTATATTCCATCTCTCTGGCAGCTACTCAGCTATGAACAGCTTGGTTGAACGACACAACCCGCCCATGTAAATGATAAAGCCGTCAATGCAACATCAAGTCCATCCGCATGTTAAATGTATCCTAATTCAATATATACTAATTATTCGTTTTGAACAATTCAGGCCACAATGTTAAAGAAGACGAAACGTGCATCAGCTGTTAGTTCGTAATACGGCCGCCTCAAGCTGCATTTGACATTTAGCCGCCGTGGACCATAAGGCAAAGTGATCCGGCACCATAGACATGCATGCTTGTGAGGACCCCCCCCATCTCCCCTCCACCCCTTGCGTGTTGTCACCCGTGTTACCTCTACTGCATACTTTAAACCATATAACCAAGTACCCAGTGTTTCTGTGAAGATGTGTAATTTCTTTAAAGACAACTTAGAAACTTTTGTGTATGAATGAACCTATGTAAACATTATAATTTTATTTTATAGATGTTTGCATAGTACGAAGCCATTCCAGTATTTGTTTTGTTACTTTCCTCTATTATGATTCGTGTCCGCCATATTTATATGATATAAGAAGGGATTGCTTTTGTCTGTCTGATATAAACACTGTGTATTCTACGTACAGTACGAGCTGATTAGTTACTTATTAATACTGTGAATAAATAATTACTAATTTTATACACAATGGAGAAAGTTCTGAATGTCTATATAATATTATATTGTAATACATACCATACCTTAAGGTTAAGAAATACATTTAATGATTTATTCAATTTTAAATAATACAGAACGCATGCTCATTGCTTTTTGTCTAAAACTTGTGTAAATATATGTTGCAATATGAAATTGTTTGATAGGTAATCTAGTATAAGATTTTCTTCCAACTACATACGTCATGGTGGTAGTGAAAATAACATCATAATCTTAACATTAAGAGCGTTAAATAATACGGTATGATGATATTTAGATGAATAAGCAAAAGTCACCTGTTCTAGATGAACAAATCCCTTCTTATGTTTCCTGCCCTGGTACCTATAGCAACCCTGCAAGATTGTTTTGTTAGATATGTTATGAAGTTGATATTATGACTGTAACGAATAATATGGCTATAATCCTTTTCGTGGATTCTCATTGTCAAGCGACAGTGCAATAACAATTGGCTACAAGGTAGCTGGCTGCCTGCAGGTGAGCAGATTCAGTCACCGTCTTTGTTAAATGCATTGCATTCACACTAACACCAAGCATTCGAGTTGCATTCACGTTTGGCTTACAGATGTGTTCAGTTGATGCCTTTAATAAACTTTACTTCACCTTTTGGGATATGTTGTATTTAATATAAATTACAAATGAGGTTTGCTTTACTGATAATAATTATCAGTATCGCAAGTTCCCAAATATGTATGTCGTATGTACTAACTAGTCTATTAATAACTGTGTGAGATGAAGGTGTTTGGGTACATGATGGAATAAATGTATGTTTTGTGGGGACACAGGCGACCATGCTCAAGAAAATAAAAGCCAAGCGACGCATGACGGAACCGCAGCTCACGGAGGGCACGAGTGAGGCTCGCGAGTAGCTATGAGGCAACAGTGTCGTCAGCTCGCCACCTCACCAAAACCCAGACCAACCAACCAACCAACCAACCAACTCACCAACCACCTCCCAACCGACCAACCAACCACCCACGGTCACATCACGCCACTTGGCACTATTGGCATGCGTATATCTCTATTTTGTACCTTTCTATTATTTGCTTCCTTCAAACTTTTATTATTTCACTATACCACATTATTCAGCAATAGATATTTTATTATGATATACATAATATATTGTGGATAGAATAAACACATAACCGATTATGATAACTGCATTTAAGCGTAAGTCTTTGGGCAGTGGCCGCTGTTTATAATACATATGGAATCATTTATTAGTGCTGTACATTCCACAGACAGCTAGAGCTGTATTGAAGTAATACCCCATGTCTAGTTTGACCTCCTTAAGAGGGTCTCATCATACTATAAGGTAATATATATAATGCCACCATAAATATAACTATATGCAGATTAAATACTTTTACTATAAAGTCATCACATACATGTATGTTAGCATTTGAAGTAGCACAATAGGCATAAGAAGCTCTACAACAATAGATTATCTAGCTACCTAGCTAACATGACATGCGTCATGTGGATGGATTGATTGACTGAGGGTATTGGAGTACTCTGAGTACTACAACAGTACAGTACTGGTGGAGATGTATCGTGTTGGCTGTGGATGTGATGTGACTGTCCTTGTCCCCCCCCCCTCCAGGCCACGATGCTGAAGAAACTCAAGAGCAAGATGAAGCGCCGCAACACGGAGCCGTCCATGGGCGGCGCGCTGGAGCCACACCCCGACACCGAGGACTTTTGAATCTGGTACAACGAGCGCCTGATTTAACCTGGACATCATTCCCCCACAACTCCCGCGCCAGCAGAGCCCCCTCGGGCCCGGGCCCCTGCCGAACTATAAGAAAAGAGGTTCTCTCTTCACGGGCTCATGTTTCCACCTCGGTAGGGGCCGCGGCCCAACGGGATCTCGGCGGGAGCGTGCGTACGATGGGCATGCGGGTGCGGGTTGCTCAGTCGCTCGTGTGACCGGGCCCCAACAAACAAACACACTCACGCTGGACACTGGAGCAAGCGACGTGACCCAGTGAAATAAGTGTTACTTAATCTAACTTTACTATTTGTTTAAGTTCTGCCAACCCCCCTAGTCAGAGGTGAAGTTACTTACATACTTCACACAAACAGAAACAGTGAAGGAACTCACAGTGTTGCGACACGAGATCTCAGTAGCTTATTGTTAGCCGTTTATGTTTGGAATCCTTTATGATTGTACTTAAATAGTAGATGTACTTCATTACATATATTGTCGTCCTTGATTGTGACATCATCGTAAGGACGATGGTGTTACGCTTATTTGTACTATAGATATGAGTATAAGTACATTTCTAGTTGGAGCACTCGGTGTTCCTTCAGTAGGAGTTCTCTCCCAACAAGTATTTAGTCGGTAACTTATCATAGTAACTTAAAGTTTGTCGCCTAGGACGAATTAACATACCCAAATCTATAGGTTTAAAGAAATCTGTTATTACGATGCCACCACTTGAAGTAATCTTTTATAAAGAGATTGTCTAATTATCTCATTTGGAAAAGTGAAATTTGTAACATGCACTGAGACGTCAGACGTTTAAATGTGATTTTTAAATGCGCGCGGCCGTCGGCACTCGAAGTTGAGCAACGGACATTTACAGTCACCGGCAACGCGTGGCAGTTGCAAACCTAGAGCGCCCGGCAGGACATAGAACATGGTAGGAGCCCCCTGGCCGCTAGCCGCTAGCATGGCCGGTTGAGCTCCCCAAGAACATCCCCGATCCACAACAAATACAGGGCGGGCCTGCGCCGGTCGCTACGGGAAGCTGTAAAAACCTTCCCGCGGCGGCGAGAGCGGAGATCATTCATTTCATCCATCTCATAATCACCCCTCATGTTGATTGTCCGCCCCTAACAACCCCTGGTGGGGATAACACCCGGCTAGGGCAGGTGGGGGCGAGGCGCGCTGGCGGAGGTTCCAGCGCGCCGAGCCTCCCCGGGCGGGGCAGCGCGGGCTCAGGGGGCTCCGGCCCCCTGCGCGGTCTTCATCCATCTCCCTCATCCACCTTTATGTTCCCCTCACCCTCACCGCTACCAGTTAAGTCTTGAGATAATACGAGCCATCTCCTGGGCCCCCGGCCGCGGGAGTCAGTCCCGGGGAACCCTAAAAGGGAGATAGCTGTACAGTAATGCCAAACTAAAGAAAGAGCAAAGCTCTTTCTTTTCGTACAAACATTGTTTCTTTTATGTTGATTCTAAGTATTTAAAATATTAAATCTATATATATATATATTAATTATTACTGTATGTAAATGTTTATTAAGTAAAATTATTAGAATAAAATTATATAAATAAAATAATTATAGATCATAAAATAAATGTATGAAAATTAGATGCCTTTTTTTTCCCAAGTAAGTCCCGATATCGCCTAATATCCTTTAAAAGAGAACAAAATAAAACACATTGTTCCTACACGTATAAACCTTCACGCCATTCCTCCGGAGAAGACGGCACAGAGGACAGCAGAAAGCACACTCAATTCTTGCCTTATCACATTGATTCTACACATATAAACCTTCACGCCATTCCTACGGAGAAGACGTCACAGAGGACAGCAGAAATCACACTCAATTCTTGCCTTATCACATTGATTCTACACATATAAACCTTCACGCCATTCCTACGGAGAAGACGTCACAGAGGACAGCAGAAATCACACTCAATTCTTGCCTTATCACATTGATTCTACACATATAAACCTTCACGCCATTCCTACGGAGAAGACGTCACAGAGGACAGCAGAAAGCACACTCAATTCTTGCCTTATCACATTGATTCTACACATATAAACCTTCACGCCATTCCTACGGAGAAGACGTCACAGAGGACAGCAGAAAGCACACTCAATTCTTGCCTTATCACATTGATTCTACACATATAAACCTTCACGCCATTCCTACGGAGAAGACGTCACAGAGGACAGCAGAAAGCACACTCAATCCTTGCCTTATCACATTGATCCTGCACATATAAACCTTCGCCCCATTCCTCCGGAGAAGCCGGCACCGAGGATAGATCAGAAAGCACACTCAATCCTTACCTTATCCACTTACATACACTTCTGATGAAGGCATAAGACAGCACTTTCTAATAATATATGTAAGTATGTATAGTATTAGACAGTCTCCCAAAGTTGAGTTTATAGGTACACATAACACCAATATCACTTACATATTTCATTTATATATTGAAATGAAAGACAAAGTTGTATTATAAATATCTATTTATTGAAAAGAAAAATAACACTAAGACCAATAGTGTCCAAAAAAAATTGTATATTATTTTATTTTTTTTAAATTACTAAATATTAGTGGAAGGTACCTTTATATAGATTTTCAAGTGAGCAGTTAGTGTATGAATGGACTTCATATAATATTTAAGTATTGATAAAAAACATATTCTAGTACAGTTTGCGCAATTAGAGTTGACCCAATCAATAAACACTTGGGATTGTGTGTATTGCTGCATATGTATACACTTCTGGAGTGATGCAAGCAATTCATCAGTGTGAGTCGTGTGTTCTGGTCAACTCTGGATGATTTCCTATAAGTACGATTGTACTGCTTTTGCACAACCAATTAATTAAATATGATTTTAAATGTTCTGACCATGAAAAGTAAGAATAACCTAGCAATTAAAAAACTCATTATTTCTCTATCTACAAAATTTCACCGTCTTTAAAATAGTGCTCAAATGCAAAGTATGAAAAAAACATTTTAAGAACTGATAATGTTGGAACAAACATTATGATCATAAGTAAGTACCTACATTTATTGTTATAAAATTGAGGTAAGTACTTTTTTGCAAGATATTCCTTATTTTAATGTGTTCTATTTTCAAAAAAATTCTAAACAAAAGCAAATAAGACATGTATAATGGAGGGAAAACTAGGATGGGAATAGAGAAGTTAGAGAATCGTTCGATATTGATGAGCATTTAGAATAATACGCTGTGGAAATTAAAAAGTATAATTTGAAGATAGTAAACAGGAACAGAAGTAAGTGGAAATATTATTTTTATCAAATACACCATGTTCTGTAAACATGCAAAAATATATATATTAGCAATTGGCCAGTTTAAATAATATTGAATCCAAGCACTTGAAAATTAGATGTAACCTCGAAAATATTATTTAAAAATATGGATTAAAGATAAACAACCATAGTTAGTTTACGTTTCAAATCTTTCGAGAGAGATCCTTCAATTTTTAAGATAAGAATGTCAATAAAACTTCTAAATTGAAAACATTTTTATGAATATGTATATAAGATATGTGACAGGTTTGAAAAGCAAAAAATAAAATATATTTTACAAACGATTATTTATTTATTTATTTATAAATTAACGGACTAAAGTCCAATTACAAAATACATATAAAACACGAAATATAAAAAGAGTAACAGAGAAGAAATAGCATATAAATTGAGATAAATGAAGCGATGACAAAAATAAGGCAAAAATAAACATAAGAGAGAACATTCAAGCCATGGTCTTAGTCAAAGTTTTGGTAGAGTCGTAAAGAATGACGAAAATCATTTAGACTGCTACCAAAAAATTTCAAGACCATGGCTTGAGTTAACAAGTCTTGACATTCTGGACATTGGAGAATTATACCCGTAATTAGTATTGTGATGATTGAGGAACAGCAATTCATTGTTTCTGAGTCTACGGCAAGGAATGTTGAACTGGATAAGTTGCAACAGAGAAGGTGAGTCAATAAAACAATTAATAATTTTGTAAATGAAAATTAAATCGAAGTCTTTCCTGCGCTTTTCTAATGAAGACATTTTCAATAATTGTTCAATTTCATCATATGAATAATCGCCTCTTTTCTCGCCCCAATCTCCATGCAATACCGCGTAAGAAGCGATGTTGTACGGATTCAATATGATGAATATGAACGGTATAGAAAGGGGACCAAATTACACTAGCATATTCTAAATGAGGGCGAACTAATGAGCAGTAAAGGGTTTTTAGAGTCTTTATATTCTTAAAGTCACATGCAATTCTATTGATGAAGCCAAGAAGTTTTAATGATTTATTAACTACATTATTAATGTGATCACGAAAAGAAAGATTATAGTCTATAGTGACACCAAGATCTTTTATAGATCTGACGGTAGATAAGGAGACACTATTTAATTTATAATTGAAGAGGATCGGTTTAAGAGTTCTATGAAATGACATAATTTTACATTTATCAATGTTTAATTTTTAGGCAGTTAGTTTCACACCATTCATTAAATGAATCAATATCACTTTGGAGAAGAATACAGTCATGAAAAGATTTTATTATTTTAAGGATCTTATTGTCATCTGCAAAAAGCCAAAAACGCGAGGAAGAAAATACTTTGGCAATGTCGTTAATAAATATGTTAAAAAGGAGAGGAGCTAGATGGGCACCTTGGGGGTACTCCAGACGTTACTTTAATATTAATAGATTCAAAGTTATTAATTTTGACTCTTGTTGTCTATCATTTAAATAAGATTTGAAGAAAAAGATAATAAAGGATTTCTAATACCGATAGCATGAAGTTTGGCGATAAGAATTGAGTGATTAACTTTATCAAAGGCTTTAGAAAAAATCAGTGTAGAGAACATCTGCCTGAGAGTTAACTTCCAGAGCGTTAACAATGGTATTAGTGAAGGAAAGTAAATTTGTTGTGGTAGACTTAGCAGATCTAAATCCATGCTGTTCCTCAATCAGAACATTTTTAAATACGGGTGTAATTTTCTTTTTGTAATGATGGACTCAAATATTTTTGGAATGTGGGATATAATCGAAATTGGTCTGTAGTTTTCAATGTTGGACTTGTTACCAGACTTAAAAATAGGCCTAATATATGAAATTTTCCATGAGTCAGGAAATGAGCCAGATGAAAGTGATAAGTTAAATAAGATAGAAAGTGGCTTAGATAAGATGTATTTACATTCTTTCAATACAATTTCAGGAATTCCATCAGGGCCAGTGCTATTCTTACTAGATAGATTTTTTAACGAATTAAATACATCTAAAAGTGAGATTTGGCAATTATTCATGTCAACATTTTCTGTATAGTTGTATGAAGGGGTGGTGCACGATATATTAGAATAAACAGAGGAGAAGTGTTTGGCAAAGAGGTTAGCTATGTCAAGTCCGTTTGTGGCATGAGTTTCATTATAATACATACTTGAAGGGATATCATTTTCAGTCCGCTTTTGTATACAAATTGCCAAAATTGTTTTGGGTTTAGTTGTAATTTTGACTCAGTGACTTCTATGAAGGATTTGTAGCACTTAGCTGATTCAACTTTTTAGACAATTCCCTAAGATTACTAAATTTTTGGTAATGCCTTAAGTTGCCTGAATCTTTAAACAATTTGTGAGCTTTCTTTTTTCAAATATCAGCTGCTTCAGCTTCATACTGAACCATTTAGGAAACTTAGGTTTGGAGTAGATTCCCCGTGGAACAAATAAATTTACAGCATCCGTTAAACATTTGTTAAATTTAAGTACAGCATCATTAATATTAGAATTGAAAAAATAGAGATGACCAATCAAACTGGGCAAGATATCTATTCATGCTGACATAGTCGCCATCATTAAATTTGTTGTAATAAGAAATACATGGATTTAAAGAATCAATTTTGAAAAGTTTGTAACTTTTATAGATAGATAGAGATGGATGGTATTTATCGATTGGTAACAATGAGTCCGAAGCTTCATATACAGAGACACTAGGCATACTTGTAAAAATCAAATCGAGACACGAACCCAGAGAATTTATTATTGAATTTACTTGGAACATATTCATATAGGCGAAGAAATTCACAATTGTAGTAGCTTTGCAAGGAAAGAGTACCACTAACAGTTTTCACACCTAGGTTGTCATTTGTCCACAATAGTTTAGGTAAATTATAATCTCCACAAATAAATGTGGAATCGGAATTTTTAGACACGCGTTCCACTAATTCAGTATGTGACTTATACACTTCCAAAGGAGAAGAGGGGGGAATATAGACACAACCAAGTAAAAAGTTTTTTGCTACCAAGAAGAACACATATGAATAATTGATCAGAAACATTATTGGAGATTCAATAATATGACAAGAGTATTTTTTTTGTTAACACATATCATGACTCCACCTCCTCTAGACTTGTTTGAAGAAGAGGAGCGGTCACTACGAAAAATGTTGTAATCAAAAATTTAGTTCAGCCGATGCAACATTATCGGACAACCATGTTTCACTAAGAAATATAAAATCGTATTGGCATACATTGATGTTACATCTAATGGTTTTAATTTTGTATTTAAAAACCATGAAGAGAAATCATTATACACGACGACGTTTTTCGCTCAATCTAAAAAAAAAATTTACACGAGATAGTTCGCCGCCGGGCAGCTTGGCGGGCGGGCAGTCTTTCGATCCAGTGTTGTGGGGAGGCCGGTTTCCGGAAGAAAGTGCACGTGGCACATACTGGGGTTTTATCCTTTTTAGGGCACGACGCGTTGTGTCCAACTTTAGCACAGTGAGAGGACAGGTGGCTGATTCTGCTTGACATTTCGAAGCTATGTTGGCAATGGCCGCATTTAAGGCTATCGACCCAGTCTCTGACACGGTGCAGTTGCCAGTCTACTGCCAGCTTGAGCTCGATATTAAAGAATGCCTTACAGATGGAGGCACTCTAAATATATGTATGCAGTTTCCAGTGCCGGCCAGACTTGTGGGAAAATGATATTTCGGCTTTAAGATTGTCCAATGTGAGACCGGTGTCATTTAAAGATTGGTGATGGATGGCATTAATAATCACATCAGCTGGGGTATTTTGCGGCAAATCGTGGATAGCAATGCGGGGAAGGCGATTTGGGGGGGGACCGTTGCTTGAGCTAAACCTGAAGCATTAGCTAGTTTACGCCTCAGCTGAAGTGCTAGGGTGTATTAACACCCCACCACTTTTTCAATCCTCGCATTCCAGTTACCCGAATGCCCAGTGTTGTGGGATTAATCGCGGTCTTCAATTTTTTTTATGGTAGCTTCTGAAGTTGCCTGATGTTGCCGGACGGAAAACCAGAACTGACGGTCTAGAAGGGCCAGGAGCAGCATTATTTCTAGTTATTGGTGGCAAGCAGGATATTGTGAGGCTCTGGAGTCAGAAGAGGGGCAGCTACAGTATTCCAGGCACGGCTTAGAGCACTTGGTTACTGAATGGAGCTGTGTTTCGTGGTGAACACTGATAGGCTCCTTCTAGCTTGCCCATTTCAAGTGCCATCATATTCGATATAGAGAGAACACTAATCAGCTCCTTTTGAATTCTAATTTGCTACAGTAGCTCTGCATGATGGATCAGAAATGATTGCCATCGCAGCTTGACCCTTTCAGATAGCTGTTTGACATAGTCAGCAGTATCACAGTTCGACACACTTTTTAGCTCATTTTCAGGAATGATAGTGGACACTTGACTGGATCGGTATTTGATGGAAGAACATCATTATCATCTTCATCATCAGAAATTCGATCAAAAAGAGTACGATTTGATTGTCCAGGGGTGTACGCTTCATTTTTTGCAGATTATGGTTAGTTAAAAATTAGGAATAATATTTTTAAATAAAAGTAGTTTTAAATTTACCAAAAGGCAAAAAAAGAAAAAAAATAGTTCCAGATGGATTCGAACTTACGCTCGGGAGTCTAATATTATAATATGCCGGAATGGGCGAGTTGACGCTCTGACGTAGTTGAGAATCAAATAATATATAAGATGAATTTATGTCAAAAACAATTGACAGTTCGGTTTTGATTATGTTTAATTTGTCACTTTAAATTATATTTAAGGGGTAATTACATGAATATGAATACTTTTTTATGCATTCGGATTTATCCATAAATTTCCGCACTTTTATTTGAATGTATTTTTTCAAAACACTATTTGGATGTAATAATGTAGCAGTAATATGTAATTATTTCACTGATCTATCCGACACACTCACAATAATAATAAAAACTTAAAAGGCACTTAGAATATTTGTTAAAACCATCAAATTTCATTTGATTTTACGCACCGTGAGTAAACACAACATAGTATTAATTAATTGTAATAAATATGAAAAATGTTAAAATAGTATCAAAACATTGCACTTTAGGAATATGTTAATTTGAATTGCATTTTTTTTGTTAAATAAATATGGTGAGTATTTTTGGAAAAAAATAATATTTAACTAGAGAACATGGTAGTCATTTGGACATTCTACAATGAAAATTTGGTTCTTGTGATGGATTATTGTTATCTAATATTTATTATGTATCATTGAGGTAAATAAGGCAGGCAATTCTGGAGGAATATATTTTAATGTAATAGGCTTATAATTTAAATAAAAAATGTTTTAGTTTTAAGCCACTTTATTTATTCACATATAACATTCGACCGGTTTCGGTTAAACTTAACCTTCTTCAGGAAAGTATATATATAAACTAATTTATATATATACTTTCCTGAAGAAGGTTAAGTTTAACCGAAACCGGTCGAATGTTATATGTGAATAAATAAAGTGACTTAAAACTAAAACATTTTTTATTTAAATTATAATGTCAAGCTACAAAGTGATTGCTTCCTTCGATAATAGGCTTATAGTTAGTGTAATGCTTCTCTAAATTAAAAATAATTGTAGAAACCATAATTTATGCTGCTGATATAAATTAATCACCAGTCTTTTATTACCGTGTCTTAGGTTATTTTTTTTAGTGACGGTAAGTCAAAATATCTATAATAAAGTTGAAACATAATCTTCTTAAATCTAAGCCATACACAATTTTATTACTGGATGTGTAAGATTAACAACAAAATAAAATAACACACTAGCCATTCATATTTAATGGATCCAAATAAGTGGACAAGAGATTTGGCAGAAATTATTTAATTAAATATAGATAAAATTATTAAAGGAAATAACAATAAGAGAAGATATAAATTGGTAACCTATTACTTATCATTATAATTTAGTAAAAATATATGTTTTATATTACACTAGTATGCATCTATTAGGCATTTGAAAATAATAACAAAATATGAATTTGTACCTACCTAATAAATATTTCGATAATTAATCTGTTAGACAAAAGCTGAGTAAAATCAGTTGGCGAGAAATAAAAAATAAAATCTGGTAAAATACAACAATTTTTTTATTTATTTACAAACAATAAATTATACATATCATAAAATTAAATGTAACTACATTATACCTACTTTGAATGTAAAAAATATAAATCTTATGATGACATTATGGAAAGATGGAAGAATTACTTTATTTACTTTCACACCATACAGATAATGATCACAGAAACAGGAGGAAATGGATTACCACACTGCTGAGAAGTTCATGGAGGAGTCTACTCTGCTCGGAGTAAAGCGAACATTGAGAAGGTCGAAAAACAGTAGCACCAGGAATAGGTATGATGACAGGTGAACTAATCAAAACTGATGGACAATGCTAGAAGTACATATTCACAGACTAATCAGCAACATCTGGAATGGGAATAATTGTGCCTATTCTTAAAAAGGGAGACAAAATCAAGTGTGAGATATAGGAATCATATCTCTCAATACCACATACAGTCTTCTCCTTTATACTTCCATAGCGGGCTACCGATGTTTCATGCTTTGGACCCAACAGATCCACCATCGACCATATTCATTTCGTGAGGCAAACTATGGAAAAAACCTGTGAATATAATAGGACTTTCAACCATCTCTACACTGACTTCAAAAAAGCTTTCGATACTGCAAATATGCTCTACCGTTTAAAAATACTGGGTATCCCTTATCCCCCCTCTATCATGTTGTGTTGGAGGCCATCGCAGATGTGTGCATATGCCGATGACTTAGTCATTACCAGCAGATTTAAACAGCATTATACAGCCTAGTGCCACCTTAAAAGGAGAAGCCCATAATTAGGACTGCAAATAAACAAATCAAAAATTAAGTAAGCGTGAGCAGGAGACAACTTGGGTTGTCAGTGTAGGCCAGCAGGTATATTAAAGGGTTGAAAACCTTTTTTACCTACCTGGGTACTAACTTAAATACACTGAAAAGCACTACCGAGAAGCTGAAAATCCAATTATTTGCTGGAAGCAGGTGCCACCATGCCTGTAAGGAACTACTGGGGTCAAATACTAAACAAACTGCTCAGTCATAAAACTACAACACAACCAGATGTTGCTATTGTAAGATTCTGTGGGTCCCAAAGAATGCGATGGGCTGGACATGAGATGATAGGACGCAAATTATGACTAAGTGGAGAACATTTGTGGAGGGGGCCAAATCCCACCCTGGGATGTGGCATAGAGATGATGATGAAATAAATGGGCTTATCAGGGTGGTTTATCTAGTTGAGATTTGAAAGTTAAATTTGTGAAGAAATTTAAATGGTCCCAACGAATATTGCATGGAAAAGGGTGCAATTTATTTTTCTTTCTATTATTATATTGACTAACTAAATTAGGTACTTTTATGTAATGCTGTGATGGTTTATTTATGTATGTTGTCATACTAAAAATATATATATTTTATATTAAAACAATATAAGCTCTTTTATAGTAACATAATGGGGCACCAAGTTCAATTTCTATGACAGAACATACAACAGGGTAAAATTAAAACAAAAAAGTATTTTTAAATTACTGAATCAGGTGAGAAGGTATAATCTTTTCAGTTAAGTAAATCCCATATCACAAAACACGAGTAATATAATTTAATACAAGATTGTCTTGAACAATCCTGAATTATGCATCAGCACAGGGCAAGATCTTTTCTTCTATGTTTCGCAATTTTCAAGAGCAACTCACTGGAGAAAAGAAAGAAATAACTTTTTTTTAGTTTTTTGTTAAAAAAAATCATGGCGCCAATGAAATATGTATATATATACATTTTTAAAGCAGACTTTTAAATTTAATATGATAATAACACTTTGAGGTTATAAAAAGCCCTATATCTCCAATACAAAAACATGTAGTGATGAAAAGTATGTGATATATTATTTACAAATTCTATAGAATGATAATATATTTCTTATTTGGATAATACATGTTCAATATTGTCAAATTTGATAATAAAGTTCCTGGTATTGGCTTCAAAATAACACTACTCGAATTTAAATAGGAAAATCTCATTTGAAATTATTAAAAGTAAAAAAATATTGCTTATAAACAGGCAAGTCTTCATGTTTAACAAATGTTATTATACTTTATGCCAGTTTCAATTTTATACATTAGGAAAGAACAAGTGATGTATTTTTTTTGGAACCTAAGAAGATAGATTCTTTGAAAAGTTACATGAGAAGTAAGTTCACAATTTTTTGTTTTAAAATTTTTATGGTAACTTTAAAATTGTCCTGCTTGCATAATTTTTAGCTACTAATTGGTTTCAGGTCTATCGAGCCTGGAGTATATGTAAAAATGCAACATTGTACAACAGCCGAAGAATTGTAGTTGCAATGTCAATAAGCAGGCAGCCAACATAACAATACTTTTGTATGCTAACCGTAACTATCCTACTCTGAGTAGTTGAACAATTCGGTGCATGCATACCATGCTCTAAATTTTGCATAGTTCCAGATCTATGTGGTAAGCATGAAGCTAATAAGAACTTTTTTAATTATGTAAAATGTATTTTGTATGTACATTGGTAAATATTTTTTCAGACTACTTTATTATTCATATGGTGCTCCCCACATAAACATTCAAGGATTTTTAGACATATTTAGGAGGCAAGGAGTACTGGTGAAGTATGGCTGTGTATCCTCTTCCTAGAGGAGTCCAATATCTCTCAGTGCGCCGTCCACAGCTTCATCCTATTGTAAAAAACGAAATAAACCAAGAACTTAATATGTGGCTGTCAGATAATGTTATCTTTAGAGCGTGAAATGTAGATATTGTAGAGAATAATTGTATTCTTATGCATCATTTAATCTACAACCTTTGATTGGCCTCTTTTTGCCTTTGCCAATCGAACCGACAGCAGATTCACCATAAAGAAGGTGATCTAACCCAATGTTATTTTAACGGTGACCCATAAATTAGTAAAACTGGAGGTTGAATATCGATAGCGCCAATACAATATAACAGATACAAATGGCCACTTTCATACAAAACTGAGTGAATGCAAATTTATTTATGAAGACTTAGCTACAAAAAATTACGTTGATGATGCCCAGATTGTGCATTTGAGCCTTAACGGTAGCTCAGTTTGGTTTGGTGAAAGCGGTCCTAAAACAGTTATTGTTAAAGCATTTCCCAGTTTTTATGTGACAGTAGCATTCCGTAAAAGCTTGGTGATCCACTCCCCAAAGACCTTCGGTTTAGATTTCAATTCCAGAACCATTAATGTATCCCTTTTTAAATAGTGTCAAGATCAGTCAATAAAAATATATAATGAAATCTCTTTTACCTTACTATTTTAAAAATATATATTGATAAATCTTTTTTAACCCATTGCTCTACTTATGCCAAGTTGCTGCAAAATTTTGAATTTGCATAACACATTGGCGGTCTGCCTCCGTACAGTGGTAAAGTAAAGTAAAGGAAAGATACCATAAAAGAAGAACCACCCTGTCAAGTAAGTATTTGCAACATGTAGTGCTAATTCGTGAGCTTTGGAACATAAGGACGAATCTACAAAAAAAATGCTGTTTTGAGTTAAGTACTAATCTGACATTAAAAAAAAAAAATCTATTCGTGACAGAAATATTAAACTCATCCGATAAGTGATTACCAAGATACATTTCTTGAAATTGCAAATGAAACAAAACGTTTAGAGGTCGAAACGCCTCTTACGCCATTTTGATTCATTACCAAAGTTAAAAGTCAGATGGGTGAAAGTGTAGTTTCGTCTTCTGTCTCTAAATTTTTTCTTTGTTTACGGCAAATTGATCATCTATCACCTGTCACTTTGAAGCACGTTCGTGTTTAACTAACGTTGTTATAGGGTGAATACAATGACTTCGAGGAGGAAAAGGATCGTAGAGATGGCAATAAGAAATCAGAATTATGAAAATGGACAGAGTAAGTTAAAATGTATCTCTAAATAAATAATTTTATGCTAAATAATAATGTGTTATTGAAATGAACAAATAAGTGAATTATTAAATTCCTCTTAATTTGTTTTCTAAGTATTTCTATTGTAAATCTAATGGAAACTTAAAAATATGTTTGCACATATAAAAAGTGACATTCAAAATTCAAACTACAAGGAAAATAAACATATCAATAATGCTCAGAATGATGCAATAAAGACTTTTCTCTCATCAAATAATGATGCCACATATTATGGTTCTGGTGAAAATATAACAGTTGAGAGTAAGTACCCAATGCACAAATAAACAAACTTACATATTCTAATTTATTTACGTATATTAACATCATGTTTTTCTCTCGAAATATTTAAAGGAATTCGATAATCTAATGCCCTAGTGATTTCATTGAAAACAATCGTTATTTTGCAGTTTGCCTGCATTTGATTGGTTCTGAAAACTAATAAATATTTCTTAGCAAATAATGGAAAAAACATCAAGTGTGCCATAGTTTTTTCATGGCAACTCATTTCAGACAAATTTATCTGTACAATTATCGCAAAAATGACAATGTATAATTTTTTATCAGAAGATATGCGACGGCCCATCCACCTGCAGTCAGGAGACCAGTAGAAGCCAAGTAGCTCATAGTAAATCATATTGATTCTTTTCCGAAAATTTCATCTTATCATTCAAGAAAGGAGTTTTGTTTCATGACTTAAATGTATATTATGTACCAGATGTATTTAGAAAAATGTGCAGAAAATCGTGTTGTTCCCGAAAAAATATGGCTTTAACGTTAAATATTTAACAATAATTTCAATCTCTCCTTCCACGTTCCTAGGAATGATTGGTGTGAGACTTGCTATAAGTGCAGTCACATGAACGAAGAAGAAAAAACTACTTCAGAAGACAGATCAAGACAATCATATTTTGAAAAAAGAAATTGCTAGGAATAAAAAAAAATGAAATAAAAGCCTTGGCTATTGATGGAAATTGCCACCTGGCAGAATTCGACCTCCAGGCAGTTTGCTAGTGCCCAAAAACAAATGCAAAGGCACTTTTTATAAATGCAAATTAGCCGTTTATAACCTCTCTGTTTACATTGTAGAATCTAAAAAAGCTTTGTGCTATATGTGGCACGAGGGACTCGCCAAGCGAAGGTCGATAGAAATTGCATCCTGCATATTAAACTACTCGAAGAGAAATTTTGATGACAAACCTTGGAAAAAAAAAATCAGACACTTGCGGGGGTCCAAATCGAAATTCGAATATGTCTGCTGTAAAATGTTTAAACATCCCAGTTATAAACCAGATGTACTTTGAATCAGGCTATTCGCAAATGGACTGTAACTCAGTTCATGCCCGGATTGAGAGCAAGACAAAGTATCTAGGTATTTACCACCTATCCGGTTGGTATACGGCTGTTCAAATGGCTAATAAAAACTACAGTGTAATTGAAATGGGACAAACGGATTTTTTGGATTTTTCAAAACTACAAAAATCCTAACTGAAAAACAAAAAGATGGCCAGATGCTCAGTTGGCTGAAAATCAAATGGTTGCAGTAAAGGAAAGAAGATAGTGAAAATTTGTACTATACCAGGGGTGTTAGTTGAAGTTTGCCGGTTTTTTCAATAAAGAAAACGCTTAATTTTCAAGGAAATCTCAAAAATTTTTTATTCAAAGTATTGACCATCGGATTCTATACATTTTGCCCATCTTTGAGGCAAATCATGGATACCATTCCAAAAAAAAAAATTCTCTTTCGAGGCAAACCATTCGGCGAGCCATTTTTCGACTTTTTCAAAATTGGCAAAGCGCTGCTCTGCGAGTGAGTGTCCCATCGATGCGAAAAGGTGATAGTCGGACGGGGCAAGGTCTGGAGAGTACGGCGGGTGCGATAATATTTCCCAATTCAATGCTTTGAGAGTGTTCTTCACTACTTTAGCTGTATGAGGCGGTGCGATTTGTCTCAAGATTTTCGATTTGTCTCTCGTTCATTTGATGTGGTACCCATTTTCCATACTTTTGGATCATTCCCATGGCTTTTAAACGTTAGCAAATTGCTCCTCGGGTCACATTAAGTATTTGGGCCAATTGTTGTTGCGATTGGGTTGGGTCTTCATCCAATAACGCCTGCAATTCCTCGTCTTCGAACTTTTTTGTTGCACCAAGATGTTCATTGTCTGTTAAATCGAAATCTCCACTTTTAAATTGACGAAACCATGTCTCACATGTTCTAATCACTGGAGCATGTTCACCATAAGTTTACTACCAGCAACCGATGAGCTTCAACTGCTTTTTTCTTTTGATGAAATAAGAAAAGCAACGAATGCCGCAAATGCGATTTACTTGGAACAAAACTCGACATATTCACTGAGGTAAACAACTATGACACTATTATTTTGGCAGAATGTAACTTGTGTATTTTTGAAGGTTAATGTCCATAGAAAAATATGACATAGATACCAAATCATAGAAATGTATACATATCTCTAGCGACATCTATGAGTAAAACCGGCAAACTTCAACTAACACCCTTGGTAAGTACGACTTTAAAGAACCATTAAAAATGCTTCAAGGTATTCGCAGAGCATCACGAGCCGCCAGTGTACAGAATTACGAACTAAAACAGAAATATGAAGAAAGCGTTCCGATTTCTGAAGAAAAAATGAAGGACTTAAAAGATCTATGTACAACCAGTATTATTCGGGAGCAGTACCACAGCTTCTACAACTCTTTAACAAGTAGTCATTCTTCAAACAGTGCTGAAGAATAAATATTACCTTAATTAAAAACACTGAAAAATAATAAATATTTATAAAGTTATTTTACCATATATTTTTTTATTATTATTGTATTCAAACTGTACAATTAGTATTGAAGTGGGCGAAAATACTCTTTTTGTGAAAAAATTTTAGTAACAGAAGGATGAAAGTCAATCCAAAATTACATTTTTATTTTAACAATACAATGTATATAATATGCTCTATAAACTGTATATTTTTCACTCAAATATATGACCTCTGAAAGAGAGAATCATTTTTTAAAAACAGTTTTATCGTATATCTCAAAACTGTGTTTTTGTAGATTCATCCTTATGTTACAGTTATAGTTTGTTTGCAGAAACTGCTCTTTGTGACGTTTAGCACGGACATCACTGTCGGAAGTAAATACATATGCATCAACACACACAATTCTATGTTTGTGTTGTTGATTGCGCAACCCCTCGGAACCCAAAAAAATAATGGAAGAATGTAAACCAGATATTCAAGTGTCAATCCACTGACCTAATTCTTATTCTCCTCAGATTATTATCAAATAAGTAAGTGTGCATTAGACAAAGCTTTATGAATTAATTTGTTCTGAATTTTTCAATTTAATCGATTTCTCACAATTTACCAACTGTTTCAAGCCAAAAAGGCGAAAAGTGAAAAACTGACACAATTTAGGGGCGAAAACTTTTTTTTTTAATTTTGTGAATGAGAAAAACCCTATTTCTTAACTATTTATTTATAAATACTAGATATCATGGTGAACTTAACGTTATAACTCAAAATTACCAAAATGTAATTTACGCCCTTTTGTCTTAAGATAGTTGATATACTATGTATAGTTGATATCAAAAAAAAAAACATCGTAATAAATTAATTTTATGTATATTCAAAAGAGATGCAACATAAAGTTATGCAGTTAAAAGCTAACCGCATGAAAATGAGGGGTAAGCGTCGATGTATAAAAAAAAAAGTTGGCAAAATAAGTTAGTACAAATAAAACCAATAAACCGAGTTTACCAGACATTATTTATCAAGAGACAATATCCAATGCATGCGCCATGAGATGACCAGGAAAAGGATTGTTATGGGCCAACCAACGAGAAACAAGGTAAAAAACATCGCTGAAATATTCCACACTGAGAAATAAGCAACCGGTAATGACTTTAGTATCTTCCATTTTTTAATTATTCACGCATAATATGGTAAGAAATATTGGTTATTTTTCCGAAGACTGCTTCATTCTAAAAAAGGACAGTTACTATGGGGCAATTGCATGGATTCAAGCTCCTTCAATCGATCTTTAAAATAATTGTGAAAAGTTCCTTAGTACTTTGTCCGTTGGCAGTAAAAAGGTTCCCCGCCCCTGATCTAGCGTATGGAAGTTATTGTTTGTCCATTTTTTGTGTGAAAATAAGTGCAGCGGTCTTGGGAAAATATGAAATATTTTTGCATGTTTTCATCATTGGTGAAACCGTGAGGCGCTACTCTACTTGAAATGAAAACATCAAAAGTTGGATTAAAAACAGCATTCCTTCAATATATTTCAAGAAACAATAACATAATCTAGGGGCTATTACAACACAAAGACAAAGTGAGGAAAGAAGAAGGACTTGTTAATAAAAGATATTGAACATTAGACAGAACAAAATAATACAAACAGTGAAAATATTTAATATTCTGATTCTTTGCTTTACATAAAATAAACTAAACTAAATTAGGTTTTCATTCTCAGCCTAAAAGAGGGCAAATTAACACTGACATAAATGTGAGTGTGAACCATTTATTATAAAGCTTATTTTTTTCTAACGTGATTTTCCATGCATTTGGCTTCAGATAGGAAAGTATATTTGAGAAAGAAAACAAACTGTACCATAGAAAGTAGACATATGGTAAAGATTATAACAACATGTGCCTTAATGTTTAAAACCGCCTTTTCATCATTTTTATTTAGATTTTTGGCACTACACATTTTAGAAACACATACTTACCAATAAACAAAAATATGATAAGAATTCTAGTTTTTCGAGATTACAAAAACAAATATTTTTCAAGTACCTTTATGTAAATCAAATTACGAATATTCAAGGTTATAAAATTGCCTTTCATTCTTTAATAAAATATCATTTTGCACTTTATAACTAGACATATTTTCAATTGACATAATAATAATTGAACACTTATTAAGTTTTTTTTTTCCACAATCTATACATTCACACATAAATAAAGATTTTGAAAATAAAATTTTAAAGTGAATTCTAGAGAAATAAAAATTGGACACGTTAATTGTTTTCTTTTAATGAATAACTTAAATGGATATGAATGATTATTTTTCTGATAAAAATATCTATTTAATTTTGAAGATACTTTCTCTTGGTAAATTTTCTTCGAGAGAAAATACTAGTTTGAAATAAAATCTGTTATAGTTGAAGGTTGCTGTTAATTTAATAGAAAAAAAAACAAACACTCCAATGTACGGTGATACAGCTGCCTGTAACATTGTTTTCTTCAATCTCATTTAGGCCGGCCACACTCTAGGCAGTCAGGCTGCAGCAGCCAATACGATCTTCAAATTTGTATTAAAATGTATTCAAGCTAACCCACTAGGCAGCCAGAATTCGTTGGCTGCGGTAGCCAGTCGAAACACGCCGAACACACAGGCAGCCAATACGACTGTGGTAAATGTATGCGAAATGTATATGACTGCCTCAGTCCTAACGCACTTGTCGCGACAGCCAGGCATTTCTATGACAAATTTTACAAGTCTTTTGATACTGGCTGCGAGAATTGGCTGCTCTTTTTTATGGCTGCCTAGTGCACGGCTAGCCTAAGATTAAATTTACAATATTTGTATAAAACATACATAAAAAGTTACCATCTCCCCGTCGACTAAAAATAAATATGTATTTGTATATCTTCCTTCTGAAAATTTGGTTTCAAAATTATCATTTTTTGGTTTTAAATACTCCACTCAATAAAACTCTGGTGTAAATATATATTTCTGTAAAATAATACATAAGACTAATAAATTGTACTAGGTGCACACTACCAACAAAAAATATTTAAAGCTACTAAGTATATTAAATTTGTATATAAATGATCTTCAGCGTAATCAGAATAATTCAAAATAAAATTATATTCAATTTCTTTGAATATGTAATACGATATTTACGATGTTATTTATACTCTAAAATCTTGCTAGCAAAATAAGACCATCTGATTGACATAAAATCAGTTAGATACCTCATCTACATTTATTAGTTACGCAATGCCATTTTTATCATTGTCTAAATATACCTATGGGGAATAATTTTGAAGAACAATACTTGTCAATAGACAAAGCAATTGAGCTTAAAATGTACAAATCAAATCTAAGAAACATAAAATGTACTCTTAAGCCACATTTACAAAGGAGTATAAAAGCGGCCTGGGTTGTAAATAATATAAAAACGAATCAGTCAACGGAATTAATTATCAAAAAATGGAAACTGTAAGTAAATTGACGAATTCGGCATATAAAACTATCATTAAAAAAATATTATTTTCTTTCCAACAACTTTATGCTGCTTTTTTATTTCAGGTTGAAATATGTTTCAGAACATTGCAGGATCTTTATTGTGTACATAATAGGTTTTATCAATGATTCTATTTTTGATGAAAGAATTATCAATAATAGTTCAAATAGGTACGGCATATTAAAATGCAAATCCTCCTATCAGCCTCCATGTCAATCAAATACTGGTCACAGTTTGGTGTAGAATAAGTATTTTCAGCTGACACTATATTTACTAACCTTATTACCAATGCTAAATGGGCAAGAAATGTAGGAAACTTATATTATAACAATATCACACAAAGCATTTGGCACTGAAAACAGTAACTAAGCAGATTAAATTAAAATTTAAAACAAATCAAGGAATAGAGAACAATTAATTGGCTTATTACTCAATAATGAAAATCCACAAATTAAGGACAGAAAAATGTATTCCTTTAAATATGTTGTTGTAAACATAAGATTAGTTCTATGCCACAAACCATAGACATGACAACATATCCATGGGACAAACTACAGACATATATGCGACATGCCATAGACATCAGAAAATATTCATGCTACAAATTATAGATATATATACTCGTATACCACAACTTGTAGAAATATGTAATAAAATTTATATTCCACAAACCATTGTAATGAGAACACAGCCATGTGGGAAACCGTAGACATACTTCTTGTGGCGTGACGTAAGAATATGTCATGCCACAAACCATACGCATAAAAACATATACGTCTGATAAACTGATGTATTATATCACCCTGGAGGAACAATATATAAGGAGGTAGAGCTAATATTATACTTTACGAGAGAGAGAGACAAAACAAGATGTCACATAATATTGCACCGCGTCTACGCATGTATCATTTCTGGCATATGCGCAAACTTCACATCATTCATCAGAACAACTAATGTCAGAGAGTTTTTGAGGTTATTCCATTTATTTTCGTTTATTGAAATATTTGCGGTGGTTTTATACAAGAAAAAACCTTATGGCGATATGTTATATGCCTGGATGTACTAATAAGACCCAAAAGGCAGTAAAATGACCACTTTTCACAAGCATTTCAACAGTTTTTAATGTGTTTGGAGATTTATATTTTTTCAGGATATAAAGACATAATATCGACAAGAAGTATCCATGATTATTAAAGCAAACCACATGCTATTGGAAGGTGTATTCTGACTTAATAAATCATTCAAATGGTGTTTATAATATTCTTTTGCTTTGTTATGATAAAAATATTTTAATTAAAAATGGCCGAAGCAGTATTGCATCTTAACCTGAAATCCTAGTTTAGAGTCAGACTAATGTTATCGAATTGACTTACTATTATTTGCAAATCTATACCTCCACATATTATTCCTCCAAGATATCACCCATCATATCTTGTATCTACAATAATAGTATTTTATGCGACAAATCAGAATATAATATATCAGGTACCCATGCGAAGAATCGTACAATGATGATATATCTATGCAATCTCACAAAAAATAAAAACCATAGACAAGTAAACATATCAATCTGTGTTGTAGACTATCAGTATCTATCAAAAAGCTATTCATTTAAAATATGTCGGGTAAGCAAAATAAAAGTAATTAAAGGAAAAGAACCTTATTGATTCAGACTGTCTTTGAGATCCTTTAGCCAGGCGTGTGAAACAGAAACAGAAAACATAGAACAACATTAGTTAGACACATGAGGCACAGCTGTGCTAACAAACAGACTGTGCGGGTTACATTGTACAGAAGAAGTGACACTCAATTGCTAATTCAAAGATAACAGAATGAACTAACTACTGTACTAAAACAGGCAGTGTTACTTTGTAGACATGCTGAGTTCAGAGATATCGGAATCTTCAGGAAATAACCTTTTCTCTGTGTTCCTGATATATCTCACTCCCGCAACTAGACTGCCGTATGTCAAAATATGTTAAACAGAGATAATGGACATATATGTATAAACATGAAACAAGATTATTATATACGTATTACAATTTTAAAGCATTGATAATATTTAGTGTTCAGAGCTCTAAATAACTGTGCACCAAGCAGAATTCAAATAAAAAAAAGAACATCTAAAGATACTTAAGTTTGTTTATCGTAGTATCCATAAGTTTAAGATTAGGCAATGTTGCTGGGTGTACTTTCAAATGTATACATATTACCAAGCGTAATAGTTAATTTAAAATATATGATTTTTACTTATGGCAGTCAGGTTGTGGGAGAGCAAAATATAGTGGAACCTCTATATTCGTGATTAATCTGTTCCTGAGGACCTAACGAAAATGGAATCTGACTGTTCCCAGCCCCCAAAAATGATACACCAATGAATTTAAAAATGTGTTAAAACTTTGTCTGTATTGTACTCGGTAGAACGGTGATAGAAGCGAGAAAGGAGGAATATTGTTAGGGAGGATTATCGCCATCAATTATAACATTTGGTAACTCCAATTCTGGTTATGCCGGTGATTCAGTAGCATTTGATTAACAAAGAACTTGTCTAATTTCGCCTGTTTCTGTTTGCTCTTAAAAATCTTCCTGAAACAGTCGTTGTCACATTATCGTTGGCAGCATTTGGATGCCACTTTTCGACCATATTCTGCATTTGGTCCAATTAGATAGCATTAGAAAGCACGAGGCTGACTATTGGCTAGCTAGGCGGGCTAGTCGATTCGCGGGCGATTGCAGCTCCGGCGCCAGGTGATGGGACTGACGTACATGAAATATACTAACCAATACAGAAACATTTTTTTATCATCAACATGTGACGAATATTGAATCTGGGGCAGACTAACGTAGAGTTTCCACTGTATAATAAAATGGGCGTATGTGAGTGTATGTGGGTCTAGAGGTAGGAATTATGTGATACATATCAATGTTGGAAAGGCAAAAATGCTTAAGCGACAATTTGGTCAAAAATGAGTTAAATATGCAGTTTTGATCAGTTTTTTTTTTCTGAATCGAATGCTCTGACTCCAGTTTGATTCTGAAAACTCTTGTGGCCCTTCAGCCATCTAAAATATTATTACTGTTTGGGAGAAGACTCGACTCAAGTGACACAAGTTTGGGACTATTTAGCTTTTTATCGCTTCAGGTAACTCAGTGAGAGCATTGAGCTCCCCGAGTTATCTTTTTTTTTCAAAAACCAACCAGGTATTGAAGACTAAATTGAACTAGATGAATTTTATTGGAAACAAACAAAAAAACTTTAAAGTGTTCTGGTGTAAACTTCCTGAAATGTCGCTTCAGCCCTTTTGCCTTTCCAGCGACGATATGTTAATTGCAAAGCGGTGGGTGAATTTGAAGAGATCAAGTATCGTCGCCATATAACCAAAACTCAAAAACTAGCAATTTATAGAGAGAAATTTGAAAAATTTTCAATTCTTCAAACATCACCTTTAGAATTACAGTAAATATTATTTAATATATTTGTGGTAAAAATACTTTCAATTACATAGTTGGTTTTTTGCTATCCAAGTGTAAAACTGAATTAGGAAAATAAGCTCAAATATACATTAAATTCTAAAGAAATCAATTTCAAATACAGTTATTTTCAATAAAATATGATTAATACATGCACAAATGAAATTTCATGTAAAATAATGTATTTTTATCTTAAACAGGCTTTCATATAATAAAGTTAAAGACATAGTATAATTGATGTATTTAACCTTTACGCCGCTACGTGCATAGATGTATGCGCGAACAAACCGTGCTTCCAGCGCTATGCGCAATTATGCGCTCCGAATAATTCGTTGTATACACTATAAACACGTCACGAATTTAGCCGATAAGTGAACCAAAAAATAGTTCAATTCTTGCTCTTACTGTCATCTTCTGGTGACTAGTGAAAACTTCTGATTTGTTTACATAAGGCAGATTGAAACCTAGCGTAGTGTGCGTGAGGTCATCTCATATGATTTCAGCTTGTGCGTCGATGAGTACACTCATAATCATATAAGCACTGTGTTGGTATGTGTAAGCAGTACTGAGATGCCGCCTGATTTCTTGTTATGTCTCACTGTTTACGATATTAGAGGCGCATCCTGAGATCTATTGTATATTAATATAGTTTATCATACTTAAGATGAAACAGAGAACATATTAGGATAAGCTAATCATAAATCTGTCACGAACTAAGAGAGTTATAGCAGTTTAAATGATGAGTTGTGGTTGTCAAAAAGAGTGCTGCATATGAATGTAATTTTGTTTACATAAGGATCGCGGCATAAAGGTTAACTACACGGAATGTAGATATAAGAAGGCTATAATATCATTTATCAATATTAATTTAATGTAATCAAAAACTATGCTTTACTATTTTACTTCTATTATTTCTTTTCATATGAAAAAATAATTTTCACTGTTAAATGTACCTTTATATGTAAAAACCCACTTGGACGTTTACAATAACGTAAATAAATAATGTATAAAAGTTTTAATAAAACAACATGGCAGCATTTTACGTATCTATAAATAAGTTGATATGTAAAGTTTATTGAAAGGAGAGTTTTCGAGCTTTGTAACTTTCGTGAACTTTTCAGATTAGTTTAACTTAATAATAATAACAGTGAACTTATATAGCGCAGTTTTGTGATATTTCACCTCAAGTTCACTTAGACTATTTAATTCCTCTTATTTGGTTCAGAAACTTTATAGTTTGTGTCAGATTTTCTATAGTGTAGACAATAAATTAATGAATTGCGTGTGCTTTGGTTCTATTTGGCTTATTGGATAATACCTTTTTGGTTCCTATGCAATCATAAAACCGGCCAAATTACATAACCTATTTTTTTTTATTTATGTGAAATATTAATAAGTACAAACATTAAGATTTGAAATATGTATTAAATTTTACTTTCGTGAAATATCCATTTAAATATAAAGAATTGATTTATGAGAATATTATATATTTAAGTACATATGAATAAAGCACATACGGCAATCAATAAATATTATTTGATAAACAACACATTAAATCACATTATGTTCAAATTCAAATACAAAAGTTTCCTGAGGTCAAATGGTAACTTTTTACAAACTGAAAAAAATTCAATTAAATGTGCTATTCCTCACCAAATATGTACCTACTATATATATTTTGAATACATAAAAATAAGTTATTTTTCTAACTCATTTCTGAATAATAAAAATCTCACGACAATAATTCTATAATATTATTTAAAAATACATATGTGAACACATATAGTATGTGACTATGATATAATAATGACAGAATCAATTGTGCTTTAAAGGCACGGCTTGGACGTATGATGTTCAAATCACTTATATAATATTGTATCTGATCATTGCACCCACTTTAATCAAATATAATATTATGGATGCAATAAAATGCAGTTTACTCGGCCATCTAAAATTATTGCCTTAGCAAAAGCATTGTTGTATTCATAAACATTTTAAAAGTTTACTTACAAGATAAATACATACAATATATAAAATTTGCTTTATATGTACTGAAATATCCACATTTAAAATGAATGATTTATAATAAACATAATTATTTGATATAAAGTAATAAAAAAATTATGAAGAATGTTTTTATGAGGCAAGAACATAGTACATAAGATATATGCAAAATAGATAATATCAAAATACATATTAAACATAATAATTCCATACAAATTAAGGTACACATGTTTATAACAACTCCCAAGATAATAAAAGACAAAAAATATATATTCTAAATAATTGATAACGGGTTAGGATAACATAAAATTTGAGTTATAAAAATATTATATTTATCATGCATGCACTAGGAATCCATCATCGCATGAGTCACCTTAAAATGCTATTATTGTATGTGAGAAAAAATAAAATCAACCCATTACAGATTATATAAGTTGCAAATGACAAGCCTTAGTAATAAACTTGCCAATAAACCAAAAAGTGGTTATGCATTTGTCTGTGTTGAAAAGGGGCCAAATGTGACTTGTGCGGAGACGAATTCGCATTGACGAAATGAAATAATGAAAATGTTACTCTCACCACCCAGTTACGAAAAACATACAAACATAATCACAGTTAGAATATCCAATATTAATTATTCTGATCCTTATAAGCATTAATAATGACATAATTCAAAACAATTAATTCTACCGTTCCCCTTAAGTTAATAATATCAAATCAGATCTTATTCCTTCAATACATTATTCTCCTCTAGCAAAAAAATTATGTATGTATATAATTTTTTTACTTGAGATAAATCCTAAGTGCTGTTAAAATACAAGAAAATTCTCAAATATTCGAGACAGTGGATTATCGTTTAGAAAAATATGGGTTTTAATAATAAAATAAGTAAGGATATTGATTACATTGGTGGCTTGACGTAGTTTAACTCTCTCATAACCACAAAGGGTACCTTCCGATAAAGACAATCTTAAAATACAAACTCAATATGGCATAAACAATCTGTGTCTTCTTGTCTAATTTACCCGATGATTGAGAAATATTCACTGTTTTAGGGGGTTACTGTGAAATTCAAGGATGTGATTATTGGCGACATTCCAAGAAAAAACCCCTAAAGAAGTTTTTGAACAGAGCAATAATTTATTTATTTTATATTTAATTTGGAAGTTGTCAAAAACTTGTACTGTGGTCATAGTTTTACAATAGATCAATCGTTTATGACGTCATCGCTGACATATATATATATATTTATTTTTTTACATAAATACCGCACAAGAGTCTCAACTTCTCCCAACCGTCTAGAGCCAGTGAGACTATGGCATCCCCAATAGGGGTATGTTGTGAGGCTGAAGGTAGTGGGGAGGGGGAGGAGATGAGGAAGGGGAAGGTTGGGAAGTACCTGGCTATTCAGGTCTGGTCACCAAACACGGCTAAAGCCATTTCAAGCAACGTTTCGATTCTGAATGGTGGTCTTTCACCAGGGCGATACTTAGAGTATCTACCACTCTGGAACGTGCCGCAAATATACTGTGTTATATCAATTAAATGTGTTATGACACATATTAATTAAATAAAATTTATTTGCGCACGCCAGGTTCGAACCCGCTACCTCTGGATTCGTAGTTGAGCGTCTTTCCACTCGACCATGCAGGCCGTCATATATGGTGATCTATTGTAAAGGTACAACTACTATACAAGTTTTCAACAACTTTCAAACTAAATATTTCTTTTTTTTTTAATGTAGAATTGCTCTGTTTGAAAAACTTCACTAAGATTTTTTTCTTAGAATATTGTGAATAATCACCTCCTGAAGTATCAGGATACCACCCTAAAACACGATATATAATATAAGCAATCATTGATAATAGAAATAAAAGATATCTAAGACAATTGGTTCCATTTAAATACAATAGAAAGACAAGATCGCGCAATGCCAATTCAATATAGCAAAAATATTCTCACAAATCTGTGTTTTCTTTTCTAACCATTTTCCTAATCAATAGTGAATGAGAAATACATTATATTTATAAGCAATTATCGATAATAGAACTAACAGAATATCTACGACAGTTGGGTTCGTTTGGATTGCGGATAAAATCAAGCGTTTTTATGACAAGACTAAAGCAGTTCGTTAGCGGGACTACTGACCTCCTGCAACAGGTCCTGGGCTGCGATGGCCTTCAGAACGTTCTTCTTGGACGTCTCCTGGAGTTCTCCGCCGATGACCAGCTCATCGAGGATGAAGTAAGCCTTTTCAAAATTGAAAATTATGTCCAGTTCGCATACCTTAAAAAGAATATTTTTGAAATATTTTTAAACATAAGTACCAATTTTATGCATAAGTTTTTCGATTCCATTTACTCGAAAATGCTTTGGTATGTTTAGTGAAATAAATAATTAATAATTGACTCAATTTGATGGTAGATAACCCAGTGGGTAGGACGCTCGACTAGCAATGGAACGAATCAAGCTTGATAATCACAGTGGGTATTCCCTTTTCAACGTGAGTTATACTTAGAGAAGGGTGTGTGCTATAAATCTATGGGTTTTATAGTTTCTTTATTTAAGTAAAACTTGTTGTCTATAACTACTGGCTTTTCAATGTGATAATCTGACAAGATTTTCAACTGCCAAGAAGCAGTGGGAACCCCTTATATTGAGGAATTTAGTTAGGTGGAAGAAAATGGGGATGGGGTAGGGTTAAAAGAACCTGGGTATTCAAATCTAGTAATTTAAAATAGCTAAAACCGAGGAGTGTCCAGTTTAATAATAATAAAAGAATGAAAAAAAAAGATAAATTTCTGAGAAGAAATGGAAAATGAACACATTTTTTGAAAGCTTTTATAATTTTAGCAAAACTCCGATACATATATAAAGCCATCTCAATAATTCCAAATGGTTCACTGGAATACATTCTGAGAGTAACATCCACACTGTTAAACAAAGATTAAAGTACGACAGGTGAAAGACTTACACTTCCAAAGTATTTGTCAAGGAGCTCTACGTGTCGGTGTATCAGCTCGAGGGTCAGCAGCTCGTTATCTCCCTGGTCCACGGCGCAGCAGAAGTAGAGGGAGGCATACCTGGAAGCAGATCAATGTCATACTTATTGAACTGTTGCATTGAACTCCCTTGGCAAACTCATCATATGGGTTAAAAATATCTTATTGTCTAAGCTCCGTTGTAACCTCTCTCTTTCTCGTAAATGACCCACGCATTAGAAAGAGATATTACATAGAGCTCACAGCGGTAGGACCATAGTCATAATAATCTGCCTCTGTTTCTTTATCAGTGGCCACAAGCTTTTGTAACCTAATCCTTATCATTCTCTTCCCCCCATTTTTTTCCACTGCACAACATTTTCCAGTTGCTATAGTCCCTGTAGTTTTGGGCAGTGTAAAACTTGCATGGTGTTCACAAAAAAGGCATAAATCACACTGATTGAAGTGAAATTCTTAGTAAAAATCTGCTGCAGAAACGTATGAGACGTTGAAGAAAATTTATGGTGATGTGTGTCTATATCACAATGAACGACGGAAGAACAGAGATTACTATGACTGATAATAAAATAAACGATGGTGTAATTGTTAGAAAAAGACGTTATCTAAACATTCAAGCAGTTCCTGAAATAGCAAAAAGCAATTTATAATGAAACAGTTGGACAGATTGTACATGATAACCTCATGTGTACTTACTACATGGATGATATAAACATCCCAAAGCTGGTGCCAAAAACTTCTCACTCCCGATCAAAGTTACGACAGGCTAAAGCGTGTCCAACTACGTATTTTATACAATTGAATTCAAGCCCGTGCTTCACTTTTTGCTTTCCTTAAAAAGACCCATCACACATCGTCCCCAAAGATGATACAGGCCAGGGGCGGCATAAGTAAAAAAAATTGAATACAAAATGAGCGTAGACCTTTTATAAACCACTTTAACGTCCTTCCACTCCAGGAAGGAGCACATCTTGGGCTTGCGCGCCAGCACAGTGGTGATGAGCTCCCGCGTAATCTTCTTCTTCAGCTTGTCGGGGTGCGCCACGTACCACTTCTGCAGCCGCAGCTTGCCCTGCCGGCTGAAAAGTAGCATGAATTGCATCTGGAAATAAACAATTGTTGTTAGCTTTGCATTGTTAATTATCAGGACAGATGTTTTGATATAAGGTGTTAGAAACTTAATATTAGATAATCCTCTTTGTATGGTGGTGGAGAGTTGTTAGTTGGGAGTTGGCCATAAAGGGATGCTAAGGTTATTCAGTCAAACTGGTGGAGTGGACATTCTTCAACGATATATTCTGTAGTTTGTATGAATTACACGTATTGTGTGAATGTGGGCAAGGTAATTATCAGCTAATAATATTATTATTTCAAAGAAGGGTACATGACTGTGACAGATGCAAAATACAATAAAAAATTATATGCAAAATACAATCGAAAAGAAAACCGAATATTTGCATGGCTAAATGTACAATTCTCACGTTCGCCTTTTGCATTTCCCTCTTAACCTAACCTGACTCAATAGCGCTCCACTTCTTATTGCACCATTTGAACAATCCCTACATACGTTCTACATGTTGGGTTCGATTGAGTTAAGAGGAGCATACATAATGCAATTGTGAGATTGTTGATTGAATCACGCAAAATCCTGCAGTTTTATTTTCTTTATTTTACATCTGTATAACAGTCCTCTGCCTCATAATACACACACATGGGTTGTGTATACAACATGTATATCACTGTCAGTCTTTGTTAATATAGGATACACCAATATCCTTGAATGTAATACAAAGAAGATTAAATTATCATTTCCTCACCATTCTATATGAGAATATTGGTATTTGCCAAATTGTTAAACTAAATACATATATGGTAACACTACTAAAACTCATCGAGGAGTTCTCCCTACAGCTTTAATTAGAATACTGGTTATTTCTGAAGAACCAATATCATAATAGGATTTGTAAACAAAACCAGGCAGCAGACAGAATGAATGCTAACGAGTTTTGGCCACAAAACAAAACTATTAAGAAATCAGTACTTCTTTTATGCCGGCTTTTAAATCTGAAATAATAATAAAAAAACAAAAATATTTGTGGTCTATTTCACACGAATTGGTATAGCAATGTCTCCGCTAGTTTGTATGCAAATTGATTTCCTGGGATAGATAAAGAAACACCTTTCTGTAAATGTCGGAGCACACCTTTACATTCTATAAATTGCTTACCATTTTGGCTAGTTTGTAATCTTAATGTTTATGTGAAGAATTTCTCGAAAGACCTCCACAAACGGGAGTGGATAGTATACCTTCCATTAATTAAAAACCACAAAAATCGAAGAAAATTGACAGATTGACAGATGACGTGCTTGGTAAAATAGGTATTTGACTTTGTTTTAGAGATGGTCGATATTCCTGCCCCGGTTAAAAGGAATCGGTTCCAAGCCGGTTACTGGAACCGTCGATATTATTTCTCAGAGGAACCGGTTCCTTTTTTTGGTAAATAAAAAATCGATATCATTTGTCCGAGAAACCGGTTCTGGCCATGCTTTTGGCTTAAAAGGTTATTTTCACGAGTTTCACAGTTGCAGTGCTTTTCGTTTTTCGAAGATCGCTAGCACTCCCCCCATGAAATAAAATTTAGCCTCAAGGATTACTTTCTTTATAATATAAAAATCTTATTCGTGGAACTTTTTTGGCACCAGGAACCGGTTTCAAAAAGAACTGTATTATAAATTTAAATTAAAATAGGGACCAGGAGCACATAAATCAAAGAAGCTTAATGAATTAGTTTGGTCTACTCAACAATAGATGTCGTTACATTTAAATATAAAGACCACAAAATAAACTCCTCACATTTGAATCTTAGGTACCAGGAGCACATAAATCAAAAAAGCTTAATGAATAACTTTGGTCTACTTAACAATAGATGTCGTTACGTGTAAATATAAAGACTCTAAAATAAATTTCTCACATTTAAATCTCAGGGACCAGAAGCACACAAGTTTAGAGATACCGCATTTGTATGTAAGGATATGAAGGTAAAATCAGATTTGTACGTTTTAAAAGTTTATTTAATATGCATTTTAAAGTTATATTAACATGCATAATAACAGATAAGCTTTAAATAAAATTTGTTTCAAACATTTAGTTTGCGATATCTGGAAGACGTGGTGACTTTTTTTTTAAGGGCCTGGTATCAGAAGTCCAGTATGTTGCAAAATATTGGCATTTTGAAAAGGCCAACCTGCACTTTTTGTTTGAGTCTTCTACTAAAAAAGTTCTGTGTTACTGAATTGATTCTTCTGAGTTTCAGGTACACTCAATTTCCGATATCACCATCCCTACTTTGTTTGAGTTTATTTTATGGCTGTAAAGTGTTGTAATAAATATTTTTTTTTCTTTAAATTATATGTATAATCGTGATTTTAGAAAGGTGAATTTATTTTCTTCATTTTACAGTGGGATTTAACTAACGTTATGTTTTTTCTGCCTTGTATTGATTTTGAATGTCTTACAAATAATATTTTTTATTGGTAAAGGGGTAGGATGTATGAATAAGTAATGAACAATATATATATTTAAATTTTGCCTTAAATGAAGGTTTTGAAAGAATGACAAGGCACTTTTATATCAGAGGGCAGATTTTTTTGGGAGTACGATTGATGTACTATAAAGAATGTGTGAATGATTCAGCGTAACAGGTCGAGGGATCTTCCATAATTTTAACGAAGAGGTAACTAATATCAGTACATGGATTATAATTTTAGAACTGGTTTTTTCTGGTTTTAAGAACGGGATTTTTCAAATTATTATTTAGCCTCTATTCAATGTTCGGATTTTTTTAATGAAATACATCTAAAGGCATTAATAATTAATTACCGTTTATATACTTTAATGCCAATTAAAAATGGATCAGAAATCTATATAAAATTGATAATTTAAGGATTATAATGATATACATATTTAATTTACCGTCTCGGGTTTTTTATCCAGTAAAGACCTTTTCCCTAAGAAGTCACTTATGTAAACTTAAATTCAGTCAATTAAATACAACCATCAGATGGTGATAGCAAAAGGCCTAATGAGCCGCAGTACTAATTAGATACACATTATGAGGGGTATTTGTATAAGCCTCAGCTAGTTAGCAAAGGATTACGAAAGAATCCATAAAATCAAAAAAAAAAAATTACCGTCTAACGCCAGCTGGAGCTGTGTAAATGTCAACTTTGACACATCAATAAGAATGTGAGACTTGAAGGTTAATTTGCCTATTTCCTAGTAAAACTGCTGCAGGCAATTTATATCAAAAGTGAAAGCATTGGTTATTTCGTTCCAGATTGCGTATCTCATCATATGGCTGTTTTAGAATTTCTGTTTGTTGACACTGAGCGCTTGCATTTGATTCACAATGGATGATATCTGCGATTTACTTTCTACTTATAATGGACGTGATAAGGTAAGTCCTGGCGTAGCTGTAATTTGAATTACCGATATATAAATTAATGTTGATTAAATATAATCTTTACCACTAAAATACGTTTCAAACTTGTTCAAATATTTGTTCTAATCTAATTGAAAAGGGGAGTTTCTAATAAGACATTTACTTTATATGGAGAGAATGAAAATTGTGCATCTAAAAGTTTTTTTTATAGTTTTACAATACTTACATAGTAGGTTCAGTGACTAGATTGGAATAGACAGGTATACCTTCGTCGGCAAGGCGGTGCTGTAGTGACTTTTCCTTTGATTTTCCACAGCAAAAGACTTATCATTTAATTATTACAGTCTTTTGCTCAATATTTTCTTATCCATTTTTTGTATGGACAACCTACTCCTTGATTTACTTTTCTCCGTTTTTTCGTACAAAAAGTATGAATTATTTTCTACTATAAAAATACCATCTGAAAACATTTTGTTTTCATTCTTGCAAGAACCTGTTTCCTGATCTTCCTCTCAATTTTTCTTAGCTTGTAAACTTCTATCTTTAATTAATATTTCATCTTCTTTTTTCTTAAGGTGGTACGCCTGGCCTGTTATGCCCTCAAATTATGGGGAAGCACCTCCAAGAATGAGGGTCTCCTCCGAGCCAGCAGCAAACTGTCGGCCACCAGAGCCACCATGAGGCTGTTTGATGACCTGCCCATGCTCAAATACACCCTGGAGTACGGACTGGGCAAAGATGTAAGTACAAACTCAATGGAACGGAAACCGTTCGCCTGGAGCTGACTGACTGTTGTTTTAGAGCTGCTTTACTTTACCTGCTCTATGATGTATGTATTAGAATCCTCTGTTTATATTGTAGGGTTCTGAATCTTCCACAATGCATCATTCTCAGTTCCATCCATATTGTTGGAAATGCATATTTAATTTCACTGCAATACTTATAACGAGATAAATGTTGAGTAAAACGCAGTACTCACACAGGTGTATTGCTTGCGTACAACATGTTTCAAACTGGTTATTCGACTTCAGTAGAAACAACTCCAGTGAAATTAAAAAAAGTTCATTTTTAATATCATAAATAGAACCAACTTTTCGAATAACTGTAAAAAACCTTTTCGATATTCAACTGCGATGATTGTATACACTTATTGCCCCTTTCTTGCTAGTAAAAATAAGTAGGCATAAGCAAGAAAAAAGGCAGTTTCACAGTGACAAGTGTATATATATATATATGTACCGATACACAGAATCCTAAATTTAAGTTGTTTTAGTCCACTCTATTTGGGAGAATTATAAAAATGTATTAAGATACAATTTTTACTCAATCCATTCTTCGAGAGATTTTTTAATTATTTTTCCCATTTGATTATTTCTCAATTAAAACTATGTTTACCTTATTCTTTGTATAAATTGTCATTAAAAAGTCTAATGGTGGCAATTGTGACACTGGAATTATCATGAAATGTGACAGTTTATAATAATATGTGATGATTTTTTGTTAGATAGGTACTATACTATTATTTTTAGTGTATGGATAAATCACAAAATCTGTTTCATTTACAATGTTGCAATATGTTTTTTTGATTTTTATTCCAAAGTTGAACCATAAACATAATGATTGTATGTACATACTTACAAAACCAGTTGCAGACATTTAATTTGCATAGACGTGAATGATAATAGAAACCAGCCAATGCCAAATATGAAAATTTGTGGTCGACCTTTTCATAGCAAAATTCTTTGAACCTTTCAATCCGACACTTACACAGCGCTGTTTTGAATGACCTCGGCTATGTTTATTAATTAACTAACCATCACATTGTTTCTCCATCTTCGTCTCGGCACACACTATTTGCTTAATTCATATTCATGCATCGTTTAATCAACACTCTTCTGTTATTCTGACTCTTGACATGATCCGACTCAAGTATATGATTCACTTGATCATGCCACGTCTTCCCCGGGTGTCCCTGACTTCTTCTACCAATCACTTTTGCATCATGTAATCAACAATTTGCACTCCTTACTCGTCCGCTCCACATGCTCAAACCATCTAAGTATCCCTGTCTTATTCTTATTAATTACGCTTACATCAGCTTCGGATTCTTTCCAGATTTCCACATAATACTGTAATACGGTCACACACGATTTTAGCACACATACACCTCAGAGATCTAATTTATACTAATGATATTTATTGAAACGTAGTTTACAACAATTACTGAACATGTGTAGTGTATAGCCTCTTCCCTATTGTGTTTCTTTCTACTTCGCGACATTCCCCAGTTGTGGGCGTTATAGGCCAACAGGATCCACAAGACTCGCAACATTTTTATTTTACAATTATTTTGGATCAAATCGTTTAAAAGTAATATTTTTTCTTCCAGGAACCAGATGGAGTATCCAGTTTTCTCGGCGTATTTGCCAACATCGTAGACCAGCTATTCCTCCCCCTTGAAAAAGTGGGGTGGTTGGGGGAGTTAGGAATAATAAAACTGAGCGAAAAGCAAATGGAAAGATTCGATACGGCCAATACTGTCTTTTGGGTCACCTCATTGTATATCACATTAATCAGGTAAATATAATTTATTTATGGTAATGCAATTTACGGGCAGCATACAACAGAATAAGGGATCTGTGTCTGTATCGCTTTTTATTTAAGATTGGGTACAGGGCAAAGAAAGTTTAAAAAATCTCCATTGTTACTAAATATTCATTTTAAATCTGGCTATCAAGAGCTGTTAATTTATTTTGGAGATTACGTGAGGCTGAATAAACAAATAGAAAAATAAAACATGCTGTGAGGTTTTTATACATAATACAAAATATAATTTAGGAAATACACATGATGTTGAATGACAATGTTTGTTCACCTTATTTGCCTTTAATATAAGATTCTGTTAGATATATATATATATATTTTTTAAAGTAAGACAAACATTCCCGGGTTACAAATAACCTGACAATATTTGAAAAACTCCTACTGCCATCATAAAAAGCTGAAGATGTTGCTTGTGCAATGATGGAGGACTTAGCCAGCAGAGGAATTGAGCATACGACGCCCGGGTGGGAATCCAACGCGTTCTCCACTCAGCTACCGACCGGTCATAATAATTTCTCAATAAATTAAAATCAATTCTTAATCTAATTCTTAAATCTTTTAAGGTTAAATACAAATCTGTTACAAAGATAATATATTATAGAGATCGGAAATACAAGCACATAAAGTCTTAAACTATGGTGACAGTTATTTTTTTTTCAAGGTTTAAATTTATATATCTAAATGTGATACAGTCAAACCATGTTAAGAAGTTTATCAAGGGATCAGCCAAATAAAACTTCTTAAGAGGGAAAACATCTTAAGAGGGTTTTCAAATTTCTCAAAATTTGAGATTAAATTTGACATCTAAATTCAGGTTTTTCTAACATTGTAATATGATGGATAAGTAGATAAAATAAATATGTCGTCAGCTTGCTGCAAAAAAGTGCGTTGTTTTTAAATAAAATTATGTTATTATGAGAAGTCAAAAATTACTTTACTCTAATAGAATTTAAAATAAAAATATATTCCTACTTGCTTTCTTAAACTATGGTGACAGTTATTTTTTTTTTCAAGGTTTAAATTTATATATCTAAATGTGATACAGTCAAACCATGTTAAGAAGTTTATCAAGGGATCAGCCAAAAGTTTAAGAGGGAAAACATCTTAAGAGGGTTTTCAAATTTCTCAAAATTTGAGATTAAATTTGACATCTAAATTCAGGTTTTTCTAACATTGTAATATGATGGATAAGTAGATAAAATAAATATGTCGTCAGCTTGCTGCAAAAAAGTGCGTTGTTTTTAAATAAAATTATGTTATTATGAGAAGTCAAAAATTACTTTACTCTAATAGAATTTAAAATAAAAATATATTCCTACTTGCTTTCGGGTGTTTGTTTAGAGCAACTAGGAAATATTTCATCAAAATATTTTATTCAGAAACTTTTTTTTTTTGCTTAGTTGAACTTAACTACGTATGTTCCAAAATACAAAAAAAAACTAAACTATAAAGTTATCTACTTATACCAAATAAATGTAAAATAATAAAGAAGAATAGCTAATATTTTATCCTTGCGGAAAGAATATTAAGCGACCGCGAAACGTCAACCGAAACCATATGTTTATTTTCATTTTAATAATAACAATGCCTGGGGGATGCACAGGATAAAACGCAACAAAAAGGATGGGAAAAGATGACAAAAATAAAATGTGTCATCCAAATGCTATGTATTATTTAATATTCAGTGCCCGTAGGAATGCTACGCTTAAAATAACAAAAAACAATACTTAATACTTAAAATATAGTGATTTAGTGTGCAAATAAGTTTTCTAAAAATAACATAACCTCAAACCTTAAGTGTCAAATTAAACGAGTAGCTAGAAAAGAACGAGTAGCTAGTCAAATTAAACGAGTAGCTAGTAGCTACTAAGACTTGTGAGGGTCAATTCTGAACAATTTGAATTAGAGATGTCCAGCACTCGAAGCAAAAACCAAACAAATTTTGACGAAAAAATAAACACGGACAAAATGTTCGAGTAAATAGATAAAAAATTTGAAAACCTAAAAAAAGATATATTTGCAAAAATTGAATCCGTAACTATGGAAACTACAAAAAGCATAGAATTCATTAGTTCCCAATATGAGGAACTATTGAAAAAAATGGATATTACAAATAATTTAAATCGCGCTATTGAAGCTGATTTTGAAAACATCAAAAAAGATCACAATGAAAAAAAATGATTATTAAAAAACTAGAAATCAGACTGTCGGACATGGAAAATCAACATTCACACAAGATTGAACACATCTTTTGAACAGAAAAACCACAAGTTTCATGCTGTCAAATTATATAATGCTCTCCCAAAACATATTAAAGATGCCACCGAGATACAAATGTTCAAGAGCAACATAAAAATGTGGCTCAATAACCATGAAGACAAGAAAATTATAAAGATTATGCAGTAATCGTAGAACCAGCGACACCAACGCAGCAACCTACAGTCCCCCTCGGAACAGGAATCCCTAGTGAGGAGGACTGTGAATAAAATATTATTTGTTTTTCAACATATCTGTTTTTCAAAATGTTATATTGTAATTAATAAAAAAATTTAAAAAAAGGTTTAGTCATTTTTACAAAGTGTTACAAATTTACAAACAAGTCTAGTAAAAATACGATCCCATATTAAAAATCTGTCAATTATATCAAGCTGATATTGTAATAGACTGGTTATATGAAGTACCAAGTACCAAACGGCTAATAGGCATCTCTTCAGTACAGGTGCCAATAATCCATTTATTTATGTTCTACCTTGTATAGTATTATTCATTTGCTTTTGTTTGTTATTCATTTACTTTTGCATTTTTCATAAACTTTTACTTGATTACCTACTGTTGTTAAATATTCTAATTAAATAACCACTCATGTATTGTATATTATATGTTGGGCATCATGCCTGTTATATGTACTAAAATAAAAATAAATCACTGGGCAGATCAGCATCTATGGCCGTTGTTCCCGATCAATCTTTGCAACCGTTAAGCCAAAATTTTCCTAAACCTTACTCAAATGTACAATTACGCTCTTCCCAATGCACCCTCTACTTTATTTACACCAATCCGGTAGGGAATCCAAACACCAGGATTAAAGTCGGCTAGCCGAGGGAGAAGTTTGTTTAACTGTCAATAGAGTGAAACAAATGACATTTATAAAGTTTGCATTATTCTGAATTTGAATTCCGTACATATTTATTGAAATAATAACAAGATATGTAGTGGGATTTGACGATACTTTATAAATAGCAGAATGGACAGAAATATACAAAAATATCAGTATATATAGAGGAAGATACCATCAGAATATTAAAAAGAATAACTGTTTTCAAAAGTGGTAATGCATTATTTATGAGCAAATTGAATTTTAACCCTTTAACCGCTAAATAAATATACCTAAGCAGTCGTCCCTACGCGGCACATTTTTTGTTTACGCATTTTTGGTTGAATGTTATTTTTAGAACGACCCTTTTAAGAAAACAAAATCACTATATGAATTATGAACTATCCTCAAATCATCCTCCAACATCAAAGTATCAATAAACATTCACTTGATATATCTTTGGTTTATCAACCCAAATTAAGATAACGCCATAATTGTGTTAATATAAACAAGAGCGGTAAATTTCAACTGAGACAAGGCCATCTATATGGACGCTCTATACGGTTCCCATGAAACATGCGCGCCAGATTCAAAACTCTGACTGAAGGCTGTTCCCGAGCTCTTGGTTTTATTATTTTATACGATAAACAATTTATTTTTATTTTTATATGAATACCGCACAAGAGTCTCAACTGCTCCCAACCGTCTGGAGCCAGTGAGACTATGGCATCCCCAAATAGGGTATGTTGTGAGGCTGAAGGTAGTGGGGAGGGGAAGGAGATTGGGAAGAGGCAGGTTGGGAAGTACCTGGCTATTTAGATCTGGTCACCAAACATGGCTAAAGCCATTTCAAGCAACGTTTCGATTCTGAATGGTGGTCTTTCACCAGAGCGATACTTAGAGTATCTACCACTCTGGAACGTGCTGCAAATATACTTTTTATTATTTTTAAATAACAAAGTAGTTGATAAAGATTTTCAGAGATGTCAATCCACAAATGATTATTCTTATTTTTAAAACAAATTTCGCCCGAATACGGCATAGATGTGCTCGGAAATCGAAGTTGAAACTTGAAAATGACTTTAGTCAGCCGCCGCGTGGTGCGAACGATTTGAAGAAATGACTGAAGTCACTCGCCACGGTGAAAGAGTTAAAGTCAAGAAGGAACTGAGATCAAAATAAAAATGTATCAACAGGTGTGTGTTTAAAAAATATGCAATGTTTGTTTGTGTATTTTAATATGTAAAACAAATATTTTATTCATAATGCAAAAAAATTGTAATTTGCCTTATAACAGATTTATGTTAATTATGCATTAAAGAACTTTGCTCCTGGGGTAATTTTTTGTCTATGGAATTCCGAAGACGGTGAGCGGAGCAATGGATTATGGGGCAATCACCTGAGCTAAGCAAACGTCAGGAAGAGGCACTACACTTAGCTGAAACATTGTGTTGGCCAGCGACATATTGGGAACAACGACCATAAAAGTTCTTAAATAATACATATCAAACATTAGCATAATCAATAACCAATTAAATTTAATGTATAGTCCCATTCTTAATACGTTCCCGGTAAACCGATCTGCTCCTCCGTACCCCTTTGACCTATCCCATTTCATCTGCTTCCTTGAAATAAATTTAGTGGTTTAAAATAAAGTATTTGCTTAGTCTTATTATGGCAGACCACAATACAATTTTACTGCTTAACACAGATGTATAATATTGGTCTTAGTTTTTAGATTTATTTGAACTCTTCTTTCTTAATGCTACCAACATCTATTTCCTTCTTTTACATTTAAATGTAAATTCCACGTTCCTTTCAGATGCCTTAAACAGTTAAGGCTAACTATGAGGCGACGCTCCCGCAGCTTAGGTGCGTCACAGACTCCCGAAGTCCAGTTTCAGATTGCAGCACGGCACATGATGGAAACTATCACCTGCATCAAGCTCATGATGGATGTGACCCACGCTGTCAACTGTCTTCCCGAAGGCTGGTTATGGGGAGGAAAGATCGGCGGAGTGAATGTTGGACTAATTGCAACAATATCTTCACTAATTGGCATAGGAATGCACTTTGCAAAGAAGAAGTACATGAATTAGGTCTAGCTTAATTGATTGTCGTAAGTTAATAAGTGGTCCGATTTCAGATGATTTCTTTTCATCTGTGCATAGAAAATAGTTCTTTATCAATATATCAAAATGCAACGTCTTCTTTTTCATATTTTCTAGTTCCTCTCCAATCAATGGAGTTTGAATGCTATTCAATATCTATTGAAATTCTAAATTTTCGGACAACTTGTATAAAAAAAGGCACCTTGCGGATTACGTTTTCAGAGAAAAATTCCATACGATAGGTTGAAATTTCGGCAAAAAAATTCAAATGAAAAACTTTTTTTCTATAAAATTCCGAAAACATTAGAAATCATTGCGTACTTCTGCTACCTACATTATGTATCCTCTTTTCATCCACGTCAATATATGCAATAATACGGTAGTCATTCATTTGTACACAGTGGTAGTTGGTAATTTATTGGTGTAAATAAATGGAATGATAAAACACCCACATTATTTTGCACAGGAGGCGTACTAAGTTTTGATAGATTTCTACTATTAACTGACTTGAATTGACCAATGTTTTTAATGTAAAAAAGTTTATTCTGCAGGCAGAACAGACCAAGTACCTGTGTATTTTTAAGTGATAGTAAAATTGTAGATAAAATTATGCAAAAAAGAATTGCTTCAAATGCGTGGAAAATTTACATGTGTTTTGTAAAACTTATTGGTTTATTTATAAACCCCTGCTCAAACTTTATAATGAATATGAAATATCTTTTAGTAGATATACATGATTGTTGTTACCAATTATGTATGTTTTCAAACATTTGCTCAATTATTGTTTTAAAAATTTCTGCATCAAATGACCTTACTTGAACCATAATAATAAACATGATCATGATGTACTTAAATATGTATTACTAACTTATTTAGATTTCCTCAGACTAATACAAATTCAATGTGTAGAATATGAGGAATGAACCATTGTTTAAATACAGAGTTATACAGTAAAACCTCCTCGAGAAGTTTTCTTTTTACGGTACCTTAAAAACCCCAGGGGAGTTTCACTGTTGATGACATCTAGGTGGTTTCTCTTGTTCAATCAACTGAGTAAATAACTAGCTAGGTCCTTCAGTCGGCTCTTGATGGACAAACCATTTTTCTTTCGACAAAATTACTCTGGGTGTTATGCCTATCTATCGGCGACCTTGGTAGCGTAGTGGTCTATGCATTTGACTTGGAATCCAGAGGCTAAGAGTTTGATTCCAAAAATACATTAACATAGATTTTTTATTTAATACATGGGCACTGTCAGGTCTGGGAGTTTTGATGTTCATTACTAAATTTGATGACCCTAAAAGAACATTGATTGATAAATCAGTATGCAGGCACTGTATAAAAATGATTAATTGTGTTAAAAAATTTTATATTAGTGTATAGATTATTCCTTAACTTTGTACCATCTCCGTGTTGCTCAAGAATCTATACTTTGTTCACATGATTTTATTTTTTTGCACATTTTAATTTCTTCTCTATAAAGTGTTTAAATATCTCACTTCAACTACCAGTTACACTGTATAATACCGACAGCAATTTTACATAACTTGTATTGTACAAATTGAAATACAAAAGCTGACTGATTTATAATTTTTTTAAATGCGATAGGTATTTCAAAAGATAATTATTTATTGCTGAAGATATTAAATATGTATATATCATACCATCAATATGATAAATTATAAGTATCACAGCCATATTTGATAGAAACACACTACTCACACAGAAACATTTCTTGCATACAGCATGCTTCTGATTTGTTATTTGACATCAGAAAAGAAAATTCCAGTGCAATTGAAGGAAATTCATTTTCAATATAATAAAAAGGACATCTGAAACTTTTCAAATATTCAAATTTGGACAACATATACACTTGTTGTCCCTTTCTCCGTAAAATCAATAAGTAGGTGTAAGCAATACAAAAGGATGTTTTTTAGTTTTGACATTACTGTTGGAAGTAATGTCAAACCTTAAAAAGTATATATACACCAATACACACAATCCTAAGTTTGGGTCAACTCTAATTATACGACCTATAAATACAATACAATTTCAAGTATGCAGTTGATAATTCCTGAATTGATTATTTATCTTGTTCTGTCCCGTGCTATCATATTATCACCATAAATTATTGTTGGAATATATAAATATACAATGTACATATTGAATATTAAGTACATAGATTGACAAAAGTGATTATTTTGTATAAAATATATTGTACTAAGCTATAATCTATCTATCTTTGGTGCTTGATACAAAATCTTCAATATCAATCAAGTCGGCCTTAAGCATTTTAAATATTGTTAATACTTTGTCAAATCTGTTAAATAACTATTAATAGCGTACCCAAAAACACTAACCTCAACCTTATTTTCATTTCTATTCTCATACTTGGTTTCCACAAAAAAAATTACCCCAAAAACAAGGTTTTTGACTTAAGTACCAAAGATATAATACATTTGACTTATGTTTTAGTAAAATAGACTTGCCAATCATAAAATATAACTGTTGATAGGTATATAATACATAGTATCTTCTTATCAACATAAAGATTAGCCCAACTTGCCTGTAATTCAACATCAATTTATTTGTAGGCAAATTTGAAAGGAAACGGATACATGTCATTACTAGACATCGGGTTATATGCATAATGCATATTTGAGCCTTTTTTCGTCTGTTTATTTCAAGCATGTTATTCTTCAAAATCAAGCTAAACAAATGTCTTTAAAACTTTGCAGTCATTGTGTATGCACCCCCCTCTCAAACGAAATTTGAAATAATCCTGAGATATCAGTTGTACTCCAAAACTCCGTCTAATCATTATATTTTAGCAATGTTTTAACCTTCATTGAAGTATGAATTAAATTCATAGTTGCCTTTTGTTTCTGATCTTACAATAGAATTTATTTGAAGTACCTTCAGTTTTGCATCTAACATAAAACTTTATTTGCAGCCAAATTTGAAAGGAAACTGATGCATTACTTTGAAGGGAAGTTTTAATTTCCTTCTAAATTTGAAATAATGTTACATTTTACCTGATTTTAGAAGAGAATTTGTTTAAATTACATTGTTTCTAACAGCATCCTCACCTTTGCGTCTAATACTTTATTTATAAGCAAAATTGAAATAAAAGGGATACATTCATTACATTGGAGTGAAAGGTCAATTATTTTGTATACTAATTAAATTAGTAATGTACATTCTAAGATGGGCAAACACCTATTATGTTAATAAAAGGATTATTGAAATAGATACATTTTTTTGATTGTTGGAATATTAAATTTTTTATTGATGGAATGTGACATGTTCATAAAATGTGCATTACAATGAAATGGGTCAGAAAAATACATGATATTCTAAATAAAATGACATAAAACAGGTTTTCGCAATATGATGTCAGGCTGTGACATATGTTATGTATTTCACATAGTTTTTTTATGATGACCTGATAAAATAAGTAATAAATTGTAAAAAACTGTGTAGCAAAAACTCAATACTAAAAGAAAATGTACGCCAGGCTGACTTTTGACCCTAATCTGAATGTATGGACATATATTCTAATCTCTTCATTTAAATTGTATTGACTTTTGTAATATTTTTCGACGATTCAGAAAATTTTATATTGATGGAATGATAATATTTTTTAAACAACCATTTATAGTAGTGTATTAAAGAAGAAAAAATGTTTAACAGAACAAACACGACAACAAATAATGTTTAAAATAAGTAAATGAAATACAGGAACTTTGTTTTAACACAACTACGTGTTTGTTAATATGTCAGATGTAGACCAGACCAGGTATGGCTTGTGCCTGAGCTGGGTACGTACTTGTACAGGGGAGACCTGGTCAGGTAAAAAATGAGTGGATTTGAAGCAAGAAACGCTGGGAAAGAGTTTGCCCACATATAGAATGGACCGATATACTAAAGAGGTGGGAGAGAGCCGTCAAGAATCAACAAAACTAAGAGACATTGGTGAGAGGTCTGCAACCAAAGCTGGAAGGAAGGTTATAGAATAAGAGTAAGTAGCAATTGAACAAAGTTCTTGTATATGATTCATGTCACACAAATGAAAATTTAAAATAATTAATCAGTATAGTAAACATTGTCAAAAGGATGTCGTAAATAATAAGTTGGCATCTAAAAGTTCAAAACAATTTATCATAAATTATTAGGAATAACAACGCGTGTTTGAAATGTCCCTGATTTATATGTATTTGTAATTCATCCCCAAATTATGAATTGATATGATGCTAGCAAATATTTTTTGATACGGATTAGACCTTCACAATAAGCAGAGAAGTACAAGAGATAAAATCTGTTTGCGAAAGGAAGAAAGGGATGAGTCAAATTAAACCCAAACGAAATTAGTACACTTTACTTTTCATATGATATTGTTTTAAATCTTGACTGATATAATTTTTACTTGCAAGACACGAAAACAAAAAAAGGGGTGACACTTTTACTTATTAATTTCGCACACAAAATACCCAAAAACACAAATTTAATAAGCCCACTTAAAAATACAATGTTTGAAATAGTTTCCTAAACACTGGGTTTGTCGCAGAAATTTTTTAAAAGTTACTTATAGCACAAACACCAGGCAATAAAAAGTTGTTTTATGAATACATTTTGCGTCTTGGGAAAATCTGGCAAAGCCTAAGAAAAATATATTACATTACATTTGCTCCTGACCTGACCTGACTAGTAATGATTTCTACCTACTAACTTCCAAAGCTTTATAAAATCTACAGATGAAATTACATTCCTAAAACATATGTTTTGACTTTATAAGTAGCTTCGATAAAAGTGTGCTAAAACTTCCTATCATATTATTTCTAACCCTCTTATAAAACAAACTCCCTTTTATTATTTTTAACTTAGATATCTTTCATATATCACATGCATAATATTTTGTTTGTATTTGGGTTTCTGAATAGAAACTGTCAAGTTTTAAAGATTAACCGGGTCTTATTACATTCATTCAGGGTGGTACCGCAAAACTCCAGCGAGTAATTATTCATGAAAATCTAAGGAAAAAATGTTAATAATTCTTTTTCACTAAGGCCCAAATAAAAAAGTTGATATATTATATATTTGCTTATAGTAATGATAATCAATCCTTTATAGTAAACATTATACCGCCCATTACAGGCAGTAAATCTGCAGCTATTGGCTTGCTAAATGCGAAATCATGGGCGGGTACCTACTCCCACCAAATGTTAGCGATTAAAAAGTATTAATTGTTGTGTTTAAAAAACCACATTAGGATTTCATTCTTAGAATATCATGAATAATCACCTCCTAAAGTTTCGCGGCACTGCCCTGAAACACCCTGTTTATAAATGAGTAATTTTTTAAGTATAAATATTTGTGACAGAGACAAAAAAAATATTACCTACCTTAAGAGAGGTCTTGGTGAATATCCATCAAAAACACAATTTTCTAATTTCTATTATATTTAAGAAGTGGAATTCGACATTTAAAAATGCTTTTAACTAAACGCAAGTTTATTTAAAAACACCCTGCTTGTTGTAATTTTTGTGTTATGAAAGTTATACAAATGTGAATGGAGAAAACAAAAAACAATAATTTTTAACTAATAATAATAAATGGATAACTTTTATAGTGCAGTTTTTGCAGGAAAATCAACTCAAGGGCGCTTACTTAACACATTGAACATTGTTGGGGTCACCGGTGACCGGCACCTTTTTGTAAAAATGGGGCTGTGGGGGGTCACACGTGACTGCAAAAATAAAAAAAGCGTTATTTCAAAAATTTGTGTTTCGACTTTAAAAATATTTTGTGTCTACATACACATATTAATTTATCTCGGTTAATTGTATTTTTGCATGAATCAACGTTTTTTTGTATTCTTTACTGGGCGTTCAATGTGTTAACAAACAACAAAAAGTTTACAAAATATTGTCTCGTTACATTTAAAACTGTGAAGAATTTTGACAATTAAGAGTATTAACTCTCGATTATGTATCGGGTTGCAAATTAATTATGATCAACCTTTTTTTTCTGTAATAAAAGTTCAAAATATAATTTCAATATCAAAGGTTCACCCTGCATACTATGATAAAATAACTGTCCGGTTCTGTACAAGCCAGTAAAATTGAATTATTGGAATGAAAGAAAACTGGTGCATTAATTAATTACAAAATTTAATGAAGTAAAATATGTTAGCTGTCAACAATGTTCATTGTTAGATATTTTATAAGGAGGAAAAATAACCTCTTTTGCTTTCGCCTTCTAAAGACATCTTCAGACTAGTTGGGACTATTTGCGATGCCTCGAGAAAGTGAAGAAACTCAGTCATTGGTTATGTAAAATCTCACGAAAACTGTTGGTCAAACTATGAAATCTCGTCAGTTTGCCTGTTTATCTTATTCTTATAAAAAATGTAATTTGCCCTAACACTTCAAATTACACATGTACTTCTCTGAATTGAAATATGCTAACATGGGATATTTAACATTAACAACAGTTAAAGAATTTTTACACTCAAAATGAATAATATGGCTCTTTTGGACACCTGGCTGGCTAACTTGAGTTTGCATATATTCTCGATATAAAATATAGTCAACATTATTCACTTGCTACAAAAAGTCACCAACGGTGAAACCCTTTTTTCATAACATTGAAGAGGCTGAATCAAAGAATTCTTTCAAAATCTTGAACAAACTGTTAGTAAATTCAATCCAATTAAAATCTTATAAATAACGAGTAAAACGTCTTTCAAAGTGTTCAATTTTGATCCAATTAATATCTTCAAAGCCAAAGTAAGCTGACAATTCTACTACCAACGCAATAGTCACAACATAAAAAGAATATCAACATAAAGCATCTTCAATCATTACCCTAGCACCATCAAGTTCATCACATTTTAAACAGTTGGTTCATGTTAAGTAAATAATTAACATCGGTGTACAAGTCTGCACATAGTTCCAGAATGGTCTTCAGAGAATCTTGGATGCAATTGTTGCGATCCTTGAGGAAGTCCACACAGTTCATAAGGGTGAGTTTGTAATCTGCATATGGCTTTTGGTCCAGCATTCCCTCCAGAGCGGCCACGTTCTTCAGGTAGAGATTGGGATCTGAACAGTGGGGTGGACTTGACTCTTTGAGCTTTTGCTGGTAGGCCAGGGTCAGGCAGAGAGCGTACTTGCTTATGATTCTAAACCTGCAAAAACATAACAATTCAGATGTCCACAAGACATGGATAAACAGATTGGTAAGACAATCTCGCGGTGATTGAACGAATAAAACTTTTTCTTTTTGTCATTCCGTGCAAGAGGGGTAAAGTTGAGAGAGTGAAGAAAGTGGGAGTGGATGGAAATGTGGAAGAAGATTGAGAAATATCTTTCCATATCAGATTTGGTCAATAAACATAGCTGTTATCAGTATCTTTGTATATATACCCTGTTTGCAGTGGCGTGCAGGATTTTTCATCAAGGTAGGCAGTAGGAAAAACAGCGGATTGATTGATAATAGAGATAGGTAACAACTAATGTCTCTGATTTCTATTGGATTTGTTTTGTAAAACACTGCCTTAGACACTAACAAAGATACTAACACAAAGAGTCACTTGAACCAACAGCTCACGGCATACATATTTTGTGTAGTCTGGTGAACATAGAATAATCTACTCTGACGTTGGCGTCGTTTGAGCATTTGTGGTTACTTACTGCTTTTGACACGTTATAATAATATTTGGGTAATTTGTATAGCGCCGTTTTTGTGAAAAATCACCTCAAGGGCGGTTGTAGTAGAAAGGTTGGTGAAGCGCTTGCGGCGATGCAATTAGCAAAATTTTTCACGTATTTTTGAAAGTGTATATTTATTTTTTGCAATAATTTCATATTATTTAATCCAATATTATACATATTTTTATGCGAGTATAGCAGGGTAGGCAGTGCTTATGTGTCTTTACGGAGTGCACGTCTCTGCCTGTTTGCCAATGTGTTTACTTTAACATAAAAGTAAAAATGTAGAGTATAAAAATGCTAACTTTTTTCTAGTTATTTATCTGAAGAGAGAATTTAAGACCGGCTTAACCTTTAGAATGCCGAATTCTCGCAAGGTACAACTTCCGTTGTGTGCCGAGCATAAAAGTTGATCAGCGCGCCGTGCGATTGCTGACTTGTAATTTTGTAATAATTCCACTTATGTTTTACAAAATGATGTTTTTGCCAATTATGCTATCTTCTCAGATAATGTATGTGTCTATGTATTTTTTCGAATTGTATGTAATGGTATAAGTGTTTTTTTCTGGAATAGCTACTTATATTTGGAGAATTGGTTTTTTCTTCCCCAGTCACTAAAACTTCTTTCTAAATAAAGTATATTTAATATTGAGAAATGTGAAGATTTTTTTGTCGTTTTATTGTATTTTCGTGTGGCTGAATACATTTCTTTCCGAATAAAAATAAAATTGCATGAGGTTTTCCTGTAAATACAAACAGTAATGTCACTTTGAAAATAGATTTTTTTCAGCCGCATTGACGAAAGCTAACTAACTAACTAACCATCACGCCGGATGGACCGCCATATAACTCTGTCTTGGCACACACTCCTTGCTTCATTTACATTCATACATCGTCTCATACATACTCTTCTGTTATTCTGACTCTTCACATGAGCCGATTCAAGTATTTGATTTACTTGATATCGTGCCATGTCTTTCTTGGGCGTCCTCGACTTCTTCCATTCACTCTCGCATCATATATTCTTTTCACACTCCTTTCTTCGTTCATTTGCTCTACATGCCCAAACCATCTAAGCGTCCCTTTTTTGATCCTATTCATTACGCTCACATCAGCCTTGCATTCTTTCCGGATATCCACATTTTTAATACGATCGTACATGGTTTTACCGCACATACGTCTCAAAGATCTCATTTCCACAGCATTCAGTCTACTTTCATCCTTCCTCTGCCAGTTCCATGCCTCACTGCCATACATCAGGGTTGGTATAAGTACTCCATTGTGGACTGCTAGCTTCGCTTCTTTGGAAAATTTCTTATTTGCGCCAACAGCATTCAGTCCTCCATTAATGGAGTTTCCTGCATTCTCCCTTCTATCAATATCCTTATCAGCCTTTCCGTCTCTCGTATACATACTTCCTAAATACACAAACTCATCCACTTGCTCCAAGTATTCATCGTTCACAACTATATTGCACGCTGTTCTCGTACTCTCTCTTTCAAACACCATGACTTTGGACTTACTTACATTCATCATCAACTAATTTTGCATTAATACTTGGTTCATCCTAGACACGAGAAATTGTAGATCTTCCATACTGTCAGCAATCAGCACCGCATCGTCCGCATACAATAGGCAACATACTTTCAGATTTTTCATTTTCGCGCCCAAGCCCACACCTTTCAATTCTTGCATACAATTATCCATGTACAAATTGAACAACCACGGTGACATTACACAGTCTTGCTTTACACCTTTTGTGATGTTAAACCACTTTGTAAAATCACCGTTTACTCTAACACATGCAACGCTTCCCTCGTACAAAGACGCTATTGCTTGTATAAGTTTCGTGTTAACTCCATACATGGATAATACCTTCCACAATTTGTTTCTATCAACTTGATCATACGCCTTTTGCAAATCGACAAAAGCACAGAAAAGTTTCTGGTTTTTTGCCAAAAACTTCTCTGTAGGCATCCGCAATGAGAAAATTTGATCCATGCACCCCCTTCCACTCATGAAAGCACCTTGGATGTCCCATATTTTGTCTTTTGTTTTCATTCTTACCCTTTCAATCAATATTCTCAAATATTTATTACTCGACTTGCATAAATACAAAATATGTCTATGGATTGATTATTTTGTTGACAAGCAATTACAGTTCATTTAAATATACAATAAAAACACGTTTTAAAGAATAAAAAGATAATGATGAATGCTCAGGTCCTATAGGACACTTCATCATACAACGGGTACAAATTTTGCGTGTTTTATAGAACCCTCCGGCACACCAGGCTTTGAAAAATATAACGAAAATTTTCTTACTTATGAGGGTGCCTTGTTCTGTACGAGCCTCGTGGCCTTCAGCACCCCCCAGGCCGGCTCCCGGGACCACTGACGGCCAGGATGTGGGTCCTTTCCAGGCTAGCGTCCCCCACAGGTAGTAGTAACTAATGTGTTGAGTACTTACTTATGCGAGGGCGCCTTGTTCTGTACGAGCTTCATGGCCTTCAACAGCCCCCAGGCTGGCTCCTTGGACCACTTGTCCAGAATGAGGACCACCTGATTTATGACAGCTTGAGTGCTGGCTCGGTCCAGGCTGGTGTCCCCCATCAGGGACATCATGTAGCAGACCCATAAGCTGGACTGTCTCTCACTGGAACATTCTGGATCCAGCCCGTGCAGACTCTGGAGAATTCCCTTGTCCAGCTGGCTGAAGGCATTTCCCTGGAGCCTGGCCCTGTCGGCAGCCTTATGCGTAGCCAGGGCCGTCAGCAGAGCCGAGTTGCCGATCAGGTACTCCACCGGGACGATGCAGTTATCTTGCCAACTGTTTATCACATAGATCCATTCTCCTAAATAGAAAATAAATAAATTGATACCACGCAAGATTTTCAACTGCCCGCAGCTAGTGCAACTAAGACATCACCGTTTGAGGAATATGTATTGCGAAGCTGTAGAAAGTGGACAAGGGAAAAAATGAGGTGTAGTCGGGAAGTACCTGACTATTATTAATGGTATTTAGAGTATGTACCTGTAGATTGACAATTAAAAAGGTTCTCTGTAACTTCTGTGCTTCAATGCTTGATTTAGGTCGAATTTCAATGCCATACAAAAGAACACAGAAATCATAACAATGAGCAATATTTTCAAATGATATTTCTTAAATTTAGGAGTTTCTTCATCTTAAGGCTGAGAGAGAGCAGACGATGTTATCAAGATTTGCTAAAATAGTTATAATTTTGGTTGTATGTGTACCCGAACTTACAAACGAACATTCCCGAACAAATATGGATCGACTTAGTACTTGATTTTTCCCTATAATTTGGGGGAATTTCCCTTGATATTCCTTATTTTATCGAAAATATATTTATTTTTAAATATTATGTTGACTGCCATATAACAGGTGGATAGTTGATTGGGGAGGTAAATTGTAATGTTTTTATGGAGTTAACACTAAAATCTTTGTTCATTTTTAATTCAAAATATATCCCAAAAAAGTTCTATTAAAATCTGCTACTTCTCCATATGAAGTGAAGATTAGACGCATAAAACGTATTAACGAATATTACCAAAAATATAATATGCATATAGGAATAATTAGATTTTTTCCCAGATACTGGGATTGTTTCCCCAATTAAGAATGAGGAAGAACACGTGGGTTTGCGTGTCCGTTCGGTTTCGTCCCGTATGTAAGAAGGGGCGATAATAACCTCCATCAGCTAGCTTGCAATAAACCTATTCTGATCCTTGCTACATATTTCCTTAAAAATGATAATATTATCTACATAGCGCTAGCGAAGAAAGAAACATGTAAGAAAGTACAATCATATGTTCGTTTGCATCTTACTGCGCCACACACATATTTTGATTATTCTTTTTGACATATTTCCTTCAAATTGTAAGAACAAATACAACGTTCTTAATTTGTTTCTTCCAGGATACATAATATTCATTTTAAACTTCACGGGACCGGCCGACCAGGAGACATGTGCTTCTGGCAACTATTTTTTTTTTTTTCTTTAATTTATATAGTTAAAATGCTGTAATATTTAACAATATTTTAATTTTATTTATTATACAGTTTTTTATCCCATAAAAACCTGTAAAAGTTCAATGAGTAACGTGTTTTAAAAAATATATATTCATCGTTGATTAGACAATTTAAAAATAATTAAAAATGTTTGTGGTATAGATCAAGAAATGCCCTATTACAATATATTTTTTTATTATTTGTATTTGACCACAGAAGAAGAACATTTAGAGGTTGATTGACGATTAATTGAAAACAGTTATAAAGTATTATTTTTTATGTACTTGCTGGTATAAAACATACATATATCTAATGTGTATTTTAGTAAAACTTTTTTTGATGTACTGTTGTGGATACAGGCGACTATTAAAATGCGCAAAAAACTAAAAAATCCCTCTTGTCCTATTAACAAAGGAATTAAACATTCAGTTTTTTTTTTTTATCATAACAAAACAATTTCCTAAAAACAGAGCTATTAATAAATATATTTGACGAATTACCCAATGATATTAAATTATAAGAAAATTTTAAATGAAGTTAATAAAACATGTTATGAATTTGTGCTAAGGAATATTAATTTAACCCTTTACCGCATGGATTTTTTAACCCTTCCAAAAAAATATATTTGCTTAGAAATGTGTATAAAAAAAAAAAATATATATATATTCTTTTTAAAGAATTGCAAAATATTTATTATAAATGTTTTGTTTCATATTTGGCACTAAATGCAATATGGCGAATAAATAAAATATTCCCAAATTATCTGTCACACTATGCATTAAAGGTATACCAACCACACCAAGGAGTAGAAAAAAAAATCTTAATATTTATTATTACTTCTAAAATATTACAAAATAATTCACACACTGAACAATCACAACCACGCTCATTCACAAAATGGCCGAAGTGACAACTTACTGGTGCCACTGTAGTTACTAAAAAGCTCATAACTGGCAACACTGTTTGATTTATGATAATGCAGAGCTCACAGTAAGGAATTAGCTGAAAATAAAATACATATATGGCCCACATAACCCTTTATGATGATAAAATTCTTATGTTCCAAATTCGGAACAGTATGTGGTAAAGGGTTATATTAAAACATTATGTATGTACATTCACACATCTTAATTAATGGGTTTGGCGAGCGCTGAAGTAAACCAAAAGTAAGCATCAAAGTATTAACCTTCTTGATCAAAGAAGGCGAGGAGCGCCTGCTCGCTCAGCTTGGCAAAGGCATCTCTCTGGGTGACTTGCAGGAAACAGCTTATCAGGGACATCAGGCAAATCTTACTTGTGTTGTTTATCCATTTGGTCCATTCCTGAAACAAAAATAAATATACATGCTATGGTAAATATCTCTGTCGGCTCATCTTTGATCTGCTAAAAAGCAAGTAGATCAGATTTGTTAAAATGCTTGACTCGCACTAACTTTCTATGGATTATTACATAACATAAATGTTTTGAGGGTAAAATATATATTATATCAAGTACCTCTTGAGCAACTTCTAGGAGCACCATCATATTGAGCATCAGAACTGCGCTGCTGATGAGAATGGTTCCTTCAGCAACCTTTTGGTCCATGGAGATATTTTCTGGAAGAATAATAACTTCAGCATAAAAATAAAAAACTTGGAAAAGGTGTCAATTTAAAAAAAAAATTATGTGCACTTCATTGAGTCTAACTGCATGGAGCCAGTGTGACTGCAACCCTGATTTGAGAATGTTCTGAGGCAGAAGGAAATTACGAGAGGAAAAAAGAGAAGGTTAAGGGTGACAGCTGATACAGTGCCAGTACCAAAACTCTTACCTCTCTAATGCACTATTCATTTGAGCATGCTTTAGGCCTAAAGCTAAACAATCGCTTATGTAGTTTGATTGGTAACATCAGTCCTTAGTAAAAATCTTTATCATAAATCTCAGGGTGTATAGTTTCTTTTGAAACGAAAATGAAACTGAAAGGAGTAGATTACCTAAGGACATAACAGTGTCCTGTATCCGATTGAGCAGGTCCTGGATGCTGTCGGCTACTCCCGGGCAGCTGGTGGAGGCGGTAGCGCTCACCCAGGCCCGGATGAGGTAGGTTCGCTTGTTCCTCCACTCGGGGCTGATCTCTCCTCCGGGAACCAGACCACCCACGGCACAGAGCAAACTGGTAGGAGATTTTTAGCCAATTACAAAATGGCAGTGATCAACACAAACGGCTGCTTTTATCAACTTAAAAATTGTTCTTAGTGGAATATTAATGGCCATTTTCATCAAATTCAATGAGCGCTATCATCAAATTTTACTCAAACAATCAATCTTGGTATCATTGATGCTAATTATTTGAATTGATTAAAAGTAATCAATTTAAATTCGGTAAAAATATGCAAATAGATGGCTAGACTTTAACTGATAAGTGAAAAATGTGCTCAGTCACGTTGGTGACACATAGATTATGCCTTCAAGCCATATTTCAACTTAGCGGTTGCTCAATTTGATGAGTCCTTCAAGTAAGGTGTACTAATCGGCACTGGATAACTTACGGCACAAGTCTGTTGGAATGGAATATCTTGGACAAGGAGTTGTTGGTGGCCATGAACCAGCCCACCGTCTCTTCATACATCTCCACACTCAGGAGCTGCCACGGAAGTTCCATCGCATCGTCCAACACCTACAATTAATTTGAAACTGTTCTATAAAAATGTTTGCATATAATGTAGGTTAACCAGTAAAAATAATAAAGATCTTGATAAGAGCAACAAGATACAATAATTGAATTAATAGGTCGATTTTTAAATTCCCAGTTGGAATGAAGGTGAGACAAATGACCGAGTAAGTTAATTATAACTAACTAACCACCATGTAATTTTTTCATAGGAATAGTCCGAGATCATAGTATCATACATATATTAGATTCCCTTGATTATTGACATAATGGTAAAAACTAGTAGATAAAAACCCGCTTGTGCGGATCTTTACTGCTAGGCCCTGCGGGTAGCTTTTCGATGGGCTATGCCCAATTTAATTATTGGTAACCATTTGTAGGGCTTCGCCCTTTTGTAGGACTAACAACTGCTAATGCATGGTATATCATACTTACTTAAAATATTTAGGAATATAGAAATGATATTCTTAACGCATTTTTATTAACACCGCCGACAATTAGAGGAACATTCAAAATAAATAAATCATAGACGTCATGCAACAAACTTAAGCATCTGTCAACATAACTCCATAGAAACATTAGTCGATTTGTGTCTGCATCACAAAGTTATTCTCCATTGAAAATGTAAGTTTACGAGCCAAATTCTTGTCATTTGTAGGAAGTTAAATTTTTTTGCTTCAATATAAAGAAATCTGCAGTTGGGGCTAATAGAATGCTCTCAAATACTTAAGGTGAGGCTGCTATTAGTGAAAAAACATATTGTGAGTGGTTTCAATGCTTGAAGAACGGTAATTTTGACGTTAAAGGCCGGCATAGCGGTGAAAGAGAGAAGGTTTTCGAAGATACAGAATTGGAGAAAAAAAAATTTAAAACAATCAGAGGCAATCGTTATCGAACGCAGTTCGTGCATTGAAATGGGAAGTCCTACCCCACCCGCGGTGTTCTCCAGACAGTGCTCCTTTCTGACTATCACTTGTTTCGATTAATGGCACACGACTTGGCTGACCAGCACTTCCAGTTTATGAAGAAGTAAAAAATTGGATCGATTCGTGGATCGCTTCAAAAGATGACCAGTTTTTTCAATGCGGGATTCGTACGCTGCTCAAAAGATGGGAAAGTAGTAGCCAGCGATCGACAATATTTTGAATCATAAATGTACAACCAGTTTTTCACAATAAAGCCTCAAATTTCGGAAAAAACGGCGGAAGCAAAGTTGAACACCTATTCTTAAATATATTATTTCAAAAATCTCTTTATTTATTATTCAAATTGTAATGTATGTATACGTATAGTGTATTAATACTGTAAGATAGTGATAGTGGCTATGACACATGTCTTTCCGGAGCGTTCCCAACTTCTTCTTTCGTTCACTTACGTGTCATATATTTTTCTCCTCATCAAATACGGCACATACGTGGGTGGCCAAATTATTAGTTATACTATAGTTTTTCTTATTATTTGATAATCATTTGCTCTTTATTTATTTCTTAGGCCAAAGGTTTTGATATTTTAATCCTGGCGATACTGTTAAACAACTTTTGCAAAGGAAACACTGTTTGATGACATAAGAGTGAAGTTGTAGATCATTTCTGCTGTGAAGTGTGAAACGTTACATTTTGAGGTTTTGAAGAAACGTTAATATTGTGTGATTCTGTGTAAATATATTATTTTAAAGTATAAATATTTCGACAGTACTTGACAAAAATGGGAAAAACCAAAGATTTTTCCTCAGAAAAGATTTCAGAAATTTCAACATTATTGAAAAATTCATGTCATTTCTCAAAAAATATTGTTCAATTAAAAAAAATAATAATTAAACAATTTTATTTGTTTTAACACTCCAAACTCATTCATCGATTTCCAGAGAAAAATTTAATATCCAGGTAAATGGTCTTAAGCTTTTTCAATTTCCGACCAGATTATTCAAACAAATTCTAAAGCTACGCATTAAAAAATACACCCATTAAAAGCTCAAAGAGTATATTGACATGTTATCTACAGTGGGTTGCCAAATTATTAGTTACACTTGTAACAATTACATTATGATCAGCTTGAAGCTTGCAGCTCGAAGTGAAAGTTAATACTTTTTTATTTGATGGCCAAATTATTAGTTAACTAACTAACCATCACGCCGTTTCTCCGGAGGGGTAGGCAGAGAGGACGGACCGCCATATAATTCTGTCTTGGCACACACTCCTTGCTTCATTCACATTCATACATCGTCTCATACATACTCTTCTGTTATTCTGACTCTTCACATGACCCGATTCAAGTACAGTCAAACCCGCTTAATATGTTTTCCCGCCTAAGAAGGCCTGTTTCATTATCCCCGAAAAATTCCCATACAAATTACGCTTTTTTTTCCCGTTTAATATGTTTCCCGTGTAAGAAGATTTCCCGCATAAGAAGATCGAAAATATGTTCCCCCAACAAAATTATTACCCTCTTAAAAGGATTTACAGGACAAATTCTAAGATTTATTGCCGGTATTCTTTGATATTTCGGCCGGCCAGCCGGCCACCCGGCCGGTTATAATGGGTCCAATAAAACCTAAAATTGAGCTATTGTTATTAGTTATTACCCATCGGCTGGGATTAACCAAATGCAGTGAATACTAGACTATTACAGTAATGTTATGAGATAATGGGCTCTAAAGTAACGTACTCTAGAGTTCATTATCGCATAACTAGGCTGTGTCATATTCTAAAGGTTTGAAATGCTAATTCTAAAATCGGAACACCTACTCAGATCACCTAAGACACCATGAGTGCGACAAAGATAGACAGTTATTACTAAACTGCCGCCAATACGGGCGCTAGGTAGTTAGGTTCACTAACTGTTTAAAAGAAAAAGGTGGCATCTGCTCAAATCAAATACAAAATTTATTTTTAAAAATTAAATTGGCAGCCGCGAAATATCAAATTCAGCGTGAAAATGTCGTATAATCTTGAATAATTACTTCGTAAACTGCATCTGAGAGGCCGTCCATGGCAATAATGATGCCGTGAAAGTTCAAATTCAGCGGGAAAATGTAGTATAACCGAATAATAACTTCTCAAATCTGCATTTGAGAGGCCGTCCGTTGCGATAACGATGCCGCGAAATATCAAATTCCATCAGAAAATGTCGTACAACCGAATAATAACTTCTCAAATCTGCATTTGAGAGGCCGTCCGTTGCTATAACGATGCCTTTCTTCCATTATTAGTTACACTATGTTTTTTCTTATAATTTGATAATCATTCCCTCTTTATTTATTTCTTAGGCCAGAGGTTTTGATATTTCAATCTTGGCGATACTGTTAAACATCTTTTGCAGAGGAAACACTATTTGATGACATAATAGTGAAGTTGTGGATCATTCTTCTGTGAAATGTCAAATGTTTCATTTTGAGGTTTTGTTGTTATCAGTCAATATTGTTATTAAGTGTTTTTTGGTCCTTGGACTTTGAAAAACGTTAATATAGTGTAATTCTAGGTAAATTTATTGCATTCAAGTATAAATGTTTCGACAGTACTTGACAAAAATAAGAAAAACCGAATATTTTTCCCCAGAAAAAATTTAAGAAATTTCAGCATTATTGAAAAATTTATGTCACTTCTCAAAAAATATTGTTCAACTTACACATGTAAATGTGGTAACAGTGAACCAAATAAAGGCTTAAGTTGATAGGAAAATACCTTTGGTTAGTCCGAGACTTGAAAAACGTGGACAAAAGCGAATTATTACGCCTGATGAATTTAAAATCTGGGACATTTGCCTGTAAAACAGGAAAAAATGTACAAAGGAGTTGACGAAAATCACAAATGAAGCCGGCGTTACCATTTCTGCTACAATAAAACAGGCGTCGTTTTGTAGAAATGGGGTTCAAGTGCAGCACAACAGCGATAAAACCAAAGCTGACTCCAGCCATGAAGTTCAAACTTTTGGCATGAGCTAAACAACATCGACGCGTGGCGGTTGCAGACTGGGGAAATGTGAATATTCAATTTGTTATACTTCATTTTGGTTGCTTCAGTAATATTTGATATCCTTGAATTAAATTGAATAACTTTAATATTTTCATTTTGTTAAAGGTTTGCTTCTCAAATGAGTCTCACATCGAAATTATGTTAAATAAATCGTCATTTGTTCCATAAAGACAGGACTAGAAAGATAACACTGACTGTGTCGTAGAGACTGTTAAACATTTTCTGAAGATAATGGTGTGGTTGGTGGATCAGTTGAAGGAGCAAAGGACGCCTTTACATAGTTGATGGGATGATAAAGCAGGATTAGTACAAAAAATATTGGGGACAAGACTGATTACTCAGAACAATAAATGGGTTGCTAATCCTACTAAATGCACTTTTATGCATGATTCCGCTCCTTGCCACAAAGCTAAATCAAAAACAGCATTTTTAAAGATGAAAGAAATCAAAGATTTGCCTGGGCCAGGCAATTTTACGGACTTGAACCCCATTGAAAACTCCTGTGACCTTCTAAAACAGGAAATCTCAAAAAACAAACTAAAAACAAAACAAAATCTCATCGAGGCATTGATTAAAGTTTGTAAAAAAGATAAAGTATTAAAATAAAATGTTAAAAAAATCAGAGCATGCCAAAAAGAGTGCAAGCTGTAATTAACACCAAGGGAAGTTCTACTAAATATTAAGATATTTTTCTAAACATATTGTTTTGTATTTTTCTCAAATACGTATTATTTAAAACAAAATAATTTATTTTGAATTGTATAATAAGTACCTAAATAACCAAAAAAAAAAAAAAGTATTAATTTCCACTCTTTTAAAATGTTATACAACTTCAAGCTGATCATAATGTAATTTTTACAAGTGTAACTAATAATTTGGCCACCCACTGTAGATATGGTAATTTTCAAAACAAACCTCTTCTTCAAATTGCAACTTGAACAGTATAGGCAGCAGCATTTGTACGGCAGGGGGATGGAAGGGCGGGGGCTGGCTATCCAACCACAGTCTCCACCTGCGGCCGCCCAGGCACTTCAGCATGAAGGTATTACAAGTGGCGAGGTTCATGTTTGTGATCTGGAATGAAGACACACATTATAATGTTCAGTGAAAGAAGAGTGTTCAAATCTACTCCACGGCAAAGATATATCTAGTTTTTCATAAAAAGAATTGAATTTGTGAATTCTCAAGACTAAGTTACAATGAAGATAAAGAACTCTTGAATTTATTTGGATTTCTCCAGAGATTTCAGAAAGGTTAGTAATATTCTAAAACAGAGTAGGCAGAGAGGATGGACCACCACACAACTCTGTCTTGGCACACTCCTTGCTTCCTTCACACTAATGTATCGTCTCATACATACTCTTGATATGACCCGACTCATTCTGCTTTCTTTTTATTAACTATGTATTGATTATCTAACAAGATTCAGATCGCAACATAATAATCTCTGTCTTATTCACATACCTTGGCGACAGTCTGCAGGTCAGCGAAGGTGAGCCAGTGCTCCGGATAGGCGGTCCAGGGCAGCTTGGCAAGCGCCGGGTGTATCTTGGCGAAGACATGGGTAGCCACTGCAGGGTGGGGAAAGTTGTGTGCGTACCATTGCCAGGTCAGGCTCAGTAGGTCTGTTAGGCTTCCTGGAAAGGGTACACTTATTGTAAAGATTGAAGAAGTTCAAAGGGAAAATGGTAATAAAGACGGTGCAATAAATTGGCTAGACGGATTTGAGTTTTTTGACAAAAGAAATTTGAGATTTGTGAATCTCAGGGCACACTCACATTGATTACATGGTAAGTTTGTTGATTAGATGTTATTCAATAATAGCAGATAAAACCCACTTGCTCGGGCTTTTGCTGCTAGTATCCTACCTGGTAAAGTAGTGCAGCAGTACAGTAGCGTCTCTACCAAGGCCTCCACCATGCTCTGGGGGCCTACAATATCCTCAAGGCCCCAGGGCATGAGGCAGGGCCCCCGCGCCAGGTCGTCTACCCACGGAGACACCTGAGAGCCCCCACCCCACCAGGGACAGAGCCACACGTCCCAGAAGGTGCGCATGGCAGCCATTACCACGGAACAAACTGAAAAAATATTATAAATAATATAAACTATGGAAAGTAATATGGACATGGAAAGCATAAGTTTTTTAGTTAATTAAAACATTCTCAGCTTACGAATAACCTGGAAACATTTGAATTTCTTCTCCCACCGTCACTGTAAGCAGGAAATGTGAAAAAGATGGAGGACTTCAGCTAGCAGAGGATTGAACCCGCAATGCCTGGGTGATAGCTCGATGTTTTGGACTGCTTGACCAACTAATCAATTTAATGTATTTTGGAAAGTTCACAAATGAGCCTATTCCATGATTTTTTCAGATTTCTAAAGCAATATTTTTTTAACTTTTCAATCTTATTTTAAAACTTATTTGTTATTTTTTGTAAATATTACATTTTTAGCACCTTCAAAATTTAAGCATTTTTTTATAAACCAGAAGTGAAAGAATGACATTTAAACAGTCGTACAAATAAAGTAATTAAATCATTAAAAAAATAATTTAAAAGCCATTTGATGGGTGAGAGTTTCCAAGGCATTGACATCTCTGAAAAAAATTGAGTGAGGCCTATGCTCAAAGCCGGATGCCAGCAGGCTCACAATTAAGTGCCTTTCCCAAGAGATGCTGCGCGATGAGGACAGAGATAAATTCTGCTGCGCGCCAAAGCCGGAATGCAGCCACTGGCGCCTCATCAATTCAATAAAAGCACACACTATGTTTGGTCAGCAGCGGGGGGCTATGCAGCATGGCGGTGCTGAGTACGGTGGAGGCAAGCAGCGCACCCAAGCGCCCCATCTGCGCTAAGCACGCGCTGTAGCTCGAGTGTAGTCCGTGCGGGCCCCAGGCGCCTCGCTTCGACCACCACTGGCGCCCCACTAGCTCCATACTTTCGCAGGCCTAGAATGGAAAGGTGCACAACATTTTTTTTTTTTAGTTTTTTACTTTTATTTAAACACAATTATTAATTTAAATTTTAAAAAACAGTTTTTTAAGTTAAAAAGCCTGCGATGTAATTTTTGTTTTGAGGGCATTATCAAACTGTCCAGTTTGATAATGCCCTCAGAAGGCGAAACAGCTGTCACGCGTAAAAATAATTACATCGCAGAGCTTTTAACTAAAAACTGTTTTTTAAAAATTTAAATTAATGATAATTATTGTTTAAATAAAAGTAAAAAACCTAAAAATTAAAATGGAGTTCTACAAAATAAACTTTAAAACCATAAATAACAACATTTTATAGGTTATATAGGAGCAGGCATTTTTTTTTTGGGAACACCCTACAAGAGTCCCAATTGCCTGGAGCCAAACTCTCTTATAAGGTTTTCCAAGGGACCAGAAAACAAAACTTTTTAAGAATAAAAACCTCTTAAGTGGGAACCTTATAATTGGGTTTCACTATATTATTTCATTTTATATTTTCTTCAAATAATTTTTCCTTACCTGCTTATGAGACAATAAGTGTGGGTATGTTTCTATGATGTTGATGCAGTGTTGCCAGGTGTCTGGCGGTAGTTTTCTCTCCAAAGAGAGAGTACACAGTGTTGCCAACACTTGCCCAAGATGCACGGGGAATTCCCAGGCCAGTACTTTACTCATGTGAATGCACATCAGCTGAGAAAAAAAAATTGTTCAGTTTATTTACGGCAATTTATATAAAAAGGTTTGCAAGACTTTCAAATCGATGCAAGTGTGCCTTGAGTATGATGGGAATTACAATTATATGTAGTACTATAGTTAAAAAACATACATACATTATTTATGCTACGAAATTTACAACATCAGACTCTTTGAAAAAAGCAATTCAAAAAAATTATTTATGTAAAATCAAGTTTTTTAATTCCTGATCTAGATGTTATAAAATAAAATAAATATTCCAGTATAAGCTTAAAATGTACCAATGAAATGTCCAAAGAAGTTATAATGTTATGTTCATTAAAAAAAATATTATGATATGCCATATGAATTGACAGTTTAAAAATGATTAGGGTAAGGTGTGAATAAGTAGAAAATTTTGCGCTTACCTCATGCAACATAAGTCTTTCTTGAGGTGGATCACACCCTGTTGCGCCGAGCCCCTCACACAAAAGGGTGAGGAATCTGCTCCTTTCAGCCACACTTGGTCGCACATCGTGAAGCCAACCTGATATGTGGAACTGAAAAATAAATGTTATATGGGGAGTAAGGTACTGTTATATGTATTAATTAATGTCCATTTGTACCTCCTGATTGTTTCACCCCAAAGTTAGTGGTACTGTCATGTTGAAAGTCATAGATAAAATAATTAAAAGATGAAGAGTAATTAAATATTTGTGTCTAGAAGTGTAATACGTAATAAACCTATAGTTCAACTGTCCAACTCCCAAAAGTTGGACGATCGTGTAGAGCAGAGGTTCCCAAACTGTTTTGGCCCGTAGACCACCTGCCGATTTTTTCTGTTTTGTGTAGACCCCCTGCTTTTCTAGTATTGTTTTTTTTTAGCGTCGGGAAAAACTTCAAAGTTTTGTGAACGCTTCAGGAACTGCTAGTTCTTTAAAATAACCCTTCGCGATGAACACTTCAATTGAAGTCGAACTCGCCAAAAAATAGTACTAGTCGGTAGAGATCTCAAATTGAAAAGTGCTAGCAAATCAACAAAAATTCCTCTCCGAAAAAAAAGCACTAGTCGGTAGAGATTTGAAATCGAAAAGTACTAGCAAATCGACAAAAAAATATTATAATTAAAATAATTAGGGAATTAATGTCTATTATAAAAGAGTATTACGTAAGGTACTATCTGTGAGGTGGATTATTACATTTGTGGGAAGCCAACATTTTGGTGATGGCCTGCCTAAATGGAATCCACTCTCGTGGACCCCCATTTACGTCTCATGCACCCCCATTTTTTTTTTTCACTGACGTGGACCCCTTGCAGGTCGGAATCGACCCCTGGGGGTCAATATAGACCACTTTGGGAATCACTGGTGTAGAGGGATAGTTTGTGCGCGTTGGCTCGAGTTTGGGGGAGTTGCCCCGGGATCGCTCTGGTGGTGGTAAACAACACCACATCAAAGGAGTTTGAACGAGTTCACCCAACTCATTAGATAAAGGGGTGATGTACTATAAATAGATATTGGTATCATCTATCTTGATACTTCAACACTCTAAATCTAGCCTTCAATGTACAGAAATGAATGCACGCCTGTATAACACTTTTATTACATAAATCATGCTGTAGGTAGTACACAAAGTGAGATTGGGGTGTCAGCCTTCCGAAGCTAGAAAAAACAACTGGCTTTGTAAACATTGTGCTTTTCGTTATATCAGACTATCTAAACTGAAATGACAATAAATTATTAACATTTACAATTAGTTACACTACAATATTTTACCTTGGAAAGATAGCTGAAAGCGACATGCGTATCTTGAACTTGTGTGCTGATTGCCGAGTATACACGTATCATCTCAGACGTTGGCAGCTGCGAGGGGCGCAGCAAAGTGCCAACCAATCCAATGCTCTCGGCTCCCTTTGCCTTGCCCACCAATTGAACGCAGTGGATGCCACTATTAGTCACAAATTTCTAAAAAAACAAAGAGTTTTGAAACATGGTAAAAAAAATGCACAAAAGAAATTGTGTTTATACCTTATTTAATCTATGGTTATTCAAATAACTATTATTACTTTATTATAAAACAATTATTATACATTTGACAGATTGAGTTGCACACTTAAAGTTGACCTGAACAACATACGAGTACACTTAGGATTATGTTTATATGTACGAGTATACACTTCTGACAGTGATGTCCTTGTAGAAACAGTATTTTGACTTGCTTATGCCAACATATTGTTATTAGCGAAAAAGGGATAGCAAATGACTTTGAATATTTGAAAAGTTTAGTATTCATTAGTTGGAAAATAACTAAAGCTACCATTTTTTTTTTTTTTTTTCAAATTGGGCTTCTTTTTTTTATTTCAGTGGAATTTTGTTGAATGACAATAATAATAATAAATGGATAACTTTTATAGCGCCGTTTTTGTGGGAAAATCACATCAAGGGCGCTTTACAAATTAATTTATCTAACCTATAATTTATCACTTAAGCTTATAACTAATAACTTACAGTTAAGATTTATTACTAATGGCTTACACCTAATATTTTCAACCAGTGACTTACAATAAGGACTTATAGCTTGTAACTAACAGTGAAATAGATGCTAACATTAAAAACATTAATATTTACAGACATTTAAAAATGTCAGACGAACTAAATTGGCTAACAGTGAAATAGATGCTAACATTAAAAACATTAATATTTACACATACAATAAAAGTAAAAATAAAACTTAAAACCAACTTATTACGAAATTATTTACAACGTGGATATTCACAGACATAGTACAAGGAAATGCAAAGAAATCAGACTACCATAATAAGTTTGAAACATGCTGAATGCAAGCAAGGCATCTGCGTGAGTTATGTGTTTGACTCAAAATTCACTCCGATACCTATACTTATAATATGCATATATTTAAAATTATTAATTGATTTGTCAATCTTTGAATTAAAAAAAAAAATCATCATTTGTCACAAAACAAATCAAAAATAAAAAAAAAATCTATGTGAATAAGAAATTTTATTATTCAACTATAGTAATATTTCAAGTAGTATTTAATAAAATAAATAATAAAGTTTACCTCTCCAAGTTGCGTGGCAACATTGACCAGAATCTGATTGGCCGGGGGAAACTGTGTATTCTCCTCCTTTATTGCAGCCAAAATTGTATTAAACAACATTACGCCTTTTTCTCCTAGATTTGTAATGTGACCGTCATATGCCAATCTAGAAAGAAAAAAAACACTTGTTTACTTTGGCTGTAGACACAACATAATACTTTGATTTTCAATGGTTTTAGAAATTAAGGAATTTTATCTATGTACATATGGTCGCCGGAAAGGCAAAAGGGCTGAAGCGCCATTTTGGAAAGTTTACACCAGGCCACTTTAAAGTATTTTTTGTTTTACAATAAAATTATTCAGTCCCTGGTTGGATTTTGAAAAAAAAAAAAGTTTACTCGGGTAACTCAATACTCTCATTGTGTTACCTTATACGCCAAAAAGCTAAATTGTGTCGCTTGAATCAAGCCTTCTCCCAAATTGTAAATATATTTTAGATGGCTGAAGGGCCACAAAAGTCTTCAGAATCAAACGAGAGTCTTTTGATTGTTATGAAACAATATTTTCGTGATTGTAAACTTTTAGCCCCGATAATTCTTACGGTGATTACCCAACTTTTATTTTCTTTTCATCTACTGGCAACTTTGGTAATGTCTCAAGGGCGATCCTTGTCACATACGGGGACTACCGATAATCTCGGGAGAAGCTAGTACCTTCTTCTGGAGGAGAGCAACGAGCGATAAGGTTGTGTCTGACCTGCTAATTTCAGTGTTGTTGGAATTTGGATTCAAATCATTTATTTACATAATCTATGAAAGTATATTTTAATATAAACTCAATCTTATTTAAGTAATCAATTCAGTGATTATTACCGCTTCCTGCCGGGTGGACGAGCTTGCAGATCGAGTGCTTGCTCGTTTCCTCTCCGAATTGCAGATGTCGCATATCCAGCGTATCCAGAGGACCACGTATGGGCCAGGGGTATCGTTCATGTTTTATAATTTTGTTTCGAGTCTTATGTTAATCTACTTTTGATACAATACCACTAAATTCAGTAATGTAAATAAACTTTTCCTAGAGCGTAGAATCAATTGTACAAATATAAACTTTCTACGGAAAGCCATTTTACAAGCAAAAGAGAACTAGTTTTATTTCTATATTTTCCTCACTGTATTATTGTGTATGTAATATCCTTTTTCTTAATAAGCGGGTTTTCTCTAGTCTGCCTAAAATGAACTGAAAACACAATTAGAACTCTCCGAGTGAGCTAGCTGCGGAGGTTTTGTAAGTATTTTTGATTACATGAGATATTACCTAAATAATGGGCAAATGTAATAATTTAAAGATATGTCACGCAAGAATACCTGATGGGTTAGACGGGTAGTAAGTCGTCACCTATCATGATGCAGGAAAAAAAAATGATCAAAACTGCATATTTAACTCATTTTGACCAAAGTGTCGCTTAAGCCCTTTTGCCTTTCCAACGACGATATTCCAAATTATTTTATTGATATTTGAAGAATTCATCGGTCGTATCTACTTAAGACTTTTATTTATTGCAAGCTTGGTGGTTATTTCACTAAACCGCCACTAGGTGGTGTTGGGCAATTTATTCCCACTCTGTTTACAGACCACTGATTTATTTTTTAGCAGACAAAACTTGAAAGAATGATACTAAAAATGTTGGAAATTTCCACGATAGGTGTGTTTGCAGATAACGGAAGATTGCAAAAATTACTTTTTCTTGTGTTTTTCTAATGCTTATGATTGTTGATATTTGTTCAATATTGAAAACACTAAAGTGAAAATATGTATATTAAATAAAACAATAAACTTTGTAAAACACCACTTTATTAGAGTTAATCACCAACCAGGTTTCGGTTTTCTCAAGCTTCTTCAGGGCTTTTACATCAACCAGTGATGTAAAAGCCCTGAAGCCAATTCAGTTGATGTAAAAGCCCTGAAGAAGCTTGAGAAAAGCAAAACCTGGTTGGTGATTAACTCTAATAAAGTGGTGTTTTACAAAGTTTATTGTTTTATTTAATATACAATGTCACACCCCCAAGTTTTTGCTTCCTTCGAAAAAAAAAAAAAAGTAATTTTAGTTAGGTGACTTACTGTGCGAGTTTAGAAATAACTGCTGTGTGGGCTGCTACGTCATCGTATGACTTCATAGCCTTCTCAAGGGCCGTCCTATGTGTATTCCTATTGTAGCCAATGTTTACCTTAACACTGTCTATTATCTTGGACTCTTCGCCCTGCAAAAACATATTATGTAAAATTAAACCTACAGCATTAAGATGACCCATGAATTTGACAAATTCTGTAAGTCCCAACGATTACAACGGGTTTGGCATACGAAAAAAAATACTAGATGACAAGACACTGACAATAACCTCAGGGTGCCTCAGTGGAAACAAACCAAAGGCATACCAAGGAAGAGGTGGACTGACTGCATAGAAGAACATTGGAGCAGGATGGGAAGGACTGAGGACTGCGGAATAATGACTAGCGACTGGAGAACATCCATCATATGTGTAGAAGGCCAGATCCTGTAATAGAGGAGGCCACACCCACTGTGATATTTAGTGATGTCATGATGAAGAGACCAGTCAATAGCTTTTTAAAAATCATTTTCAATAAAATGTATATTTACAGAGACTACGATTTCCGCCTTGCCCAAGCACTTTTCCCCGCACTGTCGCTGCACTATCTTGCAGAACTTCCTCTTCTCATACAGGGCAGGGATCAGGTCGCACAGGTTGCCGTCGATGGAGCTCAGGTTGCGCGAGTTGTTGTCGTATTTTCTACGAAACAGGTAACAAGTTAAGCAAGTGAATAAAACTATGAATGTTAAGGTTTGGCTAGGTCATTCATAGTGATAGTTTGGTCAAAAATATATACCCTAAGAGTCCCAATGACCAGAGTCAATAGGGCTCTGGGAACATCAGTGGAAGGTTAGGAGAACCTGGTTTCAGGTTTTAGACACTAAACATAGCTAGTATTTTTAATGTGACATCATACAACATTCCACTTTTGGAAAGGGAGGAGAAGAGGAATGGTACGTACATTTTATAATAGATATAATACATATATTTGTAGTTAGGTCATTTTAATGTGACTAAATTAATGTTATTTTTGATCATTCTAAAGCTCCCTTTGAGGTTATATTTCTCAAAATGACCCTATAAAAATATTATTACCAAATAAAAAAAAGTAGTTAATATTTATATTTTTTTTAACATGAATACCGCACAAGAGTCTCAACTGCTCCCAACCGTCTAGAGCCAGTGAGACTATGGCATCCCCAAATTGGGTATTTTGTGAGGCTGAAGGTAGTGGAGAGGGGAAGGAGATCGGGAAGAGGAAGGTTGGGAAGTACCTGGCTATTCAGATCTGGTCACCAAACACGGCTTAAGCCATTTCAAGCAACGTTTCGATTCTGAATGGTGGTCTTTCACCAGGGCGATACTTAGAGTATCTACCACTCTGGAACGTGCCGCAAATATACTTGTTATTTTTTATTATCTTATTTTTATATGAATTAAATGTGTAATGACACATATTATTTAAATAAAAGTTATTGGCGCACGCCGGGTTTGAACCCGCGACCTTTGGATTCGTAGTCGAGCGTCTTACCACTCGACCATGGAGGCCGTCAAATAGCGCCGTTCAGTTATTTAATCACTCCAAGGGCGCTCTACATTAGTTATTGTAGGTAGCATTTAAAAAAAAAAGTCATTCCAGGGCATTCTAAGAATGTGAAGCCAGCGTATTTAATGCTCTGCCCCCAAACTTCGCACCATCCATACAAAAGGGTGCTTTCCGATTGCTGGTTTATTGTCTTTGTGAATCGAAAATATACATTTTAATTCTAAAACGTCCACGATGTAATCAACTGCTTTCCGATTGCTGATTTATTGCCCTTGTGAATCGACAATAAACATTTTGATTCTAAAACGTCCACAATGTAATCAACTGCTTTCCGATTGCTGGTTTATTGTCTTTGTGAATTGACAATATAAATTTTAATTCTAAAACATCCACGATGTAATCAACTGCTTTCCGATTGCTGGTTTATTGCCCTTATGAATCGAAAATATACATTTTAATTCTAAAACGTCCAAGATGCTGGACCGTTTGCTTTCCGATTGCTGGTTTATTGCCTTTGTGAATCGACAATATACATTTTAATTCTAAAACGTCCACAATGTAACCGACAATATTCACAGACTCTACCAAAACCTTGTTTAGGCTTTGACTTGAATGTGCCCTCATTTAATATTTTTACCCTATTTTTGTCATTGCTTCATTAATATATTGTGTATGTGCTGTTATTTTTCTGTTACTCTTGTTTTTCTCATTAATTGATTTGTGTTGTGTATTTTATGAAAATGTCCGTTAATATAAAAATAAATAAATAATAATCTACTTACTGGGCACACTTCTCCAAGAACTTCAGATGGTCGTTCATCAGCTTGTGCACCTTATTGAAGTCCCTGGACATGGTGGGGTCTAGCAGGGGCTCCAGCCGGTTCTTCCTGCCGTGCTCGGCTGAGTCCAGGACGGGGTCCTCGTAGGTCCTGACCCGCAGTAGGATCCTGTCGCTGGGGGAGGTCTCAGGGGTCTTGCCGCGCAAAGGAACTGGTTGGCTCCAGCCCAGATCTTGTAGCAGAGATGTCGGCCATATCGGCGGCTGGAACGCGTTCAGTTGGAAGTGGTCGACCATCTCGATCCAGGCAGTCTAAAAAATGTAATATTAAACAAATAATACGCAATGTAATAAAAGTTGGGTTTTTGTATCAAAGGAGGTGTTTATAAATAAATGTAATGTATGAGAAATCAATTAAAAAAATAGTTATTAATATAATAGAGTTTTCAATTTAACCAATGTATATGTTCAAATAAAGTTCCTGTTATTGTAATAACTCAAAAATGGTTTTTATTTGATTTTCGCAAGCTGTGTTGTTTCTAGGCACATGTGATTTGATAATGCCAGTTTTTAAGATATTATTATACTGCCTTACATTTTGTCCAGCTAAAAGCATGTTGAATTTATCATTGAATGTTCGTGAAGCTCTTCTTTCATCGGATAAATTCTTGTAAATGTCATCATCAAGCCATGCATGGAACGCCTTCATCAATCTGGAATCGAAACATTTTTCATAAATCATTAGGAAATAAAATCTTATAATCTAACGAATTCCCGTTTTCTGCATGGAGATAAGAACTTTTTTCAGGCATGGTCTAGCACCAATTCTTGCCCAATCTTTGGCAGCCACCTCAGTACAGACGTGGTTGCATAACTCAACTTATGACTACCACACAAGAATCTCTAATTTAGGGATAAAAGTTGTGAAGTCGAAGTGGGAAAGGGAAGTTTGATTAAGTACCAGTATTTCAAAAAAATATGTCATAATAAACAAGTAGATAAAATCAACACACTGTGTCTGACACTCGTGGTACCACTGCCTCTCGTTAGTACGCGACCTGAAGCCATTGGGGTCATCACAGAGTTCGATGGACTTGGCCTTGTGGTAGTTCTCTGCCTCAATTAGGCGCGCTTTGGCCTTGGCTAGGAGGCGGGAGTTCACCAGGCCCTCGAAGAACAGGGGGCCTAGCAGCTTCGGTGATTGAGAACTGATAACAACAAACATAAAACAAAAATATTAAGTGTTCAAAATATATGAGTTACTAGTTGTCCTGCCATTGAGAGATCCATTGCAACAACTATATATTTTATATGAATCGTTTATGAAAAAATGGGAGAGGTTACAAAGGAGATATCAGCAGTACGCCTGTGTATAGACAACAATTTTCGCAGTTTCTTTCACCAATCAAAACTGTACTGAGTGCACGCTGGAAATTTTCACTTAGCGGAAGACATAGCGTAGGATTAATCGATTCCATTTCAACATTATTTGACTAAGCATTTTCTCAATAGACATTGAAAATATGATAAAAGTAAAACCTCTAAACATTTACCTAACAAAAATAAAACACTTTTCTATTTATTGTGAATAAGTGTTTTTTTTACATCCTGGAATGAGTAAGCCAATGATGTAAACTTTCAAAATCTATTTTTGATATATATTATATTGTATAGAAATAAATCTACTAAAGGGTCCGCCAAATAACTTTTTTTTTTTTGAAAAAGGGCGCAAAACATCGAGTGTAGCTTCGGCTGTGTGGCACGTAGCGCCGTCCTGTTGAAACCAAATGTTGCCAATATCCTCCTCTTCAATTTTTGTGAACAAAAATTCGTTCAACATGGCCCGATAACGATCGCCATTGACTGTAACGGCCACTCCTTGCTCATTTTCAAAGAAAAATGGCCCAATTATGCCTCTGGACCAAAATCCGCACCAAACAGTGACTCGTTTTGGGTGTACCGGCTTTTCAATGTATGCGTGCGGGTTTTCTGTGCCCCAAATACGACAATTTTGCTTGTTTACATACCCGCCAAGATCAAAATGAGCTTCATCCGAAAAGATGATTTTTTTGGCAAAATCGGCATCTTCTGTAAGTCGATCGCAGGCCCACTCAGCGAAGCGAAAACGCATTGGATGGTCAGTTGGCTTCAACTCCTGAACCAATTGGACTTTGTATGGCGTCATACCAAGGTCTTTATGCAAAATTCGTCTCAATGATGTCTCCGAAATGTTCAATTGTTGAGAACGACGGTGAATTGATGTTGATGGCGCTTCACGCACACTTTCTGCCACAGCATCGATATTCTCGGGTGTACGCACTGTTTTTGGCTTTTCACGCTTTGGTTTATCGATGAGGATGCCAGTTTCTTTCACTTTTTTCACAAGATAACGAACATACGGAGCTGACGGTGCTTCTCTTCTTCCAAAAACCGTACGCAATTTTCGCACACATTCTGCAACATTACCATGATTTTCAAAGTAATGTCGCAATATTTCCCAGCGTTGTTCAAGCGTATACACAACCATATTCGCTCAGCGGAAGGATAAAACTAATTATCTGTCAAATCAGACATGAGCTAAGTGTTACCATTCACGAAATAAGCACTAGTTGAAAAAAAAAAAGTTATTTGGCGGACCCTATAGAACCTTTTGAATGCATAAATCAACTAAAGTTGTCTGAATTTATTTATTGTAAATTGACTATGAAAAATATTACTATTGCACCCAGCGATCAATACATCTAAAAGATTTAGAAATGCATTATTAATTGTAGTATTGGTGTTGCAAAAGCAATAAATCAAAGAATAGGAGGAATATTTGTATATTTTTGATGCGCCTAAAGAGCACATGGACAAAGTGCAAATTTAAAATTACAAAAACTGGATATCAAAAAAAAGTTGAATACCAGTGAAATTACGTTACTTTCGATAACTTAATAAGAGTGTGATGGAGGGAAGTTAACTTTATGATAAAATAAGGGTTGCAAAGACTTACCTTAGGCAATTGACATCCAAATACAGGTAGAAGAACAGCTGCCAGATGAGAGGGTAGATGGGGTGTGTGAGGGAGAGGGAGGTGGCGTACTGCAGGCAGCGGTATACCACCAGCGCCCCCGAGTTATCCGAACCACCCACACTCTGGAACATAACACATGCATACATATTCATATCAAACAAGTAATGAGATCTATTGCTTGGATATAATTTTTTTTATTTTGCTTATTTGTACATTTAAGTTTACAAAACAACTAATTATAACTCATATACTATTTGACAATATTAAATATAACTACTTAATTTATGTTGATATTACATACTAATGGATTTTATGTGGTTCTTACAAATTATATTTAATTTGTTCATTGGTGTACATTTTATGGTTTCCGGCAGCGCTTTATAATATTTCATCTTTTTGAAAATAATAATATAATAATACTAACCTCCGACAATTATCCATATTCCTATACTCAAGACTCAGTTGAATTGTATCATAATTTCTGTAATTGTGTAATAAATGTTGACATAGCAGAAAGAGATTCATCAGTTTTTCTAATTTTGGCTTGTGACAATTTTAGGCAGAATTGATAAGTAGAAATGATGCAAAACAAAACATGTATGAGAATGCAGAGAGTTAAAATAAGACTTAATAGCGGGAAAAAATGAAAATGAGGAATGCATAATCAAAGTTTTAAGATACCTTGAGGGTCTTGTCAATGTTGACCTTGGTGCCCTCCCTGTGTTGGGCAAGCCGATCCAGAAGCCTCGGCCACAGGCCCGTGAAGCGCTCCATAACAGAGTGCTCCGTCCACAGCGTGGCGTGCCAAAGGTAGCCTGCCTCCACAGAGCACTGCACCAGGCCGCGGTACGAGGAGTTGGGACTCCACAGCCAGCTGAAACCGGAACCGGACGTGGGCGATCTGGGATTTGTTGGAGACTGGAAGCAAAATTTTAATTATATTTTACCTTCATCTTCCAGTGGATAGAGAATGGTAGATGTTGATATTTTTTAAGAAATATAATGAATCGCCAGATGTTGAATAATAATGTACATGTCTTTATTCATTTATATAAAATTATCATGCAAGGGTATGCGGAGGGGATGGAATGTTCCACCCATGAAGAAACCAAATTGGGAGTTTTTGAATACAAAATATATTAAATTCAGACCTATGTCAGAAAATGGAACTAACGGAGTTAAAAAGAACCATGAACTCGAAAATATAATTAAGCATGATACCATTGTAAAGGTTCTGTAGGACCCAAAGACTGCCGTGGGCTGGCCACGTGCCCCAGTAGAAGCGACCTAGAGGCAGACCGAGGAAGAAGAATGTGTGGAGGAAAACTGCAGCAGCGTGGGAATGTGTGAGTGCTGGAGAAGAATGACCAGAGCCCGAGCAGATGGAGAACATTATTGGAGGAGGCCAAACCCCACCCCGGGACGTGGTGACAACGATAATGATGTTACCTGTATGAATGTGCCCAGGAAAGAAGCGGCCTCGTTGATAGCCTCATGATGCAGGAAGCAGCAGCCCAGAGCCACATCCAGCAGGTGGATCACTATCCATTCCCCTTGCCAGCCCTCGGCTGAGGTGAGCCAGTTCACCCACACCATGAGGAGGGGCCTCACAGACTGCAGGCTGAACCTGGGAACATTTAAGTTCTACATTACATATGTGCCAATATAAGTTGGTAAATTTTTTTGACTCCGATTATGATGTTCCAGTATGGTTGGCAATAGATAAAAACCCACGGATGCCCCAATCTACTGTATTATAATATGCCAATATCGCCTTTGGCCAACTATCATATTCTATCAGGAAGAATAATAGGTGTGAGCGCTGCATCTGTCAACTAGAGCGGCAACTATAGCTCTGCCAGAAATTGTCATAATGGCGGATGTTTGAAATTAAAATTCTGACTCTGAAGACAACTATTTTGTATGTTCCTGCTACACTATAATAATTGATGGTGCACAAAGGGTTCTGTTGTTCCTCCGGATTCGTAGTCGAGGAGCTTTATCGCTCAACCATGGATATTATCAGATCTGTAATACGGCCATTAGTTATTCCTAGCGATATGGAATAATCCAAAAACCCAGGGATAACTAGCAAAGCTATGCCAGGCATCTGGCAGCAACATCTTGAGAAATGTGTGTCGGGACAGATTTGTGTGGCGTTCCATACCCTTCAGTTAGTTTTATGGAGAAATTGACCAGTCAGTAGCTGAGTGGACAAACGCATCGGATTCCCACCCGGGCGTCGTGGGCAACATTTTCCGCTTATTATGATGACAGTAGGAGTTTTTCAAATATTGTCAGGCTTGATGGCCTTCCGTTGACATTCTCAGTGGGAGCTCAGGAACGAGAGATCCATTGAAGTCAGAGTTAAGTTAGCCCCTCAGAAGCTAGGGGTATTAATATTACAAGGCCCACAGATACTTTATTAGTAGACAGTTGCTGACAGTGTACAGATCGCAAGTGCGCCCCAATTTTGAGTTTGGCAGTCACCTCTACCTCTGGTCTGAAACTCCAAAATACCTGAAAAAAACTCATGACTGTGCAGAAACGGGTGGTCTGTTTGATAGAATCCCGATTGCTTTATTTTATAGTCAGGTGGGAATGCTGTCCGTGTTCTACCAGTATTTTAATGGAACTTGCTCAGAGTAACCAGCGTCATTCATCCCTTTGGCTCCGGTGCACAGCAGGGAAACACCAAACATGCGCCCAACATTTTTACAAGGTTGACATTTGCCACATGAGATTGAATCGTTTTTACAACTCGTTCTTGTGTTCAAGAGCTCGGCTGGAATTATTTGTCGGCCTCTGTGTCTCCTCCCTTCTACACCGTGGATCTCTTCAAGTCCTAAGTTCACTCCTTCCTTTCTTTTAAAAGACCCTCCATACAGCATCCCCAAAGATGACATAGGCTCTGAGGGAAATTATTTGCTTCCTGTGTGGAACTACTATGAAAATAAATTTAAAAGACCCAAGACTGCCATTCCGAAGTCACAACGTTTACCACCATATGAAAAGAGAAGAATCTTACATCTTGAAGTGTTTGAGCTGCGTCTGCATCATGGTGACCAGCAGTTTGATGACCGGGCCTGAATAGTCGCCTATCACAAATCTGGTAGCCATCTTTGCGTAGCTCTTCTCATTGCGAATCATGATTGTCAGCAGCTCCTTGAAACTGTCATGGAAAACACATATTGTTAAAAATTACACAGAACATGAAAATTTTATGGAGGGAGGTAATAACTATGTACATATATCTAATATGAGAATAAAATATACAAAACTTTCTAATATTTTCCATAATTTAAGCTCATATTTTATTTATGTCAATTATGTACTAGGAATCACTAGTAAAAAGAATAATAAAAACATTTTTAAAATTTAATACATAATAATGTACATATTTAATTAAAAATGATGAAGAAATTCAACTCAAAATACGTTAGTATGAAAATAGATTAGACCTATCTATTTTCATTTATTTTATAAAAAATTCTGTTTTCACCACCAAATTTCAGTAAAATGATCAAATTACCCACAGAAAAAAATGGCATTAAACTTTTTGAATCTAATAATAAAATTTGTAAAAAACATTAAATACTTTTTGTTCTTAATTACAATAAACAATTTGACTTACTTCTTACACTGACCGATTGCGTCGGGGCATTCCGCTAAAACTGGCAAAATATAATGCAGGGCGTGCACAACTTCCGCAAACCTCCCGCCCGTGGCCAACTTCACCAGCAATGGCGCGGCCTGCAGGAATATCTGCGGCAAAGAATGCCCCAGCGACGTGGCGAGCATCCCCACGATGCTGCTGATGGGACACTTGCCGCTCAGGTCCAGCTCGGGAAGGCTCTCAGGTTGGATCGCCCATGATTTTTCGATGCCCCAGTCGAAGCAGTGCAGCTTCAAGGGCAAGACGCACTCCCACAGCCACTCGGGAAATTGACATTTTGGTGTGATCAGGTTTTGAGACATGGTGGCGAGGAATATACCCATTGAACGGTGCGTCTGCAAGTCTAGACCTCTGGAAATTGAAGTGGAACAAGTTGATTAAATTACTCATTGCACTTTTTTTGTTTGTTTAATAAGCTACTGCGCAACTGTCACAAGTGGCATCCAATTTTGGAGAATGTTTTGACACTGAAAGAAGTGGGGGAGGGGCGAATGAGAAGGATAGAGGAAGGTTGGGTTAGCTCAGGTTTGGTTTCACTTAATGAAAAGAGAAATCTGCATATCTAAGTGTCCCTATTTATTTAGTATAAGGTCAGAAGGGATGTGTACATTGCTACACATTTCTTCAGATTGATTCGTGGATGGTCCGAAAACTCAGCTATCATGGAGAGCATTCATTTCTATGTTCCTGATGGTTATCTTCGTCATCGCCAACATAGGTTGTTTTATCTCCCGGCTTGCAGGACTAACTGACCAATGGTCATGCCGTATGTCTGTGAGAAGGGCAATCTTGTTGTTGAACCGAATCACTTTGGATGTTGAAATATTTTGCATAAATGAAGCTTCGTTCAAACGACAAGCATTGCTTCTATTTGTGTAATCATACCTTTGTTTTTTATACACCATTTTTATGAAATATTATGTCAAAAAATTATTTTTTTCTATCTTTACTTTACTTTCATTCTATTTCATATTTCTTAGAGTTATTTGATTGTTTTAATTTATGATTATTGTAGATATTGTAATACATCTTTACTCACTTTATTTAAAAACGCCTTAAAATGTTAATTTTTGTGGTGTTTTTAAAATAATGAATAATTGAAATTACTGCCCGAGGCCGACAGAACTATGAACTCTCCAATGTTTAGGAATATTGTGACGCTTAAGGAAGTGAGGAAGGCAAAGGACAAGGGAGAGATGAAGGTTGAGCAGTATCCAACTATGTATTAAAATATGGTTACTTAGCACAACTTAAAGTTTTTAAGCAATATTTCTACTATGAATGATGATATCTCAGTAGGAATATTCTCTCAGGGTTGCCTACTTTGGGAAGGGAATGTATGAAACCCTTGTTTTCCCTAACCTATATATTACCACTTTGATGTTTGTTAGTCAAATCTGTAAAAACCTAGGTCCAGCAACCTACCACAAACTACTTGATACATTATTGTATGCATCAAACCTTAACATTACAATACAAAAATGTGTATTTGGCATACCCTTTCTGCGTCCAATCCATCTCCTTAACCAAAGCATGCACCAGATGGGGCGCCACCAGCACCCAGTGGTCCAGCAGTCTGACCAGCTCCTGAGACGAGGGCCTCCACAGCCCTAAGGGCAGGGCCACCAGCCAGGCGGGGGAGGCCGGAGGCGTAGAGACCAGGAGGAGGGGGCCTATCAGGTGTGGCTTACTCCGGAGGGCAGAACCGCAGAGGGTGCGTGCCCATTCGCCGCAGCCCAGCTCCGAGAAGTCGGAGTGGTAGCCAGTCTGAGATCAAAATAATTATTTCAGCTGTGATAATAAACGCCTTTCTAGTAATCAGAATTTGTGGTAAAATAATGTGCATATGACCATATTACAAATGTAGAGATCCAGAAATAAGTGTAATGAGCAAGATGAAGAAAGGGGTGCTGGTTTAGACATGTGAAACGGATAAACGGAAAAGGGGGCGCCAGGAGAATATATGACGCATAAGCGAATGGTAGAAGAAGTCTGGGACACCCGAGAAAGACTTGGCACGATCAACCGAATCAAATACTTAAGTCGGGTCTTGTCAAGTCAGAATGACAGAAGACTATGTATGAGACAATGCATGAATGCGGCGGGGTTACCGTCATGGACGATCTGGCAAATGCAGATTTACGGAGTATTGATTCAAGTAATTATTCGGTTACACAACGTTTTCTCGCGGAATTTAAAATTTCGCGGCATCGTTATCGCCACGAACGGCCTCTCAGATGCAGATTTACGAAGTAATTATTCGGTTATAAGACATTTCTTGCCGAATTTGAAATTTCGCAGCATCGTTACCGCCAAGAACTGCCTCTCAGATGCAGATTTACGAACTAATTATTCGGTTATACGATATTTTCCCGCTGAATTTGAAATTTCGCGGCATCATTATCGCCACGGATGGCCTCTCAGATGCAGTTTACGAAGTAATTATTCGAGATTAATTATATAATTATACGACATTTTCGTGCGAAATTTGATATTTCGCAGCTGCCAATTCAATTATTAAAAATATTTTTTGTATTTGATTTGAGTAGATGCTACCTTTTTCTTTTCAACAGTTAGTGTACCTAACTACCTAGCGCCCGTATTAGCTGGCAGTTTAGCTATAACTGTCTATCTTTTTCGCACTTATGGTGTCTTAGGTGATCTGAGTAGGTGTTCCGATTTTAGAATTAGCATTTCAAACCCTTAGATAAGACACAGCCAAGTTATGCGATAATGAACTCTAGAGTACGTTACTCTAGAGTTCATTATCTCAAAAAATTACTGTAATAGTCTAGTATTCACCGCATTTGGTTAATCCCAGCCGATGAGTAATACGAATATCTGGGAAATACGTAAGCTTGTCAATTTTAGGGTTTTATTGGAGCCATTATAGCCGGCCGGCCGCCCGAAAGATTAAAGAATACCGACAATAAATCTTAGAATTTGTCTTGTAAATCCTTTCAAGAGGGTAATAATTTTGTTGGGGGAACATATTTTCGATCTTCTTACGCTGGAAATCTTCCCACACGGGAAACATATTAAACGGGAAAAAAATGCATAATTTGTATGGGAATTTTTCGGAGTTAATAAAACAGGCCTTCTTTAGCGGGTTTGACTGTAAATTAATTAGTCTAAAAATGGTTTGTTTAAAAGAATTTAATTCCAGTGCACTGGTGAAAGATATGAAAAACAAAATGTTTACCTGGAACAGGTTTTTAATGATGGTCATGGCAAAATCTTCCTCCGTTCTGGTGATGGCCATGTTAGAGATGCAGACCAACGTGTAATAGCACCACACACTGTCGGACACTGAAACAAATAAAAAGAATTTTGGTAATCGGAATTCACAAATTAACATCGGAATTCCCAAAACATGTTCATTCCGCAGACAAAAATAGGAGCAGTCTTGAATTAAAGCAAATATTTCATCCCACTATGTTCAGAGTTTCAAACAAGTGGATATCAGATCAAGTTCTATGCATCATATTATTTTGAGTCTCGGCTTAAACACGTAGCATTTTTAAGGAATATAGGTAATTGAGATATCATGAGCAAGCAAAATATTTAAATCTAGAAAGGAAAGAGAACAGGTTAGAGATGTTTAAGTCAATTTTTTAAATTTAATGACATGTGGCAAATGTCAGCCTTGTATGTCAGCTTCGAACTTCCATTGAAATGTCGGTAAAACAAATAGAGAAATCCCACCTAACATCTATGTTCGAAATACTGCAATCTGTCCATTAAGATAGGGGAATCTTTCAAAAGTACTGTCTGTTTTTGTACGGCTATTAGTTTTTTAAATGTATTAATTATTTTAATTAAACCATCTTACTAATCAGATTGAGCTTGGTTCTGGAGTACAGTAACTTGGCGGTTTCGATAGTGACCAATCCAAACGGCATCTCGGATAAGAACATTAGGGACACATCTCTGGAGCCTGCACACTCCAGGGTTGACCAGCCCGCCATGAAGACGCTGTTGTACTCGGATATAACTCGGTCCAAGAGGTTTGCCTCGCAATTAGAGCTGGAAGAACAAAATATATCGTTAGAGTGGAACTCTCTTTTAACTCATTCCGGGCTAGCGTCTCAACATAGTAGGCGGCAAAATACAAGCCCAGTGCGCTAGCGTCTCAACGTTTGAGGCGGCACCGTACTACCAAATGTCAACCGTCATATGTTTGTTAATATAGCATTGATACTTCTGAAATAATTTTGTTACTCTACCCAAATCTGTCCTCTACCGGCACCTATCAAAATTTCTTTGAATTATTTTGCTTAATTATTTAAAAAATATTTTTAAACGGGTCGATCCTAAATCTTGCTATCGAGATTCTCTGTGACGCAATTCTGTCATCGGTCACAGGATAGCGCTAGTCTCGTTTCCCTGTTAAAACAAAGGACAATGCGTAGATCGAATTTTGCGTGCGCCGTGTTCGCATTTCGTGAATTTTAAATAATTAAAATACTTAATTAAAGTGATAAATACCAATTAAATCTTTGTTTTAAATATTTATTAAGTACCTATTTAATGTGTGTGTGTAGTACAACATTTAGATTAGATTAATGTTCTAATTTAACTTTTTATAGCAACCTTTTGTGAAATAATTTTATACGCAGTGATATTAAATTCAATTTTGAAAAAATGCATATTTTAATATTTAAGGTGCTGTTCTAAATTGAATGTTATTTAAAAAAAAAAACTTATATTAGTCTGCTATCAAAATTGCTTAGAATATTTTGCATATAATATTTTAACAAGTTGTACTTTTAGTGATAATTTTTTTTAAATAGTTTTTTTCTGTGTAAGTGAATTCTAATTTCATAAGTTAATGTTTGTACTTTCATTGTGTTTATTTCCCGTTTCCTAAACAAGTATTATCATGATTTAATAAATTTTAATAATTTTAATAATTTAATAATTTTAATAAATTTTTAAAAAGTTTTGTCATGGCTCATCGTGGGTTAACCGAAGAAGATATTTCAAGAGCCATTGATGAGATGGATTCAGATTTCGAAATAAGTGACGCCGATGATGCATACGAAGATTTGTCAGATATTGTGGATTCTGATGACGAGGATTCTACACTGTTCGGTGGTGAAACTTCAGTCGAAAGACCATCTACTGTTTGGATTTCTGGACCTCACATACCCACCGTTCATGAGTTTGATTATTTCTCCTCAGGAATCAACCCTGGTACATCATTGTCTGAAAATTCATTTGAGGTTGACTATTTCCTTCACTTCGCCAATGAGGACATAGTTTTAAAAATAGTTGATGAATGCAATAAATTATATAATTTCTAAATAGCTAACAAACCATTTGGAGTTTATTCCAGAATAACAAAGTGGGTGGAGACATTTATTGCAGAAATGTATATTTTTCTCGCGGTGACGATGTTAATGACAAGAAATCGTCATCTTACAATTAAAGAACATTGGTCTACAGATCCGAATTAGAAGAACAAAAGAATAAACTTACTAGATACATGTGTAAAGAGTGTAATGTTGCGCTGTGTTTTTCGCCATGCTTTAAAAATTATCACAAAAATAAAAATTATTAACTGAAATTATTATACGCTCTCGATGTTTGTAATACTATTTAGAATGAATTAAAAATGAAAAACATTAAATAAGTTGGTATATGTCGAACATTAGTAAACCACTCTGTAGATTATCACTTGAGTGGCGGACCATTTCAAATTCTTATAAATCATGTTTTATGTATCTTGGTGTCGGACTAATATAAACAATATAACGTAAACACGAAATTCAAGAGTGATCGTACTGTGTTATGTGATGAGTGATGACGGTTTTATGATTTTCGTGATATGAATATAAGTGGACCATAATATTAGACAATCGGCGCAGTGTTTGGAGATTACAGACACTATGATGACGCACACACGTACCCGTAAGTCCGTTCATACAAATGGTTCGTTTTTATTGATGGATGTTTATTCTCGTAATATTTATCATATTCTGTTTGTGTTTGAAGCCTACTAAGATGACAAGACATAGCCCGATATCTAAGGAAGATGCCGTAATATATTTTTGTAATCTTAACGCGATTTTCAGTGCGTTAAAACTAATTTTATGTGGTCATTTATTTGCGAACAAAAACCGCCGCGCACTGGTGTTGTCATACCAGCACATATCAACGCCCTGAAAAGGTTAAGGTTCCGGTAAAAGGTTCCGGTAAAAAGCTTATCATATGCGAAAACCTTATATAGGGGTTCAATAAGGACATTTTTTAGTTTCAGTTTTCAAGACCCGACCAAAAAAAACGAAATTTCTTAAGAGTGAAAACTTTCTCTGTCGGATCCTTATAAGGGGGTTTTTATTGTATTAATTATGTTAGAAATACTCAAAATAAACAAATTAGCAACTAAGCTAAACAAACAAGTTTTTCTTTTGGTTCACAGAGGGCTGGATATTGATCCCTTTGCTAGGGGGAACAACTCATTTGTGCTGGCTTTTACAGTGCAATTCGACTTTTGTGGTATGCGATTCGACTTTTGTGGTATGCGATTCAACTTTTGTGGTTTGCAGCAGAGCTGGTCCAGGTTTGAGGGTGTCCAGTGGTCCAGGTGCAAGCAGAGGTCTAGTGAAAAGTAAAAGTCAGAAGTACAGGTGAAGCAAGGGAGAGCGCAGTCAGAGGTGATAGTAAATGTTAGCGTAGCGGAGGTATGTTGAGATCGGACTGAAAGGCGTTTTGTGGCTTTTTTATATCCGGCGGCAACCGAGCAAAGCCTGTTTGTATGGAAGAGAATTACTTTTCCTGCAGGGCTCTGCCTCGCTCACTATGATTTTTGTTGGTCAGATGTAAAAAATCTGACTTACACTTTTTTTTAATTCGCTTTGACTCCGTCTCATCTCAGTCCAATTTTATTTTTTATTTTTATTTAGGAAAACATACAGTTGTTTACAAATTTTATAATTAAAGCGATTACTATGTTGCATTAACCAGTGAAGTTTCCGCTTATAATGTTTTTTTTAACTGAATGGAGAATGAAATATTCAAAATAATAATAATAATTTCAGAATTATAAACAAATAAGAATTATATCTATGTATGAAGTTGAATAAAACTGTATAATAAATAATACATCATAGAATATAACCCAAGATGATTAATATAAACAAGAAAGAAAACAAAAAACACAACATACTTTGTATAAATGAAAATAGAGACAAATAATTAATATATCTTAGATCTGTAATGCACAGCAGTGGTAGGGAGGTAATAATTAACCTTGTTATTTGATTATGTCCCGTATGCATTTATTAAACTGAACTGTGGAAAAATGGAAAATATCAGCGTCTGAAAATGTGGTGTTGTATTTTGAGCATGTTCTTCGGAAAAATGAATGTTGTGTGTGGTTAGTTTTTGAGTGTGGGTTGTGGGATAATTGGTTCGAGCGTGTGTTTCGTACTGGACAGTGGATATGGATATTTTCCATTTATAATTATATTTATTTATTCTGTTTAATATATATTATTTATAGTTTTTTTTTAATATTTGAAAAGAAAAATGTGGTGATAAGTGTCGCTGACTTGGGGGCTTTAGTTATGTTGGATTTCAAAGTGATAATTTGTTGGGTTCTTACCTTCGTTTTTTTATCCTAATCCCTACATAACCATTTTCACCGTGTATTTTATTAAAAACGGAGACAATTCAAAAAAAAATTAACCAATTAACAATCGAACAGAAGAATTTTCTGTGAAAAAACATGGTTGTTGCTCGTTCATTTCTCTAGTACGTTGGATTGTTGTTAACTCTTCTAAAAATATATGTGGTGAAATTAAGTGTGCTGTTTCCTATCGTGAATTGTTTCCTTTGTAAAATTGTGCAAGAAGAGTCTTAAACTTTATCGGTGAGTGAATGATTTCCCATTTTTTCTTCCTTAATTCCATAATTCTTTCCACAAGGTATAATTAGACACTTCCATTAAGTAGTATAGTTTATCGTTTACAGTCCACTATTTTCCAAATTCATCTGAAGCTGGAAACACATTCAGTGTTTTATCGCAGTTTCAGATCCAACGAGTTGTTTTACAATTTAACAATTTCATTTTCAAGAACTACATTCATATTTTATTCTCATGAAGATTTTTATTTATGAAGGTAGTCAATAGTATAGTAGGTTAGATGCTTGGCTAGCAGTTAGACGAATCGAGTTTAATACTCACAAAGTGTAACCGATTTACTCCCTTTTTAACACAAGTTATGCTTGGTGAAAAGATCTGTACTGAAAAAAAAAAGTTTTTAGCTTCTGCTTTTAAAAAAAGTATATAATCATGGTAAACTAACCTAGCCAGTTCCCACAGCTCGGTGCAATACTTGACAGAGTGTAGAGCTAGCCGGCACAGCTCCTTGCTCAATTCCTGGTATTGCTTGTGGCACATGAGCCCGGTCCTGATGATGCCCAGCATGACCCTCACGCAGGCGAAGACCCTCAGCACAGGACCCCCACTGAGCTTGCCTCCACAGAATACAAACTGTAGGTGATGGTATATATACATGAGAAGGGTTAATTTATGGCAGTGGCATGGAACCAGCAGTGGAAAGCCAAAAGTAGACTGAATGCAGTAGGAATGTGAGAAACGTAAGTATTATCTGAGGGCAGCACGATCCCTGTATTCTAGAAATAAAATAAGGGTTTTAGATTGCGTAAATAGCCAGTTGAAACAGAGAATTATTCAAATATTACCTGTTAGAGAGAGATGGGAAATAATTTTGCATAGTGAATTGGAAATTAAAAAAAAAGATTTAATATTCTCACAGCCAACAATATTACGTTCTTTGACCTTTGGGTTAAGTTGTGTAGCGCTTCCTCCTTCTTCTTGATGACATTTCTGCTGGTCTGCCTTGTACTGTCCACATCTACCCTAATAATGGACACTCCAAAGTTGAAAAAGAAGCGCAACACGGCTTAGTGCCCCACAAGAAGCTGTTTAAGTGTTACGGCTCACCTCTTCCCCATCACTCCTTACAACCATCAGCTCCTTGAAGATGGCTTGGAAGGGTATCTGGCGCATCAGCCCCAGCACGTCGTTCTCCCGCAGCACCCCGGTGCCCCCGCTGCCCCCCCCTGCCTCCACGTCGGCTCCCTCCCCGTCCGAGTCCACCACGAGCCAGAGGCTGTCGTCTGTGGCTTCAGCCGCCACCACTATGTCTGTGTCTCCTGGGAAAATAGGTTTCCATGTAGGGATGTAAAACAGGATGAATAGTCACCGCACATCTGAGCGGCTGCACAATCAGCGTGTGAGAGTCACTATACACCTAAATAATGACTGATAAAACAAAGTATAGTCCACTATAGTTCACTCCACACCAAGCCGATTGAAAACTTACATGGTATGTTCTACTTGTCGAGCAATATTGCCAACTCCTGAATGAAAAAGTACATTTATATTCTTTATAAACAATAGCCAATAAAAAAATATTTCATATTAACTCCATAAAGGAAGTGTTTTTATAGAGAGGAAAGGGTGAACCTGGATCTTGAAGTGACCCATCTTGTAGGGAAGAAACATACAATTCAGCAACATTTTGCAGTCCAAACTGTTCTCACGCAGTGTTTGGTGTGTCTACCAGGTATGCATCGGTGTCGAAGGGATCGATAACACTAGTTTTTCAAAGCTCCTTCCATTGAAATGACGGTAGAACAATCACAGCATTTCCACCTGTCATATATGTTCTAAACCTTACAAGTTGTCTGTTAAGGTAGGAGAATCTATCGGATTCTCGTTTTTTAAAAGAATCAATAGTTTTTTTCAGATTGCTTTGGGTAATTTGGATGCCGAAGACCGAGATCGACTGGAGAAGTCTTTCGAAGAAGTTTTTCGAAGCACGTCAATGCCAGAGGTGTGCCGTGACATTTCGGAAAACAAAAGTTTTTGGTTAATATTTTTATATCTATGAAAATAAGAAGAAATGTAAAATGATTTACACATGGAAAATCATAAAGCCTTCACACAAGAGAGTTACGAATCTTACCGGTGTCCTGTTCTTCTAATATTGGTGGTGGTTTTTCCAGTGCCTTGCTCTCTGGAGATGTGGCCGTATGTGTTATGATGGCCTCAAACAAACTCAACGCTTTGGGAATATCATTCGACGACATAACAACGCATTTTATGAGATGGAAGGACCACCTAATTCCTTGTGTTACCCTGAAACATTCGAAAAAATTAGTAAAATTGTGAATTTTTACATAACCTTCATATAATTTTTATTGATTTACGTTCGCAAAAATATCTTTGATTTAAAAAAAATTGGCATGCAAAGTGAAATTAATATCCAATTATTTTAGCTATGCCGAAAATCTGTTCAAATGGTGAGTTCTGGCATGATGAAATTTGCACAGATTTATTTTTTCCGTCTGTAATTTGTAGGTCAGACCAAAAACTTTTTCAGGTTCCAATGTTACGTGTGTAATGTATCATGGGCTATGTGGTCGAAAAGAAACCAAACACTAATAAATAAACAAGTGTGGGTACCTGAGCACATGATGCAGAATAAATAGGATATTTTCCAGGGAGTTGTTGAGCTGTAGCAGAGCGGTGGCGAGGTTAGAGCACCAGGTCCTCAGCTGTCTCCGGAGCCCCCGGTCGTAGCCCCAGCCCGAGGTACGCAGCACCCAAAACAGGATCCTGAGGGAGTCCTTCAAGGAGTCCGTCCCTTTCACGGTGGACATCCAGATGATCTGTTCAACCTGGGAGGCGCTATATATTTTAATGTTTATATTTTTATACATAAAATTATTATAGGGATGATGTCTGAGGAATGCAAAGGAAGGATAAATTACAATTACGAGATACAGATGGGAAGAGGAATGCAAAATTAATTAGATTGCCAACAAGGAAAAAGTCAAGCACACAGAAATGTCTCGTATACTGGGCCGTCCAACTATACAATAAAATATAAACAGAAATTACTACAATAGACAATATTCTTCAATTTAAAAAAGAAATAAGAAAAATTGTTTGCCATAACTAGGAGCCGCAGACGCGATGGCCAAAACAGGGCGGTAATCAGTACTAGGGAAACACATGTTAAAAAAAAAACAAATCTAAGAAAAAAATATTTTTAGATCGTTTCCCAACTTTAACAGGCAAGGAGTCGAGTATGTTGTCGAAAAGTTTTTTGTATTATTCTAAATTATTATTTCCTGCAAAGTTATCAAAGTTCAAAGCAGCCTCTATTTGGGGATATCCATCACATTCAAGCTATGTTCTATATTCGATTCTGAATGGTGCTCTTATTACAGCAAACTAAAAACATAGCTAAATCAAAATAGAAATCTTTTTTGATGGATCATTTTTTTTAATAGTAAATACCGCACAAGAGTCCCAACTGTCTAGACTCAGTGAGACTATGGCAGCCCCAATTGCGGTATGCTGTGAGGCTGAAGGTAGTGCAGAGGAGAAGAAGATGGGGCGGATGAAGGTTGGGAGTACTTGGCTATTCAGATCTGGTCACCAAACACGGCTAAAGCCATTTCAAGTAACGTTGCGATTCTGAATAGTGGTCTTTTATCAGGGCGATGCTTAGTGTATCTACCACTCTGGAACGTGCCGCAAATATATATTAGTACATATATATGAATTAAATGTGTAATGACATATATTAATTAAACAAAAATTATTTGTGCATGCCGGGTTTGAACCCACAATCTCTGGGTTCATAGTCGAGCGTCTTACCACTCGACCACGGAATAATAATTAGAATAATAATAATTGGGAATAGACGAAAAATTCTTAATAGCCTTGTAGTCTGAAATAAATTGTTTCAAGATTGTTTACAAACAAGACGTCTGGATAACGTGTCTCTTTATTCCTCCATATCGGTTCATTTGATAGAGAAGGACAAACATAGCATAATTGATGCCCCTACACAAAACAGTCACATAGAAGTAAGGACAAAGGCATTCCAATGTCGACTTCAACTCACAAAATGCTACTAGCAAAACGAGTAAGTGATTTTAGCACAAAAGGTAAAAAAGAACAGTATACAAAGTAAGATTGTTTTAGTATGATTTATGCAAGTCTTTCCATTCAAACTCAAAGTTTGTATATTATAGTTTATATCAAAGTAGCGACCATCGGCCACTGTAACACTTCCGCGGAAAAATGTGTTATATCTTTATTATTTTCAATTTTGAACAATTCCTCGATACTTGATATATTATATTGTAATTCGGAGGCCTCCATTGTCTAGGGATAAACTATTTGGCTCCAGGCGCAGTACTACGTAGAAGCCATATACATATTTTAATCCAAAAACAGATTTATTTAGGTGTCCTCTGTAATGAAAACTAATTTTATTAAAAAATAATACAAAATTGAGAATTCGTTCAGACCAGGCCTCTCGTGGTTTACATAATGCACTACCGGGCGGTTGAAACGAATTTAACCCATCAAATAACGATATTTTATCTGATTCCCATTTAACAATGAGCTGTTTTGGAATTCTTCAACATGCCACCGCGTTCACGGCTCCTAGCCACAGCCATTGATGTTGGCATATTTTATGTTTAATTTTTGTAATCCAATATTTTAATAAAATGTTATTAGAATAATATGTTTGCAATAACCGTGTCTGTATATACATTAGAACACACAATGAATAAATAAATTGGAGAGTTTTTTCAATGATAAATTCATATGATACGCCTTGCTTGTGAAGTACCTATAAGGCTTTGTTTTAGACCGAGAGTTCTAAAACAACAATAATAAATTATTTTTCTTTATATGTATAGTACGAGGATGGGAGGTAGTTCGGCTATGGCCCTTATTTTACTCTATTTGCATTTGCTTGGCGATGAAAGGAACCATAGACACCTTGCAAGGAGAGAATGGCCTGCCGGTTGTTCCTAGTACGTTTCCGATTTGGGTGCACCAAGCCAATTTATTCTTATAACGCTTGGCATCCGGCTAATTATCTTGACCGCCTGGATAATGTTGGTGATGAGTTCCGACTGCCCGGAGTCGGGGGTAAAGAGGAAGGTTGGAAAGTGTCTGGCTATTAAGATCTTGTCACCAAACACGACTAGTGCCATTTCAAGCAGCGTTTCGATTCTGAAGGTTGGTATTTCACCAGGATGATACTGAGAATATCTACCATTCCGGAAATATAATGCTTATAGGGCACTAAGGTTGGTAAACAACGCAAAACAATTTAATAACTCGATTACAAAAATCATTGATTTGTAAAACATAGCCACTAGCAATTATAATTATTTAAATGTATTTCAAGTAGTTTAATTATATTAATTTAATTCTTTCAGTTGGGTTAGGTTAAGTGTCAGAATATAGAAGAGTATGTGTGAGACGATGCATGAATGTGAATGAAGCAAGGAGTGTGTGCCAAGAGAGTTTTGTGGAGGTCCAGCTTCTCTGCTTACCTCTGCGGAAAGCAGCGTGTTGTTTTCGGTTAAATTAGATTAATTCATTCCATTTGATTATTTTATTAAATAATCCACTGCGCACATTTTATTGGTTAATGCTTTAACCTCAGTCTTTTTTATAGTTTACAGTAAAAAATTTATGTATTGTTCTAATAACGGGCTATTCAAAACAAATTTTGTGTGAGCACTGTGTTGGCATTTACATTCGCTGCAATACCTATAACTAGATACATCAATACAACACAGGAAATATATTATTAAAAAGAATACCTGTATTTTATGATGGTGCTCATTGTGAGAATGCAGAGAATGTATCTCGGTGGCCTTTTCTCTCAGTAATGTAAGACTCCTCTGGAAGTCGGTGAACAAAGACTTCTGCAGCGTGGCTTCTTGGTAACTGTGAGCACTGTCGAAGTAGCATCCGTCTGCGCACCGGGACCCCACCTTCTTGGCACAACTCTTCACCATCCAAATGGTATTCTGCTTGTCAGCACATTCAGCCGTTAGTGAATCAACTTCTTTCTGGTTGTAGATCTGCTGAGAGCGTGCCCTTTGGTATTCCGTCAAAGCCTCGTACAATGGATGGGTAGGTACGGGTGCTTGCATTTCGTGCGCTTCAAATTCAGAAGAATATCGCCGCGCCGCCAACAATTCCTTAACACCAAATAGAGACTCTATTTCTTCAAATGTAAAAGGAGAAACATGAGCCTGAATAGATTTGGAAATTTCGATTTGCTTCATTTTAGACGACAGTTCGCTGTAAGTTTTCGTGTGAGTTTTCGAAGTGCTGGCCGTTCCAGTTTTGCTGCTCTTTACTGGGATATTGGTGACGAAACTGTCTTCAATCAGAGGTAAGGATTGCTTCAAACTGGCAGCCGCTTCCGAAACTTCCATGCAGCTTTGGGCAGCCTTTTCCAGAAAACTGATTGAACACAATTCCTTCTGAACATCTACTTTGATCTCCATGCCGATATCCAGTTTATTTTCTAGAGTAACTGGTGTTCGATGAGCAGAAAAATCAAATTGGGCTGATTCCCTCTTTGATTCATCACTCAATGTTTTATTCTCAACATTTGGTACGCTTTTGACAGCATCTGGATCTTTGATGTTGGATGATGAAGATTCTTCCTCAACTTCGTGAAACAATTCCTCCGCATTCTCTTCATCTTCACCCCTTTCGATGGCAAAACTTGGTTCATCTTCGGACTTTAAGCGCGTTTTCCTCTTTTTCTAAAAATTTGTACAATTTAAGTTATACAAAACATATTACTGGAATCACAAAAAAAATAATGGTGAAAAAACGTGATGTATGTTGTGTCAATAACAATACAGATACAGGACGATGACTTCGATGTCTAGACTTTGTTGTTTATTGTTGCGAGCTACGGTAAATTTATTGATAATTACCTGCTTCAATTTCGGTTTTTCTAACGTTGCCATTTTACAGGGTCTACAAATATGCTTATTTATTAAAAACGCAATACATTATATTGTCAAGGAACGAGATGAAACGCAGCAGACCAGAATATGTCATAAAGAGCTTAGATTAACGATGAAAGTGATGTCCACTTTTCTGTCATAACAATCTAGTGATGGCTATAATCGATGTTTCGAATTAATTGGTCGGAGTTCACTGGAGTATTAGCTACAGTCATTTGCATATTTTCGTTTCAATGGGCGAGGGATGGATGACAAGTCGTCATAGTAGTATTAGTTTGAACCTAGTCAAATAGGAAAAAATTGAGTTAGTCTCATATTTGGAATCCTGTCTCTATTTGAGTAAGGATACAAAATAAAAATAAGATTTTTTCATAACCTCGCAACAAAAAGCCGTTTTGATTTTAAAACAAGTTTTTTTTTATTAATCCATGAAACGAGTATTTTAATTTCTGATATTTATTTATTCACAATCAATATTTTTAAAATTATTATGACAAGTTTATAATATAAGATCGGCCACGATCAAAATTAGTGATGTGACGCCATACGTTATAATATCGACTATCGATATTTCGCCTTAATAGTTTTTTTATTTTATTGAAACGTGTTGGTTTTAGATAAGACACGTCATTTTTAGTTTATGGTTTTAATTAATTTTACTAACATTATAATGGCGCTCGACAGCTTATCCTTTCCACAAGACATTAAAAACTAGGAATATTTGTATTTAACGGGCATTATCGCAAGAATCACAACCGATTAAGATGGAACTTTAACTAAATGCATTTTGATTTTTTTGCTGTGAGTTTGTAAGTGTGCGAAAAAACGCGCTTAAGTGTGCAAATTTCGGTTTTTCGCGTTTATTTCGTAAACTATGGCTTGGAAAAATATGAAATAAAAATTGTGCACGCTTTAAAAAACAAATAGATTGAAACCCCGCAGCATCCTGTGCGACCAATAAAATTGTTATAAATTAAAAAAAAAACGTCGAATTTGCATACTTTTTCAAAAATTCTTATCTCGGCTTATTATGAAAAATGTCATGCCGAATAAGCCACCAAATTTTCAGAAATAAATATTTAGTAGTTTTTGCAAAGTATTTTGTTTTTTTTTAAAGTTTTTTGATTCCTTACAACGTAAGGAATCAATAAAACACCTGTAAGTAAAATAAATAAAAAAAATCACTTGTTATAGTATTGAACTAGCGCTTTGAAATGTTATGCACCGTTGGAGTAATAATAATTAAATTAATTATTTATGATTTAATAAAATAATTACTTATTTGTCAAAATTAAAATACAAATAACATGAACGGAAAAAAATCACCCTTCTTATAGGTATATCATAAAATGATTGAAACATTTAAAGTTACTGACTCTTCTTGTTCCTTATTATCTTATCTTGAGCCTTACTTTCCTCGTGTGGGTAGAAAAATACATTAACCTGACTTTTTCTGACGTCTGTACACGTCTTGTATTATCTAAGGAAAGAGTTTTCTATCAAAAACCCGAGCTGCGAGGACTTGCGAGGACATCCATTCCGCTAAAAAAATAAATCAGGAAAAAATACTCCCTTTGTCCTACTTACTCGTACAAATTACTATTAGAACAGAGCGAGAAATCAGTATTTCCAGTACCCAGTACTGGCTACGATATGTACCCATCGACGCTAGGACTCATGGGTACATTCATCCTGCTGACGAAATACTTGAAGAAAAGTATTCACTTTGTCCTTTTTCCTCATACAACTTTTTAATAGGCCAAAGTAAAAGGTTAGGAGTATTTCAAATACTGAAGTATTCTCTCTGTCCTTCTTCCTCATACAACGTTCTAATAGACAGGTGAGAGTGAAAGGTCATGAGTACATTTTGTACCCAGGTATTTTCAGGATTTGTCACAAGTACAAAATACGGCGTAAATGTACCCATTACTTTTACTGGGTACAATAAATCCGGCTCATCTCTAGTTCCTGAAGCATTCCCAAAACTGTGAAGTTTTTCCCAACGCTAGTGCCAACCTTGGAAGAACAATATTTAAGGAGGGAGAGCTAATATTTTTACATGATTTTTACTTCGTATACCAAAACAGAAAGAGAGACAAAACAAGATATCATATTATATCGCACCGCGTTGACGCGTGTAACTATGTCCGGCATACGCGCGAACTTCACCATCGGAACAACTAATGTCACACAGTTTTTTATGTTTATTTTTCTATTTATAAATTAACGGACTTAAGTCCAATTACAAAAAATACATATAAAACACGAAATGGAAAAAAGAGCAACAGAGAAAGAATAGCACATACATAATAATAAATGAAGCGATGACAAAATAAACATAAGAGAGAACATTGAAGCCATGGTCTAGTCAAAGTTTTGGTAGAGTTGTAAATAATGACAAAAATCATTTAGACTGCTACCAAAAATTTCAAAACCATGGCTTGAGTATTTTCTTCCTCGCGTTTTTGGCTTTTTGCAGATGACAATAAGATCCTTAAAATAATAAAATCTTTTCATGAGTGCATTCTTCTCCAAATTGATATTGACTCATTTAATGAATGGTGTGAAACTAACTGCCTAGAATTAAACATTGACACATGTAAAATTATGTCATTTCATAGAACTCATAAACCGATCCTCTTCAATTATAAATAAAAGTAATAATCATAGACTTAATAAGAGTAATAAATGGATAACTTTGAAAGCGCCGTTTTCGTGGGAAAATCACCTCTAAGACGCTTTACGTAAGTAGTAACATATTGGTAGTCTACCAAAAAAAAGTCAACGTCAGCGTTATTTTCAACGGTTATATTTAACAGTTAACAATCCCCAACGATAACAGCATTGGCGTTTTTTCGAATTATAGTTAACGCCCAGTACTAATAGAGAGTACAAAAAAATCTTAATCAAATGTAACTAATTATTGAATTTTCTTGAATTACTGAATTTTAGACACTTTTAAGGTGTCGATATATTTTTTAAAAATCAAACGACTAACTATAAATAATTTCCTTCGTAAGTTCGTACGTCCGCAAGAGTTTGAACTTTTCAAAACCGGAACCGTCGGATTTGTTCAGAAAATTAATTGATTTTCAAATTGAAAAAATATATTTTCAAAATCCCTACCTAACTAATAAAGTACCTACCTTTATTTAAAATGAGTAGATCAAAGCAACTAATATTTTTCCTTGGTGAGTCAAGTAACATCTCGTGAATTTTACGGGTAGCAACTAGTTTGTAAATAATATTTACATACAATTTCAGAGAAAATAAAAGCCTTTTTTATGTCGGAATCTGAATATTTGCTATAAACGCAGACGTTAGATTTCCACGCACATTCAAAATAAAAATAAACCCTAGGAGGATAATTCTGTGGGCGAAAGGAAAAAGGGAATGAGTAAAAAAAGCAGGTTTTCAGGAAAGCCAAAACAAAATTTAGGAATTTAGTTTTTTTCATGTCCCTTTTCAAAAAATAATCGCACATTATTTTATTTTCTGACTCATCTAATTTTTCCTTGCTAGATATCTATTTAAGGAGCAATTTTGCACACTCAACTCAAAACTTCTTTTTTTTTTTACTCATTCCGTTTTTTCTTTCGCACACAGAATTGTCGTATCACTCATCCTAGTTGAGTTAAATGTTGATCAGTGTTTAAATTTTGGTTGATTTTTTTAATGTTGTGCGTAAAAATTAAAAAAAAAAATGGTACTTTGTGCAGGATATGTACAAAAAAAACTTCGACTTGAAAAAAAACATTTCTTTCTCTCAATTTCTCTCAATTATAGAAACTATTTATTTGAATGGATGAATAGATACACCGATAGAAGTGTGTTGTGGGGGTGTTTGTGTACTAAAAGTAAGCAAACATTTTCCTTGTTTCTGGTAAGATTGATCAAACTTTTCAAATATCAAATTTCGAAAAGATAATCAATGTCATTGGCCTGTCTGAAAGTCGAAAGGTATTATGTTAATTTATTGTCACATTAGTTTGTTTTCAAATTGGCGTAGATCATACTTATTGGTTCTGTTCAGTATAATACTGAAAGCTAAGTTGTTTTTTTACCCTTTTTAAGTTGAAAACACATTCCGAGCTTTTAAAAAGTTGAATTTAGATGATGTATTATTTATGCAAAAACTTTTTGGCCGATTCTATAATAACAATGTATTAGGAGGTGAGTCGTGAGTTACAAAGATCACAAAAGCACGAACATTAAAAAAAACTTAATATTGTCAGGAAATCTATAGTAGATACAATTACCAACGACACTTCGTCAGCGCAGTATTTGTTTGAATCAAGTCAAAATTGAGTATTTATTGAAATATGACCAATAAATGTTTAAACCAAATACAAAAATATTTTTTTAATGAGTATTGGGTTGAACCAAGTCCCCAACCAATCAGAGAGCGGTTTCAAACTGACTTGAAGAGGGTATAAAAAAATACACTAGAAATAAAAACTCTGCCTCAGGGGACTTGCGTCACAAATTTTCCATGAATAAGAGCTATTCCTAAGATAAACGTTATGGAAATGGATTCAGCAAAGAAAAAACATTCAATCTATTCTGAAATACGTGCCATTGATTAATCAAATCTTTAAAATAAACTTTTTAATGAATCTCCCAATAGTTAAATGTTATTTTCCTGATTGATTGAATAATTATTTGGTTGTTTTATGTTTCCTATATACCATTTAATTTTCCGTAAAAAATAAATAAAAAACGTCGCTAAACGATACTTTTATACGGTTATATTTAGAAATTAACAAACCAAGATTGATTAAAAATATATTAAATATATATGTTAATACAAAAGTTTCGTGTGTTTCTCTTCACCAATTTGTTTTAAATGAAAGATTTTTGTTTAATCAGAAATGCACCTGACACTGATGGTTTTTATTATCTTATGGTAATTATACTTTCCAGAAGACAATACAAATATTTAATTAAAACAAAAAAATTGTAAATTGGGGACCAATTAGGCGAATTGTACTCTACCTGACTTCTATTTTAAGTTTTTTCATTGACGTGCAGAAATGTTAACTTTTCATCAAATATAACCCCCAAATCCTATTTTCGAGGAACTGGTGTCAATTTTAGATAATTTAGAGAGTGACTTTGAATTTTATAAAAATTAATGAAATATTCGAAGAATACTTTAATTTATTTGATTGGTCGAAATGTAGATTGCTGGATTTGGTTTTGAAAGAACGCGGAGATTGCTGTATTTGCTTTTCAAACGTGCTTTTTGATGGGAGAAAGCTGAGTTTGCAAATAACTATTGAATTTATTAGATTCACAATTTGAATCTATGGAACTGCATTCTCAACTTTTTGCGTATTGCTGAATTTGCTTTTACATCCCTCAAATATGTATGTTCTAATATAAAGATAAAATATAAACTTCAAAATGAACATTAAATATATCAATAAACAATTATAACCGAATAATGTTTAAAGTAAAAAATACACTTCCCACATTTCCTCACTTCTTTCTTAAATTATCTTTTTTTTTGTAACTATTCTGTGTGTCTTTTTAACCTTTCGCTTAAATTCCGAAGTTAAAAAACTCAAACAAAACGGTATTTGTTGACTTTTTGCAGAAAGTCTATAAAATAAACACATTATTAATTTTAAATGAGAATTCACTTCAAAGCTTTTTGCTTTTCATTTCGATATTAATTATCAATATTATTTAAATAATTCATAATAATATCCCGTCTTACTTATTAGATTATGTTTATTTCACGTCTTTCCACGTGGAACCTCTGAAACAAGTGATTAAAAAGATTTTGAACCTTTCCTTGCATATGAATCTCATTGGAGGAAAAGCACTTTCTCAAACTTTCTACCTTATAATATTATCTATGGTCTATTCTGCAATTTATTCTTATGCGATTCTGTTAGAATTAGAAACCATTAAAAACTTTTGGCAAGCTGATCACAGTGGTAATTCGGTTCCCTTTAATTGTGCAGTTGTTGAACAGTTATTAAGGTTTACGTTTCGAACTCAATGGACAAAGTCATTTTTTATATTATCCACTAAATTTGACTTATTTGTTAAACTAAATGTAATTGTTCTAGATGTTTATTCCTAACTACTTGCTTTATTGGCGCCAATTAGGTTCCATTTTCTTATACTCGTACTAAATTGTATAATTTAGTATTTAGTTCTAATGTAAATGCAACGTTAGAAGAGATTACGTGAGTGGCGCCAGCAATGGCGAAATCAGCGTGTGAAAAATTGTTACTAATGAAACAAATTATTCGAAATAGATACCTACCTTATTGCATATTTTTCATCGTCCTTCCTACTTACATATTGTTTCTAATAATAAAGGTGTAACACATATAAGTGAATGTACTTTAACGTCTCTATGTATTTTCCATGAAATTTCGTATGTGATGGTGACTTACTAATAAACTGACTTTGAATGATGATTCATTACATTTGTGCTATTCTTGCAAAAAACAATGGGCGTACTTAAATTAAGTTATAACCCAAATAATAAAACAATTAGTGTCATTGAAACTCGTATGTTTCTATTATATTTTATTACTATACCAGCTTTTCTGTCTGACTATAAACACTCGTTCTTCATTATAATCACAGCAAATAAGCTGCTTTGTTCATGGATTATTTTGATTTCAGATGGATGGATCCATAATATCATTGGAAGAAAGTGAGGATTTAAAAGTTCCCACCAAACCAAAGAGTCACTTTCTAACAGCTTTTCCCATAGTTTGGGAAGATGGATCAGTTTCCTATATTCTGATAATACGTCCGCCCGATCAAACCATTTCCCTTGTTGAAGACATCGATGAACATTCGGAAAACTACTGCCAAATAACCGAACCACAATTAGACAGCTATGAAATACATTTCGAACAACCAGAAAATAACCGCTAAATAACCGGAGATCCATTTAACAGGAATGAACAACAGGAAAACAACTGCCAAATAATAATAAAACCATTCAACACCGCTGAATTTGACTATGAACAACCAGAAAGTAATAATTTTCTAATTACCATACAACCATTGATAAATTTAGAACTACCAGGAAATATCTGCCAGATAATTCAACAACCAATGAATCAGCTGTCTGCCAACAACTTGGATGAAAATGAAAATACTCAGGATGAAGAGGAAGCCATTTCCCAGTCATTTGATGGTGGTGGTCCAAATGATGACGAGTCAAAAATAGAAAAAAATTCTAATAAAAAGTGTAAAGAAATAATTAATTGCAGTAAATGCGACTATACCACTGATCACAGGTAAGTTTACCATAATTGAATCAATGTTAGGTTGGGTTGTTTCAACCTCTCTCACATTCGATTGACGATCAGCACCATTTTGTCATTTGAACGATTCCCATTAAATGCCGATTCTCGGCCTGTTTCAGCGTTTGATCAAATTTTGCAAACAGGTAAACAGCTATAGAATTAAATTATATTAAGTACATTTGTACCTCGATACAGAGTGGTAGATACTCTCAGTATTGCCCTGAAGAAAATCCACCATTCAGAATTTTTTCTGTATGTTATTTTTTGATTTATAGGAATTGCTGAAATAATTTACTGGTTTCAGATACCTGATGACCAGACACATGAATTCCCATTCGGAGGAGAGACCTTACCGATGCACCATCTGCGAGAAGACTTATAAAACTCAATTGAGTTTGAGGAACCACACCAACACCCACTTTGGCATCAAGCCCCACAAGTGCCGTTTTTGTGAACAAACCTTTAATTCTTCAGGTTACCATTTTTTTTTAACAAACTGCGGCTGTTCCCAATCTAACTAAGCGACTGTTGAGTTGAAACCACATCCAAATGCACAATGCTGTGTCCAACGTGACCCGGCATAACTTACATCAATCCAGGTTCCGAGCTTCCGAAATCTTTGAGAGGAGTTGCTGAGTCACAAAATGGGATTGTGTGAGAACCTTGACTCTCCGAGATGTGTTTAGCATCAATCCGCTGCTACTCTTCATAGAAAAGTCTCAAAAGAGATGGCTTGGACATCCACTAAGAATACCCGAAGACTAGCTTCCGCATAAAATACTGAGCTATTCCGACATAATTATCACCATGTCTATGCCGATGATTCTTACAAGTTATATGTCTGCACTGGTTTCCATATCTTTGCAATGGTAAGGTAAAATAATAAGTACAATAATTCAGAAAATAATCTTCCTTCTTGAAGTAAGCCGACGTTTCAGGCAGCCTTGCAGTGTTCATCATCTGTCCTGATGATGGACACTGCTAGGTTGTCTGGAACTTTGGCTACAGAAGGAGGAAGTTCAACGCGGTATAATATCTAACGTGACCAAACGTCCCGTTGACTCCAAGAAAAGCTTGGGGATGCCAAAATGTGCCATTTTCAGAAAGCGGGTATAATGGACATCACATGACAGCGTGTCAGAGGTCTAGAGTTATTACAGACATCAAATGGAATAGAGACCTTGGAGCAGCATATTTATATATTTTCAATGGACAGTTAGCATGTAAGGTGAATTTAATTGAGTAGTATTTGTTGATAATGATGAATTTTGTTGTACAGGTGAGGTGGTCAGGCACATCCGCTATAAGCACACGCACGAGAAACCCTACAAGTGCGGCGAGTGCGACCAGGCCTTTGTGGAGGTGGCCAAACTGAGACTTCACATGCGGAGCCAGACCCACTCTAACGAACGTCCATACCAGGTGCTTTTTTATCTATGACCCATAACGCCATTGCAATCAATCCCATCTTCATAAAACAAACCAATCTTCACTTAATCTCAGAACAGATATTTTCTAGTGAGGCGTGTAACACAAGGATATTATTTATATAATCCTAAAGAAGTGCCCGGGCTGCTGGCAATTAAATAGTATTAACTGTGGCAGATGGTTTTTCAGTGTCCCCACTGCACCTATAGCGCGGCAGACAACTTCAAATTGAAGCGCCACCAGCGTGTTCACACTCACGAAAAGCCCTACAAATGTCGCTTCTGCGATTCCTGCTTCTCTCAGTCCAACATCCTTAAAAATCACGAAATTAAGCACAAACGTAAGTCACTTTATATTTATAGATATGCTTGCAGTCTGACAGAAAAATGTTGAAAAAAATTAAGGCTGCTACGATCGTTTAAATGGCTTTACGGCAACACTGAGATAGTTTAAAGGCAAAAGCATTTTAATCCAAGTGCATTTGCACTTATACACAGTGCTCAGAACTTTTTGAAAAGAGATTATTCTAAACATTATTTTGAGGTAATTTAATATTCAAACCTGACATTTTGTAACGCTTTGTAAGAAAGATAATTGCAAAGAAAAGTGCTAATTATTTTTTAAATATACATATAAAAGAAGCCATTTATTATCATATGTTAAATCAAAATCAAAACTGTGCAGAAGAAACACACTTTTAGCGAATTTAAAAACAGAAAAGTTGCGAAAAATTGAATTATGCCATTTTTCCTGTCTAATGTCAAATTCGGTAGTCAATCATAACCTCACATTGGAATTCACTATCCATTTGTTCTAAAATCGGTGTTGCCATAGTAATGAAAATAAAATATACTTTACTAAATTTCTACATTTTCTTGTCAAGCTTCACTTAGGTTTTAGTTTTTTTTATCAAACTAGTTCACTTGGTATCTAGTGAACAGCTTACTTCAAGATATGTAAGAACCTTTGATTATTTCTAATTTTGAAACTGTTAATTTGTGGTGGAACTCCATTTCAATGATTTAATAAAACCAAATTTTTAACTTTATTCCACTTATATATTTTTTAAACCTCCCTTTTAAGTCTCAGAGAAGGTAATAAAACTACCCAAAAGTATATTTAAATCTAATTGTAAAGCCACTCCTTTCAGCAATAAAACAAAACCCTAAGTCACAGATGTTCAATATTATACTATAGACTCAATAAGCGTCCATTCCCGACATTAATAATATATACACCATTGATTTACTTAAAATTGTACCAGTCGAAGATGTCCGTTATAAGGTGAAACTGGTATGTATATCCAAATCTACTTCTTTCAATTTGTCTGATTTATATATCTATTCTAATTAAACGCCATGATTCCTTAGCAGGGGGCAGGCTAGTCATCCCGTGTGAGAAGTGCCCTAGCACATTTGGCCGCAAAACGGACCTCCGCATACACATAAAGCAATTGCATTCAGGGGTACCGATCGAGTGCAAAGTATGCAAGAAATTCTTCCCTGACCGATACTCTCATAAGGTTCACGCTAGGGTGAGTACATATCGATCAGTTTATGAAACATAGTAAAAACTCAAAATCCTAAAATGTATATTACTTACATTTCCATACATTAATAGTCCTCAATCAAATATCTATGCAGCTCTGCTATTCTATTCTAATATAAATACAATTTTTAACCGGTTTTCATGCTTGAATTTGTAATTTATATTTGCTAAATACCTTATAATTAGTTCCCGGGCGGATCATTACAAAGTCAGGGCCGACATGTAGTAAATATATTTAAGGCTAAACATTTATATCTAAGAAATTTAGTCATCTTAAGTTATGCTTAGTCAAAAGGTCACGGCTCAAATCTGACGGCTTATAGTTTTTTTTTTTGTTTTAATAAAAAACCTCTAAGAGGTTAAGTTATTCAAAACAAAGCCTCATGAAACATATTTAATTTGACAAGGATACACACATCAAAGACATCTACAACACTCAAAAATAATTCTGCCCTTTACACCATTTCTACTTTTAAAATAGCAAACACTACCTTGCATATCATACAACATTCGGCACACATTAACATCACCTCCAATTACAAATCACGATGTACACACAAGAAATCACTATGTACAACACGTATACAAAATTGACTAAAATCAAATACAATCATTTGACTAATGAGGTTATATGTGTAAGTCAATGTGAAAGGTTTCAAAGCAGGATATTTAAAAACCATTATTTGAAGAATACCTCAACCATTGCTGTGATGTGATCAATATGTATAATGATATATTATGTACATGTGATGCGTCTTTGTAGTGACAGTACATTGTGAAACTATAGATTGTAAAAAATTGTAGGTACTGTATAGCTACTGATCCCACAATGAGTTTATTACTTTGGGAGTAGCTAATGAACTCAATGCAGTAAGAATGTATTGTATATTAAAAAAAAAAACAATTAATAAAAGTCTCTGTTGAAAAACATTTACTAATCTAGAGTGTTTTTTTTTTATTTTTAATTTTCATAAAATATTTTATTAGACAGCTTGGCCCTCACTTTGCAATGACTCTTATAGGTCCTAAAAATATATCTAATAACCACGGTGAAATTACACAGCCTTGCTAAACACCTTTTGTGATATCAGAACACCAGTCCAGTATGGGCAATGATATTTCATAACTTAGCTTTTACAGTGGTTAGAACTCTGCCATCTATCTTTCTGAATTGACATTATTTCGTATTTCAGACTCACCAAGGAGAGAAAATCTTCAAGTGCATTGTCTGTTCATACGCCACAAGCCAAAAACACCTCCTGGACCTGCACATGAATGTGCACATCGACATAAAGCCCTTTGAATGTGACAAATGCGAAAATATGACTTTCAGGTAACTAACTACAATTATTTTATTTACGTTTTAGGAGAAGGCCGAGACTAAGATTCCGTATAACTGGAGAGTATTTATAAGACGATGCATAAATGTAAATGAAACAGGGAGTGTATGCCTAGACAGAGTTGTGTGGCGTCCCATCCTCTCTGCTTATGGATAAATGGCATAATTCCCAACCTTGCTCTTCCCCATCTCCTTCCCTTCAGCTTCACAACATAGCCCAATTGGAGATGCCATAGTCCCACTGGATCTGGAAAGTTGGGAGCGATCGGGACTTGTGCGGTATTCATATTATTATATTTTTAAATCTAATTCTGGTTTTTGCAGACGAATGTGCCTGCTGCAACGCCACATCAATCTATACCACACTCCGGACTATGTGCCTCCAGTGCCCCGGGTGAAGCAGAGCGCGTGCCGGGAGTGTGGGCGGCTGTTTGTCCGCAAGGGGAGCCTGCGCAACCATCGGCTGGCCAATCACAGCCCCGCTGCAAAGGCAGAGCTGAAGAAGAGGCAAGATCTGCACAAGGGAAGAGAGAAGAAATTATGCAATCTAGGTAAACAATATGCCTAGTTGGGAAATGTCAAGTTTCAGGTAAGCAGATCTTCAAAACCAGATTTAATCATTTTACGACATAGTGTACCGGCCATCATTTTTTTTATTTCATGGTGTATAATTTTTTTTACTTTTCAACTGTATTTTCGAAACTTAATAAAAAAAAATAATATCACCAAACCGTGTAAACAATAACTAATTTCAAAGTTAAAAAAATATGTATTTAAACCAATGAAAAATTAATAAGATTCTTAAGTTGTTAATAAACTTTTAGGCAATGAACAACATATGGTAATGAGATTGGAAACTTGCGTCTGATATAAATTAAATTCAACTTAGGATTGGTTTTAAACATTGCTACTTTGTGGTGGAATTTTAAGTTTTTTTTTAACTGAAAACCACTATAACTGGATTTTGAATTTGTTTACTCGCTTTTTATTGAAAAAGAATTAAAACCAATAGTTGCATGTAAATAATGAAAAATTGTGAAATGGCATCTTATTTGTAAATTAGAAATCTGTTTTCTGAAACAGTAAAAACTCACAAAGGGTGTGCTTTAGCATTATTAAATTTGTACACCTTTTTTTGTTTAGAGTTTATGGCCAATACAAATATTTTCAGCTTGCAACGTTATTTCCCTCACTAGCTACTATGATACTTTTAAATATTCATGTTACTGTCAAAAAATAAAAACACCATTTCGTTTAAGAAAAAAGTACGTTCTAAATTGAGGAAAGTCAGATGGTACAGATCGACATGCCGAACTTTGCAGCTGGTGGCATTGCTAGTGTATGTATTTTATATCTAAAAAATCTAGGAATTAAAATAGTTTGTTCATTCATTATTACTTCTTTTGGCTACCTGCAAAGATAAGTGTGTCAAGTTGTATCTAGCAGTATTTTTACGGAATATTTGCAAAATCAATGTTCAGGCTTTATTATGTATTGCCAGCATGAGAAATTCTTTCATTTGATATCTAACCCAACCCCTTTTATCTGATTTATTTCTATGGATTTAGTACTTTTTTTATTTGAATTGGATGTAATATTTTTTTTTGCTTCTATTTGATTACATAATAACCATAGGTTGAATAAGTGAATGGTTCTTCATCATCACCACTGCACCATCTCAATCTTTGAAGAGTCCTGGCCATCTCTAGGAAACGCTTTCACTCCAGTCTGTCTTCTGCCGCTTCCTACTTCTTCGTGCCTACGTGTTTGCATCCACACTGTCCAGTCATCTCGGTCTAGCGGGCTTATCCAATAGAAGTCTCTCGGTGGTCGGCTTTCTTCCGATCTTGCTGCGTGTCCTGCCCAGCGGGGACGTTTCACTTTTATAAATCTTGTTATTGACGTGCTAGTGCTATATTGTGGTAATTTGTTTTGATGGTTGATAAGTAGACATCAGATTATATGCATTTTTCATCATCAATGCATATTTTATCCATTTAATTCTTTAAAATTGAGCTAAACGCATGATTTTTAAACCTTTGTGGTCATTCTGTATGCACCACCTTCCCCTTACAAAACTAACAAAATCCCCCAAAATGTGAAAAATTCCCTAGATTTCATACCAAAATTCCAATTTTCGTTTTGTACAATCGAGAATGCATTAATTTCTAGCTTTTTCAATTAAAGATGCACATTTTTAACCTTTTCCTGTTTTTATCCTATATTTCGGAATTGTTACTGCATATTTTGGCAGTTTTAGTGCATACAAAATAGAGTATATGAGATATAGTCTATTGATAAGTGAACAAATTCCATAAACATTAAATACTGTTTATGAAAAATGCCCAGCCTAAAAATATTAAAAAAAAAACGATTGTCAAAAATTTTATGGAACAACTTATTGCTTTTTTGATGAACATTGCTGTGATGAAGAGAATTGGACTGTCACCGAAACCGCTGGGAGATTGGAACATATGTTATTGACTCTTTCATATTCATTGTATAGTGTCTCGCAAGGTTAGTTTTTGTACACATTAAACTGTCATTGATATTTTTACTAGTTAAAAATAAATTATAAGAACTTAATCACTTCAAGAAATCTAGTCATGTTAGATTTTATAGTTTCATTACAAAATTATGCTTTTAAAATATCCATTTTTAAACTTTATTTAATTTATGGTTCCAAGTTGAAGTACTGGCTTCTGTCTAATGTTTTCATATTACATAATTTTTTTGTTTGTTTAATAATACTATGTAACTAGTTAGAGTTTTATCACCGATTTAACCTACTCATAAATGAATGTATTCCTTCCCAAAGTTGTACAGTGACTACCCATGTATATTGATGCACAAAAGGACCTTAAGATTGTGTCTTTTACATGTATGTACTTGTACTGTATCTTTGGAAACACCTTTTAATTGTGTTGTCTTTTATGCATAGTGCTTCATATTCGCCTTAAGACTATTTTTAGAATGTAATAATAATAACTCATAATATCTATCTGGTAAAAGTTTCTCTCGCTGACTTAATCATAGAGAACATGCATTGTTAACTTGTATACTGAATGTCAATGCAGTTGAAAGTCATGTACTTTTTCTAGAACTCAATAAGAATGACTCATATGTACCTGGTAAAGAGTTCCAACTAATTTATTCATAGAAGACTTTTACTATGAAATTGTACACTCTATTTTCAGCTATAACATTACAAATTCTATTCCCACTACAAATACAGTAGTATCCCATAAGTTAACTCAACTTACATTATTTCATCCCAAGTCGCTAACCGTGGAACCATCTACGACATAGTTACAAAGTATCTGGAGTTGTGATATTGATATTTAAATGAATTTATTTTACTTTAGTATTACATTTAACTTTTGGTAATTATTGTATTGGTATACTAGTATATTATTTTTACTGCCGTTGGGCCTTCAAGGACAGTCAAACGCCAACAACTTATACACAAACAAATGTTTTGATTTTATGTGACCGAGCTACAATATTGCATAATGCTTTCATAGGGCGAAACGGCTGTCACAAGCGCAAAATTTATTTTGTTAAAAATAAAAGTTTTAATTTGTGTACTTACCCACTTTCTTTTTTTGAAACCCAGTGGGTGTATTATGTCTTACTTCAAAGGTAATTTATAATACAATAATGTAAAGTAAAGAAGTAGATATTCTCTCCGTATCGCTCTTGTGAAAGACCACCACTCAGAATCAAACCTTTGCTTGAAACAGCCGTGTTTAGTGTCCAGATCTGCATAGCCAGGTACTTCCCGACCTTCTTTCTCCCTCCTCACTTCCATCACGTACCCTAAATTGGAGGTGCCATAGTCCCACTGGTTCCGGACTCTTAAATTAATGAACGTCTGAAGCTTATGCTTTATGTTAGTAGATGGTAATAATCATCAGAATTTATGTATTTATTTTAGAAAATACAGTTACAAATTTCGTCTGCACCTATGGTAGATCCAGCTCTACTTTGTACAACATATTTCAACACTGGTATTTGCTAAGAAATAGAAATTGCATTGCATCTCAAAGTCCTGTTGTCTCTTAAAATATTCCTAAGGAAATTCTAAAATGATATTATGTACCTGTATGCTTTCAAAAATAAACTGTAAATACGTCATTTCTTTGCCTAACTAGAAAACTTAATTATTTAAGATAAAATATTAATATTTTTTAAGCATATCCATTTTTTAACCTTCCCGTATCCATGATGTAATGAAAGAAGTCTACCGTGCATTGCGTGTTTTGTTTTCTACTTTGTTTTTGAGCTTGCGCAGCACTGCTTTGGAAAAAACTAAAAGTAAGAAATGTGCCCGCTTCAATAATCAACATTCTGGTAACTGGCATCATCAGTAAGAAAACCAAGTTATCTGGAAAAATAAAAAGTCAAAATCAGCGAACATGGAATGCGGTGTCGGACGAGGGGGAAACTTATCCCCGTCACCTGGGAAACACATGCGCAAATAACATTGCGTATCCAGATATGGTCTTTCTGTCGCCAACCATTAAAGCCACGAGGAGGCTGTTTTCATGTTATTTTATTTATTATTTTTCAGGGAAGGAGATGGGTAAGATGATGTTTGGGAAGTATGAATTTGAATAAGATGCCCATGCATGCGCTGTCAGTATTAAACATTTATATAATAAAATAAAGAGCTGTCATAATATAAAAACAGAAGTGTTTTTGTTACATAGAAAACAATATGAAACAAGGAATTTAAACACATTAACATGACTGAAACAATATTGATTTGAAATTATGAAGAAAAAGATGTCGAAAGTGAGTATTACATAATGCATTATTTTTTTAAATTTCATAAGCATTAAATAAATATTTTTGTTTTCTGAGAATTTAAAAAAGCTTGAGTAAAATAAACACATAAATAACAAGTACTGACCATATGATAAATTTCAGCAGAAGATGCCACAAATACAAATTAAAACATATCAAAGTTCATAACAACATCCACACAACAATAAAACCTTTTATTATTCATCGATAAATCTAAATTACTTTACAACAGAAATATTTTTTTCCAATGTTCGTTTTAATTCGAATTTATTCATAAACAAAACATATCTCCATAGGTAAAATAGAAACGTCAACACATTTAATAATTATTCAAATATCCTACAAACTAACAAATGCATTTTTAAATTCATAATATAAATACTGTATAGGTATAGTCAGAGTTGACTCAAACACAGTACTTACATAGAGGAATTACTTACATACAACATGTTTCGAACTTGTTATTCGACATTAGAAAAGAAAATTCCAGTTGAATTAAAAACAAAGAAAACACACTGTAAAACTTTTTGGATATTAAAATTCGAACATTGTAATATCTTTTAACTTGTCCCTTTCTCAGTAAAGACAATAAGTGGGCATAAATAAGACAAAAGACTTGTTTCTCGGTGAGGTTTTGCAAGGAAATCACTGTCAGAAGCGTATATATATATGCACCAATACACAAAATCCTAAGTTTGTGTTGTTTGAGTCAACTCTAATTGCGCGACCTATAATCATTGCTAGTCACAATACATAGAAGGAAATATTCAAATAAATACATAATAAAATATTATGCATACAATTTATAATTTAAAAGCAGTCATAAAATAAATATTATATCCATATCTTTTTCAAGTTGAAATTGTCAAAGATATATCTTCATTTAAAATATTAATACTAATATTAAATAAACATAAAACGGTATCAAATAATTAACATACATGTCAAATTATATGTGTGATGGTCATAAAGATTTTCCAGAATGTTAAATTTTTATTTTGTAATAATTTTACCTGGCTGCCAACAGTGGTAATTTTAAAAGCTGCTCAGTAAATCTCATTTAGTTTCAAGTAACTCAAACATAACTTCATATAATTGGTAGATACAAATAATTTGCAATTTAAAAAAATACATGTTGCTAGATTCCCTCTAGTAGTCTTCATGTTGATTTATCTGTAAGAAAATTGATGGCATTAGTGTTTTTTTTTTAATGGAGTATTATGCTAGCACTACACGATCGTCCAATTGTCCAACTCCCAACAGTTAGAAGATCATGTAGACGTATAGGGATAGTTCGTGCGCGTTGGCTCGAGTTCGGGGAGTCGGCCCGGGATCGCTCCCGTGGTGGTAAACAACACCACATCAAAGGAGTTTGAACGAGTTCGCCTGTTGGTCACAGATCACAATCAGATCGGGTTTTGCGATCTTGCTTGGTTTGTGCTCTGTCACCCGACAGTGCGTTCTTCCACTGCAGGGCTTTTGCTACAGTGACTGGCCGGAATTGTGTAGCAAAGCAGACCTGCCGTGTCTTGCGCCTCGCAGTTTAACTGCCTTTCTTTACATCACCCATAATTGATATCCTGGCGTTCGGCGCCAACCAACTGCCTTTATAAAGGCAACTTTCCCTTAAACACCTCTTAAACGCACCTTTTCTAATTCCTCTCCTCTGTCCACAGGTGCAGCAGCCCCAAAGACAACCTGAGTTCCCCCAGTGGTCATGACCCTAAGAACCATAGCGCACGGCCAGATTATCGACTCCGTGCAGACTCTCCTCGGCCCTGGCAAGGTATTCAACCTCCGCTACAACCGAGGTGGCACGGCGAATATCTTTGTGCGATCGCTGGAGGACCACCTTACCAACGGGCTGCGAGCGGCTTTCATACCTTCACCTCTGACGCAGAGAAGATGAAGAAGGCAGTGAGTGATCCGCGGGCTGCCAAGGGTGGAGACCGCCCTCATCTCGGAAGACCTAAAAGAGGCACAGGGCTTCCCCGTTGTGAAGGTCACCACGATGACCTCGACCAACACGGAATGCCCTCTGTATCTGATACACTTCGGCCAGGAGATTATATGGGCCAGCTACGCGAATGCTACTGCAAAGTTAGCATCCAGAGGTACCGTAGCAAACACCTGCAGCACGGCACGCAGTGCTACCGCTGCCAAGGATTCGGGTACAGTTCCAGGAACTGCCGCGAAATGCTCAAGTGCCTGCTAGAGCACGCTTCGTCCGAGAGTCCGAAGGTCACTCGAGACGAGCCCGCCGAGTGCTACAACTGCGGAGGCTTGCACCCTGCTAACTTCAGAGGCTGCCCAAAGATAGTGCCATATGTTGTGACGTTCCAACAGCGTGCCAAGCCCGCTTAACGTACGGTCAACAGGCCTACCCCACCTCCACACACCGAAACCACGAGGATGGATAACGGCTCGTGACCTTATGTGCCAGCAGACGCTCCTGTCGCTTCCCCGCCCCACCCCAAGCCCTCCGCTCGCCCCCAAACCGAGCGTGAAATACACACTCGTGCCGAGGACGATTTGGACATAATGTCTCTCCTCCAAGGACTTCTGCGCGTCCGCTCGCAGCTCGTCTCATCTAGAACACCTTCAGCATCTGCTTCAAGATTGACGAACTGCTCGCATTGACCGCGGTCGAAGTTCCTGAGCACACTGGACATAACGCAACAGGAAACAGCGCAACTATAAGGCGACTGACTGGGACGGCTTCAAGAAAGATCAACGAGCGGATTCAACTTCTTCGGAAACTGCGCTCGGCTCACCACCAACACCAATGCGAACTTACCAGACGAGCAGTTCGGATGTCGCAAGAGGCATTCCACCACCCACCAGCTGACCCGAGTAGTGGAATTCATCTCGAGAATACTCAACGAAAATCACTACACTGTCATGGTGCTTCTGGACCTGAAGAAGGTATTCGACACTGTGAACGGACGGTCTGATACATAAGTACAAAACTAAGACACCGGTCTACATAATTCGCTTGGTAAAAGAATACCTAACTAGCAGATCCTTCAGAGTCTCGTGCAGAGGCGCCTTTTCATCATCATGTGGGATCCCAAAAGGTGTATCCCAAGGAAGTCTCCTCGGCCCGTTCCTGTTCAACATTTTCACGCTCAATGTCCTCTTAGACGAGAGATGCAAAAAAGGGATCTACGCAGATGATCTCACTTTCTACGGCGCATCGAGAGACATCAACATGGCGGCAACATACCTACGGCGCGCGTTCGATCAGCTGGCGGCCTGCTACAAGAGATGGCGCCTCAAGCTGAACGCCGCCAAGATGGAAGCCATTATGTTCACAAGGAAACGTTTTGTAATAATACAATGGACAAACTGAAAATTCCATGTGATCAAGACAGAACCGGGCGAAGAACGCGATCGGAGCCATGTGGTTAATCTTCAACAGACAGAGTTCGCTACCTCCCAAATCCAAACTCCCGGTATACTACTTATTCATCCGTCTATCACATATGCTATTCCCGTCTGGAGCAGCATATCACACACAATACACACCCAGCTTCCGTGCATTCAGAACTATTGCATTAAAATCACGTATAATACTAGACTCAGAACAAATCTCAAGAGATTACACGCTGAAAAAGAAATACCTACCTTGTGCGAACACACAATGTATTTAGTATATTATAATATAACAGAAACAAAGCATAACATATTATACTCCCAATGAGTTAGAATATTTATCATTCTGGTGTAGTGTGAAAATAGAATTTCTTGTGGATTAAAACACAGAAATATCCTTTCTACCCTGCAAAAGGTTAAAATGTTGTTTTAAATATGTATTTTCATTGGTAAGGTGTGCCCTGAAGATGTCACCCTGTTAACCAACCAAACTGTGGCAATTTTCATTAAAAAAACGTGAATCCAAACAGTGTTTAAATTATAACAGAAATATTTACTTATTTCAAAGTTTTACTGTATACAAACTCAATCATCATCAGGGCAATTTTCACTTGCAGGATAACGGTTGCCTTGATGATAGCAAACTTCCGATAAGAGAGGGCATCAGAGGAAAAAGAAATAAGTAATTAACTTTTGTTCATTGTTCACAAAACTCCATGACATATACCTTGACGAAGTGGTGGTGCTGCAGGGTGTCTATGGTGGCTCTCTGCACGGGGTCGTGCTGGAGACACTCTAGGCAGAAGTTGCTCCCCTCGGGGGACAGCCAGGCCGGGGGGTGGGGGCGCCCACCCATTCCCACCACAAACATTATTTGGTAATTGGAGTCATACTCACTCCATGGGCGCTGGAAAAGAATTGATTACTCATTTTTATTCAGGCATCTATATACTGTTTTTTATGCTCATAATAAGGGTAAAAAATATCCCAATAAAGTTTTCTTAAAGCAATTACAACGATTTAAAAAAAAATGAGTGAGCTATACTTTTTTTTAGTAAGGTTACTTGCGTCAATAGTATTTGCACGTGTTCACATAAAATCTGGAAAGTCGGAAAAATGGTATCTTAACACAAACTCTGTCAATCAGATGCAAATAAACAAGGTGTCACATATTTAAAATTGGGCCCTAATTAAAAGTATTCTTAGACATTCATGAATCAAACCTTGATTTTTTTCCTCTCCAGCATCTGCAGCTGCTTTTCTATGTAGGTACAAAAGTAATTATTTTATGCAACTAACAACATAGCTACCTATTCTATAGAGCTTTTAATTTTTTCAGATAAACGAAAGGTTGTAAAGATGGCACTGAATGGTTCGATGGCAGTATCCAATGACTTTTTTCCACATTTTCTTTAGACTGGTCAAAATGGTTCAGAACGAGGTTGGTCGATGAAGATTTCGCCTTGTTCAAAATGGAAAGTCATTGGTAAATTGTGTTTGACTCAACAGCTTCTATGTAAGCCATCTGTAACATAACAACCTTTTATGCTGCATTTTCCCCCTGACGCTGACGCGCGCTTCTCCTTGAAAATGAGTTTAAAGTCTCAAAAAAAATACTGACGCCAAATAGGGCCTTTTACAATAACGTCTGCCGAAGAACAATATATTCATATACCTTAGTAACACCGGTGATGATGAGTACTACACAAAAACTTAAATTACATAATATTGTTCACATCACCCTAATATTCCCCTGCCCCACGTTGTAATTCGCTTGCGAATCTACCGTCACAAAATGTGCTTTCAAAAGCATATTTATAAACATTGCCACTAACCTTTCCAGTAGCCATTTCCACAACCACACAGCCGAGAGACCAGATATCCGCCGCCCGCCCGTGACCTGACGATTTCATGAACACTTCTGGTGCCATGTAAGCTGCAAATAAATTCAAAATATTATTAATTGATTTTTGAAGTTTTCAAGTAAAACTGTTGATGTTTGATTATATGTATTGTGTACTCGTTTGGAAATATCCTAAGCAAATATATTTTTGGAATTAGTATAAGGTGCTTACCCTGAGTGCCGACATATCCCTGCAATTCTCCGGGCACTGTTGTGTGGGCGCGTATCTTCACTGCACAGCCAAAGTCGCCCAGCTTCAGGCAGTTGCCGCCCTCAGTGAGGAAAATGTTGCCACCTGCAAAAACTCGTTAAAATAAGTACTTCTTCAACAATTAAAATACAAAACCATTTATTGAAAGATAATAAATTATGTTTAATTTTGTCAAATGTTGTATAAATGTTATACTTAACAGATGAAACAACCAAACATAAGAAATTGATCATACGCTGAACAGACGAGAATGGGCGGTAATTTGACAACATTTTCAAATGTGATTGGAGGTTCAAACAACTAGGCATTGTAATCAAGTGAGATTGAAACACTTCTGTGATTTTTTTTAAAGGTGCAAGTAAATATTTAAAAAATAATCACTTACTTTTGATATCCCTGTGAGCGATGGCACGCACGTGAAGCGCGCTCACCGCACACACTAGCTGGCCGGTGTAGCGGCGGATTAGCTGCTCCGGCAGCCCACCTTCGCCCCCTTCGCCCTGCGTGCCTGCTATCAGCGAGTCCAGCGAGCCCTCCACGCACAGCTCCATGAAAATCAGCATCTCCTCCTGTAATGAGGTCAGGTGGGTGGGTTAGTATATTGGAAAGAAAATTAGAATGGAGTGGAGGATGGAATCTATCACCATTGCGTTTATTTCTGTTATATTTGTAATAAGGGGTAACCAAAGAAATTACCAACACACTTCTTCCTCATTTCTGTCTCAAGATAACCGAAGAAAATCCACACGTGGTTCGCATTTCTGTCATAACTGAAGAAACTGCCATCACACTTCTCCTTTCTTTGGGACGGTGGACAAAATTAATTAGCTCAGTGGTTTTAAGGTTACAGGGTCAGGGATCTTAGAGTTACTTATCTTAGAGAAATACATATACTAGGCCTGTTCAAAAGAAAAGATGAATTTTGAATTTTCACGAGCTGTGTACATTCGATTATCGATTTTTTTTTTTTGTTATGTTGGTATACATATGTTTATCATATGTTAGCATTATCAGCCATTTTGGATTAGTGGTTTGTTTTTGACAACTGGAAAGGTTAGTCACGTTTTTGTGTGTTCTTCGATTTTTTACTTTTGAAAAAAATGGATAAATTGATTAAAAAAAATCGATAATCGAATGTACACAGCCCGCGAAAATTCAAAATTCACCTTTTCTTTTGAACAGGCTATGTAGATAAAAGTGATAATATTCAAATCTAGTAGGGTAGTTGGAACATTACAGAAGAAACCGCCATGGTACTTAAAACCTCACCATCCTCTTGGAAAGCAATTGATCTGTCATCTTCATAGCCAGCAGCCGACCTGTCCGTGTTGACCACAGACATAGGGATAACTGGTAACAGAAGTAATCACCACTCACCCTGTGTATCTCCACCCCGTAGTAGCGTACCAGGTTGGGGTGCACCACCCCCTCCAGCACCTGCAGCTCATTGGCCGCCCTTTCCACCGCCCTGCGGTCTCCCAGGCCCAAGCTCACCTCCTTCATGGCCAGCAGTTGACCTGACTCTGTGTTGACCACGGTGTAGACCTGTAAATAACATACATTTTGTTAGCATATTTATCATATAACTCTAGGGACGAGTACTGTTATAAGTACAATCATACAAAGAGCCATACTAGGTCCTTGCGAGACAGAAAATCGAATGAGTTGATTTGACCTAAGGGGCAAGGTAAAGGGTTGCCAACATAACCATCATAATCTTCACACTCAAGTGGAATTATGCACGGCTAACAGATGGCGTCTTTGGTTAGGAAAAGAAACAAAGATCACCAAGAGATTCGATAGGCTGATGACCTTAAAAAAACTGCCAGCTACAAATGGATGAGTCCCTTGGAAACGTAAAAAAACTGGAGATATATATTTATATTTATATATATATAAGGGAGGCCAATATCTAAAGTTGACCCCAAGAAAGCATGATATGAGGAAGAGGATAAGTGGACAAAGAGAAAACCCTTTACACAATTATTAGTTAACACACCTTTCCAAATCTTCCTTGTCCAATTTTAATGCCGCGTTGCCATTTGAATGTGACGGGTCTCGGCCTAAAGTGTTCTGCATGCGTAGCTCCTTGCCGTACACTTCCTATAACTCCGGCTCTCCGTAATGCCGAATCCCTGGTACAGTCCAGCTCGCGTAGAGCAGACACTGTCTTGCCTTGACGAACTGTGAATTAGGTTTAATAAAACAAATATATAACTTTATTCCACTTTTTTATTTTTTGACTGGACCGGTTTCAGGCTATAACGGGCATCTTCAGACTAGTACAGGTTGTTCTTATTCTATGGCTTATATACTATTTTTGGGATGTCAGGGGTAGTAAACCATGATTTTACTTTAATTATATTTATCAGTATTGCTACATGATTTTACTAGTTACAAGTTATTTTTAGTTTATTATTTTATATATCTATCTGGTATGAATTTTTATTTAAGAATGAATTAGGAAAAAATAATTCAGCGAAACTATCTTTTAAAGTTTTCTATGGTACTGGAAATGAAACTTTTGTGGGAAGACCTTATATAAGATTAGGATGAAAAGTGGCCAAATCCAAACGAGGACTTTTAGAGATAATTTTAAATGACTATATATATGGAATTGTTTAGTTTTGAAGACAATTATTTATTTTTGGAATTAAATCATATAATTATTATTTGTTAACTATTATTTTACACTTCCAATTATTAGTAACAGAAATTTTTTAAATGTGGATTTGACTTTTATTGATAGCATAGTGTGGAATTGGTGCCCATAAATCACAATGATTTAAGTGTCTCAAATTTGTGGTTGTTTTGCTAACCAGTGACAAATCAGTTATTTGAAATCTTTAAAATTGTTTGAGGCTCAATAAATCCCACCGTACTATTACCACCATGCTGGATTATCAAAAAGACTAGTTTTTACATACTTTTTGTTACAAATACACCATTCGCTTCACATATACAGTTTTTGTACAATACACTAATAACTCATTTTTGTTGTTGCTAGATTGTCAGTGGCGATGGGTCGTTGTGCTTCGTACACTCACACACCACTCTATGCTTTAGAGTCCACTCTGACTCATGAGCTAATATATAAAATTTCATACCTGTTTCAACTGGGCTGGATTGTGCCGTCAGTAAAGAGAGATCTGAGAAGACAGTTGGGGGTGAAGAAGCCATTAATGGGCGACTGGTCAAAGGATGCTGCTAGAAAAATAACAAAGAATTTACTATTTCATACATTCTCATGCAATGTATTCTCAAACAAGGTAAATAAGGCAGAGTGAGGTATGATGAGATGAGGTAAGGTGAGGTAAGGTAAGGTTATGGTAGGGTCATATATTTGAACACATACTTGTGGATAGTGTATGGAAGTCCTAGTCCGTTGCGGTGTGGGCACGCTGATGGCGCCGGTGGGGGTTGAAATATTACTGGAGGCAGAGCTCATCCTCGAGGAGCCAATCACGTGCGATATGCAATTGTCCATCATCATCTTCAACTCCTATTGAAATACAAACTAATAAGCATTTTTCAAATGAATTCAAGCCTAACCAGTCAATAGAATATATCCAAAGTGGAATATTTGTAATCATAACACAATTTATAAAAACATATATATTTTTTAATTAATAAGAGAATTATCTAAATGTTTTTTTGAATATCGCACTAACTGCTCCCAAACATCTAGAGCCAGTGAAACTATAGCATCCCCAATCGGGGTATGTTGTGAGGCTGAAGGGGGAGGGGAAGAGGAAGGTTGGGAAGTACCTGTCAATTCTGATCTAGTCACCAAACACGGCTAAAGCCATTTCAAGCAACGTTTCGATTCTGAATGGCGGTCTTTCACCAGGGATATACTTAGAGTGCCGCAAATGTACTGTAGTATAACGCCTAATTACTACAGCCTAGCAGAGGAAGGTGTTTCCGGCGGGAAAGGAGGAATTTTCCCGCTGTTACTTCGGTTTACACCTCTTGTTTTGTGATTACTTACGTCAGCGTGTTTTAATTCGTAAATAAACATGATCTACCTAACCTTAAAGACTATCATTTGACAATTACCTACTACCTTTATTTATTATAGTTCCTTAGTTCTATAATATATTATTTTTTATGAATTAAATATGTTATGACACATATTAATCAAATAAAATTTATTTACGCATGCCGGGTTTGAACCCAGGACCTTTGGATTCGTAGTCGAGCGTCTTACCACTAAATGTTTTGCTACACTTGTAAATGTTTTTTAAATGTCCACTATTGACAGTATAAAAATGCAAACTTACCTCGAATTCTTGGTTCGTAAGATGCTTTGTATGTTGCGGATCACAGGTTAGCATCAAAAATTCTAGTCCGTGATTTGCCCATCTGAAAAGACAAAAAAAAAAAAAAGATTTTTTAATAAGGATTGCAAAAAATCATTAGTGGTCATGGAAACACACATTTGTTACTAATTATTTTAAATGAATTTGTGAATATGGTCCTGCCACTGAGAGCTCCATTTTGATCTATCTTTCTGTTACACACATTGTTTATCAGAAAGAGGGAGAGGTTACAAAGGATCTATCAGCAATGTCTATAGATATGTGATATAAATTACCTCGGTCGCAAACCACGTCCACGTTCGCACCTTTCCATCGCAAAGTTCATCCACTGCTTTGAAAACGTAACCAAACTCCTCGAAACCATTTCTTCCCAGTCGCAAGCTTTAACGTCCTTATCAGTTTTGGCACACGTTCCATCGTCGTTTTCAGGGTTCGATTTCACCCTGTTGCACTCCTCACAGCCTGGTATCCCGTTTTTAAAATCGCTCATCTTCAACTCGGCGAGCGAAATGCCGGAAGCGGTGGAATCGAAACTAGGGAATTTCGTTCCTCGTAAATGATTGTTGCGGAATTGTTTATAACCGCCACGATACAAGTTCTTTGAAAAGGAATCAAAGTCTTTGGAGAATCCTTTGGACAATATCTTTGGGTTTAACGGAGCTGTTGGGTATGTGAATTCTTGGTTTGTCGCGGTGGGGGTGAAGGCGCTGAAGGAATAGAAGTTTTCGTCGATGGACGTGTGGTTGGTTTCGTTGACGCTCTCGGCTCGTACGAGCTTCGGTCGCCTGCCTTGCGTCAGAGAGTTTCTGGCGCACGGGTTGTAGGAAGATTCAGGAAGGAGGGTGTCATTTATAAGGCGGCACATTTCTTTGTGAAACTGAAACAAACATTGGGATCAGATCTGTTAAAGATACCAAAGTACTTTCATTAAATTGGGGGCATTGGTTCTGGAATAATAATTATCATTGTCACCACTTAACTAAAAAAAAACCGCAAAACTTTCAATTTTATTTTATTTTATTATATTGCTTGTGTTAATCACCTTGGCAAATCGGTCATTAGATTTTAATTACCCATAGAAAGTTTTTATTTGCGAGTGTTTTTCGAAATTAATTTGGGAAATGACCGGCATGGTGAAAGATTCGTTCCGGGACAGTTCAGTTTTTCTTAAGGCTTATTCAAGTGATTATGGAAGTGTATATTATCGACATAATTGAAACAAAAGATAAAACGTGCAAAATTAAATAAAGTGGTTGCCCAGTTTAAAAGATGGGCGGGTACCATACATTGATAGTTGAAAGTTATTTTAATTTTGTCAACTTACTTCAAAGCCAAATTTGAAGGCCTGCGATACAATCTCGCGGGTACGTGACTGCACACTGGGCCTGTCCGCCTCCTCCAGCTCCATGAGACGCGTAGATGATGTTGTTTCCTGCATTCGGTCGATAGTCCAACACAGAACGTCTTGCACAAGGGCCATTGCTTTCTGGAAACACAATACATATTGGAATGTGAGTAGACAAATTGTGATTTTTTGTGAAAAACTTCAAGTTCTGCTTAGCTATATTAGATTGAAAAGCAAAGTATGAATCTAATTTATTAAATAGATCAATTAGGTGGAGAGGCAAGGGAAAATAAAAGATCAAGTACCATTAGATATACACACATTCAGAACCACATGCACAGCGTATGACGTTTGAACACGGTTGGCAGCCATGAGAACAGGTCGCTTCTACGATTCGTTCTTGTGTTCAACAGCTCAGCTGTGTTTCTGCCTCTTCAAGACCCAGGTTTAGTCTTTCTTCCTCAAAAATGGCGTATATCTAGTGTGACCATGTGTCCTGTTTTGAATAACCCCATCCCGCTATCTCCAAGGAAAACGTCGGGTCGTGGAAAATGTCCTGATTTTAGAAACCAGGCCAATTGAGAGCAAAAGATTGTCTCAACTATTAGTTATCGTGGGGCTAATGTCCAGAGATGGTCTCCATATTCTATTTGTCAAACATTTACGTTTTTCAAGCTGAAAAATGGTCGAGACCAAAGAGGTTAAATCTCTTTTTGCAATAATGTAATACAGCTGTAGTCAGACACGTTGGCTGCAAGAGTGTGGCCACAATTTGATGTTGTGTGTACCTGCTTGCTGAAAATGGGACATCTTGTTCCGAAGCTTTCATTCGGGATAACGGGACAGATTACCCAAAAATGTGACGTATGATCACGTTACATATAACTACAGTCGAACTTGGTTATAACGACCTCGGTAATAGCGAGGTCACGGCTATAATGAGTAATTACTTAATGATATGTTGGTTCGGGCTTATTTTCATAAAATCGTGTGGGGTTATAACGAGGACGCTTCACTGATATAACGTCCAAATAATATTGTCAACTCAAAATGTCTGGGTATGAGAAAAAAACCTAATTCTCGAAACAGTTGAATAATGTCATAAACAAGACAAAGAAAGCCGCCCGTTCGGCACGGGGGCGGACTCTCCGCAAATCACGTTAAGGAGGGTTTATAATCCCCGATAGTTGTCGCTCTAAAAACATTTTTATCCAGTACTGTGCGTACCGTTTATTATTATTATTAGTGTAATCATAAATTAAATAATTTCGTAGTTAGTTACGTATGATTTTCGTAAGAAAAAATGTGTTGCTTTATAATATGCAAGCTTTCAAACCATGGTATAAATAGTAGCTAGGTACTTTTTTACCTACCTACGTTTATAACGAGTAATGGCTATAAGGAGCAAATTTGGTTGGTCCCTTCATGCTCGTTATAACCAAGTTTGACTGTATTGACTAATATATTTTTTGTAATTATTGTTATCTAATTAATCTTTTTGTGGTTTAAGGAAACTGTCACTCCTGATTTAATTACTTTTATTATTAGCAATATATTCTGTATATTTTTGTTATATAGGTACATCTCTTCTGAATCAAATGCACTGCACATCAAGGAAAGAATGAAACAATGTTCTAGATATGCTGTTGTTCACCGAGAACAGGTCTCTAGTGACCTACTTAATTAAAAATAATAACATAACAAACTCACATATATTTTCTGTCGATAGTCCCTGAAGATGGCGTTATGGTGCAGATGTATGGAGACGGTCCTGGCAAACTGGGCAGTGCTCAAGGTCCTCTCCCGTTCCTCTGTCAGTAGGCACTGCATGTCGCGGCAGACGCTGAGTATCTTCCATCTGATTTGGTAAAAACCACATTTTAATTTCACTCATTCGTCATGACCGGAGCAATGATCAACTGTCTCTCCCTGGAACCATCTATTTATCCATACATCTAAAACAAAGGCACTACCAACACTACTTGAGAATTTATTTAGGAAGTGGAATAAGGATCAACAAAAAATCTTTACAAAATTTTCTTGTCCTGTCACCGGGCGAAAAATATTGAAATCCTCGCTGAACCCTGGCATCTTCCGCAGAATCCTAGTTCGTCACACAACTTGACATTTTGCGACCGAACCGCTGCTTTAGAGTAGACCTTTTCAAGTGAAACCTAATGAATGTCCACTATTCGGATAACCTATTTAAAATATTTGTGTTTATTACTATTAGTTACTTCCTGGCTTCGTCCGAGTTTCAATACCTTTTTTTTCTTATTGAATTGTCTCATCGTCTTTTGACAGTTAAATGGATATAATATCAAAGTTCATGGTGGAAATGACATTGAGAACTGAAAGTAGTTTGAGTCGACGTAAAATTTCCGACAAACCTGTGCAAATTTCATAATGCCAGAGCTCACTGTTCAAAAATTTACAGTGATATAGATATACAAACAGATTTTCAGCTCAATAGTTAAGAATTACATATTTCTTCTTCTGGTGACCTAGTATAAGGTGTGAAATTCTATTCATATCATCGAAGCAAACTTCACCATTGTGTATGGTAGTAAATGTGCCAGCAGAGCAAAAATTCTATTTGGTTTTAAAAATAAAGTATTTCCTTACTTGATGGAATTATGAGATTCAAAATCAGTATCCTCTTTGGGAGATTTCTCTGTCAGGCTATAGGCTTCCTTCCCCAGCTCAGTCACTCGCTTCTTTAGCCTTTCTGCCGCTCCGTCTAGCTGCCTGACTGTTAAGCAACTGAAAATAATTAGGTTATTTATAGTCAAGTGACTAGTACCTAATATTTAGCTTCCCGACAATTGGAAATTAACTGGAAATATTCCTCTGTGAGTACATACACCCACAGGAGGGTGAACTATTCAATTTTTGAACTGCTGTTATTTGAAATTATCAAATTTAGAAAATAATCTTTTCAAATCCCTACCGACCTATAATATATGTTATCAGACATTATTCAATACTTAAAATGGGTGGAATAAAAACCGTTTTCGGCTACAACATTAATAATGACGTTTTTTTCAATCTTACGCACTCTAGCACACCAAAAAGTCACGAGCCGCCCCTGTTTCAACACTCTTTTTCATATAAACTAATTATTTATTTATTAGAACAAACATATTGCGTACTGTATTAATTTTTTAGTTAAATGAGTATTTCCAAGGTCTGTAGCTCATGGTGGAAATTTGGTCTTAAGCTGAAATTAGTTATGTTGACATGATACACAAATAATCTGAGCCTCCAGCACTACGCTCACACATGTATATGATTGTTTAAAAGTAAAATGCTTGACTGACAAATAGATAGGCATAGTGTTTTTCTATAAGGTAAAATATGGAAATTATTAACAAAATTGAGAGTATTTATAGTTTTTGTGTTTAATTTGTAGAACTCCATTTTAATTTTTATATAATTCAATTGAATTAAATTTAATATTATTATTATTGAGTTCTGCTATTTTAAGTTTTTTATTTTAGTTTTTAGTGACAGCTGTTTCGGCGTTTAAGGCCATTGTCAAGACAGTTTGACAGAACTCAATAATAATAATATTAAATTTAATTCAATTGAATTATATAAAAAAAAAAAAAATTGAGAGTAATTGGTTACCAGAAGGTCAGTGGTGCCAAAGTAGCTGCTGGTCGGAGACTCCTGGCCAAGTAGCTGTTGAAGGTCCATTCTGCTGCTAGGGTGGCCCTCGGCAGGTGCTCCATGCCAGCCCAGTCGGACAAGTAAGACAGGTACAGCTGGAAATATGAATCGCTTGGTTAGGAGGTTTGAAGATGATAATAACACCATTTTAAATCAGTCACACTTTGATTCATAGCGAGAATATCACGTGTTTGGAATGAGCTGACTCCCGATATGTCTGGTCACTGAACTTGCTATTCCCAACAGCTTGATACTCCACGTCCACCCACCTTAATTAATTTCCTGTCTCTATTTCATCCATTCCCATTATTTTGTGTTATAATATAGTTTTTAATATTAATTTATATTTGTTTATGTTACCTACATGTTTTTGAAATATTGTTGAACATATAATTGTCACTGTATTCTTTGAATACTTTGTGTAATCTTTTAGATAGCTTATTATATTATTTACTTATAATCTACGTAAAACAAAACACAGTCAAATTTTCCACTTGAAAACCATAATTTATATTACATTTTGGAACGGAGATGTAGAATATTTTTTTCCAACCTACATTGATAACATTATATTTAAAAAACTTTATTTTTATTTTTTTTGAACCGTAATTCATTGCAATTAATAATTTGATGTAAATTGTTTGGCCACCAGAATACAGGAATGCGCCTAGTTTGGTGGGTCGTAAAATATTGTGTTTTGTAATTTGTCATACTTAAACAATCTTGTATTGAACCATTTAATGAAACAAATAAATTAAAATATATTAGTTTGTTTTATTTTATTTAAAAAAACATTTGCACTATGCGGGAAAAGACGCTACACAAATTCTCAAGTCCAATAAACATATTTCAACAGTTTGTTACGTTTGTATAAGAAAGAGTTATCATAGTTATGTCCAACGAAACAGGACACAAAATTTGATCAAATTACATTTGTATTACATATAACCATGAGAATCTAAGCATTGCTAATAAAGTGCTAAATAAATAAAAAGGAAGACATGAACAACATTCGTTAATTTCTGCTGAAAGTGTCTATTGAATTAACATAACTGTTGATAATTACATACCTTGTAGACTTCATCCAGCGTATTATCAAAGGTGGCGAGAACTGTGTTGAAAAACTTCCTGCAAACTGAGACATCTTCTTCTACCATCAATGCTGTTTGCGAATGGCGGACGAAGCGCGCCCTTATACGCACAGCGATTGTTAAACCATCACGCAGTTCACTCATTAACTGGAAGCCAAATAACAGTGGTAATTAGACATAAATAACCTTTTCATTGCGTTTCTGACAAACTTAGTTACATATATTATTATGTATATAGAATTTGATGACGTGTAAAGATTTTTTGACATTTTATTGTATTTGTGTGTAGCTGAATAAAATTCCTTACAAATAAAAATGATTGCATGAGGTTTTCCTATAAATACAAACAGTAATGTCACCTCGAAAATTGATTTTTTTCAACCGTACTAACGTAAGCAAACTACAAATATTTATTGCTCGACTTATACCAAGCTTAATGCAAAATATCTATATGGATTGATTATTTTTTTGACAAGCGATTACGGTTCATTTAAATATGCAAACAACAGGTTTTACAGGATAAAAACTCCTGAAAAGATAATTATGAATGCCTGGCGACTATTGGCACCTCCGGCACACTAGAGGTTAAGGGAATAATTTCAGAGGGTCAATAATCTGAAGAAGTTTTATTAAAAAAATTAATCGTATTTTCTTAGCTTTGTTATGCAAGTATTTATTCTAATTGTTTCAGTATTAATACACGGTATTTGGAACTCACCTGTTTAACAGACAGGATGGAAGGTTTGTCAGGTTTAGTTTCTAACTTCATAGAAAGGAATTCATGAATGTTTTCCATTGGAAGGGTGGACAGTAAAAGGAACAAGCTTCGGTAAGAGGGCAGTTGCATCTCAATTGTTTCCTTTGACCAGGCTCCAAACCTAGAGTGTAAAAGTCTTATTAATAAAGGTGTACATTCTAAGATTTTTCCTAATATTTGCTTTGTTCTATTATTAAAGTGTACTAAACAAAACCAAATTAAGTTGGATTTGTTCAAATTAATTGAATAGTCAGTGTGTACTTCGTTTGGGGTTAATACATAGTTATTAACATTTGTTTTGGTGTTAGTCCTGTATTTCGTTTATTTTTATGCATACTCTTTTTCTATTTATTACAATTCATCCGAGCAAATCTATACTAATAAACTATACCTTTCTCAAAATGCAATCAATTGATCTCTTTAATGCTTCCTACCTCAGTAGTAATTAAACTAAATAATTTATTAATTGACCGCTTCATGCTTTTGAACGAGTCACGCTCGCACACTAAATGCGTTACAATTTCTGCTAGCTCGAGTGACGCTCGCCTGTTTCGACTCGCAGCGTTCTATTTTTAGCTAACACGAGTGACGGTCGTCAATATTAGCGATGTATTTTACGCAGTTTGAATTTGCCTGCGGTTGAGATCGGTCGTGTTTTTAAGTTGCTTATTTCGTTTTTACTATATTGTGTTCATATTTTCGTGTATGTACGAATGCATTCGTTTTATTAAAAAAAAAAAAATTATCATACCGTATCAATTTGATTTTTAAAATTTTTTTTTCAAAGAAGATATAAACTTTGAATAAAACATTTAAAAAAACTATCAATAAATTTATCAAATATGTGTTTACCAAGACTTTTAACAGAATTTTGTTGAAAATTTAATATTTTATGTGTGAAAAATGTTAACGAAAAAAATCTTTAAACGGAAATATAGTGCTTATTTGGTTTACAGAAAGAAATGGCATGCAATACAAAAAAATATTATTGCATGTTGTAGGAAGTCACTATTTTCTCTGGGAAAAATGAACTTCAAGAAAAGTGTTAACCTTCTCAGGTCGGCATACTCCTTCTTCAGTTCCTTGACGTTCACCTCACAGCGGGAATGCCTCTCAAATTCAAAGTCCTCATCCGAATTGTCGTCCTCCTCTTCTTCGTTGAACTCGATGGTTGGGTTCGGATCCGTGAGATCATCGTCAGATTGGGATTGATCAGTCTTAATTACGTCCTGCAGAGACAAAATACTTGATTCATTTTATGTTATACCTCTTTGCTCTACCGCACAAGAGTCCTAACTGCCTGGAGCCAGTGGGACTGTACCATCCCCGATCTGGGGTATGTCGTGTGGTTGAAAGAAGTGGGGAGAGGAAGGAGATTAGAAAGAGGAAGGTTGGGGAGTATCTGGCTATTCAGATCTGGCCATCATACATGGCTAATGCCATTTTAAGGTTGTAACTAATAATTGTAACTGTAAATTATGAATGGTGGTCTATCACTAAGGCGATACTAAGAGTCAGTGGCGGCTAAGAACTCTTGAATTTGTTAGTAGTGTTCAAATTAAAAAATTATGAATTTAGCGTACCCGACCATTTTTTTTTTAAATAAGAATTTCAGCGTGGCAATTAATAATACACGAAAATTGCTGAAAACCAAAAATTTTACAGGTTCTTGAACTTGTCGGACTGCAACCTTAACAATCATATTGTATCAATATCAATCCAACATTTCTACTACATGTGTCAATTATCTTCATCCTCTGTTAAAATAATAATAAAAACCTACCTCCAATTTCTCCAAAGTCATCCTAGTTTTCTTCAGTACGACCATATGCAGTTTCTCAAGAAAATAAAGTGCTCGACGAATGCCTCGAATCTTGAGCATTTTCTCAATGTAGTCCCTGTAAAAATTATCACAAGTGCACCAATAAATAAAGTCCACCACAAAAACAAAAAAAAATACTATGAAATAGGTAATGAAAAATATTCTTACCTATATGGAGAAGTCTGATTAGGATAATACAGTCTTAATTTCGTCAATTCCGTCAGATTTCCAACTTCAAAAACGTTGAACATCAGATTATAAGGGTTAATATCTTCTCCTGTTTCCGGAATTGAAGAAACAAACCCACTCTCATTAGAGTTGACACTCCCGGCTGACGAATCGGCACTCTCATACGGCGACTTTGTTGCCACGTCACTATTGTGTGGCAGAATCTCGTTACTCTTATCAAGATCGTTGTCTTGAGTTTTACCATTGACGTACAACAAGTTCAAACTGTGTTCCGAACTTAAACGAGGACTGTCGATGACATCTTTTGATTCCGCATGTTCGAGATCTGTCAGCATTACCTCCGTCGATTGTATTCGAGTTATTTCTATCTGTATGTTGGACGGATGATTAGAATCTGTTTAGTCATCTGAACTAGGTTCGACCGTTGACTTTTCGTTGATGGTGTTAATTGTCTCGTTGTCATATGAGGAGCTTGTGTCAATGTTGAATTTCACCTTTGAAGGGTGATTTATCTCGCACGATTCGTTAGAAGTAGTACTACTGTAATTTGAAAAAAGTAAACATATTAAAAAACGACTTGCAAATGTGCAATTATCGTAAATCTGACAAATGGCAGTGTGGAAGCAACCCAGAGGCAGGATGAGGAAGAGTGAACTGACTGCGTGAGAAGTATTGAAGCAGGATGGGAAGATCCGAGGACTGGAGCAATGACTGAACAATGAAAAAGGACCGTAGCTAGCGCAGAGCATTTCAGGAGTGAATGTGGACAAATATGTAGAGTATGGAAGTACACATGCCTCCTAGAGCCCTCATGCGCCTTGACGACTTCAGTCTTAGTTTTGCTGAAGCTCTTGTTCCACTTGTTGTTGACCAGCATCTTCTTGATGATGAGCATCAAAAGACGCTGGTGGTGGACCATATTGTACCATAGACACATAGCCTGAAACAAACAAATACGATTTAATTATTTTATTGTATACACCCGAGAGGGCTTTTACATTAAAGGTTTACAATTGACAGTGAAAAGATGAGAATTATATGCTCAAACAAAATAAGGAATAGTTGAAGAGTGGCAAAAAATAGTGTTTAAATACATCAAAATATTATTGAAAAAATATATTTAATGTTATAGCCTTCTTGTATCTATATTCCGTGTCGTAAGAGGAAGGAAACATAGAAGCCCGGCAAATTATTCTACATCCGAGCTGTTGAGTACAAAAACCGTTCTCATGTGGTAAATATCAATCTTATATAAATAATCGCGACAAATTTGGTGTCTCCAACCCTGCACCGATGCGGAAAGAATCAATGACACTTTGAAGGACCTTCTATACGAAATCTATATAACGAACTGATAATTCAGAAACCAAGAGATCTTAAATATAGTCTTCCCTGTGGAGTCCTGGCAGCTTGTCAAGTACTCCCACTTGATGTTGAATCGCACCCGGATCAAGACAATAATGCATCCACCAACCTTTGTCTTGTTCATGAAATCCTCGCTTAGCATGAGAGGGTGTTGCGCTGCCATGGCCTTGCTGGAAGGATACAGCGCTTCTGCCTCGGCCAGAGAGTCTAGCAGGGCCACCACCTGCAGCATGGCTTTGCTGATGGCCTGTGAGCAGTTGTTACAGTTGATGCAGAAGCACTCTGACTTCGCAGTGACTGCTATAAAGGAAAACTTGGAATTATTCAAACATTTTAAGCTAAACTTATTGGTATTACAAGACATGTAATATGCACAAGCAGCCTGATTAACTATTTGTCACTACGGATAACCTGACAATATTTAAATTCCTCCTATTACCATTCTAATAATGTTGCATGAGCAATTATGGGGGACTTAGGCAGAGGATTGAACCCGCAACACCTCAGTGGGATCCAATGAATGGAGAACTTTAAAGAAAATTTTATTACAGTTATTACAGAAGCTGTTAAGGCAGCGGTGAAGAATTTTTTAAGAGATTCGTTCAAGAATCAAAAGGATTTTCCTTTTCAATATTTCTTCACAACATAAAATACATCGATATCAGAAGCGATTCAATTCAGCAACATATCCCTCCCAATCGGCAAAACCATTGGTAAGCTGGTCCTACAAGCAGGAAGGTTTATGAAGCTGTCTTCGATAGCCATCACTCATGTGTGAATATGGTCCAAAGAATGGAATAAGAGATCCACCGCAACAGAATCGGTTAACATCTGTTGCTCCTGATTTTACCGCAAATTAAATTAAATTGGAGTTATCAAGCGAGGTCAATATATTTACCAGGTGTTATGTCTCCCTCAGAACTGCTTGAGTTACCGGCGCCACTATCGCTACGTTTGATCAAGGTTTGAGTAGACCAGATGGCTTCACCTGTGCATTTTTTATCTGTATTCACAAACCTGAATAACAAAAAAAAACAATAATTAGTTTCAAATGTCTTATTTATCTAGCCTAGATATTTTTTACTAAGAATTTTATTAAAAATAACATACTTGTAGTCTATAATGTCCTGAAGAAGTGAGGGCACCTCGTCTCTGCGTGAACAGAGGAAAGCGTCTTGTTGTGTTGGGGTCCGTCCGGCCTTTTTCGCACAAACCTCCAGCCATACGAGGTCTTTGAGTTCATTCTGCCACGTGTGTTCTTCAACGGACATCTGAAATACAAACATAATTACAAGATTGAGAAGAAAGGATAGTAGATTAGAAAAGTTATTGATTTGAAAAAGTTATTAGTAATGCAGGGCTCAAGAATGATTGTTACTAAACATCACAAGTTCAACTCAAAGAGTAATCGCAAGTTCACAGATCACAAGCGAGTAATTTAGGGCCAGATAAATAAAAATTACATACTGTAAAATTAGAGACCATAGAGAAAAATAAATTACAAATCTCGATAGACCTAATGCAAAATGGTCTGATGACAGAAAAGATAAGTTGTTTAAGTTAAATGGCAGATATGTAATGGCACAAACCAGGAGGATTTGGGAGTCATTTTACAATACTCATACTTATTCAACTTACTGTTATTTGATACTACTGTTATTATATTGTTTAATTGTATTATCATGCAAAAGCCCACTAGACTATAACCCTCTCAGCCTCAGAGTGGCGATCTGTCAGCGCAAACTTTGTTGCATCATATAAAAGACAATGACAAAGGAACATCATAAAACATTAAGGACAGTCTATTAGCGGAACTTTTTGCCATCCAAATAAATTAAGTTATCAAAACATTTAGGTTCTTTAAGTTGAAAAATGGCCGAGTTTAACAGGTTCGCTGCCACCTGTTCCGATCGATGGGATGGAAAACCTTTTAAGGGTGCAAATTAACAGAAAAGGGTTAAAAACTTTTAACTAGTTGATTTTAAGAAGTTACGGATGGTTTCCTATTAGCTTCACGTCTACCACTTCCCCTTTAGCAATTGTGAAAAAATTAGAGCGCGACATGTATATTATGCTGAATTACTGAACACCAACCGCCAACACCTTAATAATTATCATACCATGCGCGGGTTAAACAGTTTATAATTAACGTTCTTCAAAACAATAGGTTGGGTCTGGTAGCTATAGTACAACATCCCAATAACTACCATTATGACAAGATATTCAAATCAGCACATTCAAGGCTTTTACATGTAATATAATAAGATTAACATGCAACAATTTAACAAGTTGTTAGAACCAATATATGTAGATTAACAGAAATAAATAAATTCAACAAATTTTAAAGGTACACAAAAAATAAAAGGGACAAATACAAAACGGCACTAACACCCACCGTCCGTTTACAGTTCTTGTCCATGTTCCTGTCAACGTTCCCCATACGTATCAGCATGCTGAACGTATTGTGAAAATTGGCTCGGCAGTCGTCCATGGTGTCTTCGCGCTCCCGGGCCATCAAGTCTGCAGTAGACTGTCGGGGCGAAGACAGCACAGAAGCCTGGTGCTGGGGGAAATCCTCATGGAAGGCCGAGGATTGGGGTGCAGGGGGGCACGATTGCTCGCGGCCGGAATGGACTGGTTTGGACGAGAGTGACATGAAACGATTGCATGATTCCACCTGGAATGATTAGAAATTTGTTATTAGTTTTTTATTATTATTATAGAACTCGAACCTGGAGAAGCTCATGATCACTGGTAAAGTGGAAGACGGGAGAAGCATAAGATGACCACCGATAAGTTGTACTGATCGAGTGTCACAAGTGTCAGAAATGTTTGTCTCCGTGGGTTTCAATCCAGCCTGGTTCATCAAGGCAATATCAGTGGAACGACAAAAAATTGTAAATCATAAAAAATAGGACGACTCCGTTGGATATGTAGCAAAAATGGAAAATAGCTGACCACCAAATAGGCTTCTCTCTCCTACCTCTTGTGAAGGACAGAGGAGTGTTGGGAAGCCTAAACTCTGACTAAACAGTGAGGAGGTAAACACAGCATCCTTAGGCAGGCAGACAGTAAGAGATCGGCAGGATTGGAGGTGTTTCCTAAAGGCGGCTAGGACTCTCAAAAGGTTTGTCGGAAAATTTAACTTTTGAATACTGGGGTTTTAAATTCACCAAAAGCCAATGACCATTATAAAATGATAAAAGATATGATTCTGCTGGAGTCCCTCCTGGCAAGAAAGGGGGAAGAACCTTGGTGAAGGGTTAATCTTATTTCAAAGTGGTATGGTACTTGCCAGAGTAGGAATATTAACCATGGTAGAGACCCTGGAGGGCAGCGTGTCCAATCGGCAACTCTTGCATTTCCCAATGTCCAGTTTCAGGTCACGTTCGTGGCCCCGCAAGAGTTTTAGGGAACGCCGCTTTGATTTAGGATCTGCTAGGAAAAGAGTAAGAAAGTAGAGTGATATTATATTTTAGTAATTTCTCAAGCCATTTCGAGATGTCTACGAAAAGGAAATTATCAACTCATCAACCTGTCAAGAAGCAAAGAAAAGTTATCGATTTGAATACAAAAATGACTGTAATAAAACAGCACAAGAGGAAAAAAGTTAATGCCATTGCAAGTGATTGAAGCTATCCCACTCTATTGTTTCGACAATTTTGAAGTACGATTTGTGAAGCTGCGATTGGTTCTGCACCTATGCAGTCGACAGTTATTACTAAGCAACGACTTGGTCTCCTCCACAGAATGGAGAAACTGTTGCATATTTGGATGCAAGAGAAAATCCAAAAATGCACACCGTTATCCCTTTATATCGTGCAGACAAAAGCTAGAAGTTTATTTGAGACTTTGAAGGAGCGTGCCGGAGACGACTGTCGTCGAGAATTCGTAAAGACTGTGTAAGTACTGGCTGGTTCAAGAGATTCAAGAAAAGATTAGAGTTGGATAATGTCCGCACGACGGGAGAAGTAGCGAGTGCAGACAAAAAAGCAGCTCTGGAGTTTGTTGATAGTATTGGGAAAATAATAACAGATGAGGGGTATCTACCGGAGCAAATTTTTAATGTGGATGAAACGAGATTATTCTGGAAACGAATGCCAACACGCACTTACATCCAGCAAGAAGCCAAAAGCATTCGCAGGTTTCAAACTCAAGCCTTTAGTAATCGAGCAATCAGAAAACCCGCGAGCTTTCAAAAATGTAAACAAGCACACACTGCCCGTCCACTTTCGTTCCAACCGTAAAGCATGGATGACGAAGACCCTATTTGAAGACTGGTTCATGAATTGTTTCATTCCTGAAGTTCATAAATACTGTTGGGATGGTAAAATTCCTTTCAAGGTTTTATTACTCTTAGATAATGCGCCTGGACATCGAACCAATGCATTTGATCTTCATCCTAATATAAGTTATTTTTTACCGCCAAACACAACTTCACTCATCCAGCCTATGGACCAAGGTTCTATTACTACATTCAAGGCTAACTATCTGAGAATCACATTTAACCGAGCCATAATTGCTATAGATACTGACACAGAGTTATCTTTGTTTTCGTTTTGGAAGCAGTATGATGTTCTTAAGTGTATCAAAAATATCGCTCAAGCTTGGGAGGCTGTGACAAAGAAGTGCATGAATGGTATCTGGAAAAATTGTGTCAAGAGTTACGCAAATACTTTTACAGAATTTGATAATGAAAAAAAACTTGATATTATAGAAAAAATAGTTACATTGGCAAAGGATCTGTCTTTAGAGTGTGAAGTGTAGAACATCGAGGAATTGTTAGATCAAGAGTCCGAAGAACTAACGAAAGAAGATCTAATCGAATTAGAAGAAGAAAAAGTAGCGGAAGAAGAAAGCAGTGAAGCAGAAAAAGGACAGAAGGTATCAGAAAGAAAATTCAACGTCGAGGGACTATCCGAAGGTTTACATCTTCTGAATAAACTTCTGGCACATTTTGAAGAAATTGACCCCAACATCGAACGATTTGCAAGGATTCAACGATGTGTTTCGCCCATATCGTGAAATATATGAGGAGAAGAAGAAACAAACAATCCAGACAAATATCACCATGTTTATGCAAAAAAAATACAAGCGACCAATAAAAAAATTCCAAGCATAACACCTGTATTTTCATACTTATTTTTATATACACACTTCCCAACCTTCCTCTTCCCTATCTTCTCCCGTTCCCAAAATAATGCACTTGCCTCACAACACTCCCGCGGGGGTGTCATAGTCCCACTGGCTCTGGTGGAGTAGCTGAAAACTTTGTGTGGTATCACAAAAATATTATGAATATAATATGTAACCATTTTTACTGTACTTATTACTTCATTTTCGTCGTATAATAATATCATCAAGTAATACGTGTATATGTAAGGAAATTATTGCATGATCCGACTTACTACCAGATCGACTTACGACCTATTTCCCGGAACCGATTGCGGTCGTAAGTCGACGAATAGCTGTAATGGACCTTCAATAGATAGATTCATGGATTCTATTACTATTAACACCAAAACAATAACATTGTGATTCTCAGAAGACTTATGCTTAAAAATATTTTTTTGGAATTTGCCAAACATTTTATATCAAATTCTTAACCGTAATAATAAAAGCAAAAAATCAAATAACTTAGAAGCATAATAAATTTTAAAAAAACCCTAAATAATAAATCCAGTATAATGAATAATCAAAAAATTATCATGTAGTCCCATTCTTGACACGTTTCCAGTAAACCCCGCTGTGTTCACCTCGTACACCCAGTATTTATATTTTGTGTGATGCTAGTTTTAATATTGTCCTAAAGTGGTTAAAACAGATTTATGTGTTTAAATATGTTTTATTTGATGATCTTTATATTTGTAAGAAAAAAATGATAACATTAACCAATTATCTAAAAATTATTATTATTCGAACCTGATTCCTGTGCCAAGGTGGGATCGAAGTCAAGGAAGTTGTCCGTTGTATTTCTCCTGGGCACCCGGGGAGTGGGAGGAGGGGGAGGGCCTTCGCCGACATTATAACTTCTGGAAAGATAAATAAGAAATGTTGCGAAAAATAGAAACATTGAATTGGGAGTGTGGGTCGAATTCACTGGCCAAGGCAGCGATTCGAACACAAATGTCTCCTATGATATTATATGTAATCAATTCTACAAAGAAATGTATAGTGCATGTTTAACATGTATTCATTCAAATTCGATGGGTATGTGGGGAGGTTAGTGCAGTCTCACACATTCCATAAAAAATAAGTAATGACAAGCACAATCATCTTTGACAATAATTTTTATAAAAGTTTTCCACTCATGACTGTAGATAAACAACACATAAGCTTTCCATTTTTTAAACTGTTTTTTCATGACATGAGAAAGAAACCGATTCTCCAAATATAAGTAGATATTCCAGAAAAACCACTAATACCATTATATACATACATTATCTGAGAAGATAGCGCAATTGACAAAAACATCAATTTGTAAAATACAAGTGACGGTGGAAGTTGTACCTTGCGGGAATTCTGCATTCCAGAGGTTAATGTAGCTTGTAAGGTAATAAACCAAAAAACGGTAAAGTACTATATAATTTTAAATACTGAAAAGGTAATTCCATGCTGCTGGCAATACAACCAAAACAAACAAGGTATAATATTTATAAATAAAGATTTTTTCTTGAGATGTTAAAAAATTACCAATCAGAAGATATCCTTAATGTGGTAAAAACCTGTCCAAACAAAAATAAATAAGAGTAACAAAGCTGTGAAGTTTATTTTAATCATAATGAACGCTGTTTTGAGGAATACCCAGTCATATTTTAGTGGCAGGGAGTAAAATATGCTAGTACAGCTTGACACAGTTATCTTTACAGTTGTAAATACAAAGAATCTATGGATTTCCAAAATAATTTATTAGTTCCCCTATGACCGCCTGCAAAGTTAACCGCAACAAGCTGTAGCACCATTACTCCATTGAAAGAAATAGTATAAATTAATGCAATTTTCAGCCTATATTATGCCACTGTCAAATATAACTGAATGTAAATTTCCATCACACTAGATTAATAGCGACAATATATATTTACCTAGTTATTGAAAATCGAGAGTGCGAATATAAAAGAAAATGGTCTGTGGTGGGTCGAAATGTATTCTTTCTATTTATTTATTTACGGCAAATGTTTAGAAAGATTACCACTCAGAATCGAAACGTTGCTTAAAATGGATTTGGCCATGTTTGGTGACCAGATCTGAATAGCCAGGTACCTCCCAATCTCCCTCTTCTCAATCTCATTTCCCTCCCCACTACCTTCAACCTCACAACATACCCCAGTTGGGGATGCCATGGTCCCACTGGCTCCAGACAGTTAGGAGCAGTTAAGACGCTCGTGGGGTATTCACTATAATTATTTTTTTTGATTTTATGGATTCTTTCGTAATCCTCTGCTAACTAGCTGGGGCTTATAAAAATACCCCTCATAATGTCTATCTAACTAGTACTGCGGCTCATTAGGCCTTATTACTATCACCAGCTGATGGTTGTATTTAATTGACTGAGTTTAAGTTTACATTAGTGAGTTCTTAGGGAAAAGGTCTTTAGTGGATAAAAAACCCTAAGCAAGGATAGGATACTATAATTATTATTTTCTTTAAATTAATCGTCCCTGTTCAGACAACAGTCATCAACCCACATGCACAAGTGTTGAGGTATTTCAATTTGAATGTTGGAGATAAACTCAATTTAGAATATGTTTTATTTTTTTCTATTATCATGCAGGTAAATAAAACTTTGGAACGTACATTATATTAAATTAAAAAATTGTATTATCCAGATTTTACCTTCACATATTATGTTACTAACTTTCCAAATGCGGTACATTGGTGACTTTTGTCTATATGGGGAAGATCGATCTATATATTGCATAAAAGGGAGTGAAATATAACTATTATAGATCTGAACCCATTGAGAAAAATACAGAGTTATTTACTGATGGTCTGCTGAAAATACTTTAATACATACTTCATATAATTATTTTAGAAAGGTTAGGTTCAAAATATCAATTACATATCTGTATTTGTTTCCTGGGTTACAAATTAAGTGTGGGTATTGAGATCATTGAACTTAACACGAGTTTCCTACATCTCTTATTAAAATAATTCCCCTGTGATATAACATATAGGTGGGGTTGAGTCAATTAGCGAATATGGATCCAGAGCATAATAATTTTATTATTATTGGTTGTAGAATTTTTACCCTAATAGTCCCTGTGCCTTGAAGTCAGTGGATCCTTATTTTTTGGGGGATGTCTTGAGGATGAAGGCAGTGCGGAGGTAAAGGAGATGAGAAAGAGAAAGGTTGGAAAGTATCTGGCTATTTATTATACATCTGGTCACTAAACATAGATCTTTCACCAAAGCAATATTGAGAATAGGGAAATTAAGCAGTTTCCCAATAGCCTTAATCTTTTGATGACCTTGTAAAACACCATTTAAAATTTAAAAAAACAATGCCTATGGAAAGTAAACAAATCCTTATCACAACCATTTCAACTTAATTATGTGGTTAAAAATGATACAAAATCATGTGCATTAAACATAAGATGATAATAATGAGTCACTTGTGTATTTTATATACCTCTGAATCACCAGTACAGGAAATAGCAATCAAAATTACTGTAAATAAATCCTAATTACTAATACAAATTATGTTATCAGACATTTTTTTTAAGATATCAAAGTATATAAGTTTTGTACTGTTGAATTGCGGCCAGACAATTTTTCTAGCAAGCAATTTATTCCATTCAAAGAGTGTTTGATTTAATCGGTTAGTTGGTCGAGCCGTCCAAAGCATTGAATTCCCACTTAGGCGTCGCAGGTTCAATCCTCTGCTAAGTAAGTCCTCCATCATCGCAGGTTATTTGAAACCTAGGAATGTTTACCTTTCTTTTCAAGAAGTGTAAATGTCTTTAAGGCAGTGGTGTTTGCCTCCATACCGTACGGCCACCTAAGCGTGGCCTCTCAACAGGTATATTTAATAGAAGCCTCTTCTTCGGTGGGCGGCTTTCTTTTATTCTTGCTACGTTTCCTGCCCAACGGAGTCGCTACATTTTTATAAACATTGTTACGAATTGACATCTCTTCAAAAATTCGATCCTATTTATTACCAATCATCAAACATATTTAACACTAACACTAAAATGCGAATATCTTAAACACAGCAGAAAATCAGTCAGCTCTGCTGAAAAGAAAAAAAAAGCCGCAAATCTCAAAAATTTATAGGATTTTTCTTTCTGGAATTTCTAGGTCAACACACTTCTTATTATCAGCTCGAAACATAATTTCTATGGTGAGCTTTGATACAGCCACTAAAATTGACAAAAAAAAACCCAATCAAAATTTCAGTCAAAGTTGTTTGGTATATTAAACAGTAGAAAGAATTTAACCCCTAGTATAATTAGTGGTTCTGACTGTGTTATTAATTATGCTGATGAAATTTCCCCCCATAAAATGCAACCAGCCATCAAATGCCCATTGGGAAGCAAATCAGCATACCTCCTGATTGGCTAAAGCGGCGTGAAATTTCATCATGGCGAAATAATCACACGAGACAACGAACTAAAGTGGCTGCAAATTGATGGGGAATCATATGCCGTTAGTGCACTGAACAGATAATCGCTAGAAGTGTGATCTACACTGATTTGAAAGAAAACTGATGACTATAATTGACAGAGGATAGACCGCCACTCAACTCTGTCTCGGTTAACACTTTTTGTTTCATTCGCATTCATGCAGCGTCTCAGACATTCTTCTGTTATTCTGTTAACTCTTGACATGACCCGACTTAAGTATTTGATTCACTCAGTCGTACCATGTCTTCTTCGGACGTCCCCGACTTCTACCATTCACTTTGGCAAAATTGTTAATTTGGTAGTTAAAAACTGAAGCTCAAACTATTGCGTGGTCAGTAGATTGGCGATTGCCGGCTGTAACGGATGTCTCGTGAGTTTCATACGCAGAAAATGTGTTTACTCGTTTTATGCACTTATACACAATAATTTATGTTTACATAATGATTACTATAAATAATAAATGTAAACGCACGGAATATTCTAGCACCTTGAGGGAAAGGTTAATCTTGTTCATTACGCTTATAACAGACTTATATGGCCATACATGATGTTACCACATATACTTCGGATTAATTATCTGTGAAATTCAATATTTTTAAAAGTTTGATGAGTTTCAACTGAAGTACGGGACATTTGGTTTTCATTTCGGGCACACCAGACACGCTCATAACACACTTATGTTAGTTCGCCTCTTCAGTGCATCAGTGCCATAAATTTTTATCTAGACAGCGCTAATGCGACTTCAATAATTCCCCAGTGCGAGATAAGCATTTGAGCAAACAACATATAGCTGTTAATGAGATAGCGGAATGTTGGAATTGTCGGAATCATTGGGATTGTGAATCATTTTGGAAGTTTATTCTGTCATTTACACTCTGGTGAATTGAAATGAACGATGCTAGTGAGAATGATTCTTTTGTAAACTCTTTTGACCTCGGTCATTTTCCGGATTGATTCGGATGACAAAAGCTTACTCTATGGATCTTTCCTCCTTACACAATGTTTCCTATGTCATTGTATTTTACGTATAATCGGAATGTTGGCTATTCAGATCTGGTCACCAAACACAGCTAAAGTCTTAGCCTTTCCGGCAACAATATCTTGAGTCACCCTCGGAAATTTCCTTTCGCGACAGAAATACATCTATTAAGTTTTTAATATTAACACTCTGATAAGAGATTGTACAAATAATACAGCATTTATTCTTCAAAATACGTTTATAAAATTGACTATTTTAAGCCAAAGTAGAAAAAAAGAGCTCCATTCACAAGAAAGTAAAATATTCATTCAACTTGGAAATTTTCTGGGTGTGGGATTTTGGAGTTCGGCATCGACACTTTTGAGTATACACTACCCCCCTTACTTATAAACGAGGTGTAAATGTTACGCCTGTTATTAGGTCGGAATAGCGATAAACTTGCTTTAAAACCACGGCTTCTTTATCTAATTTAAAGGCCTACGTCCGGTGTAACTAAACCAACGCTAAGTCGGCGCGTAAAAATCTAATGAGTAAGACGCTACGTCTACATTTCAATGTCGAATAGATGAAGAGTGTAAAGATCATCAAATAATGTTTACTTTCAAATGCAAATTAACAATTAAAGCGCTTTTGAGGTGATTTTCACACGAAAGCGGCGCTATAAAAGTTATCCATTTATTATTATTATTAATTAACTACAACTTCCGACCTGTCAGATTCAATGCAAAAAAGAAGGACGAAAAACGTAAGTTTCAAAGCCACGAGGTGTGGCATGTCCCTCTACCATGGTTTTCACTCCACATGATGTAACCAAAGTGTCTTATTTTTTAAATTTTGTCCATTTTTCTAGAAACTCCTACCAGTATCACAAGAATAAAACATTAAAATACTTTGAATCCAAAACAGTTGTGCATGTTATAAGATGTTAAGGCTGTCCACAGAAATCAAGTAAAATCAAGAATATTCACTAGGTATACAATCAATTCTGTTGTCCTCTGAACAACAATAAGATAATAACAACTGCATGATTTGGAATGAAGCAATTATTATGCAACATTGTGCATGCAGGCCTCCTTCATAATTGATATAGCCAAGTGGTCTAGACAATTGATGGTAAATAAATAAATTTAAATGGTTAATATGGACGCTATACTGATTTTATTATATTTCAATTGTATTTCTCCTAGTGTTTAAACATGGATTAAAACTATTGATATGTGTGGCATTGACACCTCTCTACTTCTTAAGAAAAGTATTGAGATAATTATTTTACAGGAGCACAGAAGTGTACAGGATGTCTATAATTTGTATTTCTCTTTGTTCCAAGTCCTGGATTGAGATTATAGCGTTTCTGACCTATTATTCTTATGTTCACAAATTAAAGTATGTACTTATCATTGTGTAATCAATACTATATGCCTAGAAGTGTATATGAGTGACTAACTTGCATAGCTTGTCCTAAGGGGAAGTGGAGAAAAATAATGTGCCAGAAGCAAACGGGATTTTTCCTTGATCCTAATCTACGACTTACAATATTTATATATGGAATATAACAAATGGTATCCATGTGCACTGTAACTCTCAACCTGCCTGCAGTGGCACAACGAGATAGTGGGTGAATTGTTCCTAATCCTGGATGAGTTTTATATATTGTGACCTGCATTAAGTAAGCAGTGAGATAATCATCTACCAAGGGGCGCATAAGTGGCAAGGGTATCTTACTTGTATTTCTCCTTGTTTCGGATCCTGGTTCTGGGCGGAGTGCTGCTAAGGTGGTCATACTCTGCAGATATGGACTCCAGGCCCTTCCAACGACGCTCCACGACTTCACCGTCTCTGCAATTCAGAACTATTGTCAGTTCAAACATAATTGTTGTATTGATCTATCTGGATGAAACGATGGGATGTATTGGGGTGATACTTTCCCGACCCCTTGAAAAAGTAGAAAGCTAATTGATTACGAAAAGTTTCCTTATTATTTATTGAATTAACCTATTCAAATAGTCTCTGCATATTGGCAATAAGTAACAGAAGACAAGTATCAAATTTGTTTGACAAGGGGATGAGGTGATTTTATTTTTATCACAGTTGTTGAGATAGGAGGGAAATCACCATCTCATAAAGTTTCAGTAATAAAGGAATACATAAAAATAAGTGAATTAAAATGGAAGCCACAGAAGCGGGCAAAACAAGTACTCTAAACTTATCTTATTTGTATGTAATAAATAAAAAAGTAGGCACATAATTATATTTTCAGTTTTGAAATGTATGTTTTTCCTTTTTATCAGTATTATGTATTTACTTATTGTTTCCAAACAATGTTTCTCTTTTAGCTATTTTTACTTTTGAAAATATTGCATGGAGGTTATTGCTGGTAAAAATATTATAAAATCATAAATTTTCAAGATACTTCTATCAATTAACTTTTATATATTTCCACGTCTACCGAGCCCGAAACACACTTAAATTCGGCATTGTGCAACAGCTGATCGGAGTTCTCACAAAATAATTTAGTAAATCACTTATTTAAGTAGTAAAAAAGACACTTACAGAGACCTACTTTCTCGACGTATGTATTTGTGTCTGACTATCAGCAAATATTTTGATTTAATTCACCCAGTTTTAAATTACTCTCAGCTGTTAGCACTAAAGAAGAGAAGATGATATTATTATGTAGCAAGTAGTAGGGGCCCTGCATAATAAATTCTAATTAAAGTGCTAGCTGCTGGCACAAGTCATCATAAATGTTTCAGTTGTGTCTGGATGGACAATTATTATTGTATTATAACAAATAATAATGGGAGGAGCAACTCCAGAGGCTGTGCGAGGAGAGCCTTGGCCTACTGTGGATGGAAGTCGCCAAAGTAGCACAGGACAGGGACGCCTGGAGACGCCTGGTCGAAGCCATGGGTTCCGAGAGTGAGTGAGATAGTAAACGTAGCTGTTTGTAAGTATAAGAAAGACAACCTACTGGCAGTAGATCGTCTTATACAATGTTCCCTGTTTGTTGATGTAGTATTCAACGCAATGCCACCCGGTTCTATATCTATTTCGTTCATGCACACATATTCTTTGAATATCTATCTTTGTTACACACGACAAATGTTTGAATTAACATTTTCCTGGGAACTTAAGTGTGTTTGTGACTTGCCACATTTTGAGTAAATATTCTAAGACAATAACGTGTCTATATGTGTGTAATGTCATTGTGTACAATGAAAAAAGAAGTTTACATTTTATGGTGCCAAGGACCTAAGATAAATACCTGATAATAATTCAAAAAACATTTTATGCTGTATTTAACACACAATTAGGAATAAAAATAATTAAAAAAATTTATGTAATACAAAAAAATGACCCATTGTATATAATATATTATGATGTACGGTAAAACACCGATTATTCGTAGTAATCGGGGGGCAATAAAAAAAGAGGTTAATCCCAATAAGTTTTTTATTAAGGATCAGCACTCAATAATTACACTAAACGTTACTTTATAGCTTTCTAATACAAGAAATACTACAAATGATTTATCTACACAATTTGTATGGGTAGTTAAAAAATGTTTGAGGTTTCCAGTGAATACAATTGTTTAGCTGTAATCCTTTAAATTCTATGAAAAACGTAATAAAATTTCACTAAAAGGTGCAGGTTTAAAACTAGCTAAGGCATTTTTTAACGTTTTACCTCAAATTCCAGTATGCATTTTGTATAGAATTTAAAAGATTACTGTTTAAGAATTGTATTCACTGGAAACCTTCTGACAGTTTCTAACTACCCGTATAGAATTAACGTATAAATAATTTGTAGTTTTGCTTGTACTAGAAAGCCAAAAAATATGTATTTTTGGGTGCTAACCAACACAAAAAACGTATATGGTACCATTTCAATGTATGGTACAAACATACTGGCAGTTTTTTTACTACCGAAACATATAAATGATTGGATAGAAAGACCGTGATTTTTGTTTGCTCTTAGTGAAATAATATTAGCTGCTGAGATTTTTCATACACACCGCGAATTCGCCAACACTATCAATACCAACATCTTGGTTTTCACAGAGGATGGATAATCGGCGTTATATTATACAATATAACATATCACTTCTTGCATGCAGGGCGATCTGAGTGCGACGAAAACCTTAAAATATTCTCACATAGGAAAAAAGCTATTTATTTCAAACCGGTTAATTTAAAAATATATATATATATATATATCAAAAGTCTTAGCAGAAAAAAATGGAATATCTTGGAATACGCATATATAAAGCAATCATTATTTCGGATTTTAACATTGTTTATACGAGTAGGTATTATTGCAGTGTGATATAAATGTTTATCATAAGCATAAGCAACGCAACATGTTCCACGAGTTCAATTATTTTTTGAAGGCGAATCTCGATTATTTTTTTACCGACTGTTTCAATAAATATTATTGACATTGGTGATTTATTTTGTGCCAGTGGATGCGCATGCAGACGAAAGAGATGCTGCAACGGGGCTCTCAGCAACAGGACCATATAAATATGTTGTTCGGTAATAAAGTTTAAAAAATCCAGTCAAATTCGTTGTGAAAAATGTCAAATGTGGTAATCGTAAAATGAGTGAGCATCAATGAGCATTCCGAAATTAATCTCGGAACAACAGATGTATGAATTCCAAAATTAAATTCCAGCAGTTTTTTGTCTAAATCATCGTAGAGACATTTTTCCATTACTTGTTCATATTGGGAGTCAAAAACTCCTGACGAATTTGTATAACTAATGACAGCCTCAAAACGTGGTAATAATAATACTTGGCAATGTTTTGTGAAATATCACCGGTCGTCGCCACTGCTAGCGCGGCAGTCTTAGAGTATCATAGAGACCTAACTTTGCGAAATTTTGTCCGCACTTTTTGACCAAGCAATGACCAAAAGGGTGTGTGGCCTAAACTCAGAGTAAAATCACTAACAGGGTTGTCACAAATTAAGTAAATTAGGTATTTTGTTGTGAGTAGGTAGTTGTAAATCATTAAAAAGAATGAATGTTGTATATTTTTTTGTTTATTCAAAGATACATTAATCAATAAGATTATTAAAATCTTATTTATAGATAAAAATATAAACGAATTAAATTATTAGTACAGAACATTTTATAATACATCTTATAAAATGAACTTCAGTTCCATCAACAAAATAGTTTACAAACAAAAGTAAAATAAAAAATGTACGGTGATAACAGATGTTAAATCATTTTCTTAACCTTGGAGTAAGAATATATGGAGAGAGATCATTTTTTTTTATACCTATATAAATTTGCGATAAATCACTTTCTCTGCGTTTTCACGTCGTACACCATGAGAGAGAAAGAGGCACAAAAATTTCACAAAACATGAAACCGCTTTTAAGTATTGTAGGGATGTTTTCCGTCCCGCGTTATTTTGTAAGGAAATTTCGAATGCAGATAATAATAACAGTGAACTTTGTGATATTTCACGTCAAGTGCGCTTCATACTTAATTAATTAAGCTAATAATTCTAACTAACAAGGAGAAAATAATATATAATATGTATACAAAATTAAAACTATCTAAATGCATGATCGTTATCATAAATCATCAGAGAACAGGTTCAGAAATGGGTACAATAGTGCATGTGCACATCAATAGATATAAAAAAAACAATTAACTAGAAGCTAAGGGTATAAAAATCAGATGAAACGTATGAATTCATATTAACATATTTGTTAAATCAAAGAAAAATAAATTAGATTTTTCTCGTCTTTTTTCATCCTTTGGAAATCTAAAAATAATTAAATAAATAATAATATTCCAATTTTGGCATAGCCCTGAATCTGAGGACGTAACCGAAATTATAAATATAACTAAGAGATAAACACTATTCTGTCTTTATCTGTTTGCCAACAATTTAGCGTTAGTATCATGAGAAAGAAAGAGACCGGGATATTTTCAGAAGCCGTACAATATGGGGATTCCCCATGTAATGGTTTCTTATGTGACAGCTAGTAAATATCTCCAAGTTAAAAATATTACGAATCCACTAAAACTCATTTCAAACGGAAGTTTATTATATTGGAACGAATAGTCCAAAGATTAATTACATATTGGTGTAAGTTACTAGTTGTTTTGTAGGTTAGAATGTTAAATATTTGAGATCTAACTAAAAAAGACGATTTTTATGGTACATACGTGTGAAAACTGTTTTGTTTTGGTCCTTTTGTACTTCGATTGAAGCAACCAAGTATAGCACATATGGCCATGATGTTTTTGCTAGATATCGGACAAAAATAACTCAAGTTTTTAACTATTTACGCACTTTTGACAGTCCGTTCACTTGACACTCCAAACGTGAATGAAGTTCGTCCAGATCAATTAACCGCGGACATGGTATTCAGCACGCCCCAAATCGTGTATTGGTTTCAACAATTGTTTGTCTCTTTTTCTCATATGCGTATAGAACCGAGCATAAAGAGAGAGCTATATTTTGCGAGTTTGTCAACGATTTGTCACAAATTAGTACGGTCTCTTTATATTGTTACTCTAAGGCGGCAGTAGTCAGCTTCGTCCAGAGTCCAGACGGCACGAGGCGTCGGATGAGCGAGACAGTCTTTGCTCGTCCCATATGAGCAGGGCATACACGAACAGATAACGGCATGACCCGGTTACTCACCAAGGGCAACGGGGGCATGTGCCCTGCCCATTTTTTTGAAAAATTACAACCCTAACTTAATATATAAAATACGGACAATATTCCTAAACGGCAAAATGTATGATTAACAAGATAGATGTTGACAGCGTCACTTTTTGACACTCCAGGTTTGCTAACAGAGAATATGTATTATCTTAGTATGTATTGTACGGAACTAATGGGATTGAACCACCCTCCCTGAGATCTGAAATAAATATATAAAGAAAACTAATGGTATTAAATCTATAAATAATGGCTCGAGTGAGAATGTTGATTGTTGAGTATGCTTCTACTCTTATCACAGCATTGTATTTTATTGAGTTCGATCGCAAACACAATTATTTAAAAGTTTCTAGGGTGTGGGTCAAACCTTTCTGATAAAAACTTAAGCGTCTCCTTTTCCTATGTAAACCCGTTCGACTACATACTCATTATAGTCATTATGATAAACACGACATGATAATATACACAGAATATATTAATCGAGAGTATGATACATGCATGAATACTGATTTTATGCAATACACGCGGGACATGTCATACAGATGATCGAGCCAGAAAACAGACAGTTGATGTAATTTATTTAAAGTGTATTTAACTCCATTTACATTTTTAGGTTTTTTTTGTGACAATGCCTTCGGAAGGCGAAAAATCTGTCACCCATAAAAATAATTATACAGCAAAAAAAATATTTAAAAAAATCGTTATTTAAATAATAGTGATAATTATTATTTTTTTTAAATAAAATGCTAAGCTGCAACCATCATACGGCAAATATTTGATTCACTTGATCGTGCTATGTCTTCCTCGGGCGTCCCTAACTTCTTATTTCATTCACGTTTACGTCATATTTTCTCCTAAAAGATTCTCACTAAAATAAGTCGATAATGCGAATGAATGCTCTTTATTCGTGTTTTTATTGCTATTCGGTTATACCTATATTAAATAACCATCACACCTTTTCTAGAGAAAGGGGTTTTTTCATTCACACGGGCACACTCGTATTCCTAACTCTTCTGCTACAACTCTTGGTACGATTCAATCATTTCACTTGCGTCGGCCTTGAGTTCTTGTCAGATATCCTAATTCGTTACTGGGAAATACGTGGTTTCAACACACATACGCCTCGAGGATCTCATTTCTACGGCATTCAGTTTACTATCATCCTTCACTGCCTACACATTAGGGGTCGGTATCAAAACTCCGCTATGCATTGCTAGCCTCACTTCCATTGACAACGTATTGTCAGTGACTACTGTATTTAGTTTGATTCAGCCCTCCACCTTTGTCAACGTTTTGTCTAATATTATTTAATTAATATTTGTCATTCACATTTTTTATTTACTTTTTGTTTCTTACATTTTTTTTACATTACCTACCTCACTAGGTCATTAGAACCTTCTAAGGTAGGTATTATATACTTTTATTATAATATAAAACGATATATAGTATATTTTCGGTATATTACAGAGTGGTAGATACTCTCAATATCGCCCTGGTGAAAGACCACCATTCAGAATCGAAACGTTTCTTGAAATGTCTTTAGCCGTGTTTGGTGACCACATCTGAATAGCCAGGTACTTCATCATCTTTAGCTTCTCCATCTCCTTCCCTTTCACACTACCTCCAGCCTACCAACATAGTCCCAATAACTCTAGACAGCTGGGAGCAGTCGGGGACTTTAGTGCGATATTCACACAGGCGAAACCAGACGGTTCACTCGGGAGAACGTGCCCTCGAATAACCTTTCATTTTTGTTTCATTGCGTGTTCACATTATGGGATTGCACCACCCTTCTAGATCTGGAATAATATGTAAAAAAATAGAATTTGCATATATTATGATTCCAGGGACATTGGTAATTGTTGAAATTCTATAAAAAGAGCAGCGCGTCTTGATCCGTTCCCCTTGAAAACCATTTAGTTGCGTGCGACGCGACGTCCTTCCGCTGCAGGAAGCGAGACTGAATGACCGGAACCGAGTGAAAGTTCTTTCCATGTTCAGACTTTCATTTTTCTTTCATCCGAGTGCGAGTGAATAGTGCCGAATGCCACAATCCAACATTGTTTGATCGGCGCACTAACGATTTCATTCGGCCCTTTTGTTTCGTTTTGTTTTTAGACGTTTCACTTCAAGTGAAAGAGGCAACATGAAAGACAGAAATGAAAGAAAAATGAACTGTCTGATTTCGCTCTACTACTTACTCCTGAGAGGAAATGACGTGATGGGTAGTTAGTAAAATAGCGACATTTCAGGTAATTCATCTAAAAATACTACTAGCTAAATCAGGAAAGTTATAAGTATTTCCTGAAATATTAATGACAAATTGATTCGAATTAATTTGTCATTAGGAAATACGTGGCGTTTCAATTCTTAGAATGATCATTTTGAAACGTTGTCTCCAATCTAGATTATGCCATCGTCAAGTTTGAGGTAAATTGATTAAAATATCACCAATTCTATAAATACAATGGGTTCCCAGAAACAACCTAAAAATAATAAATAGCTACTTCCTTTTGCTTCTAAATGTATTTTAATGTGTTCCTTCCAGTCACGTTTCACGCAACTTGGCTCACCTAAAACATGGAAATAATAAAAGGTCACACAAAGGCGGAGTAAAAATAGAGCAGGTAATCAGAATCCTTAAAAATGCTCGTGATCCCACGCCCGATAACTCATATAACCTGCAGGCCAGTGGCGGTGCTTAATACTAGTACTGGGTCAAAAAATAACTAGCCGTTGAAAATACGCGCTAAATGCCATCAACGTCGTTAACAGCTAAAAGTTGTTAAGTTATTATTACTAGTTGAATGAGTTCAATGCAATATTAACTTGAATTATTTTAGTACTAGCGCGATGAGTCCTTAGAGTTAGCTATCCCTATATATTTGGACAACCCGTCAGAAAGGACTATGGTCCATTTACACATATCCGCGACGGCACAGTGACGGTACAGTTCCGTATCAGTACTTCTGTATTGTTTAATAAATGGTTGGGGAAAAAGTAATTTCGTATTTTCCACTTTATTTCAATGCTTTAGAAGAAGTGTAAAGGTCAAACCGCACTAGCGCGTCAGCGGCGCTGCACTGCACGGCACGTCGCTTCACCACGAAATATGTGTTTACTGTTTTGTATGAAGCAAACCGCACCAGAGCGGCGCTGCACTGCGCGGCACGGCGAACAGAAAAGTGACGCGCAGCGACGCGCTAGTGCGGTTTGACCTTTACAATCATCCGATTTAAGTCAAATATGCACCGTTATGTTCGATAACTTATTGCCAACGAGAATCCAACATCATAATGCCCCTCTCGTAGAACCCCTTGTCCCTATTGGCAAAAAAACTCGGACAACCAATTTTCACAGGCCTCTATTGAGGCCAAATTTGTACCCACAAGCGCGTTGGCCATATACAGGAACAGGTGGTAGTCACTTGGTGCCAAGTCCGGACTATAGGGTGGATGCATAAGACCTTCACATCCGAGCTTCAAACGGTCGAGTTGTTCACAGTAGAGGGTAGAATTGAGCATTTGGCCGTAGGGGAGCAGTTCATAGTAAGAGTATTCCCTGCCGATCCCACCAAACACACACCAACACCTTCCTGGCCGTCAGTTCTGGCTTGGCCACGGTCTGGGCCGCTTCGTTGGCTTTCGACCAAGATCTCTGTCGCTTGACATTGTTGTAAGTGACCCACTTTTCATCACCAGTCACCATTCGCTTCAGAAATGGGTCGATTTTGTTGCGATTCGCAGATGGAAATTCGGTCCACGAGGTTTTTTTGCGTCAGCTCGTGTGGCACCCAAGCATCAAGCTTTCTTTTTAATTCAGCCTTCCGCAAATGTTTCAAAACGGTTTTATGGACGATATTCAGCTCTTGGGCGATGCTACGACTGCTAATATGACAATCTATCTCGATATTTTCCATGATTTTATCGACATTTTCGACGACAGGCCTGCCAGAGTGTGGTGCATCATTCACCCCCACTACACCAGAACGAAATCGCTCGAACCACTGCTGTGCAGCACGAACCAAAAGAGTATCGGCCCCGTATACATCCCTATTTTTTTTTGGTCACTTTCGACGTGTTTTTCCCTTTCAGGTAGTAGAAATGAAAAATATGGTGATTTTCTTCCTTTGAGACCTCCATACTCGACGCACGATAGTTCACGACTGAATCGACCAAGCGCAATACTGTCAAAAAAGCGTTTGTAGTATACACCTTCACAACGCCGTATCGTATGATCCGATGTGACCAATAATGAACGAGATATACTTAGTTGAAAAAAAGAGCGCGAAATACGAAATTACTTTTTCCTCAACCTATATACTCGTACATTCTCTATGAACGTGACTAAACTGACACTGAGAGCACTGTGGCGGCACTGATACGGACATGTGTAGATACGTTCCATAGAGAATGTATTTCTAGCACTACACGATCGTCCAACTGTCCAACTTCGAACCCAGTTCGTTGAATTTAGGTGTATAAATGAGATTGACTTTATAAAGACAATGCTATGGACTAGACCGGTTGGTCCGGCTGTAGTTTTATAGGTTAGAAGTGGCAGGAAGCGTTATAACATTGACAATGTAGCGTAATCAATTCATAGACAGTAAAAAGACAATATTACCGACAATCGAAATTAAATTGCCAACTTTTTTGCATATGAACGATAAATAACATTTTTACGGATTATCATTGACATCTGGGATATTCCTTAATACAGCCCTATGGAAAACGTTAAACAATATCAGGCAGTTGATAAATCGGTCGAAATTATCTTCAACGGCGTTATTTTCAACGCTTAACCCTTATCACTCGAGAGGCGCCGCTACGGCGCCATATAAGATTTTAATTCCACTCGTTAGGCGCCGCAGCGGCGCCATGAACAATAGTAATACATTTTATTGTTTACAAAATCCAAGGGTGCACGGACAGGTTTCTTCATGTTTACAGTTAGTTGCGTCTAGTACCTGCTACTGAATGCTTGTGTATTGTGCTACATTTTTTTGTTTTTAACAATTAATACGCAGTTATTTATTCAAATATTTTATTACTCCATAGTAAATATGTATGAAGACGAAATTAGTGATTATGACTTTGTTTTTGAATGTGAAAGTGACTGTACCGGAGATATTTCAATGCAACATGACAGTTCAGATAGTGAAAGTGAGTTTAAAGGTAATAGAAGAAAAAAAATGCGTGTTTTGGACACAAGTAGCAGTTCAAGTGCTTCCGAAGTAGATATACAAGAGGAAGATGTACATGATGAAGAATGGATGGAATGTCATCTAACTGGAACCATAATGACTCATAGAAAAGGGCTACCAAATCAAATAAAAAAGCAAAGTTAACAACAACAAAAAGTTATCGCAGTTAAGAAATACAATAACAAAATGCTCCTTGCGTGGAAAGATAAAAGAGTTGTGACAATGTTGAGTACTTCTGCTAATGCAAAATTTACAACGATTCAAAGAAAATGAAAGGGTTGTAGTGTTGTAACAAAAGACAAACCGAATATTGTGTTAGACTATACTAAGTCAATGGGTGGAGTTGATCGTGCCGATCAATATGCATCTTCATATTGTTGTTTGAGAAAATCCCTAAAATGGTGGCGCAAACTTTTTTTTTGGGGGATGGAGATATGTTCCATAAATTCGTATATCTTGTATAAATCCATAAAAAAGAAAAATAACGAAAAACCATTAAGCCATTTAAAGTATATAAAAGTTTTGGTTGATCAGTTAGTGGGTGAGTACAAAGAGCCTCGAAGTAGGCCATCTACTTCCACTCCATCAGAGACCAGGCTCAATGGAAAACTGCACATTTTAAGAAAAGGTCCTAAGAGGGACTGTGTGGTCTGTTAAAAAAGGGCAGTAAAAGGCGGGAGACGGGAGACCAGTGAGTATTGTGATACTTGTCCTGGAAAACCGAGGATGCATTTAGGTGATTGTTTTGAAAAATACCATACTTTAAGGAATTATAAAAACTAAAATTTGCCGTTTTTTCTTTTATAAATACTTACTTTCTATAGTAAATATATATTTGTAAACATAAATAAGCATTCTTATTTGCTGCCTTTCCAAAAAAATTTTTTTCTAATTTTCTAAGAATATCTTAGTATTTTTTCATATTTTCGCTAAAAAAATCCTCGAGTTGCTAGAAACCTATATGATTTTTTTCTCGAGTGATAAGGGTTAAATTAGCCATGGTCAACATTAACGGCGTTGACATTATTCAAATGATCGTGAACTAGCAACTATATCAGCGGCCAGTGGCGGTGCTATATACAATGAAGCTGGAGGGATATCGACCCGCGCATATTCGTGCTATTTATAGAAGGAAGTACAAGGCGACATCTACCAAACTCTACACTGGTACATGCGTACAAACGGTTCTACACTTGTACACGACCACTGAGATATTTACTTGGTCGATGCACGTGAGAGGTTTATTATGTAAACAACGTTCCGACACCTGCCGAATGAACGACTCGGGCCCGTTGAACGGCCTCTACAATATCTAAACGGTTTAAAGACGACAAAAAGCCATATAAAGGTCATTCAATAATTATATTTCTAACGCGCATGCGGCGAGAGTTTGTTCGTGCGACATTTTAGATACTAACTACTAATTACAGATTGACATGCTTATCTCAACAGGCGGTCAAAAGACTGTCGGCGTTTATCCGTGGTCGAGCGGTTATAATACTTGACTACGAATCCAGAGGTCGTACATTCAAATCCCGGTGGCAGCAAATAAATTGCATTCAATTAATATTGTAACAACCCTCTTGGTTTATATTCAAATTTCCGAGTGTATTGGTCAGTTCTTCGGTTTCGAATACTTTCTCGTTCTGGCATCGAGTCATCCCTTACTAATTAGGGAGATGCATGCTATTGGGCGAGGTTCACCACCGCCGCTTTAAGCTTGCAGATCTAACTCCTGAAAGGGATATTCACAGCTGTGACGGCCTATGAAAGGTGATGTTTCAGCTCCAGAGAGCACGTTCCTTTCCCGGTGCCTAACGCGCCCTTCAGTCTCTTCTGGTAGGACTGACACGAGTACCCTCGGTTAATGGTTGCCCGATGTACAGTGAATCCAGAGTGACGGGCCTTCTTTAACCCTCCCCTGCCAGGACTGACACGATAACCCACGGTTCATGGTTCCCTTATTTAACCCTCCTTTACTAGGACTGACACGAGTACCCTCGGTTAATGGTTGCCTGATGTACAGTGAATCCAGAGTGACGACCCTCCTTTAACCCTCCTCTGCCAAGACTGACACGAGAACCCACGGTTCATGGTTCCCTTATTTAACCCTCCTTTGCTAGGACTGACACGAGTACCCTCGGTTAATGGTTGCCTGATGTACAGTGAATCCAGAGTGACGACCCTCCTTTAACCCTCCTCTGCCAGGACTGACACGAGAACCCACGGTCCATGGTTCCCTTATTTAACCCTCCTTTGCTAGGACTGACACGAGTACCCTCGGTTAATGGTTGCTCGATGTACAGTGAATCCAGAGTGACGGCCCTTCTTTAACCCAACTAGCTTAAATTTCCAGGCGGTCTAACGAAAGGGGAAAGGTACAAACCACCGGAAAAATCAGTGTTTATTCAATTTAAAAACAAGGCGAGAACCAAAATGTAACATATTCATACCAGCGATCTGAGATCCCCTCCTGCCACGATCCTTACTCTCCAATGCTGATTTGAGAACGAACAAATGGAATTTACAATGGAAACAAAAAAATGTCACCTACACCTAAAATACGATCTACATGTATCATAATAAGCTCGGGAATCGCTAGTCAAATTCTGTCGGTTATTTCGCGCAACCACCCGTATATTAATAATTCTATTGGTTTATACTAAAAATTACAGTGAAATTTCTCTCTGAAGATAACGAAACGGGGCGTTAGATACAGCATTATAAATGATTTTAATAAATTCAGACCCGCGACTTTTCACGGATACAAATAGTTACAATAATATTAGATTATTGTTATTTCAATCTCTGAAATTTTGGGAAAATTACTTGCATCCGGATGTATTTTGACTGCCATAAATTATAAAGGTTTAACACCAGGAGCAATGCTATGAGCTGATAATAATAATTTTATAAGTTAACTAACCCAAAAACAGTTGGTTAATTCCTCTTTTGGTCGCTTGTACAGACAAGTGCAATGTGTGTCAACCTTTAGGTACCTACACAATTGAAAGGAAACTGGATAATGGGTATTTTGAGTCGTAATTTCGTATAATTAAGTGTTGACCTTGGCAGTGACAATAGGCATGCGGGTAATCACATCGCACAGCACAGGTAGGAACTTATTCCACGGAAAGGAGGCGGCAATTACATGCATGGGACACGATATATAAATACGATGGAACAATAATGTATGCTAGTATATATTATGTAAGCGCTTGACCTTGAAGTAACAATATATGGAGGGATAGCTAATTTGTTTTACCCAACCCATCCGAAATTGTAATAAATCACTTTTTCCGAGTTTTTACATCGTACACCATGAGAGAGAAAGAGACAACAAATTTCTTGGACGACTTCTATTAACTGTCGTAATGATCTTAAGCTGGTTATTTTCGCTGGTTAACGGCGAGGCTCCGCCCATATTTTTTATTTTGCCACTAAACTTGACACAACTAAACGGTTTTTTAGGTTAGATGCTATATTTTTGTTGATAAAAATACTGTGAAAAAGTGGCTATACGAATACACAAAAACATTATGTCGATATGTGATATGAATGGATGTTTAAATACCGTAGCCTTAGTCTTAGCCACGCCCATTTGCGCCGAGTCATGTTAAAATCATCAAAAACAAGTCCAATACTGACTTCACTGGCTTTGGCTTGGGCTACCTCTTGTATACTCTAAGCGCTTGACGGAATTTAACACGTGTTGTTTGACACGTATGAAACTAGTTACATCCCACCGCTGTTTATTCAAATAAGTATATAATCTGTTACGTATCCGTTTCTTCTGATTTCGGAGTTACAATTTCGTTTTTTTCTTTTTTATAGTGAATACCGCACAAGAGTCCCAACTGCTCCCAACCGTCTAGAGCCGGTGAGACTGTGGCATCACCAATTGGGGTATGTTGTGAGGCTGAAGGTAGTGGGGAGGGGAAGGAGATGGGGAAGAGGGAGGTTGGGAAGTACCTGGCTATTCAGATCTGGTCACTAAACCATTTCAAGCAGCGTTTCGATTCTGAATGGTGGTCTTTCACCAGGTCTATCACTCTGGAACGTGCCGCAAATATACTTTTTTTATGTGAATTAAATTTGTTATAACACATATTAATTTAATAAAAGTTATTGGCGCACGCCGGGTTTGAGCCCGCGACCTTTGGATTCGTAGTAGAGCGTCTTACCACTCGACCATGGAGGCCGTCGTTCTGGATCATCTGTCAAATCTTATTCTTGTCAGTTCGGGTTTGTGATTTAAAAAATCACTGTGTATTATTTAATTTTATTTAAGTACATATAACAGGCATGATTCCCAACACATACATACATTAGTGTTTTATTTTTAATAAGTATATTTGACCTCTGGAATGCCGGATTCTCGCAAGGTACAATTTCCGTCGTACTTTCCTCTCGATGACTGATTCTAATTTCGTAATAACTCACTTGTGTTTTACAAATTAACGTTTTTGTCAATCGTGCTATCTTCTCAGATAATTTGTTTACGTTTTTTTATTTTAATTGTATGTTAATAGTGCGAGTGTTTTTTTTTTTTGGAACAGCTATTTAAATTCGGAGAATCGGTTTTTTCTCCCTCATGTCACTAACAAAAAGTTTGGTTAAGAAATGTGAAGATTTTTTTGTCATCTTATTGTATTTTCGTAAGTTGAATAAATTTCCTTCCAAATAAAAATAAATTTGCACAGTTTTCCTCTAAATAAGAACAGTGATGTCACTTTGAAATTTATTTTTTATACTTCAAATATTTATTACTCGACTTGTACCAAATTTAACGCATTGCAAAATATCTCTACGGATTGATTATTTCGCTGACAAGCGATTACGGTTCATTTAAATACGCGTACAGGTTTTATAGGATAAAAAATCCTAAAAATATAGTAACTATTGGCACCTCCGGCACACTAGATGTTAATAGGTAATTAAGTAAAAGTTGAACAAAAGCAAATGAATAACAAACAAGTTATAAATATACAAGGTAGAACATAAACAAATTGTTATTGGCACCTGTGCTGATGGATGAGATGCGGTTTAGCCGGAGGAAGTGGGGAGGGGGGAGGATGGAGAATATGAAGTTTGGGAAGAAACACGGCTAACGGTGGTCTTTTACCAAGGCGATACTGAGAGTAAGTATCTACCACTCTTAAAGGTGTCTAAAGTAATAATAATATTTGGATGATTTGTATGGCGAATTAGTGAAAAATCACCTCAAGGGCGCTGTGATTCGTTCGAGTATACTACCTTCCACTCTGGAACGACTTGGTGGTATTCGAGTATTATTATTATAATGGTCGCTAATTAAGTGCTCCTTGGGTATAGGAGTGCTTTTACATGGTGGATGGATTTCTAGATGCATGCTAATGACAGCCATAGAGTTAAATGAGCCTCGTAAGTGGAATATTGCCCCATAAATATTATCACTTCCAATACGCCTAAAAAAATACTGAACGCAAAAAACGCTGCGACAAAATATTTATTTCGACCGTATATGGGCGTTATTTTAAAATGACTGACATCTGTTAAAAAAGTATTATGCGTATATATTTTTATTGTGATATCATAGTCTGGGTCTTTGCTTAAAAATCTCTTGACAAATTTTCGAAGCTAATGATGGATATCGAATTTATTTTTGGCTGCAAAGTCATGCATGTGAAAAAACGCCAATGTGGCCATCTGTTTCACTGTTAGCCAATTTAGTTTGTCGGACATTTTTGCTACTTTTGAATATCTATTTCGCCTAAGTATAATTCTCATTGCTCTTTTTTGGAGAATTTGAAACTTGTTTTTATTATATGTTGTTACACAAGAAAGGAATCGTTTAAAATTAATAAAAATGTGGAGCAATAATGAAGAAGTAATGAAGTAATAATAATGAAATCTTGGATGTAAGTCACTAGTTATAAGCTCAGAGTAACAATATAAAGAGACCGTACTAATTTGTGACAAATCGTTGACAAACTCGCAAAATATAGCTCTCTCTTTATGCTCGGTTCTATACGCATATGAGAAAAAGAGACAAACAATTGTTGAAACCAATACACGATTTGGGGCGGGCTAAATACCATGTCCGCGATATTTGATCTGTACGAACTTCATTCACGTTTGGAGTGTCAGGCGAACGGACTGTCAAAAGTGCGTAAATAGTTAAAAACTTGAGTTATTTTTTGTCCGATATCTAGCAAAACATCATGGCCATATGTGCTATACTTGGTTGCTTCAATCGAAGTACAAAAGTACCAAAAACAAACAGTTTTCACACGTATGTACCATAAAAATCGTCTTTTTTAGTTAGATCTCAAATATTTAACATTCTAACCTTCAAAACAACTAGTAACTTACACCAATATGTAATTAATCTTTGGACTATTCGTTCCAATATAATAAACTTCCGTTTGAAATGAGTTTTAGTGGATTCGTAATATTTTTAGCTTAGAGATATTTACTAGCTGTCACATAAGAAACCATTACAAGGGGGAATCCCCATATTGTACGGCTTCTGAAAGTATCCCGGTCTCTTTCTTTCTCATGATACTAACGCTAAATTGTTGGCAAACAGATAAAGACAGAATAGTGTTTATCTCTTAGTTATATTTATAATTTCGGTTGCGTACCCAGATTCAGGGCTATGCCAAAATTGGAATATTATTATTTATTTAATTATTTTTAGATTTCCAAAGGATGAAAAAAGACGAGAAAAATCTAATTTCTTTTTCTTTGATTTAACAAATATGTTAATATGAATTCATACGTTTCATCTGGATTTTTATACCCTTAGCTTCTAGTTAATTGTTTTTTTTTTAAATCTATTGATGTGCACATGCACTATTGTACCCATTTCTGAACCTTTTCTCTGATGATTTATGATAACGATATGCATCTAGATAGTTTTAATTTTGTATACATATTATATATTATTTTCTCCTTGTTAGTTAGAATTATTAGCTTAATTAATTAAGTATGAAGCGCACTTGACGTGAAATATCACAAAACTGTGCTATATAAGTTCACTGTTATTATTATCTGCATTCGAAATTTCCTTACAAAATAACGCGGGACGGAAAACATCCCTACAATACTTAAAAGCGGTGTCATGTTTTGTGAATTTTTTTGTGTCTCTTTCTCTCTCATGGTGTACGACGTAAAAACGCAGAGAAAGTGATTTATCGCAAATTTATATAGGTAAAAAAAAATTGATCTCTCTCCATATATTCTTACTCCAAGGTTAAGAAAATGATTTAACATCTGTTATCATCGTACATTTTTTTTATTTTACTTTTGTTTGTAAACTATTTTGTTGATGGAACTGAAGTTATATATGGTATGAATATCGATCAAGGAGTATGTGCCAAGACAAAGTTGTGTGGCAGTATATCCTTCTGCCCACCCTTGTGATATTCAACTACTTAGTTCGTTAAATAATTATTTTGAATTGTAAAAATACTAACATCGCAGATTTTTTTTTATCAAAAACCATTTTTTATCACTAAATAATATTTTTATTAATTATTAATTATTAAAAATATTATTTAGTGATAAAAAATGGTTTAAAAAAAAAAAAATCTGCGTTGTAAGTATTTTTACACTTCAAAATAATTATTTGACTAAATAAGTAGTTAAATATCACAAGGGTGGGCAGAAGGATATACTGCCATACAACTTTGTCTTGGCACATACTCCTTGATTGATATTCATACCATATCAATAAGCTCTCTTGCGGAACAATATCGGCACTGAGCGGAACCGGACGTTGGTGTGAATCAGCCTTAATACTTGTTAAAGGAAAATAATATAGAATACTCCAATTACCTAATAACAACGAAGGTGTGTAATAACCTTGGAATAAGAATATATATGGAAAGAGAGCTAAATATTTTTACCCAATTTATACAAATTTGCGATAAATCACTTTCTCCGGTGTTTTACGTCGTATACTAACGAGAGAGAAAGAGACAAGAAAAGTCTTCACATAATATTGCAGCACTTCTAAGTTTATAAGAATGTTCTACGTCCGCGCTAACTTCACATCATCGAGTCGCATAACTTACGTCAACGGATTATGAGGTTATTTCCTATATTTTTGTTGATTATAAAATTAAATGTGCTATGCGTGTATGTTCAAATAAGACGAAACAAAGATTGTAAAACATCACTTTTTAGAGGTATTTCAACAGTTTTAAACATTTTTGACCGAACTTAATTTTCACACTTTTAATGATATAAAGACATAAAATCAACAAAAAGCTTCTATCATTATTTAGGCAAACCTTCTGTTATTAGTGTTGCAACTTCTGTTGTTTAATATGTTTATTAAAAATGTACGAATTCCGTGTGGGCGGTAATTAATAGGCTATCCAACATCCTTTAATATATTTTTGTCTCTTTCTATCGAGTCAGTATAAAGTCAACCGTCCTGACTACACTGTTTCGCAAAGGTACCTCTCCATGTCCTCCAAGGTAATAACAGTTACTGCGCAGGAATCATCTACTTTATCAGTACTGGTTTTATACCTTCATAATCAATGCCACGGGCACGGTCTTACTTCTAACTGAATACCGTAGTCCAAAACATGTCTTTAAATAAAATTAAAATAATACTAAAATAAAAAAGTTATTTGACATAAACAAATTGAGGGCATATTTCGTGACATGTGTTGATGGGTTGACGCACGTAATAGGGTCATTACTCGTTACTCATTACATTTCTGCCTATCTCAAACATTTTCTCTCCACGTTTGGTTTCCTTAGTCGTTTTCGCTTCTGAATAGTGTTTTCCACACTAGAAAAAAACATTATAGTAAAAATATAGAGACCTTCCTAATATGAGTCAAATCGTTGATATACTTACAAAATACAGCTCTCTCTTTATGCTCGGTTCTATAAACGTATGAGAAAGAGACAAACAATTGCTGTTAAAAAGATACGATTTGGGGCGGGCTAAACGCCGTGTAAGCAGTTTTTGATGTGGACGAACTTCACACTGATCACTTATGTCAGTCGAGCCGACAGTAAAATGTGCGTAAAAATATCATAACTTAAGTGAATTTAATGCAATCTTCAAAAAATGATATGGCTATATGTGCAGTTGATGGATGCTTCAACCGAAGTACAAAAGGACCAAAACAAAAACAGTTTTCATAGGTATGTATCAAAGGATTCGTCTTTTTCAGTTTGATCTCAAATATTTAACATCCTAACCTACAAAACAACTAATAACTTACGCCAATATTTAATTAATCTTTGCACTATACGTTTCAATATAATAAATATCCGTTTGAAATTCACTAAATTGTTGGCGAACAGATAAAGACGGAATAATGTTTATCTTTACGGTTTTCTTCGCCTTCCATTCGCCGGCAGTTTATAGGCCACACCTCCTTGGTCAAGCTTGGTCAAAAAGTTGCTTCAACATTTCGCAAAGTGAGGTCTCTTTACATTGTTACTCTAAGAAAAAAACATATTATTTTGTTTAGTACCTAAACCAAATGGAACACACTAGCGTTGTACTTCAAAGAACTACTTCTTTTGGCGGCAGTTCCCACTTCCTTCATTGTTCATTGAAAAAAACTTCAACTGAAGTTGGTAGTTCCGCTCATATGTTCATTTTAGCGTTATGACCGCCCCGTGTGAACTACTTCATTTTGCGGCAGTTCTAACTTCATTCATTTTTCATTGAACAAATACTTCAATTGAAGTTACATTACAAAGAACAACTTTATTTTGCGGCAGTTCAGTTGCGAAGTTGAACTTCAAAACCTACAATGAAGTACTTCAATTTAAGTACTTAAGCTAAGGTCGACGGTAGCGCACACTTCATTTGAAGGTCGACTTTAAAGATTTGGCGAAGAACTAGTTCTTCTCCAGTTCCATTTTTTTGGAGAGGAATTTTTGGTAGTACTTCGATTTAAACGAGCCGGTTCTTAGCCGGTCACTGAAACGGTCGATATCGTGTCGTGTTTTTTTGGGTGAGGAACCGGTTCCAGTTCTTTTCACTTTCAAATCTCTACCGAATAGTACTTTTCTGGCGAGGAACCAGTTCCAGTTATTTTCTTTTCGTTTTCAAATCTCTACCAACTAGTACTTTAGTTTTGGCGAGGAACTTTTGTCGATTTGCTAGTACTTTTCGAAAAAACACCAGGATCTTAATACCAATTACTTAATTTTTTATACTGTATTTTATGTAAAATCTATAAGTTTTATTACTCTGTAAAAAATATGTATAATTGTAGTAATTTATGCAATGTAAATTTCTCTTGTCCGAGAGTGAGTTTTTATAACTCATTCGGATTTCTATGTGGCAAAATAACAATAAAAATTTTAAAAAGAGAAAAAGGGAGTGGTTAAAATCTAACTATCAGCGGTACGCTTATTTATTTATTATTTTACTTAAACATACATTTTTTATTGGATGGTATATTGCCCATCCCACTAGGCATAAGCCTATACTATTTATAATGCGTACTACCTAAACAGGTAAAAGATTTCATTTTGTTCTCATCATTCTCGATACACGCGACACGCGGCGATAAGGTCTTTTCTGTTTCCACACTGCTGACAGTATGACAATGTGACAGTGTGACAGTGTGACAGTGTGACTGCGCAGCGGTGTGCGGTGAGAATGCGTTGCGGCTTTAACAATTAAATCTGATGTAAATATAACCTTTTATCAGGCTTTGTACTTATCGCTTCTTTTTCCGGAACCGCTATTTAAAGAACGCGCGAAGTTGCGCTGATGGGTAATGTGTGGTTTTCAATGACTCGCCATATTAATAAATAGATAATACCTTAGAGTAACAATATATAGAGACCTAACTTTGCGAAATTTTGTCCGTACTTTTTGACCAAGCAATGACCAAAGGGTGTGGCCTAAACTCAGAGTAAAATCACTAACAGGGTTGTCACAAATTAAGTAAATTAGGTATTTTGTTGTGAGTAGGTAGTTGTAAATCATTAAAAAGAATGAATGTTGTATATTTTTTTGTTTATTCAAAGATACATTAATCAATAAGATTTTTAAAATCTTATTTATAGATAAAAATATAAACGAATTAAATTATTAGTACAGAACATTTTATAATACAAATATTACAAAATGAACTTCAGTTCCATCAACAAAATAGTTTACAAACAAAAGTAAAATAAAAAAAAATGTACGGTGATAACAGATGTTAAATCATTTTCTTAACCTTGGAGTAAGAATATATGGAGAGAGATCAATTTTTTTTTACCTATATAAATTTGCGATAAATCACTTTCTCTGCGTCTTTACGTCGTACACCATGAGAGAGAAAGAGACACAAAAAATTTCACAAAACATGACACCGCTTTTAAATATTGTAGGGATGTTTTCCGTCCCGCGTTATTTTGTAAGGAAATTTCGAATGCAGATAATAATAACAGTGAACTTATATAGCACAGTTTTGTGATATTTCACGTCAAGTGCGCTTCATACTTAATTCATTAAGCTAATAATTCTAACTAACAAGGAGAAAATAATATATAATATGTATACAAAATTAAAACTATCTAAATGCATGATCGTTATCATAAATCATCAGAGAACAGGTTCAGAAATGGGTACAATAGTGCATGTGCACATCAATAGATTTAAAAAAAAAAACAATTAATTAGAAGCTAAGGGTATAAAAATCCAGATGAAACGTATGAATTCATATTAACATATTTGTTAAATCAAAGAAAAAGAAATTAGATTGGAATTTGATGTTAGATCCGTAACGCCCGAGAATTCTGTAGTTGCACCAATCGTAGATACTCCAAAAAAGGTAGTCTTAAAAAATATAATACTTTAACGTAATACGCGAATTTTGAAACTAGAAAAAAAAATCTCCGCATTACAACAATCAAATCGTCGACGTTTACGAAAAATCACATCGTTAAATTATATAATACAGGACCTAGAAAAACAAAAATAATTAAATATATAATAATATTCCAATTTTGGCATAGCCCTGAATCTGGGGAGGCAACCGAAATTATAAAGATAACTAAGAGATAAACACTATTCTGTCTTTATCTGTTTGCCAACAATTTAGCGTTAGTATCATGAGAAAGAAAGACACCGGGATACTTTTAGAAGCCGTACAAAAGGGGGATTCCCCGTTCTTGAAAATTTATTTGACATTCTCGTAAATCTCTCTAAGTAAAACATATAAAAAAATGCATTAAAACTCATTTCAAACGGAAGTTTATTAAATTGGAACGAATAGTCCAAAGATTAATTACATATTGGTGTAAGTTACTAGTTGTTTTGTAGGTTAGGATGTTAAATATTTGAGATCAAACTAAAAAAGACTAGAGAGAGATTTTTATGGTACATACGTGTGAAAACTGTTTTTTTTTGGTCCTTTTGTACTTCGATTAAAGCAAACAAGCATAGAACATGTGGCCATGATGTTTTGCTAGATATTACACAAAAAATAACTCAAGTTTTTAACTATTTACGTACTTTTGACAGTCCGTTCGCCTGACAGTTCAAACGTATCTGAAGTTTGTGCGGATTAAATAATGAAGACATGGCATTTAGCCCGCCCCAAATCGTGTATTGGTTTCAACAATTGTTTGTCTCTTTTTCTCATATGCTTATAGAACCGAGCATAAAGAGAGAGCTGTATTTTGCGAGTTTGTCAACGATTTGTCACAAATTAGTACGGTCTCTTTATATTGTTACTCAGAGGATAATACACGGGTGAATAAACTCAGGGCCGGTTCCACGACATCTTACGCCCTGTGCAGTAGTACCGAAGGCTTCTCCGTCAGGATGAATACACCATCCAATAGCCTTGTCCAGACGCCACGTGTCTACTAATCGAAGGCTCTAATATAGCACTATAGTCACAATTGATTTCATACACTTTATTTTGCCCTTTTGATTGCTAAAATATTTATTTTGCTAGTCGGGAATGGCTTGCGTGTGTTGTCGCGGACTGTCTGGATGAAGCTAATGACGTCACAACTTTCTTCTCGATGCGCTAAGCAGGTAGGTAGGTACGTATTACGTACACAATCATATTATAGGCGCGAATGAAAAAGTCTCCAAAGAAGCGAAGCTAGCTGTCCACAATAAAGTTCTGATACCAACCCTGATGTATGGCAGTGAGCCATGAAACTGGCAGAAGACGGATGGTAACAGACTGAATGCTGTGTAAATATGATCCCTGAGGAGTATGTGTGGTAAAACCATGTATGACCGCGTTAAAAATATGGAAATCCGGAAAGAATGCAAGGCTGATCTAAGCGTAAGGAGAACACGTGACGCGAAAATAAACGGCAGAGTAAGACGGGGACGCCCAAGGATGACATGGCACGATCGAGTGAATCAAATACTTGAGTCGGGCGATGTCAAGAGTTACAACAGAAGAGTATGTAAGAGGATGCTAAATATTTTTATAATTTATAGACCGCCGTTTTTGTAAAAGAATTCACCTCAATAGCAAGTATAAGAGTATTTGAAATTAACTTAGAATGTAAAAGACTTCCGTGTACATATGCCTATTAGATTGAAAGTCGAAACAAAACAATGAACAGCATCGCGTTGAAAAACTCATTTTGAGAACGCAGCTTCAAAATTATTAGCTCCAAGTCGATCAATTATTAGCTCCAGGTCGATCAATTATTAGCTCCAAGTCGATCAATTATTAGCTCGGAGCTTGGAGGAAGAATATACATGGAGAGGTACCTTTGTAGTCAAAGTGCAGAACAGTGTAGTCCGTATTGTTGACTATATACTGACTCGATAGAAAGAGACAAAGATATATTAAAGGAAGTTGAATAGCTTATTAGTTACCGCCCACGTGGAATTCGGACATTTTTTCATTGTCAACACATTTCAACACATTAAACAAAACAATATCAATACACTATTAAAATGATTTATTAAGTCAAAGTGTCAGACAAACACTAATAATTAAAATTAAACAAGAAATTAAGATATAATTTAAAAGAAATACAAATCAAATAAAAAAATAAGAAGCATAAATTTAGAAATTTCATATCAGTATGTTTAAATGGTTGAGGAAAGGGAAGGACATTAGGGGGGATCGATCTAGATGTAGTAGATTAGATGTAGATTACTTATGTTTTTGGGTGCTAATCATTTACTCTATGTTATTCTTATGTCACTATTATATATAACACTGTTATGTAAAAGCCCATAAGGGCGTATATAATTAAATGAATAAATAATAATAAAACAGGTGTCATAAGCGATTACGCTCTGGTTCTAATTCACGGACCGAGGTCTAACCTCCGTTGAAACAGGTATTTCCAATTCATATAGGAATGGCACGTAGGTTAAACTGCCATATGCCTTGCACAGGTATAACATAATTTCGGATTGCTTATTTATTTATACGATTAATCTGTACGCATATAAATATATTAATAACATTACAGATTTAATGCGTGAGAAATGCGCCGTCGATGCAATTTATTTATCTTAGTTTTTATACCAGCAGAACTGAGTGGTTGGTGCTATACCCAATCTGTCATATAACATGAGCTTATTAAATAATACAAAAATATAGAAATATAATAATTAATAACAAAAGATAAAAATAAAGTTAAATAGAGCGTGCTTCAGGGTGGTCTCCGCAGCATCTGCATTCATCCCTCGTTGAGAGGAGAGCTGAGTCTGTCAGATGCAGCGGATAGTCGGTGGCGAGATGGGGAACGAGTGCACTCTTCTTTCGGTGAACATTGTAGAGGCACTGCAGAACCTTGGAAGGTACAGAAGTTGCCTATAGGCATTGTTTTAGAAAACTCTCAACTTGTCCCATCGCACTTATGAATGTGCTTTTTTCACATTACACAATTTCAACATTTTTCTGAAAAATAATTCATTTTTTAAATTTCTATTACTGCAAATACATTACTAGTTCGTATTTGGCGTAGTTTCTGCTGATGCACGTGTGCAGTTTACTGGCCGCTAACTACTGTCAGCGAGACTCGAGACCGCCAAGAAAGTTTGGCGGGCGTGACGACACAACCACGAAAACATCGTCTTGGCAGAAAATGTTTTTAATAACGATGGATTCTCATTGATAGTATGTCTTTATATCCCTAAAAACAGGTATCTCTAAAATCTTAATATTTAAAACTGTTGAAACACTTGTGAAAAGTAGTCATTTTTATTACTTTTTAGGTCCTACTAGTACATACATGCATATAACATATCGCCATAATGTATTTTCTTATATAAAACCACCACAAATATTTCGATACACGTAAACCTCACAAACTGTTTGACATTATTTATTCCGAGAAATTATGTAAAGTTCGTGCGTATGCCGGACATCTTGTTTTGTCTCTCTCTTTCTCATGGTATAAATATAAAAACCCGGAGAAAGGGATTTATCGCAAATTTGTATACATTGAGTAAAAATATTATATATCCCTACCTTAGAGTAACAATATAAAGAGACCGTACTAATTTGTGACAAATCGTTGACAAACTCGCAAAATATAGCTCTCTCTTTATGCTCGGTTCTATACGCATATGAGAAAAAGAGACAAACAATTGTTGAAACCAATACACGATTTGGGGCGTGCTGAATACCATGTCCGCAATATTTGATCTGTACGAGCTTCATTCTGGTTTGGAGTGTCAGGCGAACGGACTGTCAAAAGTGCGTAAATAGTTAAAAACTTGAGTTATTTTTTGTCCGATATCTAGCAAAACATCATGGCCATATGTGCTATACTTGGTTGCTTCAATCGAAGTACAAAAGGACCAAAAACAAACAGTTTTCACACGTATGTACCATAAAAATCGTCTTTTTTAGTTAGATCTCAAATATTTAACATTCTAACCTACAAAACAACTAGTAACTTACACCAATATGTAATTAATCTTTGGACTATTCGTTCCAATATAATAAACTTCCGTTTGAAATGAGTTTTAGTGGATTCGTAATATTTTTAACTTAGAGATATTTACTAGCTGTCACATAAGAAACCATTACAGTGGGGAATACCCATATTGTACGGCTTCTGAAAGTATCCCGGTCTCTTTCTTTCTCATGATACTAACGCTAAATTGTTGGCAAACAGATAAAGACAGAATAATGTTTATCTTTACGGTTTTCTTCGCATCCGATTGGCTGGAAGCATATACGTCATACCTCCCTTGGTCAATCCTTGGTCAAAAAGTGCGGACAAAATTTCGCAATGTTAGGTCTCTACGTTACTCTAAGATCCCTACTTATACTGTTACATGGATATGTTTGCCAGAATGGTCATCAACATTTTTTGTAAAATATAACTCCCTGAATACATGTCATCATCCTCCAATTGGTGACGGTTAATTCGGTCAGCGACTCGTGTGTTCACACAAACAAAATAATATATTATTGAGAAAGGCTACAAATAATAATCAATCGATGAATAATTATTATTATCATCATACCGCTTGATGAATGAGGAAAAGTCATTGATATTCTTGTTCATAACAATTATTTTTTAACAAAGTTAGGTGAACACCCCGACAATTTAAATACTGTGGGAAATACTTATCATGTGTATTATATAGCGTATATGATATTATACTTTCTACAATATTATAACGGAAGCTATCCTATCCTAACCTAACACATTCGAGTTAAAAAAAAAACAGAATTTACAGCAGAATTCTATATTTTAAATATTAAAAAATGTTAGTGGCTGAAAAAATAAAATAAAACTTGTATAATTTATATAGCGCCATTTTTGTGAAATATCACCTCAAGGGCGCTTAATCTTATATTTACAAAAGAATAATTTTCTATAGCTAATTTGCACTTTTTGTTTTCATAAACTTCAAAAGACTGGCCCGGATTTCATTTTTCAAAGTGAGATTTTCATACGATTTAAATTTGTTTACATTCAAATATTCAAAATTGACATACGAGTACATTTCACTAAAATATTGGGAAGTCATGAACTTCACCTGATGGCAAGTATCGAAGTAAGCAATATTTTTTTGATGATGAACTGGTATCCTTTAAACTTAGTACTTGAAATAATTATTAATTCAAAAAAATATATGATTATTTCCTTCCGAAGTTTATTTCTGCTTACAAACCTATCCAGTAACGATCTTAAGATCAGGGTATAGGGTCTCGGAGTTCAAGATTATTCTTTAGAATTCGAGGTTGCTAGAAAAAATATAAAATATTTGATACTCGTACGTTTGGTGTACTAAAATACTACAGGCTATGCAATTTTGAAATTGAATGTGCTCAAGAACGAAAATTATTGGAAACAATAAAAATTGTTGTATCAACGATATCATACTTTGAAACACTTTTAGGGTTTACTGTTTATTATTTGACAAAATATTATATTCTAATGAACGTGAATAAAATATGAGTAAATGACTACGTATAGTAAATGGAATACAACAAATTTTAAATCTAACCTCGAATGTCATAATTGTTTAAAAAATACATAAAAAAATGTGTCGTTATTATACTAAAGGGTAAAATGTAAAATGTTTCCATCGAACGTAACAGAAGACGGTTAAGCGTAATAATACTGTAAGATTCATGGTGAAATTCAACATAAAATAATGGAGCAAGTAAAGAAAACCCGATTATTTGCTATTCTCGCTGACGAAACGACTGATATCGCGCGTGAAGACTGTGGAGCAAGTCTCGCTGTGCTTACGATATGTTGAGTATCATAAAGTAAGGAGATGATTCTCAAGTACATTCCAACTGTTAACGTCGCAGTGGATATATTAAAAAAAACAGAAGATTGAATCTCCGATGAAAGCAATTGAATTTTTTTAATGCACTTTTTTGTCGTTTTATTTTCTAACCCCCTTTCCCCCAAAACCAGATCCTGGTTACGCCCGTGGTCGGAAGTGTGTACATAAATATGCACCAATAAACACAATCCTAAGTATGTGTTGTTCGGGTCGATTCTAATTGCACGACCTATATCTTTGTCTGTCTTTTAGGTAGGTAGGTACATGTTTTTATCAAAAACAATTCAGATATCGTAGAAGTGCTAAATGGGGGCGTGTTAATATGTTATAGTCTTATGTTATTTGTAATTTCGTGGATTCTAAATATAACTTAGTTTAACATTACGTCAACAACAAGTGGATGGCGGGAATTCTACGCATCGGAAATAAACATAATTATTGGAATTTACTGAAAGACAATTCAAAATCAATGAGGGGTTCAAGGTTTTTGGTGTCATATTTTGCTTTGAGTATTAAAATACACCCATGTTTGAATGTGGCTTTACACCTGAATTCCTATTGGAATTTATGCAAATTATTATACGAACAGCGACAATAACAAAGCGTGATTTGTATGCTGGGGAAGACCCAATTGTCCCAACTCTCAGCAGTTTCCACTAAGATTATAAGTAGTTACATTTAATTGGGAGTAAAAATACCAAGTATTATATTATTACAAGTGGAATACGGACTCGTCTGTACAATTCAACTCGAGGGAGTAATTATTAGTTAAAATTGAATTTATCACCCTATTTTAACTCTAAATGGGTACTAAGTACCTACCTTGAAAATTAATAAGATTCTTGGGTTTCTACCCATCTCACTAGGGTTACGGTTCCGCCATTTTAATTAATTATTATTTATTATCCTACCATATTTTATGCTGGTAGGTATAGAGATTCATAATTAATGTACTTTTATAATTACTCAGAGTTCAATGTTTACAATGTAAACGAGAAATTGATCGATTAGGTTGACACTTGGAATAATAACCATAATTGAAGAGGCCCGATTAAACAGCTAATGTAAACAAATTTGTAATCGGTTTGAAGAGCACCACACATAAAAGATACGCAAGATAAAATAAATTGTAACGGGAAAATCTCTCGAAACAAGCATGCAATTCAAAACGCGAATTTGTGTAATATATCGATAGAAAATCACAACGTTTAATGTACTTATTACACTTTGTGACAGCGGTGTCAATGATAACATTTACCTTATAAAACTACACGGAAAAGATAACTTACATGTCGTCGTCTTCAGAACTTTGGCTCGGGCTGTAGTTGATCTCGATGCCTGTTCTTTTTTTCCAGTTGGCGTCGGCCATTCTTGCACTATTTATTTTTATTATCACCTCACTGACACAATTCACAAATCACGGAATCAATAACACGAATGGTAGCAATTCAAGCAACATTTTCGAATTCAAAAGCCATTCAAAACACAGACCGGCCGCGACATACGAAGTGAGACTAAGCAAAGAAAACCTGCGCAAACTGCGCGCGCAGTACATAAACAAATGACATATCAGCTGGAATGGAATCGAAATGAAGGCAACTTCAGATTGTTGTTCAACTTCTTTAGGTCCGGAAAAGCAAAATTGTTGTATTTTTACAATAATTATTATTAGGCGCCGTTGAGGTTAGCCTAATGCAGTCATTGAATGTGTATATATATTGGAAAGGTAAAAAGGTCTAAAGCGCCATTTTGGGAAGTTTTGACCCAAGTGTCGCTTAAGCTCTTTTGCCTTTCCAGCGACGATATGTCGTTACTATAAGACGCGTAATTAGATTAGACCCAAACAAAAACTTAAGATTGTGTGTATCCGTGCATATACGAGTATACACACTTCCGACAGTGATGCCCTTGTCAAACGTCACTGAGAAGCAACCTATTTACTTGCTTACGCCTACTTTTTGTTGTTCTGAAGTCGAACAAAAAGTTTGTAAACATGCTATATGCAAGCAATGCATATGTGTAAACAAAGTGATTGCGACAACTCTGGTTGCGATACCTATAATGAAAGTTTTTTATTATTTTTACCAAAGTAACACGTAAGCAGACATATACTTAAATTAGGTCACGTATGGAATGGGTCATGAGTCGGGTAAGTCAGTATTACAGAAGAGTGTGTATAAATGTGATTGGAGTATGGAGTATATGATGAGACATAGTCGTGTGGTGGTCCATCCTGTCTCCCTACCCCCGCGGGAAAATAACTTTGATGGTTAGTTATAGCGTTGTGACCGCTTTGAAAGAACTGCTTCAAAGAACTACTTCTTTTGGCAACAGTTCGTACTTCATTCATTGTTCATTGAACAAATACTTCAATTGAAGTCGTTAGTTCATTTTAGCGTTCATTCATTTTAATAACTTCATTTCATTGAACAAATACTTCAATTGAAGGTGGCAGTTCAATTTAGCCTCCATTCATTTCATGAACTTCATTTCACTGAACCAACACTTCAATTGAAGGTGGTAGTTCATTTTAGTCTTCATTCATTTCATTAACTTCATTCCATTGAAAGAAGTACTTTTGAAGCAGCACCGATTTGAAGGCATTGACATTTCAAAATGAAGGAACCAGTTGCTTATGATTTCTGTGCTTGTTTTGTCTATAGGACGATTCCCAAAGTAGTCTCGTCGATTCCGACCTGCAATTCCGTTTTTAGTTTTGTTGATTTGCTAGCACTTTTTGGGGGAGGATTTTTTGTTGATTTGCTAGTACTTTTCGATTTCAAATCTCTACCGACTAGTGCTTTTTTTTCGGAGGGTAAATTTTGTTGATTTGCTAGCACTTTTTGGGGGAGGATTTTTTTGTTGATTTGCTAGTACTTTTCGATTTCAAATCTCTACCGACTAGTGCTTTTTTTTCGGAGAGGAATTTTTGTTGATTTGCTAGCACTTTTCGATTTGGGATCTCTGCCGACTAGTACTATCTTTTGACGAGTTCGACTACAATTGAAGTGTTCACCGCGACAGGTTCATTTCAAAGAACTAGCAGTTCCTGAAGCGTTCACAAAACTCTGAAGTTTTTCCCAACGCTAAACAGGCGGATCAATCCTTCTTCTCTCAAATCTTATTTTTTCGCGAGTTCGACTTCAATTGAAGGGTTCACTTCGAAGGGTTCATTTTAAAGAACTAACAATTCGTGAAGCATTCACAAAACATTGAAGTTTTTCCCAACGCTAGTTAGTTAGTTAGATAGCTCGTAAGTATGATCACGTAGAATGGACAGAAAAAGTAGTGTCAGAAGATTTTTTACTGTTAGTAGTAATTGTAGCAGTGAAGTAACCGTGAACACTCCAAGATAACAACATAACACTATCGAGTGAATAAAATACTTCGGGGTAAAAGAATAAAAACATTTCCTCTTTGAAAATGTAAGATTGAAGTAAAATCCTACTGAGCGTTTGGAATCATTTCTTTTTCAACACATATAACGTGAAGGTGTGCTGAAAAAGTAGTGATTCTAAACTAATTAATTCATGGGGTTTTAGGTAGGTATTTATTTTTACTATCTAAAATAACCTTTCATAATGGTTCAGATCGTTAGCATTAAGGACCAAAGGTATAAAAAGAAAAATATGAATACCTAATTATCTAACACGGAGAGAAGGGAAAAAGTAAGAACACAATATTAAATGAAAATAATATGCACAATATTACGGGTTCAAAGTCGTTAATTGGATTCTTTCATTTTCCATAGATTTTTTTCCCGAAATCTGTCATTCGTAGTGGTGGCCGTAATCAAAACGATATTAGCAATCGAAAGAATTTTCGAAATAATAAAATACATAGTGTTTTTTTATAAGCTCCTTTCTACCACAGAGTAAAAAAGTTTTGACGTTAAGCTGCTCGTTACCGGGCTGTAAAAATGCATACTTTCGGTAGCATTAATGGAAACTCTCAATGAGCCAGGCAATGTTTTTGTCAATTCTGTGGCCATGGGATAACTGGGCTATGAAGTATGTACGGCTCGGATTTATCACCCAAATGCGAGGTGACGACCTAGGGCAACAATTGCCCACAAGTTGTCGTCCCAAACCATTTTCTTTTGTCTGCAGCATTCATAATATTTTATTACGTATTATAATATAAGAATAAAAATATTTATGGATCCGATCGCAATCTTTATAAAAACTCGCTTCCACGTCCCATAACTCAGGACGTAAGAGAATTTCGTTTGTAAATTTAAAAATATTTTCTTTATTTTTTCACGAATTCATTAAAATATACGCAGGACACAATAACGTCAAAACCACAGTTTAAAATTGTGACAGTTGCTGGTAGCGGTAGACAATATAGTAGTTTTTGGTAGCAAAGTAGGGATGTCGATATCGGAAATTCGGTGTCGCTGCGGTTCCAGTTACCGGTGACTGGCAAGGAATCGGTTATTTATCCAATTATTTTGGAACCGGTTCCCGGTGCCCGAAATATTCCATGGAGAAGATTTTTATAGAAAGGATTCCTGTGATTTTTATTTCATGGGGTGGGGGAGGGGTTGCTGTCGATATTCTGAGATACGAAGAAAGCTGGAACTGGAACCGGTTCCTCGCCGAAAATAAATAAATTATAGCCAATAGCAGAATTAATAACATGACTTAACACACTAATGCTAGCACTACACGATCTTCCAACGGTCCAACTTCGAGCTGGGTTCGAAGTTGGACGATCGTGTAGTGCTAGCATAATGCGAGTTGGGCAAACTCGTTCAAAGTCCTTTGATGTGGCGTTGTTTACCGCCACCAGAGCGATTCCGGGCCAACTCCCCCGCACTCGAGCCAACGCGCACGAACTACCCCTCTACACAGTCGTCCTGTTGGGAGTTGGACGATTGTATAGTGCTAGCACTAGGATTGTGGTATTGATTACCACCATTCAGAATTGAAACGTTGCTTTAAATGGTAATTGCAGTGTTTAGTGACCAGATTTGAATATCTAGACTTTCCAACATTCCTCTTCCCCACCTACTCCTTTAAGCATCACAACATATTCCAATAGGGAATACCATAGTCCCACTGGTATGAAAAAAAATGGTAATTTTATGTAATATTCAGGGCCGGTTCCACGACATCTAGCGCCCTGTGCAGTAAGTATTCTCCCTTTCCCCCCCTTCTCTTCCATCTTTTTTTTTATTTGACACAAATAATCAAACATTTCAAAATTGCTTGGCGAATTTATGTTTTGTAACAAATGCTCCAATCATAAAATCCTGAACTAGCCAAAACACTATTTACTAGAGATATAGAAAATATCCGAGATCCCAACTTCAGCTCTCCATGCCGATCAACGTTACGTTTTAAATTCTGCGAGCCGGACAGTTTTTTTAGGTTAGTTATCAACAATAGAAATAATGGAAATCAAAGACAAAAAAAATCACTTCAAAGTCGCTGCAACTACACAAATGAATCTTTAACCAAAAAACGTCTAAAGGCACACAGCGGCACAAGTATTATAAACAGTTTGTAAATAACTTTACGTAGCAAAATGACAGATGTCAAATGTCAACAGACCCCAGGAAACCTGAGGAAACCCCGATTCAACAAAATTCCTCGAATAACATCTAAAATCGGCTGTCACTACTTTTGGAGCCAGTTACTAATAGCTATAGGAAAAAGTCGATAGCGGAGTAGTGGAATTTCATTCATATTTTTTTATGTTAGTAAAGTATCACATCTTTGAAAAATAAACTTTAAAAAATATTACTGTTAACGAATTCAGAAAAACCAAATAAGCGCAAAGTCACCGTACAATGTCGCCGTGACAAAAATATGTACCATCTCCAATGGTGCATTTACACTGTTATATGAAAGCAACGCGCACGGTGATTGGTTGTAGACTTTGCTTCTCAGAAGTTTAACGTATAACACTCCATAGAAAAACAGACTTTACGTCCAAATAATTACTATGCAATACGTAAAAAATTCTGTGACAAAAATCTACTCCCCATACATTTTCGCTAGTCGTTCAATACACAGCGATGCTGCCAGCGCAATAAAAACATACTTACCTCATGATGTGGGTAATTTAAAAATTATATGGGGAAATTTTGATATGATTTAGAGAATATTTGAAGTAAATTCAAATAAGATCATTATTTTCACAGATGGCGCCTATGTTTTTTGTGCACAGTTTGAACGTATGGTGGATCCGGCGCTGTATACATTGCATTGTGGTGGGAATTGACACAAAGGTAAATCTGTAAACCACTACGCCAAAGGAGCTGTTGAAATCATCACAAAGAGGGTTAATACCCGTTGAATGAATAAGTGGTAAATAACTCATGATCATGCAAAAATTGTTGTGTAGTATAAAATATTATGGCAGTTAACCTTCACATATTTTTGATTGTGCGAATACTACAGTTGGAATTTCAAAGAAATGTGAAGACTAGAAAGATCACAAAGAAGTACTTCATTTACCGGCAGCACACGTGGGTTTATTTTGTGCACAACAATTGTAGTTATTTTGCCGGTTCCAGTTTTCTTTGATTTCCGGTCGCTAGCCACTCCCATACTTTTTGGTGAGGAACCGGTTCCCCAGTTCTAATTCTTTTCGATTTCAGTTTGACTTCAATTGAAGCGTTCACCGTGATGGGTTCATTTTCAAGAACTAGCAGTTCGTGAAGCATTCACAAAACTTTGGAAGTTTTTCCCAATGCTAAAAGGCACGCTTTTCAAAGTGTGGTCAAATTATAATATAAGTTTGTCTCATTTTATTATCTTTTTTACGGGAGTCCACAACACAAACGTCTTTTGAGAAAACCGCTACTGCACCCAACTGCATAGGTAAGTCTGTAGATCTGCCCAAAAAAAAAGTAATCAGTTCCACGAAATATTTTGATTTCCATGGGGAGGGGATTTTGCCAGTGAATATAAGTTAAGTAAAAATTTATCATTGCTGAAACAATATTTTAATGATATTTTTATAAATTTATTCAAGAGAAATCAAACACCTGAACATTATAATTCTGAAATAGAAAACCAATAAGTACATTGTTTAGAATTTTAACTTAGTGATCTCTCAGTTTGATTGGTGAAACACAATCGATTTCCTCAATAATATTCTATGGTAAAAATATTATCAATATTGACACCTAATAATATTTTGATTCATGTTTACCTTATCTATTGTTAAACTCATTTAAAAAATTAATTGTGTCTTTTATATGCAACGATATGTAACAATGTATAATAATTATATATGCACCTTAATGTATTTTATACATTAGATTTCTAAGCTGATACGTTTCACACTAATTCCCGCAAATAATTAGAATAAATATGCAATAGCTTCACATGTCTTGTAAAATACACTAACCTTGACAAAAAATGTAATACATAGTATTTAGTTTATAATAAAGATAATAATACTATCACAAAACTAACAAACAGTTAAATGAATTGATAAAATCAGGAAATCAAATTCTAGACCAGTAAAACAAAATAATTTTGGGCTTCAAGCGTTTGACAAATTATCTTTGCACCTGCAATATCTTTTAAGTGACACTATCTTAATTATTTAGAAGTTTAATTAAACTTATAGATAGCAGAATTGACAGAAAATAATTTATTTTTATGTGACTACCCTGTGCAAGCATGCCAACTAGCTGGAGTCAGTGGAGCTGTGGCATCCCCATTTTGGGGAATGTTATGAAGCTATAAGAATTGGAGATGGGAAGAGGAAGGTTGGGAAGTACCAATCTATTCAGATCTGATCATTAAACACAGCTAAAGCCAATTCAAGCAACTATCGATACTGAATGGTGGTTGTTAGCCAATCATCTGGCACCAAAGATGCCATAGTCCCACTGGCTTCGAGCAGTTATAATTCTTCTTCTCACATAAAAAAAGCACAAATATAAAGGTGTTGTGTTACAAAATCGAAGTTTTGGATAAATTGATTTCAAAGTTGTTTTTCTGCAAATAGGTATAACTAAGCAAGTCTAAATTAAAAGGTTATATGATAGCTGAGATATATATCGGTGCAAAATGAAAGACAAAAGAAATGACACCCTTTCTCCATTTAAGAAAAATATTTATTTATTTTTAAATTGTAACATAACACCTTTATTCAATCCAGTCTATAATTGCTTTTCATGCATGAAACAGACATATTTTTTCAAACTCAATCGTTTCAAACTGGGGTGACAAAATGAAGGCTAAGATACATTTGTTTAGAATAAAAATTAACCTGCATAATACAAACATTGAATAACCATTATACATAATTGTTTTGTAAATGGAAACATAATATTGCATCGTAACAATTGCTAAAGATGTCGTAAAAGACGCATGTTACATTAAATTTCAATAAGCAAAGCATCATAACAAGATTCGGAATTTTTGTTGCTACATAAAAATATTATCAACCAGAAAGAAAAAGATAAATCTTTAAATGATTTATGGGGAATAGAACATCAGTCATTGAAAATTATTTTTTAAGTATAGTTTAAAGAAAGAATCTGCTTCTTGAAGTGTTGAACTGTATCGCATATATTGAGTCAACATTTCAGATTAGAGATGGTTGATATCTGAAATGGGCCGTCACATGCGGTTCCCGTTACCGGAGAGGGGGTTTTTAAGTAACTGATCAGGTAAGTGGTAAAAGTGTGTTACATCGGCCACCCTTAAAAATACCCCTCAACACCCCAAAAAACAGTGAACATAAGATTGTGAAAATTAAAATGTTTACGTAAATAAATCAATACTTAAAAATTTCATGCTCCCAAAGGCAATCCAATAGTAATAAAAATAACTATATTATAAGTCTTTCTTGTACCTGCCGCATTTAAAATGCAAGACATAATATTATTGTGACAAGGTGAATAATAATAATTGTTTTCTCCACGCAGTTTCATAGAAGTGTAAATATACATAATAACAGATTGGAATCCTCCTAATATTATTTCAGAAACTGATGTGAGAAGAATCTAGATCAATTGAACCGAATGCGAAAAGTCTTAACTCTCGTTTGGGATTATCCCAATCCGTGGTCTTCAAAGAATCCTTGAGGTGTCTCCTCCTGAAAAACAATGCTCTCAATTACATATTTCTTTCTAGGATAACATAATAAAGATGGCACGGTCATCAGACACAAAAGAAACAGATACTTTCGGGTCAATGCTCAAGTCAAGTATAAATTATATTTAGTGCGTATTATCTGTATTCAGCACCAGAAAAAAGAATGAACTAAATTATTTGTAGATTCCCACATGTAGATGTAGATAGAATCCAATCAAACTTAGCGGCCGTTTAACTATGATTTGACCAAAGCCACGTCCAAATGCACACCTCCACTGTATCTGACAAGGCGAAGCAAAATTCAGGCCAATCGACATACCTTAGTTGGAATTAATCTCGGATTATCAAGCGGGAAGTTTTCCCAACTGTCTATAAAGCCAAGTTGTTTTTCTATGTAAAACAATTTATTTATTCACAATAAATGCAATAGTAATTAGTAGGACCCAGATTCAATATCACAAAACAAGGGCTAACCTGTAGAGATTTTTTTTTTTTAGATTAGTACACGGTGTTTGAAGAAGACTGAACCTTACAAAGTTTTTTTACAATTAAAAAAAGTAGCTATAAAGCCAAATATTTAGAGTGTAGAATATTTAAATAAGCTTCACTTTAAAATTTAAATATTTTAAACTTCTTATTAGTTTAGTCTTTTGCTCGCACAAGATAAACTAATCTAAAATAAGTGTTTTTTTTTTCCAGAAGGTAGGCAGGAGTGGTGCAATGCAATACCTTCCATAATTTATATTAATACATAGTAATAATAATATTAACAAATAAAAATGAACAGAAATTCATAAGAAAAAAATAAAATAATGCAAGTAAAAAATATTCATGGAGAATATTAGGCTTCATTTATGCAAAACACCATCAAGAGAGAGTCCATCCTGGCAGCGTTAAGATTGATGGGGCCAATAATTTACTCCAATGCGCTTCAATGCTTGAGTTCGGGATCTGACGGGATTCCACGATGAGGTAATTTCTGGAGTTGTTAATCCTATTATTATTAGTATTACGTGTATTATTTATTGTTTGTATTTAAAATTTTTTAATTTTTTTACAAGTGAGCCTCTGCTTTGCGATAGCGAATCCGGGTCCTTGTAATTAGCTTTTGTTGATTAATCATTTGAAAGTTTTACTTTGATGCGATTTGGCTTCTATTGGTATGGAAATATGTATTCCGTAAGTTAATCCACGGTGAAACAAGGTCGGGTAAAGTCAAAGGTCTGACATTTCACTATAGATGTCATATTTTATTTACCTTAGCGCCACCGCTAGGGAAAAATTGGAAGCAGCGTCCATTGGGCATTAGAACACGCTTTTTTAGTGGGGTGGAATTAAGTCTGTTTTGATACAAACTGATTTATTTTATAAATTGAATAAAACTCTAACCTCTTGTAACAAGTCCTGAGCGGCAATGGCCTTCAAAACGTTCTTCTTGGAGGTCTCTTGAAGTTCTCCACCGAGCACCAGCTCATCCAGGATGAAGAATGCCTTCTCAAAGTTAAATATTATGTCCAACTCGCACACCTGAAAATATAAAATAATGAGAATTCCACACAACTGTCCGGAGCCAGTGGCCCTATGTGTTGGCCTGTTAGTCCCTGGATCAGTATTTTCTAATGAACAGTTGTATGTTGCATGTTCCAGAGTAGCGCACTCATCGTTATTTATACAGATTGTTGACGGATCAAAACAAGAGCAAATTCTGACCGATTAGTATACATATGGATAATGTTATTCATTTTTATGTAAATACATTTTTTTAATCAACAAGTGTATTTACTTTGACTAACTTTTGGTAAGAGCATAATATTATTTCAACTAGGTTTAAAGAGTGTAATACGTAGATTTTATTTTTGTTTCATTTAAATTACACGAGTGCAATTTAATATTAATAGTATTAGTTAGAAGAATATAATTTTTATTTAACTACCTATTTTAAGTATGCACGCCATACCAACTACATATATACATAATATAATATATTTTGTAGGTACTTTATTAAGTAGGTAGGGATTTGAAAAGATTCTTTTAAAAAAATGATAATTTCAGTGCCTGGAAGGGGGGTGACATAGTTGCCCCATTCGATCTTGCTTATTAAAGCGTTTTCATGACATAATCTAACGTAATTTGTTTTTGCTTATACCTAGAGAGAAGTATATTCATAATATTTCACTAATCTTTGTCTAAGATACCGCACAAAACTCTTGTTCGGGGATTACATGAGAACTCACGTACGGAAAAGAAATGTAAAAAAGAATCTTTTCAAATCCCAAAATGTATGCACTGTATCTCTACGTAATAATTTTAATGTCTTATGTAACTAATGAAGTTTGAGTTGGAATATTCATAAGCTTTCATACAACTATTTATAGAAGTAGGATCGCTAAGAAGTTTATTAAAGCAAAAAATTCTAATAATAAGTATTTTGATAAAATCAAATTGAAAGAGGGTGTCTGCAAAGGTGTATTCCAATTTACTGTCCCAGAGTATAAAAGGATGTTCACTCTAGTTAGTGAGTCAGTCCATAATTTACAGTGTTCGGGAACATGCTTCTTAAGAAGAAATATTTCACCAAGAACAGGAAGAAACCAGAACAAGAGAATAAAATAAACAATCCAGTTGGGTTGAATTTATGAACAAAAAGAGTTGAAACTCGGTCTGACATATTTTAACTTACAGCATTCTAGTTGCGAGAGTGCGATGAACATTAAAAAAGATTGTATATATTATCAATACCCACAAATATATCTTATCAAATACTCATAGGAATTGAAGAGATTCTACTGTAGAAGTAATAATTATAGGTGTGAATATGAACACTTACACTTCCGAAATATTTGTCTAGAAGTTCAACATAGCGATGAATCAGCTCCAGAGTTAAAAGTTCATTGTCCTGTTGCTCTATGGCGCAACAGAAATACAAGGAAGCGTATCTGAAAATACACACCAATTTGTTAATTCTTATGAAATTGTATATTATAAGGCGGGTAAAGATATTAGCAACACAAAATTAAATTAAACATCTTGTTGTTTTGTTAATATCCATACCCACCTTTAAAGTATAATTATAAGCGTAATTATACTATGGTAACGCAAGTGTAAAGGTCAAGATTAAGAAAGGAATGTTTAGATGGTTTGGAGATGTAGAGGCAGATGAATGGAAATAGGAGTGTCTAGAGAATATATCGCACATCCACAACTTTGTCAAGAACCCTCTGGCATCCAGCTTTAAATTTTTACAGGTTTGCCAACCCTCATCCATCTAATAGTCTGCAGTCCACTTCAGGTCGTCAGCCCATCTCATCTGTGTGTGTGCGATCTCTGCTCTTTTTTCCGAACCAAGGACACCATCCAATGATATTGTAAATCCAACGGGCATCTGTTAGTCGTGCCACATGCCTAGAATAGTTCCATTTGAGGTTGAAGATTGTGATGGTTATGTTGGTCACCTTAGACTTGCTTTTTAACCACTCATTCGTCTCTTTATCCCGCGGGGAGATACCTAACACAGCTCTATCTATGACTCTTTGTGTGGTGGTCATTTTTATCACCCGCAACTACATTGCCACAAGTAAAAAATATGTCAACACGGATAAAGAACCTTTCAAGAAGTCTATTTATGTTTGAACTAAGCTCAAACTGCCTTAATGTACAGTTATTTAGAGCTCCAAAACTAGATAATTTTTTTATTCATTCTTTAAAATTATAATGCACATTTCAAGTATTAAATCCACAGGCTGAAGATGTTAGAAGATGTTAAACCTCCAGGTCTATTGCCCTCGTTTGACATAATTTCACTTACGGCAGTGTAGTTGTCGATGATGAAATGAATATTGATATCCACTGAATATAATTATGATGACAAGGGTACCTAACCAGGAAAAGAACTCTGAATGGGAATTCGATAGATCAAAAAAAGGCAATTTGACCTCCTTTCAATTATTTTTTTAATCACACAATGATACATAATTTCTTTTGACTTTGTATAATCTGGCATACAACTTCAACTACAAATCCAAAAATTTCAGGTTCATTTATATATTTTGTTTAATTAATTAGAGTTATTTCACAATTTAATTTTAATAATATAGAGAATATTATAATATTTAGATACTCTCAGTATCGCCTTTGTGAAAGACCCCCATTCAGAATCGAAAGGCTGCTTTAAATGGCTTTAGTGATGTTTGGTGATCGGATCTGAATAGCCAGCTACATCCCAACCTTCCTCTTCCCTAAATCTCTTTCCCCTACCCACTTCCTTAGAACTAAAGGCTTATGACCTATGCCATAGTCCTACTGAACAGAAAATAATAAAGGAAGGGAAAGCGTTGGAGCTCGGGGAGGCCAGTGGCACCTGGCTTTTCTGATCTAGCCACCGAATAAAACAAAACAGATGATTGTCAAAAATAGATCGTGAAATAAAAAAGTACCTTTTATAAACCACCTTGACGTCTTTCCACTCCAGGAAGGAACACATTTTAGGCTTCCTAGCTAAGACAGTAGTGATGATTTCACGGGTAATCTTCTTCTTGAGCTTGTCTGGATGGGCGACGTACCATTTTTGCAGACGCAGTTTCCCTTGTCTGCTAAATAATAGCATAAACTGCATCTGAAAATAAAAATGCGGTACATATTGTGTCATAAAGAACACAGCTTATATTCAAAGAAAACAGTGCAGAACTGTAAAAACCGAGAAATTTAATCCATTAAAATATGGTTGGGCATCGGCTTTCAATTCCATTACCCTACTAGGAGTTTAGATTTACAAGCACATCAAAATTTAAGGACTTCTAAGTTGATCAATACAAGGCTATACAAACCATTGTAACCTGTAAATTTTAAGATATTTTAGTTTGTTTATTAACTCTTGATTTAACTAATGACTGAATAGTAAATGCATGACACGAAGCAGTAGTAATTGTATCAATCTGCCGATGTCAATTATTTATCCGCATTCGCAATGACCACAAACGTCAAGATAAAAGTCATGGATATTATCAATGATTTACCATAGACACTTTAACTTTCCTCGACCAGCTAAAATTAGTGGTGGTCGGCACAATTGGAACATTTGATTATTATATTTGGATAATGTTTCAAAGGTATCGGAAAATAAATTAAATTATTTCGAGATAATGTTTCGAAGGCAACAGTAAATAAATATAAATTATAATGCGTTCTGCACTTTCATCAGTCTCTTTAAAATTATTCTCCTGATGTAAATACTTTTTATGAAAGAGTAAAATATTAAATTTACTATTTCACAAAATTTGGTTAACTAAAAAATACGAAAACTCTTTTTTATGCCAGCGGCGTGGGTGTGGAGTACGAAAGATTAATTTGTTCGCGAATGCCAAAAACAGAAAAATATATTAAGAATTTACAAAAATACTTTTTTTAACTTATAATGTCGTATAAGCTGATACGACTGGGAAATCTGTAACATATATCATTCAAACACGTCTTAAGATGTGCGCATTTTTATTTAAAAAAATCATGAGAATAAAATGTTCGTACTGAGAAAACAGAAATGCGACTATTAAAATAAATAAAAAAGTGTTTTCACGGATTTGTTTTATTCGCGTTTTTAGCTCGTGACTTGAGTATCTATAAACATGTTTTGGTTTTTATTTAGCGTCAAAAACTTTATTTAAATACACTAAATTTGGTTTGGTCTTTAAAATTTCATCAATTCATTTTTTAATTGTCGTATGTATCCGAACCAAAATTCTGAGTAGAATTCCAAAAAATGTAATATATTCGATCCCATAGAGCCTGAATAAACAGGTTTCTATTCCGACCTTAAGGCTCTCAATTTGTCCATACATTTAATGTAGCGATGGGAAAAATTTCAAAGTTTTGTGAAGTCTTCACACACTTCAAGTTCTTTTAAATGAACCCTTCACGGTGAACACTTCAATTGAAGTCGAACTGAAATCGAAAAGAACTGGAACCGGTTCCTTGCCAAAAAATATTACTAGTCGGTAGAGATCTCAAATCAAAAAATACTAGAAAATCGACAAAAGTTCCTTCCCAAAAAAAGTACAGCAAATCAACAAAAAAATGGAACTGGGAAAGAACCGGTTCCTCATCAAATGAAGTAGTTCTTCACTCTATGAATTACGATTGAAGAGTGAACTGCCGCAAAATAAAATAGTTGTTTTTTTGGTTTTTGTAGCTTCACATTTCTTTGTAACTTCGATTGAAGTATTCGCACACTCAAAAAAAGATGAACTGTGAACTGCCCCAAAGTAAAGTAGTTCTTTCTAGCAGTTCACACAGAGCGGTTACAACGCTAAAAATGGCATTTGCAGAAATTTCGCTTTTGTAGAATTTTTTGATTGAATCGTATTCAAATCATTTCTATGCATTTCGTAAAATTATCAATATTTCAGACGAATTGTTCCCATTGAACCCGACAAAATAAGTTTTCTTTCTGATCCTAAGGCTCGCATTATGCCTGTAATTTTTAAGATTTTTCCTTTTTTTTCCCAAGATTTCTTTCGTCGGTTCGTCTTCATTTATCGATTTTTATTTACATTATGAATTCAGGTCCAATCATTCCTCAAGAGCCAGATACAGCAACCAACCTAACCTTGGCCCAAGTGTTGACTTTTTTCTAAATTTGTTTGTGAGAAGCCGAAGAAAAAGAGTACCCGAACCTATTTTAAATATTTTTTGTCTATTTTAAGATTTTTATGTTTTTTACGTGGTCTAATCGCCTTCAAACATAATTCTTACTACATGCGCATTGGACGTGAAATATTCCAAACTTCGGTAAAAAATTGCAATTAATAGCACAATTTCATAATTTCTTTTGGAACCCTTGGGCTGAGAAAACGGGATACCTTTACTTGTTTTACATTTATTTTGTCACTCCAGGCGTTTTAGTGTGGACAACGACGGTAGTTAAAAAAAAACAAATATATTATGATTTAATAAGTATATTGTAAAGTGTAACAGTATATTTTGATATTATCAATTATTAATTGTTTTATTGACTAACCATCACTGTTGCAACTTATCCAGCTCAACATTCATCGCCGTAGACTCAAAAACAATGAATTGCTGTTCCTCAATCATCACAATACTATATATTGGTATAATTCTCCAATGTCAAGACTTGTCAAGTCAAGCCATGTTCTTGAAATTTTTGGTAGCAGTCTAAATGATTTTTGTGATTCTTTACGACTCTACCAAAACTTTGACTAGACCATGGCTTGAATGTTCTCTCTTATGTTTATTTTGTCATCGCTTTATTTATTATTATGTACTCGTATATGCTATTCCTTCTCCGTTGCTGTTTTTTCCATATCCAGTTCTTGCTTAAACTTGTTGTAGCTCGTGTGAAAAATATCCAAATTTCCTGCGAGGCAGTTAATTAGCTTAGTTAGTCTTCCCAGGGGCATCACCATTGGTAAGTTAGTTCTGCACCTGGGAAGAAACAGAAGCCTGTGTTAGCGGCCTCGCGTGAAATTATCAGGGACATAAAATCCAATTTCCGCCAGGATCTCAGGTAATAATACACCGTTCAGGAGTTTATGAGCAAAAAGCAGTAATGCTATATCCCTCCTCAAACTAAGGTTGCAGATACCCAGTATTCCCGAGATGAACGCTGTTAGAAACAGCCATGGGTAAAAACCAAACTCTAACATGTAGAGAAACCGTAAAAATTTCTTTTGAATTTTCTTGACCATTAGTACATAGGCGGTGTCCTCTGGCCCCCATACCTGAGATCCACTCTCGAGAATGCTACAAGCTAAAGTAAAGCAGTCTTATAACTGCAAGATTTGTCAACTCCTTTGAATTATGAAAGATAAAACCCAACATTTTTGTGGCTGATTTGTAGATCTTTTCAGTGTGATTATGAAAAGTTAAATGAGCGTCAAATACTGTACTCAAGTCCTTACAAGTAGTCGTCTGTTTCAGAGACGTATCTTTCATTTTGTAATTGAAATATACGGTCTTGGAATTTTTGGAATCCTATTTTTGGAAGTTAAAACTGAGTTTATTAGCAATATTCCAGTCAATAATTGTATTAATACCTTCCTGAAGATGCCTACAGTCTTCCAATTATCTTATTCGAATAAATAATTTAATGTCATCAGCAAAAAGTAAAAAAGGAGCGAATTTAATATAATTTCAAATGTTATTTATGAAGAGTAAAAATAATATGGGTCCCAAATTTAAGCCTTGTGGCACACCAGAGTTTGTAAGATATACGTCGGAGTAGTATGTACCGTAAGATACGAATTGTTCTCTTCCGTTCAAATAGTTACAAAAAAGTTTCGTTAAATTTATAGATAATCACATTTCTTCAAGTCCACCAAGGAGAACTAAGTGATCAACCTTATCGAAAGCTTTCGCAAAATCGTGGTATGATGCGTCAACTTGCTCGTTATCATCTAGTGCTCTAGCTACGTAATCTGTAAATATTATCAAATTTGTAGTGGTTGATCGGCCACGTCTAAATCCGTGTTGCTGTTCGATCAAAAAGGGTTCGACTTTGGCGTATAAATATTTATGCAAAATTATTTCCAGTAATTTTGCAGGTGCGAACATATTGCTACAGGCCTGTAGTTATTTGCGTGACACTTGTCGCCATCTTTGTGTAAAGGAGTGACTTTTGACAGTTTCCATAGTTTTTTTAAAATATATATATGCAACAGTGGTTTAGACAATGGTTCGGAACATCCCTTGATAACAAAGGGTGGAATTAAGTCAGGACCAAACGATGTTTTTGGTTTCAGTGTTTTTACTGCTAAACAGAAATCCGCGGTATCGATGTTATCAATCGAAATGTTTTGCACAAATGTTGATCCAGCCAGCCCCGGCACGTAAGATTCAAAATTGACCTTTTCCTGATTATATACAGATTTAAAGTACTTTGCGAAAGCTTCCGGTATGTCGGCTCCTTCGTATGTGTAATCATTGAAGTTAATGTGATTTTAAAAACCTCTGTTACATTTTTTGTCGGAAATATATTTCCAGAAGGATTTGGGATCGTGTTTGACATTGTTTTTTACGTTCAATATATAGTTTTTATGGGCAGTTGAAATATTACGTTTAATTTTTATACGATAAAATTTGAAAAATTCGTGTTCACTTTCCAAACCTGATCGTTTCCACCGCCGATGGTGTATGAATTTCATCTTTATGTCCTTGATAATCTCGCGAGCAAACCATCTAGGATAGTTTTCGTTTCGCGGCGCTTTTTTCCTTGGAAAACATTGATCAAAGTACGCGTATAAAGTATCGTAGAAGTATTTAACTGCCTCGTCAATATCGGAAAGCTCCAAGATAGCCTGCTAATTGTATGGTCAAGCATTTCTCCTCTGCCGAATTTTCAACGGCCTAACAAGTTTAAGGCTAATTTCTGACAATAGTGTTGGATGATAATTATCTTTGGGAACCAGACAGAAATCCGATTTTTCTACAATCATATTAAAATTACCTAAAACTAGATCTAATAAACGATTACAAGAATTTAGCACTGTATTCAGCTGCTTCAGTTGAAATAGTTCCATAACATATAAGAGTTCAGTGTTCACTATACGAGGATTTTGTGATGAATGAATATTGAAATCACCAATCACTAAAATTTTCTTGTTACCAAAAAAGCTTGAGTTACTAATAAACATTTCAAAAAAATATCGTATAAACATTTGTTTTAGAATTAGGTGGGATGTAAACAGCACAGATAATTACACATATGTCTCGAACAATAACTTGTCACAATAACAATAACCATAGATTGTCATCTCCCGTTTCCAAATGGTAAAGTCGCCGTGCTCGCATGTCTTGTTCATTTAGCAACGCCGGCAGTAGACCGCCACCTCGGGTTTGAGCAGTGCTTCTGTCTTTTCGGAAAACGATTACTGTCGATGATCTGCGCGTTGAATATGGACTCGTTTAGCCAAGTCTCAGTAATTACGATGACATTGTGGTTTTGATTAAGAAAGTTTTCCGAAAATAATGTCATCTTAGACTGAGTCCTCGCACGTTTTGGTATAAAAATAGTCATTGTGTTTTTTAGGGCTTAAGAAGTTCTTTTTCTCCTCGGGGCCAGAGTTCTCTTTGAGAAGTACGCCAATCTTCTCTTCATTGACCCCTATTTCGAAGGTGGAGTATTCATTCGAAAACGCCGTGAACTCGGCGCTGCAGCTCAGAGCAGTATTGGCGTTAACGTGGGCAATCACATCCTCCGCTGTCGTGCTAGGGTCTAACCGAGAAACAATCGCGTGTTTTTGTTTAGGAATTACCTTTATCGCACTCGTGTCGTTGGTCCCGATAACGAGTGCCTTGCTTTTCGTGCGGAGAGCTGCGCTGTTCCGAGGTTAGCGTGCTGCTCCCGTGTGAGTGCAGGGCCGGCTCCACTGTGTGTCGGCTTCGGTAGCGGAGTGCGGGCGGGGCGCGCGGAGCCCAGTGCGGGAACAGAGCCAGTGCTCGTACCGGCCAGTGCCGGCTCTAGTAGAATCGGCTCGGGAGTGTGTTTGTTGTCATAGGTGTAGTTGTGGGTACCTGGGTTGACGTTTGCTTTGCTCTGCGGACTTTGGACCTGGTTTGAACAGCTCCGTTGCGGCATTTACAACACCGGCCTTACCACTTACAACCCCGGGGGAGTCCCAAAGACAGTAGATATGATTGAATCGTCATAGGAAGTCATATTGCTGTTAGCGCCATTACCAAGAACATTATTTTGAATCTGTACCACCCTGTAAATCCAAATACGCGCAAAACTCTTTATCTGCATTACGTATCTGCAAAAGCCACAATACCCTGGGAATTTTTCTTCTAGAATTTTCAGTCACTCTAAATTGGTTTTATTTTTTAATGAAAAGCGTACAAGAAAAAGAAAATAATTAAATCAAATGTTCTGGAATTAACTAACTGACTACAAGTACTACCCGACTTACGTAACAAAGGCGAACACATTATTTAAACAACGTAAAATTGTTAATTGACCTGGAAAGTTTAGGCAGAAAAGCGGGCCAAGTTTTGGTGACTTATGATTTTTGATCAATTGACGTCACATCGTCATAATTTTTCGTCGTATTTGTAGGATAAACTCCCACTGTGTAAAGCAGAGGTTCCCAAACTTTTTTGTCCCGTAGACCACTTGTCGATTTTTTCTGTTTTGTATAGACCCCCTGCTTTCCTAGTATTGATTTTTTTTAGCGTTGGGAAAAACTTTAAAGTTTTGTGAACGCTTCAGCAACTGCTAGTTCTTTGAAATGAATCCTTCGCGGTGAACACTTCAATTGTAGTCGAACTCGTCAAAAAATAGTACTAGTCGGCAGAGATCCCAAATCGAAAAGTGCTAGCAAATCAGCAAAAATTCCTCTCCGAAAAAAAGCACTAGTCGGTAGAGATTTGAAATCGAGTAAATCGAGAAAGTACTAGCAAATCGGCAAAATATCTTCCACAAAAAATATTTTTATTAACATAATCAGAGAATTAAAGTCCATTATACGATAGTATTACGTAAGTACCTAAATAGGTACTATCAGTGTATGTTGAGATCCACTACCGTGGACCCCCATTTTCATTTCATGGACCCCCAAATCTATTTTTCGCTGACGTAGACCCCTTGCAGGTTGTCATAGACCCCTGGGGGTCGATATAGACCACTTTGGGAATCACTGGTGTAAAGGTATGCCAGCGACATACGGTGGCAAACCAAAACAAATAATATACCCTAGCCAAAAAAAATAATTCCGAGAATAAATGAAAATAAGAATACTAAAGTTTTTTCGTAAGAAGCAATCACATTGTGGTTGGACATTTAATAAAATACTAAAGTTCCTCTCTGTAAGTTTGGTGATTTGTGACTCGCACTCATTTACACTCACGGTATTTTATTAAAGAATGTAGAATATTTTTAGGCGGTACATCTTTCAAATCAAAAAATATTAATAATAATAAATAATTTTAACATGACGAACCAACCCATTACGCAAGTGTAAACGTTATGTCAAATTGACAACTGATCATTGGTGCGCAGTCCATGACAACTGAAAAGCTGTGTCCTAAGAAAAAAATAGTAAAATAATGAGACAGCTGTAGCACGTAAAAATAACTAAATATCAAAACTTTAAAATAAGTTTTTAATTCTTGTAATAATATTTATAATTGAAAATAAAAGGTATGCGTAACCTGGGGATGTCTGTTTTTATTTTAGAAGTAACTTTCATGGCTAATATAATATAATGGCTTACTTTATGCTTTATGGGTTATTGTAATAAACAAAATATGTTTTATGTTTAATAAATAACAATACCTACAGACGGAACCGTTATTTAATTTCCTTCTATATACAATTTACAAAGACGCATATTGATTTAAACAATTCACAAGTGTTATTTTTGGCGGCTTGACAGGCAATATTATTTCCCCCAAAACGAGGCCTTTTCGCTTGTTTGTTTATCCAGCGGCAGTGAAGCCTACTGTTCATAAACAAATTGTTCGGATTTTCAGAAATACCAAAATAATTCTCCAATTCAGGTGAACTTTTTTGTTTATTCCATGAAACATTGTTACGGAAAATTTATACGCCTATCATGTTCACAACATGAATCCAAAACAGGTGTTTTCGGACAATAATGTGGAACGTTTGCCATGGGATTTTTGAAATTTGAGAAAACCGCCAATTTAAATAGGCCTGAGTGAAAAAAACTCGACATTCAAATTAGCTGTACATTTTTTTAAATTTATACTTTTCGCGGTTTATTTGACTGACCCATTCACATTTTAGTGCAGTAACTTACAAATACAAAGTCGAAAATAGGAAAGAAGAGAATGAAATCTACAAATACACGTCTTGTTTATTACTATGAAATGGTTTTTTTCTGTGCTTTGGTGAATTGAATTTAATTTATATATTTGGATGATTATCTACATACGCACAGAAATGGGTGACTTTATGGCGCTGTATTGAAAAAAATATTATTCTCTTAAAACAAACAAGGTTTTTTTAAATCAACTCCTTATCAATTATAACTAATAACAATAGCAGGCCAACAAACTCCAGTCAAAGCCATTGAAATAACACAAACTTTTATTCTACTTCGAATTGTCGGAATCGCGGACTGTCAACAATGAAGCAGTCAGGGCTGGTCAGCTGACGAAGGACTAAAATAAAATAATATTAATGCACCGTTTTATTATAATGATTAAATCGCACTCCCGCAATTGCACTTCCGTGCGTCAAAATACATGCAAACATAATGGACTTGGAAGTTTTGTATGGTTTTATTATACACCAGTCGGGATCTTTTTGTCTCTAAAATGGAATGCGAACAGCCTCTCAATTTTATATTAAAGAGTAGCATAATGCTTCTCAACTCAACTCACATGAATTAGTTGTATTTCATTTTAAAGTACTAAGATTGTAATTCTTACTGTATTTGTTATTTCCATTGTTGTTTGAACTAAGATTGAGCGTTTCCTTTTATCAAGTGTTATTATTTGTTTTATAAAAAAATCTGCATAAGTTAACTGGCCCCTGACTAGAGGAATTCGAGGGTAATCCCAAGCGTTCCAGCATTATCAGAACCTCGACCCTCGAACCTAGACCAACAAGTCCCGGGTGGCATCGTCTCATCCCGCTGCAGAAGTCTGGAACCTACTAATTTCTTAACTTCGAAAATAACACGAAGACAACGCTGATTTACAATATAAGTAAATAGATTATTTTACCAACTATACCTCACCCACTTCGGTCAACAGACCAATATGGGCCACTTCAAAGCTACCGTCAAATACCTTTGCTACTGCAAGGTACCGCACCAATCATTTGAAGCACGGTGCCCAGTGTCACAGGTGCCAAAATTTCGGACATGGGTCCAGAAATTGCGCCCACGTCGCTCGCTGCGTCAAGTGCGAGGGAGCCCACGCCACGACATAATGCAGCAAGATCGACAGAGAACAGCCCGCCAAATGCTGCAACTGCGGAGGAGCGCACCCCGCTAATGACAGGGAATGCCCGAAGAGAGAGGCATACATAACCGCTCTCCAGCGCAGAGCAAGAACCAGTAGCGCCCCGCAGCGCAGGGCGCCTGGGGCACAAGCGCAACTCCTGTCAGCCAGAGTGGACGGTAGATCTTGGGCAAATGTCGCCAGTGGCGGCACACCGAGCCCCCCACTACCAGAGCAGTGACGTGAACCGGAGCCCGAGAGACGAGGACATCATGTCTCTTCTGCAAGGCCTCATCAAGGTCCGTGGAAGACTCTTCACCTGCAAATCCAAAGCTGAAAAGATGGTCATCCTTATGGAACTACTATCCGACACCATCAACGGATAGTACAGCGTCAAAAGTCAAAATCATTACGAAAAACGAACATCGTTTTATTTTTATTTTTATATGAATACCGCACAAGAGTCTCAACTGCTCCCAACCGTCTAGAGCCAGTGAGTCTATGGCATCCCCAAATAGAGTATGTTGTGAGGCTGAAGGTAATGGGGAGGAGAAGGAGATTGGAAAGAGAAAGGTTGGGAAGTACCTGGCTATTCAGATCTGGTCACCAAACACGGCTAAAGCCATTTCAAGCAACGTTTCGATTCTGAATGGTGATCTTTCACCAGGGCGATACTTAGAGTATCATCTACCACTCTGGAACGTGCCGCAAATATACTTTTTATTATTTTTATATGAATCAAATGTGATATGACACATATTAATTAAATAAAAGTTATTGGCGCACGCCGGGTTTGAACCCGCGACCTTTGGATTCATGGTCGAGCGTCTTACCACTCAACCATGGAGGCCATCATGCATGCCGAAACAACTAAAAATGACCTTCCACAAAAATGACCAGAACGATGTGGAGGAAGCAGCCGAGGCCGAGCAGCCGAGAACATAAAATACTTAACTTCAGTCAGGTATAAAAGTAAAAAATAGTAAAAATTTCAGAACTTCTATACATCTTTTTCCTTGCTTAGGGTTTTTTTTATCCAGTAAAGACCTTTTCCCTAAGAACTCACTAATGTAAACTTAAATTCAGTCAATTAAATACAACCATCAGATGGTGATAGTAATAAGGCCTAATGAGCCGCAGTACTAGTTAGAATCTAACTAGTACTGCGGCTCATTAGGCCTTATTACTATAGTTAGATAGACATTATGAAAGGTATTTGAATAAGCCCCAGATAGTTAGCAGAGGATTACGAAAGAATCCATAAAATAAATAAAAAACAATTGTTATTTTACTTCTTTACTTCGATTGTAGTTCGTAGTATGAAGTATCTTTTTAGTTCTCCGTTCCCTCACACCTACTCGTGACAGTTGCTTTTGATTTCTTTGCTTGTTTTGTCTATATGAGACTTGTTTTTCCGAGTGTTTTTTGGTGATTTTGATTTGTGTTTTTTTTACGAATTATTCTGCTATTTTTTTTAATATCTCAACATACAATACATACCTTTTAATCTCTACCTAAAATTATAACTGGCCGTTCAACGAGAAAGTAAAATGGAAAAATGGGCTTATTTTAATGAAGTTGAGGTTTACCAGGCCAAATGCAACTTTTGTTCTAAAGTTATATCCATAAGAGGGGGCAATGCCTTTAATATGAATCGCCATTTGCGCAATATTCACCCTATTGCTAACCAAACTGTCCAACTGTGTACAGTAAGAAATATTCAAATTGTACCTCAAGCCCTGAAAGGAGTTCACGTCGCTCTTACAGAAACTGGAAATTTTGCTAGTACTTCATTTGCTTTTTGCAAGTTCTCTGTAAGGCTATGCATACTCATTGTACATCATTCATTTTAAGTCATGATATACCCACCAATTCAAACATATGGCAGCTGTCATTCTAGAAACCATAGAAGATAAATTTGGAAAGATAGAAGAGAAACCAAACAATTCATCAACACACACATAGAAGAAAGAAAGAAGAAGTTTTTCTACACGGTATAACTTTGCTATAGAATAATGAAGGAGTGAGTGCAAATTCAATATAACAAAACAGCTTGTTCTAAGGAAGTACATACATTAATTTATGTGGTAGAGCTAACCCGAATAAAACTATTAAGAAAAACAACATGACTATTATTTGGTACATTTATCGCTAACCCCCCCCCCAAATCTGTTACTTCGATCGAACTGTTCAATGTGAAGGGTTTCAATTTGAAGAACTAGCAATTTGTGAAACATTCACAAATCTATGAAGTTTTTCCCATCACTAATGTATTCACTTCGAACAGCGATGTCCTTGAGAAAAGTCAATGAGAAACAGCCTTTTGTCTTGAATATGCTTACACTTATTGTTATTAGCGAAAAGGGGATTCCAAGTATTTGTGTTTTGAATATTCTAAAACATTGTACAAAATTTAAAAAAAAAAATTACAGTGTTTTCTTTCCACACTTTAGTTCGAAAAAAATTAAAACAACCAAAAAAAAAATGATAAAATTGAACTTTTGCTCGAATTTCCTTTTCTGAAGTCAAAAATACGTTCGAAACATGCCAGATGCAAGCAATGCACCTGAGTGAGTACTGTACCTACCTATACCTAAAGTACAAGTGCTTACAAGTGAGGCTGAGGATAAATAGTGTCAATGACAATGACAATAAAAGATCCCAGTCTCAGGTCAGAGATCGCATAGAGAGGTGTGGGAATCTTCTCTGAAAAATCAAGGTGCTCGGCTGGAAGTCTAGCGAATCAAGTTCGATACACCCTCGACAGTTGGCAGCCATTTCTTTATTTTCAGAACAAGTAATGCTTCATGTCATTTCCTTTTCCTTACATGCATGTTGTTCTAATACAAAGTTCTGAAACATCGTCGTTGGAGTAAAACGTTTTCAAATTAAATTAATTTCAATATAACGCGTGAAAACTAGAAGAGGCTTAGGTTTTTTTTTACATTTTCACAGCGTGCTGAGGTGATATTTTAAATATATTACAAAATAGACATTTAACTAAATCTTGATATGTAGATGGGGAAAGTAAAATTTTTTTTATTTCAAAAAAAATATTGTTACTACATTTATATTATATTTGATTAAAATATATTTGTACATTTTTTATAATAAATAAACTGTTTTGTTATTTATTTAAATAGTAATAATTATTGTGAAAAAAACTTTGAAATAAAACTGGAGTTCTGCAAAATAAACTTGAAAACAATCCATACGATATTGTGAGAGTCACCACTAACAGTTGAAGACCCCACGGTAAGAACCTTTTCTAGCAGTCGAGTCATTCTGAGATATTCAGTTTTTTGTTAAAAAAAAAGTGTGTACCATCACAAATCCACAAACTATTTTTCATGAATGTTATAGCTAACATATCAAATTTCTGCAATACAATGTTATTATTGTAGATAACATGTTCTTACCATTAAAAAATATTTCAGTTATAACAAAATTTGCAGTTGACATGTTCAACTCTTTGATTATCCCATGTTCGTGCCATTTTCATGATCTGAAAGTGTGCTCATTGGATAGAGGGCACCACAATTAGTTTAGTGAAAATACTAACTCATTTTTGACAAAACTGCTGTAGGATGGATTTTTCAGTTTATGTTTTTCGCGCAATTTAAAAATCGCCTGTATCCACAAAAGCACCTCAATAAAAGTTTGACTAAAATTCAGATTAGATATATGTATGTTTTAAATTAGCAAGTATATAAAAAATGTATTTTCTAACTTTATAACTGTTTATAAAAGAGCTGTTTTCAATTAATCGTCAATCGACCTCCAAATGTTCTTCTTCTGTGGTCAAATACAAATATTAAAAAAACATTTTGTAATAGAACATCTTTTGATCTATACCAAAAAATATTTAACTTTATAAATGACTTAATAACGATAAATATTATTTTTCAAAAACACGTAAATCAGTGAACTTTGAACAGGTTTTTATGTGCCAAAAACTGTATTGTAAGTAAATAAAAAATACAGTTAAATATAACAGTATTTTTGCCATATAAATTGAAGAAGAAAAAAAGTGATTTAATTGGTGATTTGCTATTTTTCTAAATACTAAAAAACATAAAAACGATTAAATAATTCTTTACGCGAGAATCCCTCGCCGCGAGTGATTCCTTCCTGACGAGCTCATCTGTCAAGTGGTGTTAAGAAATATGTATGTGTTGGTGCTTTAAATAGAATATATACCTTAGAGTAACAATATCTAGAGACCTAACTTTGCGAAATTTTGTCCGCACTTTTTGACCAAGCAATGACCAAAGGGTGTGGCCTAAACTCGGAGTAAAATCACTAACAGGGTTGTCACAAATTAAGTAAATTAGGTATTTTGTTGTGAGTAGGTAGTTGTAAATCATTAAAAAAAGAATGAATGTTGTATATTTTTTGTTTATTCAAATATACATTAATCAATAAGATTATTAAAATCTTATTTATAGATAAAAATATAAACGAATTAAATTATTAGTACAGAACATTTTATAATACATATTATAAAATGAACTTCAGTTCCATCAACAAAATAGTTTACAAACAAAAGTAAAATAAAAAAAAATGTACGGTGATAACAGATGTTAAATCATTTTCTTAACCTTGGAGTAAGAATATATGGAGAGAGATCAATTTTTTTTTTTACCTATATGAATTTTGCGATAAATCACTTTCTCTGCGTTTTTACGTCGTACACCATGAGAGAGAAAGAGACACAAAAAATTTCACAAAAACATGACACCGCTTTTTAAGTATTGTAGGGATGTTTTCCGTCCCGTTATTTTGTAAGGAAATTTCGAATGCAGATAATAATAACAGTGAACTTATATAGCACAGTTTTTGTGATATTTCACGTCAAGTGCGCTTCATACTTAATTAATTAAGCTAATAATTCTAACTAACAAGGAGAAAATAATATATAATGTGTATACAAAATTAAAACTATCTAGATGCATATCGTTATCATAAATCATCAGAGAACGGGTTCAGAAATGGGTACAATAGTGCATGTGCACATCAATAGATTTAAAAAAAAACAATTAACTAGAAGCTAAGGGTATAAAAAATCCAGATGAAACGTATGAATTCATATTAACATATTTGTTAAATCAAAGAAAAAGAAATTAGATTTTTTTCTCGTCTTTTTTCATCCTTTGGAAATCTAAAAATAATTAAATAAATAATAATATTCCAATTTTGGCATAGCCCTGAATCTGGGGACGTAACCGAAATTATAAATATAACTAAGAGATAAACACTATTCTGTCTTTATCTGTTTGCCAACAATTTAGCGTTAGTATCATGAGAAAGAAAGAGACCGATACTTCAGAAGCCGTTACAATATGGGGATTCCCTCTTGTAATGGTTTCTTATGTGACAGCTAGTAAACATCTCTAAGTTAAAAAATATTACGAATCCACTAAAACTCATTTCAAACGGAAGTTTATTATATTGGAAACGAATAGTCCAAAGATTAATTACATATTGGTGTAAGTTACTAGTTGTTTTGTAGGTTAGAATGTTAAAATATTTGAGATCTAACTAAAAAGACGATTTTTATGGTACATACGTGTGAAAACTGTTTGTTTTTTGGTCCTTTTTGTACTTCGATTGAAGCAACCAAGTATATAGCACATATGGCCATGATGTTTTGCTAGATATCGGACAAAAAATAACTCAAGTTTTTTAACTATTTACGCAACAGTCCGTTTTTTGAATGAAGTTCGTACAGATCAAATATCGCGGACATGGTATTTAGCCCGCCCCCCAAATCGTGTATTGGTTTCAACAATTGTTTGTCTCTTTTTCTCATATGCGTATAGAACCGAGCATAAAGAGAGAGCTATATTTTGCGAGTTTGTCAACGATTTGTCACAAATTAGTACGGTCTCTTTATATTGTTACTCTGAGATATATACACGAGTATGCTCTGGAAGAAACGAATTCAGACCGTTGATTTTGTTCCAACAATTTGAAGGAAATATGTCAAAAGGATGCAGTCGGACATTTATGATTGTATCTTTTAACATATTCCTTTCTGTTTAACGCATGTAAGTATCAAATTACAAAACATAACTGAAAAGGCTGTGCAAATAGCTCGTTTATCACTATAATCCTGCTGTATTTAAATGTGAGTTTTTGGTCAAATTATATAATATGTGAAAAATTAGTAAGCGATACTATTTTTTTCATATGAAGCGGTAACTTTGTGACGTAAGATTGTTATTTTAAAATAAAACTCGGTCGGCAAAGGCATTAAAAAGTGTAACAATTGTTCGATCCAGAAACTGCGAATCAGTTTTGGAAAGACTTGAATGAATTTAAAATGGACTGTAAAACGATGAAATACTTGATGGATGATTTTATCTATCTGGGAAAATAATGGGAAGATTAGATTTTGTGCCAATTTGCTCACCTGTTTCCGTGTCTGCGATAAGGGCCGACCAATCTGCCCGAGCGATGATAGTTGAGTGGGGCGAGTCCAACGTTGGCGATCCGGAAGACCCGATCTTGTGTTTCGTTGCCGGGGGTGGGGGTCATTTGTTACAGGCTGTTCAATACATTTTTATCCAGCCACACAAATAGTGCGTGGCAGTAGAACAAATTGGCAAGGAATGGGGTAGGGACTGGACAGAAGACATCAGGTTAGGACCTATCAAATTGTTGATTTTAGGATCCAACAACAATGTTATTGTTTCATTTTTAAATTAAAATCAGTAACTTTTTTTTCTTACAGTATTTATAATAAATATGGGAAACAAATGGCATCCCAAAACTTGGAGTCGGCTGATTTTGACCGATTCGAACCCCCAACTCTGGATTTGTAGTCTTTACCCCTCGACAACAGAGGTCGTCAACAAACTACCACTCAATAAATATATAAATCTTCACTCATTCAAAGAAGAGGAATACAATATTGTTGTATTATTTGTGTAATCATCGTTGCCATATGGAATTTGGAAGAATATTAAATATAATAATGTTGTTTATTGTAATAATAATATAATAATAATATTTTTTTATTAATTTTCTTATACATGAAAAACTTTTTTAATTTAATGCATATAAGAAAATAAATTATTTTTTTTACAAAATAAATACAAATTATAGTACCATAAAGATACACAAGAAAGATGAAATTTAAAAAAAATAAAATTTCAGTCAGTGGTGATGATCAGGTCAATGAGGAGAAACTCTTTCAAGAATCAATAGGATTTCACTTCTGAATCTCTCCTCACTGACATGAAATAAGTCGATATCGGAAGAGATTTTGTTCAGGAGCAAAATACTTCTCCCCACCGGCAGAACCATTGGCAGGTTGGTCCTACAGGCAGGAAGATAGAATAATCTATGAAGACGCTGTCTTAGATAGTCATCAGGAACATAGAGACTTACGCGCTTCAAAATAGCAGGGTTTACAATATAGCCCCGCAGCAGTCTGAAGAAGTGAGTGGCGGCATACCCCTCTCTCCTGAGCTGTAAGGAGTTAAGTCCGAGCGTGCCCAGGAGAAAGTTCGTTGGGTAGAGCCACGGGTAGTGGCCGTACTCCGTCATGTATAAAAATCTCAGGAACTTTTTCTGGACCCTCTCCAAGATGAGGGAGTACCCCACCTCATGAGGATTCCAAATAATTGAACCACTCCCCAGGCTACTGCGGACCAAAGAGAAGTAGAGTGTTCTCAGAGTTCGGGTATCCCTAAAAACTCTGACGGTTCTGAGAACAAACCCTAACATTTTCAATGCCGACTGGCACACCCCTTTGATATGAACACGAAATGCAAGCTTACTTTCGTACACAATCCCAAGATCCTTTATAGTGGAAACGCGTTTGAGATTATGATCGAGCATAGTGTACCTATGGTAGGTGAGACTAAATGCTCTGGTAAAAGAAAGGACATTTCGAGATATTGAAATATTGAAATGAAGCTGGTTTTGTCGACTCCATTCAGAAATGTTATCGACGTCAGCTTGAAGAAGCAGGCAATCCTTAATACTTCTTATTTGTAGAAATATTTTAAGGTCATCTGCAAAAAGGAGAAAACGATAAAAACGGATGACTTCGGCAATATCATTAATAAAAATAGAAAAGAGAAGTGGACCTAAGATTGACCCTTGGGGAACACCAGAAAGAACAGAAAACTCAGCGGATTGGAAGATTCCGTGTGTGACAAATTGCTTTCTGTTTTCGAGGGTAACTTCTGAAAAATTGAAGCATATGAAAAGAGAAGCCCATTTGAGCAAGTTTGGCGAGCAAGATATCATGATTCACGGTATCGAAAGCTTTGGAAAAATCGTTATATGAACAGTCTACTTGGTATCCACTGTCTAAGGATCTAGCAACATAATCAGTGAATACCATCAGATTGGTTTCAGTGGATCTTCCTCTTCTGAATCCATGGTGTTCAGGTATAATGTACGCGTCAATTTGAGGCAAAATAAATTTATAAATTAATTTTTCAAATAATTTAGCAGGAGCGGATAGTATGGCAACTGGTCTATATAGATTTTTTGGAGCCATTCTTAAAAATAGGGCAAATTTTGGAAACTTTTCATAATTCTGGAAAAGTGGAAGTACTAACAGCTAAGTTAAAAATAAAACATAATGGTTTTTTAAGAAACTCAGCGCACCCTTTAATAAAAAATACGGGAACAAAATCTGGGCCGATAGAGTGTGAGTTCTTCATATATCTAATGGCACTCGTAACGTCAGATTCGGTAAATATACCTAGATCGACGTTTGAAGCTCCTCTGGTATTAAATGTGACCGCATTATTAATATCTAGAAGGGGAGGGTCTTTACTGTAGACCGATTGAAAATGATCAGCAAATGCCACACCCGAGCCATGAAATTCTTGATCACCTTTCATCATGGTATCTTCAAGACCACCATCCTTCCGAAGAGATTTTATGTAGTGCCAGAACATGTTGGGATCGTGCACGATGTTACCTTCGATTGCAGACACATAGGCTCGATAGGCCTCACGAACCTTGCGCCTAACCAATGCCCGGTGAGAACTAAACAGATCGTATTCACTCTGAAGGCCTTCAGCCTTCCAACGCTTATGATGGGCGTGCTTGATCTGTATGCTCGAGATGACTTCTCTCGAAAACCACTTCGGATACTTGCAACCACCACCGCCTGCGAGTTTTTGGGGAAAGCATGAATTAAATACATCATAAATACAATTGTAAAAATATTGCGCCGCCTTAAGATTTTGTTTTGAAGGATTGGAACTCTAGTACTTTTGGAAGATCTTCTGCTTAAACTGTACATGAATTCGATAGCCGGATGATAGCTGTAAGCAAAAAGTTATGTTTTTTCATAATATTACATTACACTGATGTTTTCTAAATCCACTTATTGTAAAAAACCTTCCATAGACGTTTTATTAACATTTTGTGCCAGCCCTACCTACAAACTTTCTTCCAAACCCCCGCCTGTCACAAGTATGCGCTCGTGTCGTAGTATTACCTTAGATTAACAATATATAGAGACCTAACTTTGCGAAATTTTGACGCTACTTTTTGACCAAGCATTGACCAAAGGAGGTATGACGTATATGCTTCCAGCCAATCGGATACGAAGAAAACCGTAAAGATAAACATTATTCCGTCTTTATCTGTTCGCGAACAATTTTGAGTTGCTACATGAGAAAGAAAGAGACATGGATACGTTCAGATTTTGGACTAATCAGGGAATCCCCATTCATACAAATTTACGTCAGAATCCCGTATATCTATCGAAGTAAAACATATTTGGAATGCATTAAAACTCATTTTAAACGGGAGTTTATTATATCGAAACAAATAATGCAAAGATTGACTAAATATTGGTGTAGGTAACTAGTTGTTTTGTAGGTTAGCATGTAAAATATTTGAGGTCAAACTAAAAAATACGAATTCTTGGATAAATACCTGTGGAAACTGATTTTTTTGGTCCTTTGTTACTTCAGTTGAAACAACCAACAACTGCAAATATAGCCATATCGTTTTTTTTAATATTGCACTAAATTCACTTAAGTAATTATATATTTTAAGCTTTCTGTCTGTCAATTCGACTAACAAGTAAACTACTGTGAAGTTAGTAATAAATTGAAAAAATGGTTACACGGCTTTTAGCACGCCCCAAATCATATGTTCTTAATAACAATTGTATGTCTCTTTTTCTCATATGTCTATAGAAACGAGCATAAAGAGAGAGCTATATTTTGCGAGTATGAACGATTTGACTCATAATTAGGACGGTCTCTCTATATTGTTACTCTAAGAGTATTACTTACTGGGGGAAAAAATCTAATTATTTCTATATGCGTATTGTTTTTTCGGTAGTATTCTTTTATACGTGAAATAAATCACCGCGCGTCTAGTCTTCATTTCATATTGAGAGTAGCATATTTTCATATATTTTTTAAAACTTTATTGAGATATATTTTTAATTAAACATTAACATAGATTTTAGTGTCAATTCCATAAAAAATATCACAATTTACCTCCCTAATCAAACTCTTTGAAGCATATAATTTATCCACCTGATCTATAGCATTTAATTTATTTTTTTTTAACATATATTTTCGACAAAATAAGGAATATCAAGGGAATGTTCGTTTGCAAGTTCGGATTTACGAGCAGATATCAGGAACTAATCCATTTTAAGTAACAATCTGCAATAAATTTTTGGTGGAATTGTTTACAAAATGCAATGAGGGTGACACATACGACCAAAATTATAACTATTTTAGCAAATCTTGGTAATATCATCAGCCTCTCCCCTCCTTAAGCCGTGGGGTCTTCAGTTGTTTTCGAAATAAAAATATATTGAATTATATATTTTATCTAATGCATATTCACACTAAGCCCTTAAATACCTAACAATTCACATCCAACGACAAAAAAAATATCAACAATTTTGATAATATTTATTATTATTAATAAATACAATTAAACTTTAAGTTTGTGTTTGTGTACCCAAACCACTTAATTTTCGAGGTTCAAGTCAAGAAAAATATTGTGGAATACCGACACAAAACTAAAGCTTCTCTTAATTTTGTAATGTTCCACGAAAATTTTACCAATATATTTTTCAATTTAATATATATTCATAAACGAGGTTTGTTCAAAAGAAAAGGTGAATTTAGAATTTTCGCGGGCTGTGTACATTCGATTATCATTTTTTTTTGTTATGTTGGTACACATATGTTTATCATATGTTAGAATTATCAGCCATTTTTGATTAGTGGTTTGTTTTTGACAACTGGAAAGGTTAGTCACGTTTTTGTGTGTTCTTCGATTTTTTCCTTTGGAAAAAAAAAATGGATCAAAGAATATGTGTTAAATTTTGCGTTAAAAATGGAATAAAGTGCTCCAACGCACTTAAAATGTTGACTGTGGCATTCGGCGAGTCTACTTTGTCTCAAAAAAGTGTTTATAAGTGGTGCAAGCGCTTTACAGAAGGCCGAGAAGATGTTAATGACGATGAGCGTCGTGGAGTTGCAACCACGTCAACAAACGAAGAAAACATCGAAACAGTGAAGAAAATGGTTTTGGAAAATCGTCGAATCATTATTAGGGAAGTTGTAGAGGATGTTGGCATATCAATCGGCTCATGCCATACAATTTTCTCGGATGTTTTGGGCATGAAACGTGTGTCAGCGAAGTTTGTTCCGAAATTACTAAATTTTGAGCAAAAGCAACGTCGCATTAATATCGCTCAGGAGTTGTTGAATGACGTCAACGACGATCCAGATTTGCTCAAAAGGGTCATAACTGGTGATGAAACGTGGGTATATGGTTATGACGTCGAAACCAAGGCCCAATCATCCCAACGGAATCGGCCAGAAGAGCCAAGACCAAAAAAAGCACGCCAAGTTCGATCAAATGTGGAGGTTTCACTGTTTTCTTCGATTACAATGGCGTGGTGCATCATGAGTTCTTGCCAACAGGTCGTACGGTTAATAAGGAATACTACAAGGAAGTTATGCAACGTTTACGTGAAGCAATACGGCTCAAACGATCGGAATTGTGGAAAAACAAATCATGGATTTTGCATCACGATAATGCACCAGCTCACATCAATGCTTGTTCGTGATTATTTGGCCAAAAACAACACCGTGATCATGCCTCAACCACCGTATTCACCAGATTTGGCTCCCTGCGACATTTTCCAATTCCCGAAACTGAAGAGACCAATGAAAGGAAAGCGTTTTGCCACAATTGATGAGATAAAGTCAGAATCGAAGAACGAGCTGATGGCCATACCGAAAAGCGCATTCCAGAAGTGCTTCGAGGATTGGAAGAAGCGAAGCGCTGGCATAAGTGCATTATATCTGAGGGGGATTACTTTGAAGGGGAAAAAATGGATATTGATGAATAAATAATTACTTTTCGAAAAAAATCTAAATTCACCTTTTCTTTTGAACAAACCTCGAAGTTCTAAAATTTCAGTCAATCGAAAAAAATCACAGAAACCTACTATTGATTGTCAACATTTACACATAAATAGAGCTGATATTGGATATCATCGTCAATATATCATCGTCAATACATCGTCGTCAAAAGTCTATTACAACATCAACTATTTATTTATTGAATATGTTTTAACAGATTGTTCACAATATGAGTGAGAGTAATCTACTGATAAAAACTGAAATTTAAAAAAAATGGTCAATTATTATGAAAATAATATATGTTTATATATATATATTATATTATAGTTAAAAAGTATTTGTTTAATGAAAAATAAATTAAGTTTGAATTGCCACAAAATGAAGTAGTTCTTTGCAGTAGTTTGCACGGAGCGGCCACAACGCTAATAATGTACATTCATAATATATAATACTATGAAGATTATAAGATATAGATAGATACTCTTAGTTTAGGATAGAACAGGGTAATAATATTAACAAACAGATTCAGTTCAAATTAAATACTAGGAAAAACACCTTACGATTACACCATGCATTACTCCGAGAAGATTAAAAACGGTATTCACAAAAAAATCATCCTTCAAAATTAACTATTTCGTAATATAATTTAATATTTAAAACAGTCTGAAGATTTTTGAAAAAGGGCGAATTCGGTCCGGTTTCAAATAAATATGGATGTTTTTAATCATAATAATTAAAACGGTTTTTTTAAATGTCAATGTTTAAGAAATACCTTGTAAATTTTTATTATTAATTAATTAATGATTAACAAGTTTAAATACCAATATACATTAAATACATCTTAATAAATAATCACACTTTTCAAATTTCATTATGACTTTGAAAAAAACAAACTCTGTCGCATTAATTGGAATGACATAATAAATAAATTAATATCTCAGTCAGCTAAGGGTTTCATTCTTATGCATCGTTTCTCAGCCTTTTGAGTGTCAAAAAAATAGTGTAAAAAAACCTTACGACTACCTCACCATATATTTTAACGTTTATCAAAGTTGCACATTACGAACATGAGAAGTAATGTGTTTACTCTTGCCACGAATACCATTTGTCATTTTTTACTTGTGCGGAAAAGGCTTCTCATCTACGGTGGCTTTAAAAACTAAATACAGAAATGGAAATTGAAAATAATTAACTTGTGTCTGTTTCAAATATCGATCCACGTATTGAAAACCTTCCAAGTGAAAAAACAAACTCAAACGTCGCATTAATGAATTAATTAACACATCTTTATTTTTAGTTTAGTATGAAGTGGGTAAATGTATCTTTTTCTTATAACTTGAAATTCATTATTTAATAAAATGGTTTTTCGTAAACGTGACTTATTTATTGACAAGTTGCCACCCCCAGGTTGAGAAACGATATTTTAAAAGGTATTTACAGAATATAAATTAGAAATAAGATCATAGAAATCGATTGAAGTGGAAGACTCGTATTTCAAATTTGTGAACTCTATTTCATACATTATTTCACGATCATAGCAATGGACGCCGCAATAGGGCGTTGACCAAACCCCGTGGGTTTTACAATTTAATATAAATATTTCCTTTGTTAACAGCACAACCGAGTAAGACAGCCAAATATTTGTTCTGCTTTTTTCACACACGCTTAAAATCTAGGACATTTCTGCACTTTCATCACACTAAACATTCAGTCATTTGCAGGAGGGAATATTTAACTTTAACATGGCAGAAAAGACAGTGTTATATTATCGAGGTCGGAGGATCCTTCCGAAACTTGATTAATATTTTATATTCATAACTTTCTTTAATTCGCGCGATGTTAGTAAAAAATACATGTTCTAAAAAATGCATTTTGGCAAGGCACGGCTGGTCTCTGTGCTTTAGAACGGTGACACGACTAGTGAACCGTTTTTCTCGCGCTGCTTTCTATCAATCGAAACGCATCCCGCCAACTGATCATTCTAAAATACCATAGACTCGCAACCCATACCATAAGAACCTCCGATCTAGCCCGTTTTTGTATTTTTAGTGGCGTGGGGAAAATTAAATAATTACAGCTAATATGCTTTAAAATAAAAGTTTTTTCCTGTTCTAATTACTACGGTGAGACAGACCAAAAAACATTATGGTAACTTCTCCAGCCTACATAATAGTTAATTCAGTCGGGAGGCCAGGCTGGCCGGTGCACTAACTAGCCATTGCACTAACAAGAATTGTGGGATAATCTGTATTTATCTGTGATTACATACAAAAGGAAATGCCGTTTTTAACGCCACTGATGTACTATATATACACGCATTGGGATAGCGACAGCTTCGTTATTCCGTTCTTGCATTAGTTTGATGGAAAGGATTATTGCGATGATCTGAAACATAGGAAAAACAATTTATAAAATAATGGAAGAGCTGCAGCCTGTCAAGTGACGATTGCACCGACGATGAATAATTCACTGAATCACAGTAAGTGTTACCTCTAAACCCACCAAGACGCAGTTTGCCATCGCCACCCTCACGTTATCCCGTCGTATGGCTGCGAGTATTGGACTGGCGCAACCCTGTAAAATGAAACAAATAACATTGCTTAGCATATCACATTCCTAGAGGAAAACATAGCCAAAAAGAATATCGAGTACACAATACGTAGCATTACTGATGGTAAACATAAAAATATAAACAGTTTTACCCTCAACAAGTACACAATAGGTTACTGATTACTAGATTACTGATGGCAAATATAAGTAACCTAAGTTAGATGAAAGATCAAAAGTGTCCTTGTTTTTGTGACTTATAGATAAACAAAATGGAAACTAGTTGGCAATAAGGGAAAGTGTTAAAAATTTTTGTTGACAATTCCATACAAACAAGATCTAAGCCATCTAAGACAACACCACGTTCACCACCAACACCATCTATCGATGAAGAGCCCTATGGAAAACAATTCAAAGATGTGGACAAAAAGACGGAAGAAATTGTTTGAAAATATTGAATATGAGACTTTAAATATAAAAACAAATTTGCATTCTGAAATGAGCGAGATGATAAAAAGCATCGAATTTATAAGCAAGCAATTTGTTGAAAATATACTTCAATCGTAGGCTGATTCAAATACTTCTACTCGAGAAAATTCAACTGAATAATTTGATTTTTGACTCGTTTCGTAAGACTAATTTTTGTATCAATTTTACATGCAAAATATTGGATTGTTTCCGTTCGTAACGTCATTCGTTTGCGCCTTGGTAAATGCATAACTTGCTTAAGGCTTATCCTTTTGGCAGGGCCAGTTCTACAACATCTCGCGCCCTGTGCAGTAAGTACTGATTGCGTTATTTGATTGCCCCACCTTTTTTATTTCAATTTTAAAATTCTTTCCCCCTGAAAAAATGGATTCATCAACATGTCTTAGGTCAATTTAACACTATTCAACAATCAAGACATACGTGGAGTCGCTTTTTCAAGTGACCTGGAGATGGCCATCACTATCACAAGCGTTTTAAGAAATCGAATCGTAAAGAGTCCTTTGCTTTCTGAATTTATTTAACGGCATTTATCACTTTAAAATACGAGCTTGCATGCCTCCGCGTTAGACAATTTCGAAATAAAATCATCATAAACCGTCAATCAACTGCGATCATATTTATAGATCATCAATGACATTAGAAATTGTTTTCTTTGTAACGTCAAAGGAAAAAAAACGAACGAGTACCTTGAAATCTTATAATCAAAAGTCACAAGCTCCTTCCATTTCATGAATTCATACGAAAATGAGCTGTAGAGTAGCTTTTTTCAAAGTTTATTTACATACAACATAGAACGATAACAACGGCAGAGTGGTAGTGATACACATAAAGCTACTATCTAAAATGAGCTGGCACTAACAGGAACTACTTTTGGAACCAGTTACCAATAGCTATTGAAAAAAACTAATAGCTGAAATATGGGATTTCATTCATTATTTTTTAAATTTTACCGAATTATCGTATACTTAAAAAATAAACCCGAAATAACATCTCTTCAAACGAGTTCACCGGGACAGGAATAGTGAACCGTGTCTAACTGAGCGTTTCGATTGCCAAGAAGTAAGAACGGGCATGCGGATTGGTTGTTGTCTTTTGATCACATCGATATTAACGTAGGTACGACACACTAGTACTGTATCAAAATATATCTAGCTGTTATAAATAACAGCTAGTTGCCGCCAACGTCTAACGCTATTGACGAAAATTTGCGCCAACAGTTAGATATTATTACTAAAAATATTAGTACCTACATACGAATATTATTCGACGCAATAAAATCTCCATACTAGCTATTGTATTAGCGTTAGCGCCAAGTAAACAAAAAGGTGTAAGAGTTTATGTATCGTAAGCGACATTATGTGTATCTTTTTATACTTTCTTACTAGAAGTTTTTGTGGAACATCCTATCCGAAACGCGCGATACGTAGCTCCAAGAGTCAAGCGAATAAAATAATAGCTAGGTAAAATAACGACGGCACCTAAAATGTAACTGTTATGTTAAATAATTCTCCGAATGTCACCAAAATATCTAACAGCCAGATATATTATAACGACATATCGCATTGTCATGTACCTATTATTTTAGTCTTTAAAAAGGTGTAAAGAGTGTGCGTCGTGCAGAATATTATGCGTGGTTTGGAATAATCTTTTGGTTATACTTCTTCTTACTAGACATCTTTGTGGACTTTCCTATCCGAAACGGCCAATACGTAGCGCCTACTATTACTTGTCACTATTTTCGTCGCTTGATTCTTCAAGCGACGAAAATAGTGACAAGTAAAACAACAGTTGTGTTAAATATCTCCCAACGTCTTTTTATCGAGCTGTTATTTTTCAACAGGAGATTACTATTATTAAAACTGTTATGGATTCTTTTGTACTAAAACACTTAATAATTTAGGGGTGATAACAAATTTGTGTGGATAATAGAAAGTAGGCCAAATGGGTCCAAAGTGTTATCTCCTGTATGGGTAGGTACTTAACACCTTCCACGTTAAGATGAGATAATATGGTGTGTATTAGCGTTGGGAAAAACTTCAATGTTTTGTGAATGCTTCACGAATTGTTAGTTCTTTAAAATGCACCCTTCAATTTAAGTCGAACTCGCGAAAAAGGAGATTTGGATTTATCCGCTAGTTTGTTCAAAAACTAGCGGATAAATTGATAAACTTACATAGTACTAGTCGGTAGAGTTTTGAAAACCAAAAGAACTGGAACCGGTTCCTCGAAAAAACATATGCTAGTCGGTAGAGTTTACAAACTGAAAAGAACTGGGACCAGTTCCTTGCCAAAATTGAAAAGTGCTAATCGGTAGAGATTTAAAAACCAAGAAAACTGGAACTGATTCCTCGCCGGAAAGCACGTGCTAGTCGGTAGAGATTTCAAAGTGAAAAGCACTGCAACCGGTTCCTCACCGCGAAAATCACGTTCTAGTCGATAGACATTACAAAACGAAAGGAACTGGAACTGGTTCCTTCATTTTGAAATGTCAATGCCTTCACAACGGTCCTGCTTCAAATTGAAGTACTTCTTTCAATGGAATGAAGTTAATCAAATGAATGAAGGCTAAAATGAACTACCACCTTCAATTGAAATATTTGTTCAATTAAATTAAGTTATTAAAATGAATGAACGCTATAATGAACTACCGACTTCAATTGAAGTATTTGTTCAATGAACAATGAATGAAGTACGAACTGTTGCCAAAAGAAGTAGTTCTTTGAAGCAGTTCTTTCAAAGCGGTCACAACGCTAGTGTGTATTATTATATCATATCAGTTCGAAGCCGCGCGCTTCGTCTGTGCATGAGTGGTTCATCATCGATTTCAGTACCGTTTTCTTCTATTTCTACATTTGTTTCTTTTTTGTCTTTTGTTTTAAAAATGTTCATGCAATTAATTAATCCTACACAAGGATTCATTCTTAAATGATTTCTCTTAGATTTGTAATACTTATATAATTAATATGAAATATAAAGGATTATTAAACTTAAGAATGCAAAAGAAAAATAATTATTCTTAATGATTCTAATTACAATATGGTCTTCAGGGATATTTTCTAAGTTATCGTACATTTTATCGAGCTTATGATTTGCTAAAATTAAGTCATCCTTATCTAGGGTAAATATTTTTGGTATCATTAATGGTATATTTATTTTAACATTTTGTGTTTGATTTATATTACAACAATTTATTGTAATCAGTTATGTTAAACAAGGGTATTATTGATTTTGAAGCTGCTTGATTAAATACATTATAATATTGGTCTTCTACACTAACAATCACTGTTGAGCTAGTGTATAATTTGCATTTTGGTAATATAAATAATATTCCAGGTTTTGCTCTCGGCAAGAACTAAATATTTAACAGTAGGCATAATAAAATATGCAAATAATCTTGTCTTTTCATAGGCAAGGGTATTATCTTATATAAATTATAAGTTACATAACTACACAAGGGGTTTTGATAAAACAAAAATTATTCTTCTATTTATATGTACAGTATCAATTTTTACCATTGACATTAAAATGTTAACATTTTTCATACTTGGTGGAACAGGGTAAGATACAGAACTCAGTAAGTAAGGTATTGATTTACTTATTTCTTCAATATATTGCTGAGGCGTGATAATGAATGGATGTATTATATTAGTTTTGGAAAGCAATAATGCGTTTATGACTAGTGTGTATTCGTTTTGTAATTCAGTTGTGATTAAATTCAATAGAGTTAAATGTTTTTTCTATGTCTTGCTTCAATTCTAAATTAAATATCACATCGCTAACATTTGCAGTAAACGACTTTAATTTTTCAAAATTTTTATTAAATATTTCTTCATTTTTTTTCAAGGTTCGTTATCGTACTATTAAAATTTAATATTGTTGTTTTCACTATTTGAGTTTGCTGTTTTAACATATTATAAAGAGTATTATAAGGTTCCAAATACAGTTTGAAATGCTCTTCCCACCATATCTATCCAACCACGTTTTACTCTTATCCTCGAGTTGTCCTATTAACTCGTTTAGAGTCTTATCCTTTTGTTTTAATGCTATTATGGCTTGATGTAAAATACTTAAATGTGGTTCGCAAGGAGAAAAACTTTTATGCATAATGTTTTCGTCATTACATATTATTTGTGTATCCTTAAATGTTTTATCAACTAATTCTAACTTTTTATCAAAATATATTTCTAAATCAATGTATGTTACTACATTCCAATAACTTTCTATAAAATTAATCATATTAATATGTTCATAGTATATTCCTGCGGACGACGATATTTGAGTCCAGTTGAATACATTGCAAAAGGGTAACCATGACGTTAACCTGGAACGATAGCCTTTTTTAAACGGTTGAAATGAACTTTTACATTTTTTTTCTTTATTCGTATTGTACAGTTTACGTTGGAATTAATTTGAACAATCCTATACGGACCCTGATAGTTAGGTGTTAATTTTATGGACTGATTAATTTTCGTAGTTTCGTTCCTTAAATAAACTAAATCATTAACGTAAAAACTTTCATTACTTGAAATTTTTTATCGAAATTTTCTTTTGACTTTATCTTTCTAATTCGAATATGTTCGCGAGCAATTTCCTGTGATTTATTCAATTTCAACTTTAAATTGTCGACGTAATTTTCAAAAGTATATTTAAATTCTGTTTTTTGTGTTAATGACGTCGGAAGTTCTGGTTTTAACCCAAAAATTAGTTCGTATGGCGTATACGTAGTACTAGTATGAGGCGTTGTATTGTAGGAAAACATTGCAAAATTTATCCATTCGTCCCAATCTGTTTGTTTTTCCGAAATATAATGCTTTAAGTAATCTGCTAGAGTCGCATGTGACCTTTCTATTGCACCGTTCGACTGAGGATGATAAGCTGTTGTTTGGATTTGTTTAATTTTAAATAATTTCGCAACTTCCTTTAATATATTTGACGTGAAATCCCTTCCTTGATCTGTAAGTATTTGATTTGGTATTCCAAATTTACAAATGAAGTTGTTAACTAACTCTTTTGCGATAGTAATTGCTTCATGATTTGGAACTGGACACGCTTGTGAAAATTTCGTTAAATCGTCTTGTAACGTGAGAATACATTTGTTTCCATTTTCGGATAAAGGTAACGGACCTACAATATCCAAAGTAATTTTTTCGAAAGGTTTTTCAGAAGTTGTAGTTATTTCCATTGGATGAATAAATCTTTTACGAGAAATTTTGTTTTGTTCACATGATTCACAATTTCTTATATAATTCCTAACGTCTTTTTTCATATTTTTCCAATTATATCTCTCTTTAATTCTATTGTACGTTCGGTGAAAACCTGAATGTCCTGATTGAGGTGAATCGTGATTTTCTTTAATTAATTTAGTAATATCCTTAGGATCTGGGTTACATATTTTATTATTACAAATCGTCAACATGATCCCTGAGTTTGCAAAGACGTAATAAATGATAGTTTTTATTTTATTCCAATTTAATTTAATATTTCTGTGAGATAGTTTTGAAATCGAAAACGATTTCTTTTCTTGTGATGCTAATATTTTTTATTTTATTTAAGAAAACAACAAAAAATATCTTCATATGTTGGTTTATCCCAAAAATGTTCCATTACTATAAGATGGTAAATGTTAAATATGTTATTTAATTCTGAATATAATATGTCTCTTACATCAGATTTATTTTTCTTTATATAATCGTAATTATTGATTCTATTTCTTATCTCCATAGACAAACCTTCGGACATTTCCTTATCGTTGTAAATAAAATTACATAAGTTATATTTTCGTGTTAGAAGACATTTATCGGTTTCAACTAGTACTGGGCGTTAAATATAATTCGAAAAAACGCCAACGCCGTTATCGTTGGCGATTGTTAACTGTTAAATATAACCGTTGAAAATAACGCCGACGTTGACTATTTTTTGGTAAACTACCAATATACTATATTTTCTAAATTACATATAAGTACACAAAGCGTCCTTGAGGTGATTTTCCCACGAAAACGGTGCTATAAAATGTATCCATTTATTATTATTATTAAGTTTAGACGTTGAATTATATGAGCTAATAATGCAAATACAATAGTAAAAAAGTAAAATAATATATTGCGTCGTATTGTCTACTAAAACTTAATTTATTTGCTTACTCGGTATTTGCACTTTGGCCGTGAAACAAAATATAAACATTAGACAACTACACCATTGATCGTATTCTTCAATTCACAAAAACACATCGAATGCACGCGCGACGAGTAAAAACGCGCCAAACTAAACGAGTAGGAGATTGACATAAAACTAACTAGCAAAAAATAATGAATAACGAGCCTATTGGTTTTAATAATAATAATCCCCTGTTGTAAAATAACAGCTCGATGAAAAGACATTGTCGTTATAATATATCTGAAAACATTATATGTTTTACTTATCATTATTTTCGTCACTTGATTCTAGGCGCTACGTATCGGCCGTTTCGGATAAGAAAGTCCACAGATATGTTTAGTAAGAAGAAATATATCCAAAAAAAAGATTTTTATTCAAACTACGTATAATATTGTGCACGGCGCACACACACTCTTTACACCTTTTTAAAGAATAAAATAATAGGTACATGACAATGTGATGCGTCGTTATAATGTAACTAGCTGTTAGATATATTTGCCTTGTCATTATTTTCGTCGCTTGATTCTAGGCGCTACGTATCGGCCGTTTCGGATACAGGAAAGTCCACAGATATGTTTAGTAAGAAGAAATATATCCAAAAGATTATTCCAAACTACGTATAATATTGTGCACGGCGCACACACTCTTTACACCTTTTTAAAGAATAAAATAATAGGTACATGACAATGTGATGCGTCGTTATAATGTAACTAGCTGTTAGATATATTTGCCTTTGTCATTATTTTCGTCGCTTGATTCTAGGCGCTACGTATCGGCCGTTTCGGATAGGAAAGTTCACAGAGATGTCTAGTTAGAAGAAGTATAACCAAAAGATTATTCCAAACTACGTATAATATTGTCGACGACGCACACACTCTTTACACCTTTTAAAGACTAAAATAATAGGTACATGACAATACGAGGCGTCGTTATAATATATCTAGCTGTTAGATATTTTGGTGACATTCGGAGAATTATACATAACAAAGTTACATTTTGAGTGTGCCGTCATTATTTTACCTAGCCATTATTTTATTCGCTTGACTCTTGGAGCTACGTATCGCGCGTTTCGGATAGGATATTCCACTAAAACGTTTAGTAAGAAAGTATAAAAAGATACACATAATGTCGCTTACGATGCATAAACTCTTACACCTTTTTGTTTACTTGGCGCTAACGCTAATACAATAATAAGAGCGTCGAAGAATATTCGTATGTAGGTACTAATATTTTTAGTAATAATATCTAACTGTTAGCGCAAATTTTCGTCAATAGCGTTAGACGTTGGCGGCATCTAGCTGTTATTTCTAACAGCTAGATATATTCTGATACAGTACTAGTTTCAACAATATTTTTGCATTCAATAATTTATTTGTTTGTCTTTCTAATGAGATTTTATAAATTCTTCATAAGAATTTGGTACTGGGTTTATTCTAATGTGTAATATTTGAGAATGATTAATTCTAGATAACGCATCGGCATCGGAATTTAGTTTTCCTGGTTTGGATATAATATTATATTGATATTCTTCAAATTTTAATCGAACGATCACCGGGGTCTTTGGTATTGAACAACCAAACTAAAGGTCTGTGATCTGTTATAATATTGAACTTTACACCATACAAGTAAGGTCTGAAATGTTTAACTGCATAAATAATTGCTAAAAGTTCACGTTCTGTTGTTGAGTAATTTGATTCGGCTTTATTTAAAGTTCTGGAGGCAAAGGATATAGGCAAATCTTTGTAAATCTCGCCTTGAGATAATACTGCACCGATAGCAAAATTACTTGCGTCTGTAGTGACATTGAATGTTTTACTGAAATCGGGGTACTGAAGAATTGGTTCATTAATTAAATGATTTCGAAGTATTTCGAAAGAAAATAAAAAACAACGATAAGATAACAAACAAATGGAATATCGTTCTTTAATAATTGGGAGAGAGGTTGAGCATATTTACTACAATCTTTAATAAAACGTATGTAATATCCAGCAAGTCCTAAAAATGACTTGATATCTTTTGGAATAGGGTAATTTTTAATGATTTGAATTTTGTCTGGGTTTGGTTGAACTCCATTTTCTGACATAACATGACCTAAATACATAACCTCATGTCGCATAAATTCGCATTTATCCGGCTGTAATTTTAAATTGTGTAACCTTAATTTTTGGAATACCTCTTTTAACCTAATCTCGTGAGTCTCTATCGTATCGGCATAAATGACTATGTCATCTAGATATGCAAAACATCTTAGTCCTTGAATACAAGCTAAAACGTTATTCATCAACCTTTGAAAGGTCGCAGGTGCGTTTATTAATCCAAACGGCATCCTTAAAAACTCGTAATGTCCTAGAGGGGTGGAAAATGCTGTTTTTTCTAGAATCATCCGGTTTCATTGGTATTTGATGAAATCCTGATGCTAGATCTAAAGTTGTGAAGAACTTTGAATGTCCTAATTGATCTAATATTTCTATAATGTTAGGTAAGTTATAAGCATCGCCTATGGTGATCTCATTTAATTTCCGATAATCGATTACTACTCTATATTTAACTACACCTGTTGCATATTTCTTCTTGGGGACTACCAATAAAGGAAAAGACCATGGTGAATTTGAATCTTTAATTATTTCTTGAACTAACATTTTATTTATTTGATCATTTACTTATTTTTTATGTACCTCGAGGTATCTGTATGTTTTTGCGTGAATTGGAGTCTGTGTTGAAGTATTTATTTCATGTTTAGTTGAATTGATTTGACTCAATACATCGCCTTCCAAATGAAAGATATCACTATACTCTCGACAAATTAAAAATAGCGATCGTTCTTCTTCTTTATTTAAATGTTCAGTGCGTAATGATGATTTTAAAAGTTCATACCTATTACCAAGATTTTCCGTTATCTTATTAACTTGAAATACGTTTTTATTTTTGCATTTAATTTTCTTTTTAATCATTCTATCATTGCAACCAGCTTCTATCATTTTACTATCCTTTTCATTGAATTTTTCTGATATCAATTCCATTTTCTTAATTTTTACTGCTTTTTCTGTTGTATTTAAAATAGACGTAATTGCTTTTGACTTTGAGTTAACTTTTGTTATACTTCTGCAAAGATAAACACCTTCCATAATTTCTATTTTTGGGACAAGTCCCTCTGCTATTTCAGGATTCAAAACTTTGAATTCAACTAAGGTCTCAGTACGAGCCTGTACAATAATAACCGAATTATTATTTTTTACATCTGAATATTTCGTTTTAAAATATATCGGGATAGAACTATTACCTATACATAAAGTATTGTTTCCGTAATTAATTTTTGCATTCACTTTCCTTAGAAAATCATTACCAATAAGTCCATCGAGTGGAACATTCGTTGCACGAGGCAATACATGCATCTTATTAGGTATCGAGATTCCATTGAACAATATGTTCAATTTTACAGATCCTAACGTTTTTAGCGATTTTTCAGCGTTAAAACCTGATTCACACCAACGTCCGGTTCCGCTCAGTGCCGATATTGTTCCGCAAGAAAACTTATTGATATGGTATGAATATCAATCAAGGAGTATGTGCCAAGACAAATTTGTGTGGCAGTATATCCTTCTGCCCATATTCCTTTTTTTTTTAATCAAAAACCATTTTTTTATCACTAAATAATATTTTTATTGATTATTAATTATTAAAAAAATTATTTAGTGATAAAAAAATGGTTTTTGTTTAAAAAAAAACTGCGATGTTAGTATTTTTACACTTCAAAATAATTATTTAACTAAATAAGTAGTTAAATATCACAAGGGTGGGCAGAAGGATATACTGCCACACAAATTTGTCTTGGCACATACTCCTTGATTGATATTCATACCATATCAATAAGTTTTCTTGCGGAACAATATCGGCACTGAGCGGAACCGGACGTTGGTGTGAATCAGGCTTTATGCCTTTAATGTTTATTATTTCTTTATCATTATATTTAGTTTCGCCATCTAAAACCATAGGGTTAATCAGTGATATATCCGCGCCACTGTCTAATAATAGTTCAACGTATTTGTTTTTACATTCTTTTATAGGAATTTTGATGAAAGCTGTAATATTTGCAATATCATTTAATATTCTACCTGTAACGTATTGACCGTCTTCGTTTTGGTAGGCAACGAAGGGTCTTGGTAGTTTCCCGAATTTTTGTTTTCCGAATTTTTGTTTTCCAAGAAATTTTTATACTTCCAACAATTTTTTTTATAGTGTCCTCGCTTTTGGCAAAAGAAACACGTTATTGTGAGATTACGATTCGAGTTTACGTTATAATTGTTTTTATACTGAGGCTTGAAATTTGAAGCGAATTTACTAGATGATTGTACTTGATGGACATGTTTGTCCTTGTTGTGGAAGCAATTTACAGAGATGTGTCCTGATTTTTTACAAATAGAACAAAATTTTTGATTAGTATTATTGTATGCTGTAACATTCAATATGTTTTCTTCGTTTATAGCAAATACCGAAGCTTCTTCAAAGGTTTTAGGATCTCTAGCCCTTAAACTAATACTATATTGCAATGATACGCCCATTAAAAATGCTTGAAGAGCCATTTGTTTGATCATGAAATTTATTCCGATTAATTCAGCGACATTGACAGTTTCTGCTTTAGTAGCCCTCATTAAATTTGAATAACATCTTTCAATTCTTTGTGTGAAGTTAAGAATGCTCTCATTTCTACTTTGTTTACATGATTGTAATTCTAATAATAATTGTGTAAAACTTTTCGAATCAGAAAAATTTTCTACAAGAAAACTTTTGTATTCCTCCCATGTATGTAAATTTCTACATGACGTTACTAAATCTGCTTTTCCAGTAACTTTAATTTGTATGTATTTAAAAATAATATCTTTTTGAACTGCAGATGCTAAATTCTAAGCGTAATCAGAAGTTTTAATAAATGTGTGGAGATTATCCGTATTACCATCAAATGTACTAATGAATTGCGTTAAAAATTGAAGATATATATCTTTTTCAGTCATTTTGAACAAAATAAAAGATTTAAATTAATTTTGAAATGATTTTAAATAATTAGATAACACATAGACAATAAATCAGACCTACATTAATATGAAAAATAAATACATGTTCTGCAAAGCAGGTCCAGGACGTGAAGGGGAAGTATTTTCTTGATGTTTGGCTTCTTGCACAGGGGCAACAACGTACTTTTAAATAAAATTTCTTCTTTTTTCCACAAAATCCTCGGAAACTGAGCTGTAGAATGAAGTGCAGGATCAAGGTGATCCTAGTGTGTGAAGTAAAATATCGTCTTCTTCTTTCTTCTTCGCGCTGTTCTGCTTTTTACAATTATTTGCAACAACGTCACCAGCCACAAATATTTAGAAGTTACAATATAGAATCCAGAGTTCTCTTCTTTTAGTCAAGAGTACTACAATATTATATTTGTGTAGTAACTACTTGGACCAAATCGCACTTCTGACACCAATTTTTGTTATGGATTCTTTTGTACTAAAACACTTTACTTGCACTTTATTTGTATTTATTTCATAGAATGAGGTTTTACAGGGTAATTATCTACACCAGAAGCGTAGTGTTACTCCAACTGATATTAACTGTGTGAGACTAACTAAATCTTCATAATGAACCGTCTCATATAGTGGTAAAATGCCCACAAGGTATGTCAATATCAGTTGGGGTTAGCGATGGGAAAAGCTTCACAGATTTGTGAATGCTTCACGAATTGATACTTCTTCAAAATGAACCTTTCACGATGAACCCTTCAATTGAAGTAACATATTAATCACAGCATTTCTCGTCGGGGGGGGTTGCTAGCGATAAATGTACCAAATAATAGCCACGTTTTTTTCTTAATAGTTTTATTCGGGACAGCTCTCCCAACCACATAACCCACTCCTCCATTATTGTATAACAAAAATTATACCGTGTAGAAAAACTACTTCTTTCTTTCTTCTATGTGTGTATTAATGAATTGTCTATTACTAGTTTCTTGTCTATTGTTTCTCGATGACAGCTGCCCATATGTTTGAGTTGTTGGCCGTATCATGCCTTAAAAGGAATGATGTACAATAAGTATGCATAGCCTTACAGAGAATTTGCAAAAAGCAAATGTAGTAATTGCGAAATTTTCAGTTTCTGTAAGAGCGATGTGAACGTTTTTCAGGGCTTGAAGTACAATTTGAATATTTCTTACTGTACACAGTTTGACAGTTTGCTTAGCAATAGGGTGAATATTGCGCAAATGACGATTCATATTACAGGCATTGCCTCCCTTTATGGATATAACTTTAGAACAAAAGTTGCATTTGGCCTGGTAAACCCCAACTTCCTTAAAATAAGCCCATATTTCACTTTCTCGTTGAACGGCCATCCATAATTTTAGGTAGAGATTATATAGTCCTATAGACAAAACAAGCACAGAAATCATAAGAAACTGTCACGGGTACATGCGAGGGAACGGATAACTAAAAAGATACTTCATTGCTTCATTCATTCTTCGAACTAAAATCGAAGGAAGAAGGGAATGAACAATTGAACTGTGGATGATGCAATATTTCAGTCTTTCGAACGAATGAAAAATTGAAGTTCGAAGTAGATGCCATAGATTGTTCAATCGGAAGTACCAACTTAACCAACTTCAATTGAAGTATTTGTTCAATGAAAAATGAATGAAGTTGGGACTGCTGTCAAAAGAAGTACTTCTTTGAAACAGTTCTTTCAAAACTGTCACAACGCTAGTTGGGGTAAAGTTCAACATAACATTTATTACTTAACATAGATTAATATCCAAATAATTACATAATACATAGTTCATCATAACAAAAATAATTTAGGGGTGATAACAAATTTGTGTGGATAATAGAAAGTCGGCCAAATGGGTCCAAAGTGGTATCTCCTGTATGGGTAGGTACATAACAAAACCAATAGGCTCGTTATTCATTATTTTCATAGCACATGTCGACAGTATTGTTATCAACAAAATTTTAGGATATAACCTCAAAACCCGTTGAGTTATGACGCATAACAAACCGTAGTGAGCGGAGTCGCCGGAGACGCGGGTGACGAAAAACATGCTAACATACCTAAAAGTGGTGCGATATTATTTGACAACTTGTCTTGTCTATTTCTCTCTCACGGTTTACGACGTAAAAACCCCGAGAAAGTGATTTATCGTAAATTTGTTTTGGTTGGGTAAAAATATTTAGCTCTCTCTCCATATAAATTCTTACTCCAAGCTTCAAATACGTGATGTTGCCAGCGCAATAGAAATGATAATTTTCCCATGATGTGTGTAATTTTTTGATGATTTACGGAAACGTTTATATAATTTACGGATTTAATTTCAATTAATCTCTACCACTTTGCGCTTTTATATTGTAACGAATTCAACAGACTTAATACAACTTCATTCATATTACTGACATCATTTTCTCATTACCCGCTGAAACACCTTAAACGCGCACCTCAAATTTTATCATATCAGATTTGTCTTAAAATAATCAATGTCTTGCACAAATGGTTTTTTTCCTAGTAATATTATTATTATTACATAAATAATATAATATTATTATTACTAATGAATATTTTCCATTTTTTACTTATAAGATCGCTTTGGTTTATATTTTATTTTGTGTCCATTATCTACGTTCTGCTGCACTGTTTCATCTGCATTTATTGATTTGACATGAATATGCATTATCCCTAATAATATAATACATACCATAATATCAACAACACGGGGATTCTCCTACCATAGCGGACAAATATGCACCAATATAAACATTCTTTTTATTATTTGTATTCTGATGTTTATTTAAAGTAGACCGAAAGCTGCTATGCATATAAATATTTTTTTTAGCTGACAATAGCGAAAAACTCCTACAATTATCGCAATTAGCGAAAAATGTGGCTTATGCAATGACGGAGGACCCTTCTAGCAGAGGAATTTAACCCACGACGCCTGAGTAGGAGACCGATGCATTTGACCGGTTAGTAGCTGAGTGGACTAACGCGTCGGATACCCACCCGGCGTCATGGGCTCAATTCCTCTGCCAGCTCAGTCGTCTATCATTGCACGAGAACATTTTCCGCTTATTATGATGGTAATAGGAGTTTTTTAAATATTGTCAGGTTATTCATAACCCTACAATGTTTTTCTTTCTTATAAATGTAAATGTATATATATATATATTTTATAAGAAAGAAAAACATTACCAGGTATATATATATATATATATATTGTCAACTCGACTACCAGTCGACGTCAAACAGTCGTACAAGAATACAAGTGCCTCAGATCGAACTCGACAGACTGTAGATACTATGGTATTGGTTTGCGATGCTTTAGATATGGGGTCGATAATTCAACTATAAATAATATAATATTGTTTACTTACTTTGATATGTCTTGCAGTTTCATATTTTTCTTTGGCTTGACATAATCTTTCGTGTTTCGACCGAAGGTTCTGCCAGCCTTCCCCAAGCTGAAATATTGGAAAAAAAAACTTTCTGAATTAATAATGTATAAAGCGAATATGGTAAAACATAATATACAGTTGTTTGGGATTAGATATTTCATCTAATATTGAAAAAATGGAATTCCGAAAATTAAACAAATGAAGTAACAAAAACCATTGACGAAAAGGGCTTCACGGAGTAGACACGTTCCAAAAAAATCATAATATCTTAAATCCAGATTTGAAAGACATTTCCAGATTCCCTGAAAAATATTGGTTTGTAGTAAACTGTATATTTTTTTATTGTTGTTGTAAGTTTTTCTATTTTCAAACTTAAAAAATAACTTTATTTGGCGTTTTTCTAATACATTTGTATACTAGGAAAATACCGACATATTTTCTAACTTGAGCTCAGCATTTCCCTATCTAAGGATAACCACATTGAATATACTTGGCTTTTAGATATTTTTAAATGAACGGATATTTGGAGTTTTTTTCCTATTGTCATAAAATATTAAATTTGATATTAGTTGCATGATATGATTTAACAATATTATTTACATTATTTGTAGCGGCAGCGCGGGATCTCCCATACATGTGCAAAAAACATAGGCGCCATCTTTAAAGGGGCGCCGTGAAAAAAAAAACTTATTTAAATTTACTTCAAATATTCTCTAAATCATATCAAAATTTTTCCATTTCATTTGTAAAATTACTCACATCATGGGGTAATTGTGTTTTTTTTTATTGCGCTGGCAGCATCTCTGTGCATTGAACAGCTAGCGGAAATGTATGGAGAGTAGATTTTTGTCACGGAATTTTTACGTATTGCATAGTGGTTATTTGGACGTAAAGTCTGTTTTTCTATGAACTGTTATACGTTAAAATTCTGAGAAGCAAAGTCTATAACCATTCACCGTGCCCGTTACTTTCATACAACAGTGTAAATGCACTATTAGAGATGGTGCATATTTTTGTAACAACGACATTGGTGAATTTGCGCTTATTTGGTTTTTCAAAATTCGTTTACAGTAATTTTTTTTTTGAGTTTATTTTTTAATCATGTAATTTTTGGATAATATGAAAAAATATTAATGAATTCCCACACCTCCGCTATCGACTATTTTTTATAGCTATTAGTAACTGGTTCCAAAAGTCGTGACAGCCAATTTTAGATGTTACATCCCTAAGACGCACCTGTTTTGTTGTACGAGGAAAATCTTGTAATACGAAAATAAACTCTAAAGACAGTTACTTTACAGTTCATTCTCGTCTGAATTCATAAAGTTGGATCTGTCCATTGTTCATTCGGGGAATTTTGTTGTTGACATTAATTTGACAGCTGTCATTTCAAAGCTATCAATTGGCTGCGTAATTTTATTTTTAAACTGTTTATCTTTACCGCTGTATACCTTTAGGTGTTTTTGGGTCTAAAGATTCATTTGTGTTAGTTACAGTTTTAGTTACAGCGCCCTTGAGGTGATTTTTCACAAAAACGGCACTATACAAATGTTGGCCAAAATTATGTCAAAATACACATGTCTTACTTTACTTATGGTTAGACTTGAGTAGAGTTTTGTTTTTGTTGTAAATTATTTTCCATATCTCTAGTAAATAGTGCTTAGGCTAGTTCAGGATTGTACGGTTGGAATCATTTGTTACAAAACTTAAATTTGAAAAGCAATTTGGAAATGTTTGATTATTTTTGTCATATAAAATAGGATTCTGGAGCGGGGGGGGAGGGAGAGAAGGGTCAGGGGGCGCACTAGTACTTACTGCACAGGGCGCTAGATGTGGTGGAACCGGCCCTGTGTAGCGGTAAGTTAGCTGCTACACAATATCATATTATACCAAATTAGTTCAGTGTGAATTGGGATGGTCTTCTTGGGCGGAATATCAGCCAGTAGCGTAATTGAATTAAACGCTAGAATTATTTAATTAGTCCAAATATTCTGTGACCCATCAAGGAAAAGTCAGTTTCTCCGATGGGTTTTTGATTTCCAAACGGAGTTATCCATCTACGGATCAATTTCTTTCTGTTTACATTTCTTATCACGATGTATAATTTAGAATCTTATTTTGGTGGAATGTTTTTTGGTAGTTGAGTGATCAGTTTTAGGCGTAACAGCCCTGAAGAAACCACGTTTGGAACATTGCAAATTATAATCGTTCTAATAAATATAAAATCAGAAACATATTTCTAGAAAAACGATGTTTTTCATTCTGAGGCAATAACAAAGGCAGACATCAACATATTTGTTTTCGCTTAAGTATTTTTTTTAGCAAAATAGGGTACAAAGGTATATTTAGAACGAAATAACGTTGATTTATTTGATTATTTGTCAAGAAAATTTACATTAGAATTTTTTTAATGTTTTTTTTTCCAAAGGGATTTTAAGTATAAAACAACCATTATAATATTGACGATTATTATTTTAAACTTTTCTCACTGTTCTCTTATTTTATTCAGATTTGTTGAAGACCGGACCGGTTTCAACCTGTTCATACCAGGCCATCTTTGGACTGGTACATTTATTGCTTAGACTACGGTATTTATACATTTTGGGGGTGTCAGGGGTAGGACAATGATCATTGTTCTACCATACTATACATTTTGCAAAATTTACTTACAAAACATGCACCTATTTGTCTTTATTTTTTTTAATTTTTTTTTATTAAAATAAATAAGGTGGGTTACATTGTACATTTGAAAAATTGATTTTAAAATGAGTGTATATGGTAAAATGAAAGGTTGGTGATTACACTGATTACTAGAAGCCGCAGACGCGGTAGCATGTTGAAGAATTCTCTCAAATTTTCTCCGTTGAATTATGTCGACGTGGAACGATAATTTTCTTTACAAAAGTGGATTTTTGAAAAGGTATTTTGTTTATCTCCGAAAAACATGAACGGATTCTCATAAAGTATTATAAAAGTAATTTTGATGTCAAAATAAATTAATCCTACATCGTGTACATGTTATTCAATTTCACAATAGGAAAGCCTTATTTATCACCTTATTAGTATAATGAATAAATATTGATGGTATTATTACGAGAAAATACCTTAAATGTGATAGATATCCCCAAATAGGCTGCTTTGAACTTTGAAAACTTTGCAGAAAACGATAATTTACAATAATTCAAAAAACATTTTTTTCGACAACATACTCGACTCCTTGCCTGTTAAAATCGGGAAACGATCTTAAAAAAAATGTTTCTTTTTTTACATGTTTTTCCCTATTACTGATTACCGCCCTGTTTTTGCCGTCGCGTCTGCGGCTCCTATTGATTACTGATTGATATTGCTCGTTGTAAGGTGAAACTGGTCCGGTCTGAATAAAAAATAGTGTAATAAGGTTTAAAAAATGGTTTTATCAAATCATTAAAATGGATTTCTAGGATTTCTTTGTTCTTATTAACTTTATATATACCCTTGGAGTATGAAATGTGGAGAGGTATCTTTTCAAAACAGTGTAGTCAGGGCGGTTGACTTCATACTGACTCGATAGAAAGAGACACATATTGGATAGCCTATTAGTTACCACCTACATGGAATTCAGACATTTTATTTATTTTTATAACCACTTCGAGTTTTTTAATCAACATAAATATACGAAATAACCTCAAATCCGCTGACGTAAGTTATACGACTAGATGATGTGAAGTTAGCGCGGACGGAGAACGTTCTTACATACTTAGAAGTGTTACAATATGGTGTGAAGACTTTTCTTATCTCTTTCTCTCTCATGGTATACGACGTGAAAACCCGGAGAAAGAGATTTATCACAAATTTGTATTGGTTGGGTAAAAATATTTAGCTCTCTCTCCATATATATTCTTACTCCAAGTATATATACACTTCTAAATCGAGAAAATGTGCACAATTTAATGTGCAGAGCTGTTAAAGTCTTCATAAAACTGTCACTAGGGTAAACTAGTTAGAGTATACAAGAGGTAGCCCAAGCCAAGGCAGTGAAGTCAGTTTTGGACTTGTTTTTGATGATTTTAACATGACTCGGCGCTAATGGGCGTGGCTAAGACTAAGGCTACGGTATTTATACATCCATTCATATCACATATCGACATAATGTTTTTGTGTGTTCGTATAGCCACTTTTTCACAGTATTTTTATCAACAAAAATATAGCATCTAACCTAAAAAACCGTTTAGTTGTGTCAAGTTTAGTGGCAAAATAAAAAATGTGGGCGGAGTCCCGCCGTTAACCAGCGAAAATAGCCAGCTTAAGATCATTACGACAGTATATAGAAGCGATCCAAGAAATTTGTTGTCTCTTTCTCTCTCATGGTGTACGATGTAAAAACTCGGAAAAAGTGATTTATTACAATTTCGGATGGGTTGGGTAAAACAAATTAGCTATCCCTCCATATATTGTTACTTCAAGGTAAACTAGTTAGTTGGATGGAACATTAGCGTTATCTTCATAATCCCGAGCCTCTGCTCAGTTCTACCTGTTTTGGATCGGTTGAGTCACACAAGTCATGTTTTGGATCCAGAACGCTGCATCTCCACAAATCCATAATATCGTATTAACCTTTGGCCCCTTATGTAGGATTTCTTGACTTTATTTATTGAATTCATTTCAAATTTACAAAAAAACTTATATTTCATAATATGCTACTAGAGCTCCGCACAAAAATGTTTTTTTAATTATTTATGGTGGCACGTGCTGATTGTTTCTCACGCTTGCAACTCTTTTAGTGACTTTTATCCAAACAAACAGTCGCACATTGTCTTCGACACGAACCGACACTACCGTGCATCAATATTATGACGCCACTTGAAAAAATGGACAAAAGCGAAAAATTAAGTTTAATTGATGAATTATTATTCCTTTGTAAGGTTGAAATACAATTCTTGCGAAACTATCGATGTGCTTTTGGAGGATTTATCGTTGGCTCCCGTGTTTCGGTATACAATTGTGTGGCCTACTTATTCCAAAACGCAAAGGACTCGATGGTAAAATTTTAGTCCAGTCACTGTGTCACTGTAGTCGCAGGCGATCCTTCACAAGAGAACACGGATTTCTAAACATCCTTCTTTGATTTCATTTTCTTTGTGAGTACCACGCGAGTCCAAACCGCTCCTAGATGTCCGGAGCCAGTGAGACTTTGGCATCCTTAATCGGAGTATGTTGTGAGATTTAAGGGGGACGGGAAGAGAATCGGGAAGATGAAAGTTGGGAAGTACCCGACTATTCAGATCTGGTGACTAAACACAGCCATTGCCATTTCAAGCAACGTTTCGTTTCTGAATGGAGGGTATCCGTGCACAGTGCCTTATTTTGTTTCAGTGACTGTTTCAACGTTAATTATTTGAATTGGAGTCGAGGTCGAGTATATATTATTTAAGGATTGCATTGTTTTTCTCAATGATAGTATTTATTTTTTACAGAACTTTGACAGTCTCAGCCACTGCTGGAATATTTATTTATTTATTATTTACTGGTAGCACTTGGCCACAGATTGACCTTCAATGTCGTGGAACTTTCCCATGTTCATTCATCATAAACATTTAATTTGAAAATTAACTCACAAAGTAAAAATCGACACTTAAAATCTTCGAACCCATAATACGTTACTATCTAATGCGCGACCTTTTCTCTCGACTCTTTAAATGCTAATTCTAACTGATTCGATTTTAACTCAAAAGAGTGATGGTTTTCTAATGAACAATTGTGATAACTGTGATGATGTAAAATCAAAGAAACTTTATTTTGAATGTGCGGATTTCTCTCCCCTTTTGAGGAAAGGTACTGCCACGAAAACCAAACACGAGATCGGTGTCAAAATGCCTTTCGACGTCAGGATTCAAAAAGAAAATCGTCACTCTCAAATCGGTGGTAAATGAATCATGGGAACCTGTATTTATATTGAGAGGCAGAATAGAATCAAATATTGAGAGCGAAATAAGAATTGAACTTCGTCGGAGCCCCTTCTGTCGTAGGTCGCACAATTAAAATTGTCCAAAACAACACAAACTTGGGATTGTGCGTATTGGTGCATATGCATATACTAAGCCGTCGACAACCTGGGTGTATTAGTGATCTTACATTCCTAGCTGTGGTCTCCGGGACGCAGCAGGACAGTGGGATTCGCCTCGGGTGGTCCCGAGACGACTCCGAGGCGCCCCACTTGCTCGTGGCGTAGTCAGCATCCCCGTCCACTCCACAGCATTCAAACTGCGAATAAAAAATAACAGCTGTTGAAAGGTCGCTTCACTCTAAACAAACGGAAAAATTAAATACTTAGGGGACTAAAAATAAACTTTTCAAATAATGTACATTATAGGTACAAACATTTTAAGGTTTCAAAAATTTTATTATTTATTGGTAGAATAAAAAACAGTTTACAACAAAATTTGCAAGATCATATTTATGATAATAATATCAAAACACTTTAATTACCAATTTCAAAACAAAGCGAAGAGGCAACATATAGACGTATGACAATAAGGATAAGAGATGTATTAAGAGAGCTTTCATGACGGTTAATCAAACTATATTACATTTTAATGTACCTATGTATTTAAATACTTTCAATCAATGTATTAGTACTGTGAGACACACGGACACGGGCGAGAAATGTAAAACTCTGAGGAAATATCAAGCACATATAAATCTCTCATGCACCGGGCCGTTTAAATCTACAATGCAATCGGAATAGAAATTACTGCAATAGAAGCGATCTCGTGAGTTAACTTTTATTAGTTTTTAATAAAATGAATGCGTTGATGGAAACACAATATTTATTTACATTAGAAAAACAGTACAAGTGAGATTAATTACAATTTTCAAATGGAGAATCTACAACAAACTAGACGCGTAGTCTCTTTAACTGAAGGTCGTAGATTAACGTCTTGTGGGATGTTGCGGTCCCTTTTATAAGTGATATCGTTGCTGGAGTCGTGTGCAGCCCACCTCCGGGTCCATTGTAGATGATAGTGTATTCGGTGTCGTTGACACGGCTAGATAAGATGCAGAACGGGATTCATGTTATCTTAGGGTCGGGGGCAGTCTATGGTGGTTAACACGTGCCATAGATGTACGTATAAGAGGTACGTATCTAAGAATATATCCATCACAGTTCAGTAATATTTATTTATTTATTTAATTACATACGCCCTCATGGGCTTTTACATAACAGTGTAATATACATAGACATAAAATACAAGACACGTCATATTCATACAAATTGAACGATAACTATGGCATGCTCTGAAAGCATGAAAAGGATAGCTATACCAAGCAGAATATGTGTGTATGAATGAGATAGCTATATGAACGTCCCGCGTTACATTCTCCGCGTTACAAGCCCTCTCTTCCCTAACGAACTTACGAGCGAAGTAGCATGCGACGTACTCGTGTACTGTCGCTAGGACGTCTTCCACACACTTATGTATTTCTGCATTCGCTATCTCACTTATTTGAATAATTGTATTAATTGAAATAATAAGTGATTTGTGTGTACTTCGCATGAAAAGAAACTCGAGATTTGTTTTTTGTTCCCGAATGATTTTTACACTTGTCAAAAGCACAGGAAGGCATTTTATCTCAGAAAAGAGCTTACAGCGATGCGTTTGTGGCAGCTGGTGACAGCTTGTTCGTCAAACGAATGTTTGTGCGAGACTAAACGCAGTAAATCTCAGGTATGCCACGTTGGCTTAGTTTCGTACAGACATGCGCGGTGTCTCAGTAACGTATCGACATTATTTAATTCATCTAAGGTAATATATAACATAATTTAATAGTGACATAAAAATAACATAGAGTAAATGATTAGCACCCAAAAACATAAGTAAGTTAATAGAAATATTATAATGCAATAAATGAACAGTTATATTTTTGAAAGAGGTATGCTATTATAGCCTTCTTGTAACTTGATTCAGTGCAGTTGAATATATCTACTATTTCAGCGAAAGAATTACCCACTGTATGCAATCTAGGTGCAAGCAAGTATTTAAATGACTCAGTCCTGATATTATTGTTACATTTAAAAATAATTTTGGATTGAGTGGATCTGTTAGGTACATGGAAGGTAATTAAGCTAATTATGCGCCTTATTCGATGCATGAATAGGAACTCTTCACGAAATGATTTAGTATTTATTCTTGTAGGCATCTTTTTGGGTCGTGAAACCTTTTTATTATGTTTTTGTTGTACTCATTAGTAACTTTTCTTCCCTTTCGATTAGTTTCTCGCAAAATAATATCACACATATCGTTAGATCAATTGATTTGAAGGTTTTTTTTACGATATATAATTTGCTGTAGTTTGCTGGATCACTTTTCGTGCTGGAATTTGGGGAAGTGGATGGGAATTTCAGCCAGTATCATGTTTTATTGGGGTTTTTACTTCAGTGGGTGATTCAAAATAGTATTACGGATACAGGTGATGTACTTGTAACACAACAGTACACCATATTTATCATTTATAATAAGATAAAAAAATTACGAAAAATGCATAAGCTTCTAATTCCATATAAAACACCGAGTACCCCTTCAGTTACATAAGGGTTGAGATCAATTCGATTCTATACCTGATTGAATTCGTACCCATACTAATTTTAAAATGAAATTTTTGAAGAGCAGCATTGTTATTAAAAAAGGTTTCATTTAGATTATTGATGGAGAAATTGGAAAACATGTGAAATTTAATATGTTTTAGATTACCTTTCACATGGTTGGCATTTGGAGTATTTAAACTCATCTGCTTCAACGGGCTTCTTTAGAAACCTGATATTCGTAATAAATATTTGTTCTCGTAATTGTCAGTAGAGGTCATACTGTTCAAATTAAATGAAATTCTTTGTTTTCGCCCATTGGGTTAGTGGAATCATGCAATGTTTGTTTTATTTTATAATTCAATTTAATTATTATTTAGTTCTGCTAGTTTTAGTTTTTTATTGTTAGTGACAGCTGTTTAGATCGTCAAAAAAGAGTCGTCTCTGGGACAAACTTATAAGTTATGTTTCATTCAAAAAGAATGTGTAATTTAAGAATATTATGGGTATTTCTGATAATAGATGTTATAACTACTACTACTCAAATGTTACCGGCCTGAAGATGCCCGAATGAATTCCCCACGAACTATTAGTTCGAAACTAGAAATAATAATAAAAATATATCATTCAAATGCATGTCTCAGAATTTACGTTATACCTGAGTTCCTACAAGAACATTATTGCGTTGAAAAAGTGTCATTCAACAGTAGTTTTTCTCGCATTCTAATATTTTCCTCATCTTGAATAAGTCAACAGTAAGGCTGAAACGAACACACGCAAGCCCCGCTAGCCGTTCCCATAATATAACGAATGTAGTATTTTCTCATATTAAGAACAACATAAATGAATAAAATCAACAAGGGACAATAGTTCACCGTTTTAAAGGACAAGGACTTATTGACCCGACAATCTGTATCTGTATCGCTAACTAAACTAACTAACCATCACGCCGTTTATCCGCAGGGGTAGGCAGAGAGGACAGACCTTGCTTCTTGCTTCATTCACATTCATACATCGTCTCATACATACTTTTCTGTTATTCTGACTCTTCATGACCCGATTCAAGTATTTGATTTATTCGATCGTGCCATCTCTTCCTCTGGCGTCCTCGACTTCTTCTTTCATTCACTTTTGCATCATATATTCTTTTCACACTCCTTTCTTCGTTCATTCGCTCTACATGCCCAAACCATCTAAGCGTCCTTTCCTTAATCCTATTCATTACGCTTATTATCTGTATTGCAATTTATCAAAAAAGTTTTAAGTGTCTTTTTAGCATATCAAAAGCTTTTTTTTTAATACCGCACAGGAGTCCCAACTGCTCCCAACCGTGTGGAGCCAGTGGGACTATGGCATCCCTAATTGGTGTACGTTGTGAGGCTGAAGGTAGTTGAGAAGAGAAGGAGAAGATAGGGAAGTTTCTGGCTATTCAGATGAGGTCACCAAACACGGCTAAAGCCATTTCAAGCAACGTTTCGATTCTGAATGGTGTTCTTTCACCAGGGCGATGATTGAAAATAACTGTTAACATGTACGAGTACCTGGATATGCATACCTATTTAAGTTTTAATCTATCTTTATGTTTAAACTGCTCTATTTTAGTACTGTATCAAAATATATCTAGCTGTTAGAAATAACAGCTAGATGCCGCCAACGTCTAACGCTATTGACGAAAATTTGCGCTAACAGTTAGATATTATTACTAAAAATATTAGTACCTACATACGAATATTCTTCGACGCTCTTATTATTGTATTAGCGTTAGCGCCAAGTAAACAAAAAGGTGTAAGAGTTTATGCATCGTAAGCGACATTATGTGTATCTTTTTATACTTTCTTACTAAACGTTTTAGTGGAATATCCTATCCGAAACGCGCGATACGTAGCTCCAAGAGTCAAGCGAATAAAATAATGGCTAGGTAAAATAATGACGGCACCTAAAATGTAACTGTTATGTATAATTCTCCGAATGTCACCAAAATATCTAACAGCTAGATATATTATAACGACGCCTCGTATTGTCATGTACCTATTATTTTAGTCTTTAAAAAGGTGTAAAGAGTGTGTGCGTCGTCGACAATATTATACGTAGTTTGGAATAATCTTTTGGTTATACTTCTTCTAACTAGACATCTCTGTGAACTTTCCTATCCGAAACGGCCGATACGTAGCGCCTAGAATCAAGCGACGAAAATAATGACAAGGCAAATATATCTAACAGCTAGTTACATTATAACGACGCATCACATTGTCATGTACCTATTATTTTATTCTTTAAAAAGGTGTAAAGAGTGTGTGCGCCGTGCACAATATTATACGTAGTTTGGAATAATCTTTTGGATATATTTCTTCTTACTAAACATATCTGTGGACTTTCCTATCCGAAACGGCCGATACGTAGCGCCTAGAATCAAGCGACGAAAATAATGACAAGGCAAATATATCTAACAGCTAGTTACATTATAACGACGCATCACATTGTCATGTACCTATTATTTTATTCTTCAAAAAGGTGTAAAGAGTGTGTGCGCCGTGCACAATATTATACGTAGTTTGGAATAATCTTTTGGATATATTTCTTCTTACTAAACATATCTGTGGACTTTCTTATCCGAAACGGCCGATACGTAGCGCCTAGAATCAAGTGACGAAAATAATGATAAGTAAAACATATATAACAGCTAGATATATTATAACGACAATGTCTTTTCATCGAGCTGTTATTTTACAACAGGGGATTATTATTATTAAAACCAATAGGCTCGTTATTCATTATTTTTGCTAGTTAGTTTTATGTCAATCTCCTACTCGTTTAGTTTGGCGCGTTTTTACTCGTCGCGCGTGCATTCGATGTGTTTTTGTGAATTGAAGAATACGATCAATGGTGTAGTTGTCTAATGTTTATATTTTGTTTCACGGCCAAAGTGCAAATACCGAGTAAGCAAATAAATTAAGTTTTAGTAGACAATACGACGCAATATATTATTTTACTTTTTTACTATTGTATTTGCATTATTAGCTCATATAATTCAACGTCTAAACTTAATAATAATAATAAATGGATACATTTTATAGCACCGTTTTCGTGGGAAAATCACCTCAAGGACGCTTTGTGTACTTATATGTAATTTAGAAAATATAGTATATTGGTAGTTTACCAAAAAATAGTCAACGTCGGCGTTATTTTCAACGGTTTTATTTAACAGTTAACAATCGCCAACGATAACGGCGTTGGCGTTTTTTCGAATTATATTTAACGCCCAGTACTACTCTATTTGTACCACTAATCTTATTTTTATTAAAAATCTCACATAACATTTTATTACTAAACCTCTATAAACCATTTAAAATAATGTTTTTTAATGAAGACTTAATTCACTATTGTAGTAGAGATGGTCGATATCAGAATTGGGTGTACCTGCGGTTCCAGTTACCGGTGACCGGAGAGGAATAGGTTATTTATCCAGTTCTTTTCGGAACCGGTTCCTGGTGCCAGAAAAGTTCCTCCAAGAAAATTGTTTTATTATATAGGAAAAAAATTCTCATCGCCAAAAAAAACCCTTCATGGGGGGGGGTTGCTAGAAAAATTCCAAAAACGAAAAGAACTAGAACTGATTCCTCGCCATTTTATTTTATGCGGTAGGTTTTCTAGCAATCTCCAAAACGAAAAGAACTTAGCGAAAATTAGGTGCCGGTTCCTCAGATAAATAATATCGACAGTTCCAGTGACCGGCTTGCAACCGGTTATCCCTTTTGACCGGGATAGGAATATCGACCATCTCTATATTGTAGAAAATAAAAACAGCTCCGTGTATCGCCATTGGGTGGAGGCGGGTAGTAAGCCGGGGAATTTCGCTAGGGTCGTCCGCCGAACCCAGTATAATTACTTTTATAATTATTATCACAAGACATTTTCTGTGCATCGCAGACTTACGCGCAATTGTATATTGTATGGACGGTGCGCCACTGCTCTAGCTAAGAGTGACACCGATAGCGGGGGTGCAAAGAAGTTGCTAAGAATGCCGCTACTATTGGATCCTTATTGGATCCACCCGCTGCCCGCCCGGGGAAGTGCTCTCGGAGAGGGCTCAACTAGAAATATGTCAAAGGACTCAAGGGGGTTTCAAATATGCCAATCTACGATACATCTACAAATACAAATATATGATCCTCGACAACGAATCCAGAGGTCGGGGGCTCAAATCCCGGCGCGCGTAAATTAATTTCTATTTCATTAATTTGTATTACGTCACAATTAACTGATATAAAATAATATATAGTATATTTCAGCACGTTCCAGAGTGACAGCTACTCTTAGTATCGCCCTGGTGAAAGGCTATTGGTGACCAGATCTGAATAGCCAGGTATTTCCCAACCTTTCTCTTGCCCATCCCCTTCACATTCCCTTGCTCATCTCCTATGCGAGCATGCGTGTACAAATTAGTTTGGTGTCGTGATCTTCACACGCAAGTGCTGGATATTTGCTATGCCGATGCTGAACACACAGCGCGGCTGACGGATGACGTTGGGATCGGAATTGATAAAGGCGCTGCAGACCTGCGGACCTGCAGCGCCTTTATCAATTATCACTGGAACCCAAATTATTGTCGCAAAAACAGGACCTAACCCGTAGAAATAAATAATTTGGCTTTGTATTAAAAAAAACCTCATCAAAAACTTTTTTTAGGACATGGTGTTTGAAAATGACTAAACCTCGAAGAGTTTATTTTAATATAAAAAAAAAACTTAAAATTCTAATATTGGCAGTATAGACCTTTTAATTAAGCTTAAGTTAACAATAAAAAATAAAAACTATAATAGGTTCAGTCTTTAGCTCAAACATGACATAAAATGTAAAATAAGTATATATATGCTTTTATTATTTAATCGAATTACTTTTCTTCAATATTATTTTTTTTTATATATTTAAGTAACTATCCATATTGTGTAACATTGATATAATTTCTATATATATGTAAACTTTTTTCTTTTTTGTAAATAAAAAAATAAAAAAAAAAATAAAAATAAAAAGTATTTAGCATGTATTATTTTTTTATTAGGAACTCTGTTTTTAAATGACATCCAAATCCAACAAAAAATAATTAGACTTGATCGTCGTATAATAATATTACGCAGCCGTGCAAGATCGAAACAATATATCGCAGGAACCTATTCGCGTATCTAGCGCAGATGACATATTATGTTGACACATGGCATAGCATGTTCACACGACGTGATCCACAATAACGGCAAGTTGTACCTTTGATAACCTACCTAGTAAATAATCAAATTCCGAGAATCGTTTCATAAAAAAATCTCAGAGGAATGGATAAGTATTCTGAAGGTAACTTTAACGTAAAGTTGTTTTCTAGCCATGTACTTGTACGAGATGTATACTCCATATGGGATGTGTGGGATCGCACTAGCGTTGTGACCGCTCCGTAAGAACTACGTCTAATGGCGGCAGTTCCCACTTCCTTTATTGTTCATTAAACAAATACTTCAATTGAAGTTAGATTATTGAACTTCAGAGCCTACAAAGAATACACTACACTGCGAAGATTTCATTTTAAAGAACTAGCAGTTCGTGAAGCTTTCACAAAACATTGAAGTTTTTCCCAACGCTAGATCGCCCTAATATTTGTGTTTTAAATTAGTACGTAGGTTATGGGTATTGCTACTCCCATAATGCATTCATTTAAACCAATTTGTATCGGACGCTTTGAGAGTCTCCACGACGCAGAGCCATACAGCCCCTCTGCAGCCTCACATCAGCACAGAGGGTGCCGCTCAAGTCACCTCACAAAGTGCTACAAAAGGCGCCTCAACAAGCTCCACACACGGCGCAGAGTACCGGTCTCCAGCATCTGACAATACGATGCAAGACCAATCACCACCTTTGCTGCCTCATCAACAACACGGCGCCAACACTGAGAGTCTGGGACCAGCGTGTCAGCTGTTCCAGCCTACTCAAACATCAAAAAGTGTCCTCCTCCCCCACTCAATAATCAGCCTCGCTTGTCTTACTCAAGCGTCACGCGCTTCAACCAACCTTCGCAGAAACCTGCCCCCACCCCTGCCATATGGCTTGCGCCTCACTTCTATGGGCAAACCTCTCATCAGGAACAAAGGCCTCCCAAAACTCCAGCCTTCAGCCAATAATACCGGCTGGAACGCCGACCTGAGTCCCCTCAGAGTGCAGAGCGCCTCCCCTACCCCGCTTCCCCTCTCCCGACCAGGGCTCGCGATCTTCAAACCTTCATCGAACAAGCCACGGCGCTTCAGTTCATCATCCAAAATGCCACCAAGGAGTTGAGCAAAATTCAGTCTTTCATAAATCAATTCAATGGATAGAATACGATCAAATAATTCAAACCTACAGACTGCTTACTGGAATGCCATCACGCAACCTAAGAATACCAAATTATAATGCATATATACGACAGAACTGCCAACAGAGGAGGTGGCACAGCAATTCTTGTAAAAAGTAATTTAGATCATTGTCTAGTTCATGCATTCTCTAGCGAAAATATTGAATCCACGGCGATTAAAATTAAAACCTCATCAGGGACTATTAAATTCATTTCTGTGTACTGTCCTCCAAAACGCAAATTGGTTCCTTCCGAACTAGACTAACTTCTAATAGAAAACGTTCCTAGTATAATAGCTGGGGACCTTAACGCCAAACACGACACCTGGCACAGCTGGTACAATAATAAAAAAGGTAGAGATCTTGCTAATTACGCTCTCACCAGATCGATTGCAATCGATGCTCCAGACATTCCTACGTTGCTTCACCATGCCGGGCAAGTCGACGTCATTGACATAGGACAAAGGGCACGAGCCACTTACAATCCCTACGAGCACTAAACGACCTAGCATCCGATCACAATTCCGTGCTTCTAACTCTAACAGGAGGTATGAACCCTCTGGTCCCGTCTAAGCCTTCCAGGGCTAAAATCAAATGGCCGAAACTCAACGACCTTTTAAATAAAAACGTAACAGTGGCAACCTCAATTCCGGACAAAGCTTGTCTCAACAACGCCATGACAAACCTCGTTAGTTCCATCAAATCTTGCATTAAAGAGGCTTCCGTAGAAACACCCAACGACCCTATTCTTACCAACCGTCCTCTTCCCAATCTCCTTCCCCTCCCCACTACCTTAAGCCTCATAACATACCCTATTAGGGGATGCCGTAGTCTCACTGGCTCTAGACGGTTGTGAGCAGTTAAGACTCTTGTGCGGTATTCATGTAAAAAAAAAAAAGAAGCAGATCAGGGCCTCTCTGTGTCGATTAAACAGAGCACCGTTATCGACTCGCGCGGCGTGACGTCAGCGGCCCGTGTAGATGCCGCCGCGCAGAGGGTAGAAGCCCTTATGGAAAACAAAACACGGCCCGGTGACGCTGCCACGGTACGAGATGAGAGCACCCTTCTTACAAAAGGGGGCTTTCTACCAAAAAATTAAAAGGATTACGTCCAAAAATGGACGACCAAGTGAAAAAAGATTGCGTCCAAAAATGGACGAACCGGCTACAACTCCGCCATAGCGACGAGTCTAGCCCACGAAGCTACCTGAGGGTTCAAAACAGTGTTGAACAGCTGCATACCTTTTGTGACAACCAAGCTAACGTGTTGCACAATCGTAACCTCAATGAAAAATCCCAGGAAGGTACGCATTCAACCTTCCTGGCAAGCAAGTTTAAAGTGGCATCAAAAAGCCCCTTTCCATTCCGCGCCTACAGCTGCAGGCAGCATTGATGGCCGCACATTTGGCAAACACAAACGAGCCAGACATGGAAATTTATTTTCCCTCTCTCTCCCTACATGAGAGGAGCCTGGGAGCGTTTCAACTCGTAAAAACGAGCATCACGGGAGGAAACCCTTCTCTCGGCCTCGCGAACAAGATGACCGCGCCGGAGACCCCCCCCCACAGAGGAGCGCCCACCGCCGCCTGAAAGGAAGGCCGCACAGGACGCCGCTGGACCAGGGAGCTCCGTCACGTCCGAAGATAGTTAGTGCCGACGGAACAGCACCTGGGTGAGTGTATCGGACGCTTTGAGTCTCCACTGGCTGCCGATTAGAAACAAAATAATAGAAATATTAATTAACCTAACGGAGCGCTGTATTTGCGCTCCACCCCTTCCCTAGTGCGACTACGTGAACTAGGCACCTCCCGTTGCGGGTGGACCCGTTCGCAGCTCTGTCTGCCACAGCGAGAGGTGTTTTTTTTATTATTTTTTTATTTGGAACATTTGATAGAGTGATAACATTACATACATACTGACAGATACAAAATAAAAGGTAGGTCATCAATCCATTTCCAAAATGTTCACATCATGTAATTAAAAATACACTGTATAACACTAATAAAATAATAAAATAAAATAAAAATAGAAAAATAAGGAAAACAACCGTTTATAAAAAGATTTATCAACACAAGTTCAAATTTAAGAAAAAAACATTAAAAAATTAAATTACCTTAAAAAGTTGTACATGTGTGTACTTTTTTTCTGTTTTATGTTTTAAGTAAAAATGGTATTTAAGATTTGATTAAACCTAAAAGGTGAGTTGAGAATATATCAATTTCGTTGATCATACCATGTTTTTTTGATTGTTAATTATTAATTTTATTAATTATTGATTATTAATTATTGATTGTTTATTGTTAATTAGAATAGCGGGAATCCAGCCGTTGGTACCACCAATAAAAGTACTAAGTCCTGACGACTGAATTCCCTTCTACATAGACGTATAATTATAAACTTTGTAACTATTAATTTTAGGTAGTTATAAGATAAATAATACCTTTCCACTACCAATATCACCCCCATAATTATTTACTAAATGTTTAATTGTGAGATTAATAAAAATGCTGGGAAGAAGTGGTTTAAATGAAGCGAGAGATCATAAGGAGAGCTGATGCTGAGATTTTTTTGGTTTTCCGCTACAAAAATGCTAGCGGAAAATATGAGCCCTCAAAGAGGTGATCTCATCTGAAACCGGGCGGTTTGTGCGCCCGAAACCCGGATCCAGCGGATGCTGGGCCGGATGTATAAATACGGCGCGCAAACCGGTCCAAACTAGAACACCGTCAGCATCCCGCCCAGCATCAACTCTCCTGACTCTTCTTCTCGTCTGGACATCTACAACTTCTTTGACTCTGCATTTCCCTGGACCATCGCCTTCTCCCGCCTTTGGATACATCGACTTGCTGCAAGAACCGTCTCAGGCCAACTCCCGCTGACTGACTAGAGGAAACTGGCCCCCTCAAAATTTGTAGTCAATGTGCTGACAAGACGTCTGGTACACAATTATTTACTTCAACACTATATTTTTGATCTACAAAATAATGAATGGCTAAACACCTCCTGAATTCATGAGAAAAATTGAAAACTTCCAGCACGAACGCAAACATGAGACGAGGAATAGGAACCAAATAAGGTAAATATTTTAGGAAAAAATTCAAAGGTCATTGATGTACGTAGCTATAAATATATTTGACGAATTACCAAATTATATTAAATTAGAAAGAAAAAAATAGTTAAGAAAACATTTAAGAATTGTGTAGGAACATGTGTGTTTTTTACCGCATTGTGAGAAGCGACAAATACGCATTGCCCAACTGACAATTCAGAAGAAGATTGACGGAAGACATACCAGAGGAGGACGCCGAGCCTCGTGGCCCTGAAGGGCAGGCTGAAGGTTGCGCCGATGATAGGCAACATCCAGTTAGAGAGGGCGCCAGAGAAAGAAGAAGGTCCCGGCACGCACCGCTAACGCGTTTCTAACTTTTTTCATTATCATCAACATTCTTATATTCAATGCTCGCTAGGTTTCACTGAATAATTCAATTGCATGATGACGAATTCTAAGTCCTTGATGTTCGTCAAAACTATATGGAGAACATCTAAAAAATCGATCACAATATAAACAACAACAGAACACATCACGCCGCTAATATATTTGGTTTTATTTGAAATTTTTAATCGAAGGGTTTGTTTTTCTGCCTGCAGTTTTTTGCTTACTCGACAGCATTATATTATTTAACATTTTTGTTGTTTGTGACACATTGTTTCTTAACTTGTGAAATTCTCTAATTATTTGAATTTACGGCAGATACTTTTGAAATCAGGCTGTAAAGTACCTACCAAAATATTAGCTGCAGTGAAACTTCAATACCGTTTGGTTTTTGTATTTTAATTTTCTTTGCCTGCCTTCTTACTGTGTGCAATATCTATCGACTATCGTTTGTCTTCAATACTAAAAAATATTGTTTCATGAGCTTATGCAAACACACAGGTGAGACACGTCGCGTAGCGAATGTATTTGATTCCTTAGAACGGGCAATCAGCCTAGCTAGAGCTAGGAACTTACATTGACCGAACAAAACATAGTAGCACTTGTATACATTAAACAATATTACAATTATAATAACAAATGTACTTACTGGTGTGTTCTTTTCTTAAAAGTTGTTTGTAACCATGTAATATAAAATAAATAAATAAAATCTTGTTGGCAAAATCTAATGTTTATCGAAGTCATCTTGTAAATATTCACAATAATTATAATCAAGTTCATTTTCTAACGTTGTATGAATGTAGTTCAGCCCGAGACCTTTCAATAGTAATATTTCCTAACGCTCGTTTTATAGATCGCCAGGGAGGCATCGGGGGAGGATACTATAATGTCAGAACCGAGCCGGAGAACAGTTTTGTTATTTTTTCAATTCTTCAACACCTATTTACTAATCACAGGAATAATCGTATCTCTATATATAAAAATGAATGTTTGTCTGTCTGTCTGTTTTCGATCTTCTCAAAAAATACTGGGCCGATCTCGCTTAAAATAACACATTTTCTTTTTATAAGTGACGGAAAGGTTTAGAGAGTAGTTTGAATTGAATCCAATATTTAAAACGCTTGCTAAAAAAAATAAAAAATAGTATGAAAAACATTGAACCCGCCACCATACATATACCGCTCTCTGACATATTACATATTCCACAGATGAAGGTTTGTTTGGGTAGAATATTTTCAAAATGGAAAACCCAATTAGGTACCTACTTAGGTTTTTTTTTTTTTAACTATTTTTTTTAATGAAATAATTTTTTAGAATAAAATAAACGTTTCAGATTGATGTTTCTTTGTTTATAGATAGTGATAGTTGTCAAAATGCATTACTTTTGATGTCCAATTAATTATGGCCCCAAAAGTAAAAGCTATTGGTCGATCTACAAGTCAAGCAAGGAAGATAAAGTGGACCGAAGGGAAAAAACACCGTTCTTCTGAGACAGGGCTTTAGAAGTCAGCAAAGGGAGGAAAGAATGAAATAATTTCAGCGATTGTTTGTGTTTTTTTTTTTTTCATTTTAATTCCGATTCGCAGTGGAAAATAAAGACGTTAGAATTCGAATCATAATTCATAATCGACGTTTGTCGTTCTGTATAAAATAATGTTAAGCAAACCACAAGCGCGTTTCAGTGGGACTCCTCATTCCCTTTCTAGGGCCTCATTATATAATTAAGCTACACAAATATACCCTGATTTCTCAAATATTGTCATAACATATTAAGTGAAATGGGACTAACGGCTTGAATAGACAGGAACATCATATTATGTTTTCGTATGATTTGATCGGTATACCACGCCGAGAATAATCTGTTAGAGGAAACGTAGGTACCTTTCGTAACATAACATCACTAGTACCTACCTACCTATAGTGGGTGGCCATCATTTGTGGTATTTTTTGCCACTTTCGAATTCGGATATTTTTTCAAGCAAATATGATGAGGCCAGTGCAATTTAAAGCTCATATTTTAATTTATAGATTATTGTGTAATATAGCGATGGGAAAAACTTCATAGATTTGTGAATGCTTCACGAACTGCTAGTTCTTTAAAATGAACCCTTCACGGTGAACAGTTCAATTGAAGTAACAGTTCAATCGCAGAATTCCGTCTTTCTTCATTATCTGGTATAATCGGGGGAGCATCATTTGTCTTTCTTCCCACCAAACTAGCGGATCTTCAGTAAGCGTGATCATTGATTCTTCGAGGTGATTCGCCGCTGTTGGTTGATCGTTGTGTTGCCAGTGTTTAGGAATTGGACCCGGGCGGGACGATTGAGATATTGGTGAAGTATCGTTTCGCTCTTCCCCTTCTTCTTCATTCTCAAATCAGAGGTTCCCAAACTGTTTTGTGCCGTAGACCACTTTTTCGGTTTTGTATAGACCCCCTGCTTTCCTAATATTGATTTTTTACAAATTTATCAATTATACATTTGTTTTTGAACCAGACACAGAGCTCTCACTTTGTTAGGGTTTACTGTACAGTGGAAATCTTTAAATTAAAATATATGTTAGGTTTTATAGTTACACATGTATTAATTAAAACGAAACAAAAATGCAAATCTAACATTTTTACATAAAATAAAAACAGATAAAATCAATGCTTTTAATGGGAAAAGTGAAAAAAAAATATGTCAAACATAAACCTTACTGCGTCCATGACGATTTGAAGAGATTGATGCGATTTGTCACTAAGATTTTTCGCAACTAAATGTTGTCGATGGATAACGCAGTGAATTGCAAACACCCAGGGTACATTTTGTTTTAAATTGCTTATAAAACTACGGTGGCACCCAAACATGGCAGGGCTCCATCTCCTGCCGCAGATATTATATTTGATAAAGGGATCGCTTTTTCCATGAAAACATCTCTCAAAACATTAAATATTGATTCGCCTTTAGTATCTGTAGTCTAAGTGCTCGCAAAGAGCAGTTCTTCATAGATTTGTTAGTCCATAACAAAATGAACATATGCCAATAGTAGTGCTTCATTACCAGGTAAAGTTGACTCGTCCAGTTGAATGGAGAAATGGGTCATTTACAGATAATTACACGAGAGGCATTCAACATCATAACTCATTTCATCGAGACGTCTTTGAACTGTGTTGTTGCTCAAAGGAATTCTTTTGAGCATATCGTAAGCAGGTTTGTGTAGAACAGTTTATAAGACCTCTTCAATAATAAGGGTGGCAAAATAAGCTGTTCGCCGATAGTATGCGGCTTTCCTGATTTTGCTATTAGCAGCGAGATATTGTAAGACGCTTGAGTTAACTTTTATTATTTTTTTTTAATAAAATTAATGCGTTGATGGAAACACAATATTTATTTAAAGTAAGAAACAGTACAAGTGAGTATTAAATATAATTTTCAAATAAAGAATCTAACAACAAACTAGACTCGTAGTCTCTTTAACTGGAGGTCGGAGATTAACATCTTGTGGGATGTTGCGGTCCCTTTTATAGGTGCTCGCGTTGCTGGAGTCGTGTGCAGGAGGTGAAGCGCTTTCACGTCCGGGTCCATTGAGGGTGACATTTTTTTGGGTGTTGTCGACACGGCTAGATAAGGTGGAGAGCCGGAAGCATGTTATCTTCGGGTCGGGGGCATTCTGTGGTAGGTAACACCCGCAAACCATTATCGTCTCTTTTAGAAGTCGAAGCGCACATACAATCCAACGTGGTTTGCAGTTTTTCTTTCAGTGTTTGAAAGTATTTCAAATCTTTACCTGATTTATCAGGGTGACACCTTCTCAGATGATCCTCCAGCTTGAATGGTTTCATAGCTTCATTGCTTAATACTTTGTTGCATAAAAGGCACATGGGCAGGTGTTTGTCCAACATTGATGGGATGAAGTCAAACTTCAAAAAATCAACGCTTTACTGCCTACATTTTTTAGTGTCATTTATATAAGGACAAAAATTAAGCTATTTAAATATGTTAAGACATAGCAATCAAAATTGTTTCCCGGTGTGAAACCATATTTTAATCTGCAGAGATCTTTTATATAGATTTGGTGGCATTCGATTTACATTATGGTAAAATAATCTATTCGTGGATTAATATAACCCAAAAAGCAGTAAAAATTACCACCGAGTATTTTAACAGATTTTAGTAGCACGTTTGAAGATTCGTATTTTTAAAGTATATACTAAAAATATAATATTAACAATAAGGTCAATCAGCATTCGTTATTATTAAAGCAAACGTCATGCAATCACACGTGTGTGAATTGATTATTAACAATATGTATTATGAACAATATTAAAATAGAAATATAAGAACAATATTATTAACACCATTATATAATATCCTTATCTCTCTATCTATACGGGCGAAAATATGTTTTGTTTTAGAAAGATACGTGCACTATTGCATCATTCTAAAATCCTAGTAAAGTCGTACCAACCTACCTCGGAACCAACGGCGTGAATGTAGTAATGTACCCATTCTAAAATCCTAGTAAAGTCGTACCAATATCAGCGAATTGATAATAAACCTACCTTGGAACCAACGGCGTGAATGTAATAATGTACCCAGTACCCATAGCCAGAAGAAGTATTCGCTCTGTCCTCATACTACTTTCTAATAGGCCAGAGTGAAAGGTCAAGAGTATTTCATTGTAATGGGTACAATTTGTTACAATGGGGGCAATAGGTACAATGAGTACAATAGGTACAATGGGTACAAAATATTACCAGGTATTTAATACCTACATAGGGACTGGTGACTAAGAACTGCGGACTGGTAACTGTGACAGCAGGACTGGCGGCGGTGGGCGAGGGGCGGGGACCCGTGGTTAATATCTATTAGCGGAAGGTTTAGGATACATTTTAAATTAGGTTACATAATATATCGCTGTGCCAGTTCAATACTATAGCATGCTTATTGTTGATTTTGATTCCTTACAACGTAAGGAATCAAAAAAACACTTGTAAGTAAAAAAAAATCACTTGTAATAGTATTGAACTAGCGCAGCGAAATGTTATCCACCGTTGGAGTAATAATAATTAAATTGATTATTTTTGATCTAATAAAATAATTACTTATTGGTCCAAATTAAAATACAAATAACATGAACGGAAAAAATTCATCCTTCTTATAGGTATATCATAAATGATCATATAATTTAAACTTACTGACTCTTCTTGTTCCTTATTATCTTATCTTGAGCCTTATTTTACTCATGTGGGTAGAAAAATACATTAACCTGACTTTTCCTAACGTTTGTACACGTCTTGTATTACCTAAGGAAAGAGTTTTCTATCAAAAACCCGAACTGCAAGGACTCACGAGTACATCCATTCCGCTAAAAAAATACATCAGGAAAAATACTCCCATTGTCCTGCTTACTCGTACAAATTACTATTAAAACAGCGAAAAATCAGTATTTCCAGTACCCAGTACTGGCTACGATATGTACCCATCGACGCTAGGACTCATGAGTACATTCATCCTGCTGACGAAATACTTGAAGAAAAGTATTCGCTTTGTCCTTCTTCCTCATATAATTTTTTAATGGGCCAGAGTGAATGGTCAGGAGTATTTCAAATACTGAAGTATTCGCTCTGTCCTTCTTCCTCATACAACGTTCTAATAGGCAGGCGAGAGTGAAAGGTCATGAGTACATTTTGTACCCAGGTATTTTCAGGATTTGTCACAAGTACAAAATACGGCGTAAATGTACCCATTACTTTTACTGGGTACAATAAATCCGGCTCATCTCTAGTCAGTTCCCGGCCATCTTGAGCAGTCGTAGGTCGTGTCCTTGACCTAATGACGTTTCGCTGTTGCATTGTCGAAACTAAATTGATTCCGCGATAATGGAGTCTGTTTCCAAGGCCAGGGAGAAATACCCCAAACGTTAACCACAGACGAAGTTTAAGATCGTTTCACATACGCGGCTTATAAATCCCCGTAGGTGTTTTACCTCTGTGTTCGTTATTAAATTGAATACTGGAATTAATTAAGGCTCTAAGTACCAAAAAAATAAAAACTGTTTTTTTTTTAAGAATCGTATTTTATTTCCATCATAAAATACGATTCTGTAAAAAAAAAGTTGTTAATTTTTTTGGCACTTAGAGCCTTAATTAACTCCAGTATTCAATTGACCACCATTGGAATTTAAATCTCCGATATGGTGGAATAAACCAGAGGGCCCCCCTCGTGCAGGGCGCAGTACGTCATCACCAGTAGAGCAGATACCGATAGGCTGATTTGCCCGATTTTCTGGCTTCACGCAGCGCAGTTGAGCTGACAGGACACGCAGTCCCCCGCGTCCGATGCCTTCGTGATGAAGTAACTTTAGTTTAATTAATTATCAATTTCTCGAGACATGGTCCACCGAATAAAATCTTTTCCTGATGGCGTAAATGCACCAAATATAGTATTCCTATGGGAAGTCAGTTACAGAGCATTATAAGGGTGTTTTCATTTAAATTACCTACTCCCTACTTTATTTAGGTTAATCTGTAATATTCTGGAGCGATAAAGAATATTCTCACTCAACTCATCATGATTCAAATTTCAGACACGATATCCCATTTCTACGGCTGAGCTAGTTGGGGTAACAACCCGCCTCCATGAAATTACTATTGTTATCCAAGTGTATATGTATGTATAACCGGTCGGTAGCTGAGTGGAGAACGCGTCGGATTCCCACCTGGGCGTCGTGCGTTCTATTCCTCTGCTGGCTAAGTCCTCCATCATTGCACAAGCAACATCGTTCGCTTTTTATGATGGCAGTAGGAGTTTTTCAAATATTGTCAGGTTATTCGTAACCCGGGAATGTTTGTCTTACTTTTTATTAAAAAAAAAAAAGTATAATTGTTTAAAATTATAGTGGGATACTATTACGCTAACAATAGGTTTATTTAAATATCCCCCCATTCGGTTTTGAAGTAACTATAGCTGGGACGATGATACTGTTGGATGAAGTACTTACAAAATTTCCAGTTTCTGTAAGAGCGATGTGAACTCCTTTCAGGGCTTGAGGTACAATTTGAATATTTCTTACTGTACACAGTTTGAAAGTTTGGTTAGCAATAGGGTGAATATTGCGTAAATGACGATTCACATTAAAGGCATTTCCCCCCTTTATGGATATGACTTTAGAACAAAAGTTGCATTTGGCCTGGTGAACCCCAAGTTCCTTAAAATAAGATCATATTTCACTTTTCTTTCTCGTTGAACGGCCAGCCATAATTTTAGGTAGAGATTGAAAGGTATGTATTGTAAGCTGAGATATTGAAAAAGTTCAACAAAATAATTCTTAAAAAAAACACAATTCAAAAACAACAAAACACTCGGAAAAACTAGTGTCATACAGACAAAACAACCAAATAAATCAAAAGCAACTGTCACGAGTAGGTGCGAGGGAACGAAGATCTAAAAAAATACTACGAACTACAATAAATTGATGTATTGAAGAAAAGAGCTATTGAACTACAATCGTGCGAACGAACGAAGAACTAAAATTGAAGTTTTCGAAGTAAACTACAAATGAATATATGAGCGGAACTACCAACTTAACCAGTTTCAATTGAAGTATTTGTTCAACAAACAATGAAGGAAGTTGGGACTGCCGCCAAAAGAAGTAGTTCTTTGAAGTAGTTCTTACGGAGCGGTCACAACGCTAGGTGTAATACAAATTAAACACAAAAATCAAAGCATTTCATACATATGTTATTAGATGGCATAAATAAATATAAAATTTATATGAATATTTGGTGAAACCGCCTTTAGTGGCAATCATGGCTTCAAAACGCCGAGACATGATTACAATTTATTTTCTTATGGTTTCTGGCAACTCTGAGTCGTGTTGCCAGATCTTGATAATCTTTTCCATAAGATATTGGCAGTTGGAACTTTCTTCCCGATTTTTCGTTTTGGGTTGCCTGGCCATGGACATGGCGGTACCTCCAGTTCGTTCTGTTTAAGGGCAATGCTTTTTGCTGTACGGCTAGGTGCCCCGGCCTGCAAGATTAGTTCCTTGACCAACTAGCTTGTCGTTTGGCGATCAGTACGATCAGGAAGAGGAGGTACAGGAGGGAACCTCCCTTCCGTGCCGTAATATTTTCCAATTATCGGGGATGCCGTAGATCCCCTGGCTCCGGGTGTTCGGCGACTCTTATGCGGTATCGCATAGACAATAGCAAAAAATCAATACATATTCAATTGTATCACAGTGGTAGATACTCTAAGTATTGCTTTGGTAAAAAACCACCATTCCGAATCGAAACGTTACTTGAAATGGCTTTAGCCGTGTGTGGTAGCCAGATCTGAATAGCCCTCCTCACTACATCCAGCCTCACAACATACCCCGTAGATATAAATGTGCGGAAGTCCTTTCTCCAACTCCAACCTGTTGTTGCGCTACCTGTCGGTATTCGTCCGGTTGTGGTCGAGGTAGTCTTGCTCACAAGGCCGGCCATACTAAATTAGCGCGTTGACCCGCTGTTCTCTATGACGATTTTGCTTGTCAAACTCGAGTATTTTGAATAATCTAAAATACGGAACCCACGGTGACATCAACTGGAATAATGAAGATCTAAAATAACAGTTCAGAGATATTATCGACTTTACAGTGATCTAAATAAAGCTTCGTATGACTTTCAATATGTGTCACTAACGCAGGGTTGCTTCTTGCGAGTTTTTACATACAGGCACACGCTGTGACCGTATGTCGTGTGTCGGCGTGTGGCGTACTTGTTGGTCGTTATATTTATTTTATTGTTTTATTTTTTTCGTGATGTGAAGCATATAACTTTGATTACTTAGCAATTTTCTTTTATAAAAAAAAAAATTAAAAACAATTTGCGACAGCCCTGGACATTTTGTGAAAAACATTGTTGCGTTTTTCAGGGTGAATGGCTGTACAAACGGCATACAGTGTACATAATTGGTATGACTTGAACATATGTTTTTAATATATTTAAAAATACATCATTTTGTTAGAATTTATTTTTGCCAAAAAATTTGCGGTCTGCCGGTACATCCACACCAAATACCTTCCGGCAGAGAAAGGGTTAATATATTCCGGATCTCTTCAATACACGCCGGAGGGTCATTGTGAAAATTAAAGCATCGCTTGAAAAAATAATGCTTTTTTCTTTACGAAAGATATATTTTAAAATAATGATTATTTTAGAAGAGTAGAAAAAAAAACGTACTTTTTAATTTGAATATGTTAATTATTAATGAAAATGAAACAATAACTTTGTATGTAACCACAGATTTAATTTTATTTTTTATGACCCACCGGTTTTGCTTAGCCTAAGCATCATCAAGGTACAAAATCAAACTAAACAAAAAATACAAAGTGTGTGGTTACATATACATACAGAGAGAGAACACAATATAGAATAAAATAAGAGAACCGTGAGAAAAAACCGAATAACATTTAAATTATAACAACGGAACAGAGAGAAAGAGCCAGATAATATGAAATGAAAGAGGCAAAACGTCAACTGATAAGGTGATTAAATAATAATGAGAACTTTTATGAGTTTCCAGGAAATATACCTAATATTAAACTAGTGGACAAATTTAACTGATTGTTAAGAATGTAGATATTAATTTTAATGGTTTTCTTTATTTCTAACGCTTCTAAATTATTTAATCTGTTGCCATAACCGTTTTTATGGAGAATATGAGCACCGGTGATTTTATTAAAGGTATGGTCTTTTTCAATAAGATGATTGGTGAATTCTGAAAAATCGAGGGTTATTTAAACATCTAAATTCTAATATGTTCTTTTATTCTAACATTGACAAACACAGTACAGTTTAAAACCGGCTTTCTTCAAACACAATTGTTTTGTTTTTATGATGCAAAGCGAAACAGATGGGCAAACTGTGAAAAGTGATGTACTAAATATTGTTAGTTAGTATGTACTAAATATTATTAGTAGTTTTGGTATTCATGGACTTTGGAAACCTTAAGGTTAATTGCGGTATTTTAAGCGGTCAATTTTCCCATCGCTAGTGAAAACATATTTCGTAGGAAGCGACGCGCCGTGCAGTGCAGCGCCGCTGACGCGCTACCTTAAACTTCACGGGACCGGGCGACCGCGGCAGATCCACTCCAGGCTACTCCTTTTCGCATTATGAATTTAATTCCTTCACGCGATCGTTTTTATGTGTTTTGATATTTAGAAAAGCCACATATTACCAATTTAATAAAAAAAACTTCAATTTATGTAGTTGAATACTGTAATATTTAACAACATTTTTATTTTATTTATTATATAGTTTTTGAACCCATAAAAACCTGTCCAAAGTTCATCAAGTAACGTGTTTTTTTTTAATATATTCATCGTTAATTAGACAATTTTTAAAAAAAGGTGGAATAGTTAAAAAAAATGCTCCATTACAATATAAATTTTTAATATTTTTTTTAAATTTGCAGTTGACCACAGAAGAAGAACATTTGAAAGTCGATTGACGATTAATTTAAAACAGCTCTTTTATAAAGAGTTATAAAGTTAAAAAAATAATATTATTTTAAATACTTGCTGGTATAAAATATACTCGTATATATATATATATTGAATGCGTATTTTATTGAAACTTTTTTTGAGGTGCTGTTGTGCATACAGGCGACTGTTAAAAAGCGCAAAAACATAAATAAAAAAAAACTTTAAAATCCCTCTTGTCATATTAATTAAGTAAAGCCGCCGGCTGTTTTATGTTATTACCGGCGCAGTTAAACATCACCAAAACAGCGATGCTACAAACGACTTTGTTTTTCCGAAATCAAAATCCCTACTTATTTTTTTAAATATAATTGCTTCCAGGAATCTTTATCAAGTTTATCACGGAATTTTACGGTCGTATAAATACGTAAAAACAATATTATCTGCTGTAGGGGAGAGGTGGCGTGAAGGGGCCGTTTTTTTCAATTTAAATTTAAAGAAAAATATGCTACCAACAAGAAATATACTTATTAAGCTAACATTTATAAATCAAAGTTTTTGTTTAATCTTTTCGAAATTCTGCTTTATTGGAGATTTTAAAAACTTAGAAATTTGGCCCTTCCATAGCCGGGTAGGTGGTACATATCAATAATGGGCCCCAAATTCAGTGAATCAATGAAACAGGTATTCATACAAGCTTATTTTATTTTTATGTGGTAAACAATCAAACATAATGGTTTTCTAAGTTAGGTGCGTAAGTATAGGGGATAGAGAAAAAAAATGGAAAAGAATGAATCGAATAACAAAAATAAAGAAGAAAAAAAAAGTTTAATTTCCTAGTGGCAATTCAGACAAAAAAAGTTTAATTTCCTAGTGGCAATTCAGACAAAAAAAAGTTTAATTTCCTAGTGGCAATTCAGACAAAAAAAGTTTAATTTCCTAGTGGCAATTCAGACAAAAAAAGTTTAATTTCCTAGTGGCAATTCAGACAAAAAAAGTTTAATTTCCTAGTGGCAATTCAGACAAAAAAAGTTTAATTTCCTAGTGGCAATTCAGACAAAAAAAGTTGTAAAGACTTTAACGCCACAGAATTCGTGGTCACATAAATTACATAATTATTTTATATTATCAGAATAAGCAAACACTTTGTGGATTGGCATGATTAATTAAATAAAAACACACGTTGTTTTGATCCACTTTATTTTTGTATAAGTCTACTAGTTTCGATTCTGCTGAATCTTCATCGGGACTTAAAAATAAACTCATGAAATAAGATAATATAATGGTGAAAATATATTTTTTAAATTAAAGTTATAGTCAAAAACATACTTTTTAAAGGCGAAAACTACGAACGAACGCATTTTCACGTTTTGTCTGGCAACTGTGAAATGACAGCAGATGATCTATGGCCAGTATATCTACTATAATAATAATAATACAAATTTAATCCAGAAGGTATGCAGGAGTAGTGCAATGCAATACCTTCCATAATTGATAGTAATAAATAGTTACAATAATAATAAAATACAAGTTGTGATACACACAATAATAATAATAAAAAATATATTTAAAAAAAAAAACATAAATTCTATAGAAAAATACAAATCTATGGTCAATACTGCCACTTCTTCCCTACTTTGAAGGATATCAGCGTCTGTTACCTTGTGAATGTTTTAATCACAGCATCTGTTATCCTTCGATAAACAAACTGTCGAATAGACAGGGTCTTGGGGAGGAATACTAGAGTACCGAGTTAAAAAATCATTTGTTGTATGATCGAGCCCAACAGAATTTCGGTCCAAACTGAAAACTTACCTTTTAAGACTCTCATATCCTTAAATTCATCAAAAGAATCTCAACATAATCTGTCTCTCAACGAATCACCTTTAGATATAGAAATTTAAACCAAAATCCTGTACTGTATGACAAATTCAGAAAGTCCATTTTTGTATTTCGCTCCCATGTCCTAAATCGGAAACAAAAATAAAAATAAAATTTAAATAGACGTATTTATATTTATATTTAAATCATAATTATAATTTTAAGTTAATAAGTGTGTCTATCTGATGGGACCTGCTAGGTAAATATGTTCCTGTATATTTTCTCATTTAAATTAGGAATTAATATCTAATAATGGAAAATAAGATCTGTATAACGCCCTTGAGGTGATTTTTCACAAAAACGGCGCTATACTCGTACAAATCATCCAAATATTATTATTATTACATTTTTAAGTATTCTATGCAAATAGATAATTGGACAACGTTGGTTTGAAGATTTATAAATCTGAGAAATGGCATCAAATCTTGAGATTAACAATTTCTTCATAATTTAACCAAATTAAAGGAAAAGATCTTGGTGCTCGTTCGTGGGAGTTTTATTTATTCATCAAAAATATGAAGCGCTTGTTGATTTTGTTCGAAGTTTGGTTTTTATTTTTTTGTACAATATGGAAAACAAACACAAGGATCTCGAGCCCCACACGTTGCGGGCTGTTGTAAAACCATAGATTATGGTTGCAGCCTAAGTCGCCGACTAACAATACCTTCGGAAGGTGAAACAGCTGTCACGTGAAATAATAACTAAATAGCGAACCTTTTTTAAAGGTTGTTTTTTTTATTTATTTATAAAATAGCTAAGAAAGAAAGTTTTTTCTTACGTGAATACCGCACAAGAGTCCCTACTGCTCGCAGCTATCCGGGGCCAGTGAGGCTGAACGAAGTGTGCAAGGGACGGAGGATGGGGAAGAGGAAGATTGGGCTATTCAGATCTGGTCACCAAACACGACTAAAGCATTTTTAAATTCTGAATGGTGGACTTTCACCAGGGCCATACTGAAAGTCTCTTGATATTAATTACGAGAAACGGAGACAAAACCACGAAGCAAAAATACTGCGTATATCGTCGCCGGAAAGGCAAAGGGCTGAGGCGCGTAAGTATACACCAGAGCACTTTAAAGTTTTTTTTTTTTACAATAAAATTCATAAGTTTTCTGTACCTGGTTGGATTTGGAAAAAAAGTTAACTCGGGTAACTTAATGCTCTCACAGAGTTACCTGAAGCGACAAAAAGCTAAAAAATGTTCCAAACTTGTGTGACTTGAGTCAAGCCTTTTCCCAAATAGTAAATATATTTTAGATGGCTGAAGGGCCACAGAAGTCTTCAGAGTCAAACGAAAGTCAGAGTATTTGATGCAAAAAACTGAACAAAACTGTATATTAAACTTATTTTTTACCAAAGTTGCCTTTCAAGCGATGATATGCTATTTAATCGACCGAATACATAATTTTGCTATGAATAATTTGCCGGAATTTCAGGTAGTACTGGAAATAAAGTTGTTTGCTTCTAATAAACTCCCATTGGATTTGGCGCATCTTATGCGAAAATAATAATGTGTTTGAAGATGTACTCGTGTTTCGTACACACCAAGGAACAATGGAATTGTTTGTCTTCTAAGAGATTATAGTCTTAGGCTTTTAGGATTTTTCAATTTGATGTTTTTTCGTCGAATTTGGAATAATATGACCCCAGCTTTTTTGAGTGTTGATCTTTATGAGATTGTACAACCAAAATACACGTTTTGACATAAAGCATGACAAGCAACAAAGTGCCTTTGAAATATTTTACCCGACGATTATTTTTATTCTATATTAATTTGAAATGTGCGTTCATATGGCTTACTTTTGCAAACCATTTTTAAAGTGGAACTTATATCTGTGTAGAGCATAGAGTTGGTAGAGTAGTATCTATCCAAGGCAGTGAAGTCAGTTTTTGACTTGTTTTTGATGATTTTAAACTGACTAGGCGCACCTGGGCGTGGCTAAGACTAAGGCTACGGTATTTATACATCCATTCATATCACATATCGACATAATGTTTTTGTTTATTCGTATAGCCACTTTTCACAGTATTTTTATCAACAAAAATATAGCATATAACCTAAAAAACCGTTTAGTTGTGTCAAGTTTAGTGGCATAATAAAAAATGTGGGCGGAGTCCCGCCGTGAACCAGGACCTTAAGATCATCCTTACAGTATATAGAAGCGGTCTATGAAATTTGTTGTCTCTTTCTCTCTCATGGTGTACGACGTAAAACCCCGGAGAAAGTGATTTATCGCAAGTTTGTGTAGGTTGGGTAAAAATAATTAGCTCTCCCTCCATATATTGTTACTTCAAGGTGTAGAGTAAGTAACATTTTAAAATTAGAACATTTTCTCAAAATCCAAATATTTAACTAGATTACATTGTTTAAAATCCTCGTGATTTTTCATGGGGGAGGCCCTCTGCACACGTAGATACTTAAAATAAACTGATCACGAACGCAAATCACTAACCAGTACGCCATGAGTTTGAACCTTTTAATTAAATGAGGCACGGCACACGACGCTACCGTCACTAAACAGTCATTAACGCTTTAGTAGCTAGTTGGTAGGAGACTCGACCTGACGACTCGTTTTTGACTTGAGTCTTGACTCTTGAGTCGCCTAGTTTTTTGTCCGATTGAATACATCAACGTTTATTGTTACATAATATTATCGCACATATTTATTTTATGTAAACGTTTTATAATTTTTATATCATTTCATTGTATATACTTCATTTTATAGTATTTTTTTATTCACGAAAATGAACGATCAATAAGTGAAAACAAAATTAGTGGGAGAAGTAGAAAAATATCCCGTTTTATTTAACTTCACCATCCTCGGACTGCGCAAGTCCAGATTATGAGGGGGTGCCCCGCGAGGCCCAACCACTTACTAAACCGATTCAAGAGCCGCAGCTCCGACTAAAGATATCCAACGTAGACGCAGCAGCCCACCCGTCAATCCAGACAAATCGGTCGCTTCTCTCAATCCCTTGGCCAGCCTGCACCCCACTTCTTCCTTCAGGCTCAGCGGCCCCCCAGTAGCCCGGCAACAAGCCAACAATTTCATCTCGAACGTCCCCCCGAGCGCCCAGAGTTCCCCTCAGAATGCCCCCCCGAGGGGATAATATTCAAACACTTATTGAAGTTTTAAAATGCTAGGCCCGTCCCACATAACCAGAAACAGGTAGAAATGATGACTCACCGTAAACTGCACGTAGTCCATGTTGCGCGTGAAGGTCGTACTGAGCTGGCTGTTGCCACTATCGTGGCCATAGTTCTCCTGGAGCTCTAGTTGTAGGCGAGTATCTATGTTCTGAAGGGACCTTCCCTGCTGGAGGGGTACGATAAAGGCTATGCAGGAGGTGCTGAAGGCGACCAGCATGAGGCTGCAGGTGACCTGGTGAGAAGACGTAACATTAGCGTGGTTCTGTGTCTATATCAACTGTTTCTAGTTAGGTACTCCCATTAAACAATATTATTCATTATTGTGGATTTATGATTTAAAAAAACCTTTATAACTTATTTCCACTTATTTATTTTTCACCTTGTAACGAGCATCTTTATACGGATACAATTTGAAGTGTATTTATGGTATATACCATTGATATCCGGAATAGACGCTATTGGCTCCATGTAATTTGTAACTTGTTTTATTGCTGATATTGGATATGATATTGGAGAATTTACAATTACATTCAAATTACCTTCGGGAGGGTTTATTACCTTCTGGGAAACGGGTTACATAGGGATGAGTTGAATGAATCTGTAGGTTTTAAAATAAAATATCTTTTGTTGTCAGCTTTATTTTTAACAGTTGGTTATTTCTGATTTTACTCTTTAATTTTCCCGTCTCGGTTGCTTAATGTATTTTATAGAACATTATACAGTACACATCGGGCTATTGTTTTTTTTGTAGATTTTTCCTTATATATCAACGACAGAATTTTTAGATTACATTCCCGGGTATTTTTATGTGTATGGCCTATTTAAAAAAAAAAAGAATACCGCACAAGAGTCCCAACTGCTCGCAACCGTTTGGAGCCAGTGAGACTACCTAATTGGAGTAGTTTGTGAGGCTGACAGTTGCGGAGGGGAGAAGGAGATGGACCAAACACGGCTAAAGCTATTCCAAGCAATGTTTCGATTCTGAACAGCGGTCTTTCACCAGAGCCAAATTTAGAGCATCTTCCACTCTGGAACGTGCCGCAAATAAACTTTATATTATTTTATGGAAATGAAATGTGAAATAACACATATTAATTAAATAAAATTTGTTTTTGATTTGAACCCGTGACCTCTGGATTTGTAGTCTCGTAGTCAAACGTCTCAGCCACTATTTTAAAAGGACCATATGTGAAACGATGTAATGCCTGCAAATTGTTAAATTTGTTAATTGTTGGGCATGTTATCATTTCAAGGCTTACGTCACTCTCGTGATTATTCAATATTATTATTTGCTTAATTTCCAATGATGCGCTTGGATATTGTTCATCCCACAAATAATTCCTATCGTATAATCCTGAACTAGCCAAAGCACTATTTACTAGAGATATAAAAAATAATTTCCAACAAAAACAAAACCTTATCTAAAGTTTAACCCATATACGTAAAGTCAGACCTATGTATTTCTTCTCGTATTATTTGTATTTTGACATAATGTTGGCCGACATTAGTTTAGGATCAACAATAGAAATAATGGAAATCGAAGTCAATATAATTTCAAAAAATACCTTTGCCTTACAGTTATGGCCATCGCCAAACCAACTAATATTTGAATTATTTGTATAGTGCCGTTTCTGTGAAAAATCTCAAGGGCGCTGTAACTAAAACTGTAACTAACACAAATTAATCTTTAGACATTAATATAATCCAAAAACTGCACTGCGCGGCACGGCGAACAGAAAAATGACGCGCAGCGACGCGCTAGTGCGGTTTGACCTTTATCCGTATCCATATGTTGAAGTATTATGATCATTACTTTATATTGCAGTACATACATTTTCTCTCCATTGCATAGCAAAATAATACACAATAATTGAAGTGGTGATATATTGAATCATGATTTTGCGTGTTGCTTTGTGAATTGTATTAGTTATTCTAATGTTAGAAGTTACTGGACAAGCGTCTAGCCTGTTGCTCACCAGGATCAGATGTCGAGTTCTCGTGTAGACCAGCAGAGGCAGCAGCAGCACCAGTGGGAGGGCGGAGGTGGCGGGCGGCACGTAGGCCACCCCCAGCAGGGTCCTCACCCTCCCCTTGCCCCCCTCCAGGATCTCTGACGCGTCCATCAGGCACAGGATGCCGGCGAAAACCTGGGGACAAGTGTTAAACCGTCAAACAATTTTAAATTCATTAAGTTAGCGAAATAACAAGTAGTGAAACAATGGTACTGACAATATAGTGAAGCAAGTTTTGAGGGACCACCTAATGATACTGTTCAATAATTCTCCAAAACAATACATCTATCAGAAGAGTCGGAAAAAAGATCACCACTTCATTAGTATTGTAAGTGAACAAAGAGTCATTTAGAATATCGATAAATTTGTTTACTGACAAACCCGGTATTTTAGGTGTTAGACTGAAATATGCGGGTTCAGTTCCTATCTCCGTTAGCAGGATAGGAGAACTAAATGAATATATTTCACTCATATACGAGTATATACTTTCCTTTATATATTTAATTTATCTATTCAGTATATAGTATTCCATTCACTGCACATTCAAAAACAAAATTCTACATAATCTCGGTCAACATAGACCTCTCCCTCTTTCATATAATAGGGAATACCGCACAAGAGTACCAACTGCTCCCGTCTAGAGCTAAATTGGGGTATGTTGTGAGGTCGAAGGTAGCGGGGAGGGGAAGAGGAAGGTAACTGGCTATATAGGTTTGGTCACCGAACACGGCTAAAGCCATTTCAAGCAATGTTGCGATTCTAAATGGTGGTCGTTCATCTTCATCACGTACGGGAGAGAAGGACGAAGACATTACAATAATAAATGCGGGGTGGCAGTTTAGGTATAAGTACCTACATGATGTTACAAACAAACAAAGAGATATGAGCAAAGTAGAGTTGTTACAGTTGTCACAGTTGTCACAGTTGTCACAGTTGTCACAGTTGTCACAGTTGCCACAGTTGAGTGAGCTTCACGTGCTTCAATGTGTTTTCAAGGCACAATCAAATTGAAATTGTATATCTCGTTAGGTATTGTGAGTTTTGTAGATCTTGATACGTTCTAGCGAAGAATTTTGCGCGTGTTTTGGTTGACGATGCAGTTTGTTAAATAATTCGTTCGATCTGGCGTTACGATCAATCAAGACAAATTTAAAGGCCCTGAACGCCAAAACAGCTTTCACTAAAAATGAAAAAAAAAACATATGACCTTAGTAATATTAAATTTAATAAAATTATTTGATTAAATTCTTGTATTTTTTTTAATAGAGTTCCACGTATTTAACACAAAAACCATGCATAAAAATAAAAATAAATTATAGGATGAACAAAAGAAACAAAAAAAGGAATCTTTAAGAATATTGTGTTAGAGGAACAAATGCTATGTAGAAGAGAACATATTCTTACATATAACAAAATAGGTTTGAACCACTTGTACGTATAACCGTAAATAGATTACCTACTTCTTGCCTACTACGCACACTCAGGTTATCCAAATAATTAGTATGTTTGGCGCTTAAGTCTAAAATGCAGAAATGTTGCATAAAAATCACCCGAAAATTAAAAGTCCCCGTTATATTGCCAAGCAAAAAAGTCAGGAACCGGTTCCAAAAATAACTTTTTTTATATGAATACCGCACAAGAGTCTCAATTGCTCCCAACCATCATGAGCTAGTGAGACTATGGCATCCCCAAATAGGGTATGTTGTGAGGCTGAATGTAGTGGGGAGGGGAAGGAGATTGGTAAGAGGGAGGTTGGGAAGTACCTGGCTATTCAGATCTGGTCACCAAAAACGGCCAAAGTCATTTCAAGCAACGTTTCGATTCTGAATAGTGGTCTTTCACCAAGGCGATACTTAGAGTATCTACCACTCTGGAACGTGCCGCAAATATACTTTTTTTTATGAATTAAATGTGTTATGACACATATTAATTAGATAAAAGTTATATTAAGTTTGCACGCCGGGTTTGAACCCGCGACCTTAGAAAATAATATGCCAAAAATAAGTAATACCCGCCCCTCGAATAAAAAGCCAAGCAATAATTTCGGAAACCGATTCCAAAAGCCCTGCGGTTCTTTTTGGCTCATGCTAGCACTACACGGTCGTCCAACCGTCCAAATCCGAATCCCACATCTCCGCTATCGACTTTTTTCTATTGCTATTAGTAACTAGTTCCAAAAGTAGTGACAGCTGATTTTAGATGTTACATCTCTAAGACTCGGCGATTCTGACGTATGACGAAAACCTTGTTATACGAAAATAAACTCTAAATATAGTTAGTTTACAGTTCATTCTCGTATGAATTCATAAAGTTGGATTTGTCCATTGTTCATTCGGGGAATTTTGTTTAATCAGAGGTTTTCTCAGGTTCCCTGGGGTCTGTTGGCATTGATATTTATTATTTCAAAGCTGTCAATTTCGCTGCATAATATTTTTTATAAACTGTTTAAAATACTTTACCGCCTTGTACCTTTAGGTGTTTTTGGGTTATATTAGTGTCTAAAGATCCATTTTTGTTAGTTACAGCGTCCTTAAGGTGATTTTCCACAAAAACGGTGCTATACAAATAATCCAAATATTAGTTGGTTTGGCGATGGCCATAACTGTAAAGCAAAGGTATTTTTTGAAATTATATTGACTTCGATTTCCATTATTTCTATTGTTGATCTTAAATTAATGTTAGCTAACATTATGTCAAAATACAAATAATACGAGAAGAAATGCATAGGTCTTACTTTACGTGCATAGATTAGACTTTAGATAGAGTTTTGTTTTTGTTGAAAATTATTTTTTTATATATCTAGTAAACAGTGTTTTGGCTAGTTCAGGATTGTATGATTGGAATCATCTGTTACAAAATTTAATTTCGCAAAGCAATTAGGAAATGTTTGATTATTTGTGTCAAATGAAAAAGGATGACAGAGTGTGGGTGGGCCGGGGGGTCGGAATTATATTGACCAAAGGTTTGCTTATTGTTTGCGAAAAAATAGAAGCGATGGCACTCTTGGAGGACATGGTACCTCTCATCGTTTCTTACTACTCCTACCTTGGAGTAAGAACATGCATGGAGGTGCCTTTGCGAAACAGTGCAGTCAGGGTGGTTGACTTTATACTGACTCGATAGAAAGACAGAAGGTTTGCCTAAATAGTGATGGAAGCTTTTTGTTGATTTTGTGTCTTTATATCATTCAAAATGTGAAAATTCTAAAGTACAATCAAAAATATTCAAAACTGTTGAAATGCCTCTGAAAAGTTATTTTTTATAATCTTTGTTTGGTCTTATTTGAACATTCACGCAGGTTGGGTAAAAATATTTAGCTCTCTCTCCATATATATTCTCACTCCAAGATGGCACTCTATGGTGTTTCAAAGCAAATTGCAAACAAGCTGTGTGACGGTTTATGCACCCAGTTTGGCGATTTAGAAAATAATGAATGTCTCTTTTGTGTACCTTTATGGACCCACGCTTTAACCTTTTAAGCGCTAAATAAAAATACCTAAGCAGTCGTCCCTGCGCGGATTTTTTTGTTTACGCATTTTGTTCGGATGTTATTTTTAGAACGACGTTTTTAGGAAAACAAAATCATTATCTGAATTATGAACTATCTTAAAATCATCCTCCAACGTCGAAGTATCTATAAACATTCACTTGTAGTCCAGTCGTTATATACATTTGGAAACGCAAATGAACCGACAAGGCTGATTTTCATATATTGGGTAGGGGGGGCTTAACTTGAAGTTTTCAACCAAGATTTCCTGGTAGCTTTTTCCGCCATCTTGAAAAAAGGGATACATTGTGTTTTTTGCGATTACTCGGTTCTCCGTCATGGTATAAAAATTGCAATTTTGCACTTTTTTGTTGCTTTTTTTACGTTCTACAATTTAGTTCATTTATTTTTCTCACCTACTGTTGATCGTTGTTGAGGTATCGAACGAAAAAATAAAAAATGAGAGATCAAAACTCGTTTTTTGCTGTTTTCTCCTTTCTCGTAATACATGTCGTGAAAAAAATAATTATCAAACTTGTGGAGCATTATAATACCTGCAAACGATTTATTTTTTTCAGACTAATAACGCCTTTTAGCGCGTCGTAAAGCGATTTCGTAGTTCGCGCGGTTGTATAAATATAAAATGATATATGGTTGTATACATTCCAACGGACGCGCTGTTGTACGCGCTCCTGCCTCACTGGCACATGTAGCGTGGTCACGCTTCTATCAACTAGCATTGTTATCAGCGCCGGATCCACCATACGTGCAAACTGTGCAAAAAACATAGGCGCCATCTCTGAAGGGGCGCCGTAAAAATAGAGATCTTATTTAAATTTACTTTACAAATATTCTCTAAATCATATCGAAAACGAAAAAAAAGGCGCACTCAGTACTTACTGCACAGGGCATCAGATGTTGTGGAACCGGCCCTGATTGATGTACCCAATTTCCATCGTTATGTATTCCAAACGAGCTCATATTTTCCTGCATTCGCGTGGCATTTCAAATATTAAACAATTTAAAAGAGATCTTAATCGAATAACATTTATCTTTTGAGGAAATACTAATCGATAAAATAGAAAAACGCAATTTAGTACCATCATTGTTTTTGTCACGCTAAATTCAATATATTTCCATTAAGAAATCGCTCATATTCAATACTATCGCCGAGATATCACAGAAATTAATAAATATTTATCCGGAAAGAATGCAAGGCTCGTGTGAGCGTAATGAATAGGATCAAGAAAAGTACGCCTAGATGGTTTGGGCATGTAGAGCGAATGAACGAAGAAGGAGTGTGAAAAGAATATTTATGATGCGAAAGTGAATGGAAGAAGAATTCGGGGACGCCCGAGAAAGACATGGCACGATTAATTAAATCAAATACTTGAAAAGGGTCATGTGAAGAGTCAGAATAACAGAAGAGTATGTATGAGACGATGTATGAATGTGAATGAAGCAAGGAGTGTGTGCCAAGACAGAGTTATATGGCAGTCCGTCCTCTCTGCCTGCCTCTGCGGGGAAACGGCGTGATGGTTAGTTAGTTATTTATTTACTATAGTTGATGGTTCAAGAAGGAAACAAATCAGTTTTTCATTCTTGAATTCATGTGCTTGCCACCACTTCCATTTTTTTTATCAGTGGAACTAAAAATGAATAATAATTTTGTAACTCCCGTTATGTTTTCCAATTTAATTCAGAAATCTGTTATTTTATTTTATTAACGCCTCAAGGCTTTTACATATAATACATTTTAGTTATATAAAGGAGTATAATAAATGAGAAGAAAATAACATTAAAGGAAGAGTTTCAAAAAAGTCTGTATGTAAAACGCAAGTAAATAAATATAGCGTAGGTTTTACAATTAGTTATAATATTATAGTATATTTCACAAAAGAGTGTAATGCGTATATACATAGCATAATAAATTTTAAAGACATTGGTAAGTTAAGTTTAAGTATGCTATTGCAGCGTAATGTAGTTACAATTAGTTATATTATTATAGAAGATTTTTTAAAAGAATATAGTAAATGGCATAATAACAACAACAAAAATGAATGATAACAACAATAGCATAACTGTAAAATTAGTAAGTAGGTACTATATAAATAGTAAGTAACAGCGCAATGGGTAATATTTTATTTTATTTTCACACAGTAATTATAACTATAAAAGGTACAAATAAAAAACAATAACTTTATAGTTATATTGAAAACCTTCAAATAAGCTAAATTTCAATTTGAAAACAGTGTTGTAACCTTAGAGTATATAGAGTGGTATCTCAGAGTAACAATATAAAGAGACCGTACTAATTTGTGACAAATCGTTGACAAACTCGCAAAATATAGCTCTCTCTTTATGCTCGGTTCTATAAGCATATGAGAAAAAGAGACAAACAATTGTTGAAACCAATACACGATTGGGGGCGGGCTAAATGCCATGTCTCCGTTATTTAATCTGCACAAACTTCACACACGTTTTGACTGTCAGGCGAACGGACTGTCAAAAGTACGTAAATAGTTAAAAACTTGAGTTATTTTTTGTGCAATATCTAGCAAAACATCATGGCCATATGTTCTATGCTTGGTTGCTTTAATCGAAGTACAAAGGGACCAAAAAAAAACAGTTTTCACACGTATGTACCATAAAAATCGTCTTTTTTAGTTTGATCTCAAATATTTAACATCCTAACCTACAAAACAACTAGTAACTTACACCAATATGTAATTAATCTTTGGACTTTTCGTTCCAATATAATAAACTTCCGTTTAAAATGAGTTTTAATGGATTTGTAATATTTTTAACTTAGAGATATATACGAGATGTCACATGAGAAACCATTAGAACGGGGAACTCCCTTTTCGTACGGCTTCTGAAAGTATCCCGGTCTCTTTCTTTCTCATGATACTAACGCTAAATTGTTGGCAAACAGATAAAGACAGAATAGTGTTTATCTCTTAGTTATCTTTACGATTTCGGTTGCCTCCCCAGATTCAGGGCTATGCCAAAATCGGAATATTATTATATATTTAATTATTTTTAGATTTCCAAAGGATGAAAAAAGGCGAGAAAAATGGATCCGTGCTACGAGAAGGCAAAATTGGACTCCTAAATACCATAGTACAATCTGCTCAGTCCATTTCCCAAGTAACCACTTCGACAAAACATTTGTAAAGATCCGTCTTAAGGATTTCGCGGTGCCTCAATATGATTCGATAGTACCTTCGGCAATACAAAAGGTTTTTATGGTCAATTTTTTTCACATCTTTGACCAGTTTTGACACCACCATTAAAATTTTTGGTGCAAAACAAATGAATTTATAATACATCGATTACCATTTTTTTATTCAATGACTATACCAATACTTATAAGAATAAAATTTTCAGATAAATGTAATGTGTAATGCGGAGATTTTTTTTTCTAGTTTCAAAATTTTTGGAGTATCTACGATTGGTGCAATTACAAATTCCAATCTAATTTCTTTTTCTTTGATTTAACAAATATGTTAATATGAATTCATACGTTTCATCTGGATTTGTATACCCTTAGCTTCTAGTTAATTGTTTTTTTTTAAATCTATTGATGTGCACATGCACTATTGTACCCATATCTGAACCTGTTCTCTGATGATTTATGATAACGATCATGCATTTAGATTGTTTTAATTTTGTATACATATTATATATTATTTTCTCCTTGTTAGTTAGTATTATTAGCTTAATTAATTAAGTATGAAGCACACTTAACGTGAAATATCACAAAACTGTGCTATATAAGTTCAATGTTATTATTATCTGCATTCGAAATTTCCTTACAAAATAACGCGGGACGGAAAACATCCCTACAATACTTAAAAGCGGTCTCATGTTTTGTGATTTTTTTTGTGTCTCTTTCTCTCTCATGGTGTACGACGTAAAAAACGCAGAGAAAGTGATTTATCGCAAATTTATATAGATAAAAAAAAATTGATCTCTCTCCATATATTCTTACTCCAAGGTTAAGAAAATGATTTAACATCTGTTATCACCGTACATTTTTTTTATTTAACTTTTGTTTGTAAACTATTTTGTTGATGGAGACTGAAGTTCATTTTATAATATTATGTATTATAAAATGTTCTGTACTAATAATTTAATTCGTTTATATTTTTATCTATAAATAAGATTTTAAAAATCTTATTGATTAATGTATCTTTGAATAAACAAAAGAATATACAACATTCATTCTTTTTAATGATTTACAACTACCTACTCACAACAAAATACCTAATTTACTTAATTTGTGACAACCCTGTTAGTGATTTAGGCCACACACCCTTTGGTCATTGCTTGGTCAAAAAGTAGCGACAAAATTTCGCAAAGTTAGGTCTCTATATATTGTTACTCTAAGAGTGGTATCTATCCAAGGCAGTGTAGTCAGTTTTTGATGATTTTTACCTGACTCGGCGGACCTGGGCGTGGCTAAGACTAAGGTTAGGGTATTTATACATCCATTCATAGCACATATCGACATAATGTTTTTGTTTATTCGTATAACCACTTTTTCTCAGTATTGTTATCAACAAAAATATGGCACATAACCTAAAAAATCCGTTTAGTTGTGTCTAGTTTAGTGGCATAATAAAAAATGTGGGCGGAGTCCCGCGGTGACCCAGGAGCCCAAGATCATTGTGACCGTACATAGAAGCTGTGTATTATATTTGTTGTCGCTTTCTCTCCTTAGAGTAACAATATAAAGAGACCGTACTAATTTGTGACAAATCGTTGACAAACTCGCAAAATATAGCTCTCTCTTTATGCTCGGTTCTATACGCATATGAGAAAAAGAGACAAACAATTGTTGAAACCAATACACGATTTGGGGCGTGCTAAATACCATGTCCGCGATATTTGATCTGTACGAGCTTCATTCACGTTTGGAGTGTCAGGCGAACGGACTGTCAAAAGTGCGTAAATAGTTAAAAACTTGAGTTATTTTTTGTCCGATATCTAGCAAAACATCATGGCCATATGTGCTATACTTGGTTGCTTCAATCGAAGTACAAAAGGACCAAAAACAAACAGTTTTCACACGTATGTACCATAAAAATCGTCTTTTTTAGTTAGATCTCAAATATTTAACATTCTAACCTACAAAACAACTAGTAACTTACACCAATATGTAATTAATCTTTGGACTATTCGTTCCAATATAATAAACTTCCGTTTGAAATGAGTTTTAGTGGATTCGTAATATTTTTAACTTAGATATATTTACTAGCTGTCACATAAGAAACCATTACAAGGGGGAATACCCATATTGTACGGCTTCTGAAAGTATCCCGGTCTCTTTCTTTCTCATGATACTAACGCTAAATTGTTGGCAAACAGATAAAGACAGAATAGTGTTTATCTCTTAGTTATATTTATAATTTCGGTTACGTCCCCAGATTCAGGGCTATGCCAAAATTGGAATATTATTATTTATTTTATTATTTTTAGATTTCCAAAGGATGAAAAAAGACGAGAAAAATTTAATTTCTTTTTCTTTGATTTAACAAATATGTTAATATGAATTCATACGTTTCATCTGGATTTTTATACCCTTAGCTTCTAGTTAATTGTTTTTTTTAAATCTATTGATGTGCACATGCACTATTGTACCCATTTCTGAACCTGTTCTCTGATGATTTATGATAACGATAAGCATCTAGATAGTTTTAATTTTGTATACATATTATATATTATTTTCTCCTTGTTAGTTAGAATTATTAGCTTAATTAATTAAGTATGAAGCGCACTTGACGTGAAATATCACAAAACTGTGCTATATAAGTTCACTGTTATTATTATCTGCATTCGAAATTTCCTTACAAAATAACGCGGGACGGAAAACATCCCTACAATACTTAAAAGCGGTGTCATGTTTTGTGAATTTTTTTTTGTGTCTCTTTCTCTCTCATGGTGTACGACGTAAAAACGCAGAGAAAGTGATTTATCGCAAATTTATATAGGTAAAAAAAAATTGATCTCTCTCCATATATTCTTACTCCAAGGTTAAGAAAATGATTTAACATCTGTTATCACCGTACATTTTTTTTATTTTACTTTTGTTTGTAAACTATTTTGTTGATGGAACTGAAGTTCATTTTATAATATGTATTATAAAATGTTCTGTACTAATAATTTAATTCGTTTATATTTTTATCTATAAATAAGATTTTAATAATCTTATTGATTAATGTATATTTGAATAAACAAAAAAATATACAACATTCATTCTTTTTAATGATTTACAACTACCTACTCACAACAAAATACCTAATTTACTTAATTTGTGACAACCCTGTTAGTGATTTTACTCCGAGTTTAGGCCACACCCTTTGGTCATTGCTTGGTCAAAAAGTCCGGACAAAATTTCTCAAAGTTAGGTCTCTAGGTTACTCTAAGATTGAACCATATTTATTACCTAGTCTATGCAGCCTTTGAATGGGCGGATTGTCAAAATAATTGTTTGTAGACGTAGAAACATAATTCAGGCCTGTCGTGTATCACGGGTAGGACTAGGTAATAAGGCTCGTTAGATCCGGGGGTTTAGATTAATATTAGTTTGTACTTGTTTCGGTCTTGAAATGGTACATCCAAATAGAAACCCATTTCCCCCCTTAATTCATTGGTATTTAAATTATATTTCCAAGAAGAAACATGTGATAATTATCCACCCGGTATTTTTTTTCAGAAACATCGAATCGTATTATTGGCGATACAATTAATTTACATGCATACATAAATCTGTATTTGGCGAGTAAAACTTCTTCAGTCAGTTTGGTTAAAACTTGATATTGGCACATGAAAAATATTGGTATTTTTAAAGTAGTCTAATTTGCAAGTTTATAATCTTGTTATAAGTGATTATATCTACTACATATTTTGTTGTTTTAGGTGTCTACAAAATTATCGAAATATACTCAAAGAAAGAGAAGCTGTTTTTACAGAAGGTGGTGCAGTTTTTGCATTTTGGCCAAATCTTGACATGGGAAGTTTTACCCGTCAACCATAAAATACCTAACTCCTTATAAAAAACTCACCCATAAAAGAAAGATTAAAATTCCTAACATCATTTTCCGTTTTACAAAAGGCATGTTTATTCACTCGTTGAACACTTATTTCACAACATTTATTTACATTATTTAAACACCACTTTTAAATTTCACTTTCTAAATCCACTGATTCTATGTGCCGTTTTAAGTTTTAACACAAGCGAACTAGCCAATACATCGGGAAAGGCGGGAAAGGCAATGCATTTTGGTCCATACTACAACACTTGTACATAAAAAAAAAATAGATAGCAAAGTTGCCAGTGTTAAAAATCCCGTAGCGGAATAAGTGAATTTTCGAGTTATCTATAAAAACTCTCGTAAACCTACGTGTTATGGTTAGAGCTTTTAATTTTTTTGCTAATGAACAATCACACCTTTTCTCCGCGGGGGTAGACAGAGAGAATAAACCCCCACACAACTTTCTCTTGACATACACTTTTGCGTCATTTACATTTATACTTTGTCAATTATGTTGCATACATACTTTTTTATTATTAAGACTCTTAATTTTACCTTACTCAAGTGTATGGTTCACTTGATTGTGTCATGACTTTCTTTAGCGTTCCCGTAGAGATATATACATCTATGTGTGTCCTCGACTTATTCTATTGTTCACTTTCCCGTAAAATACATTCTCCCGACACTCCTATCTTTGTCCATCTGCTCTACTTGTCCAAACCATCTATGATTCCTTTTCTAGACCTTTTTAACATGTCTATCTGTATATTATATTATTATGTCACATTGCCATATTCTGACTACACCATATATTTTTAAACTAACTAACTCACCAACCATCATGCCGTTTCCCCTCAGGAGTAGGCAGAGAGGATTGACTGCTATACAACTCTGTCTTGACACACACTCCTTGCTTCATTCACTGGAGCAGTGTTCCCGTCTTCGTTTCGTATCTACATTTCTACTAGAATCTATAGTAAATTCCGCCAAAACTGACTTTGATTTCCGCCAAATATTCCGCTAAATTTGAGCTCGAAACCAAGAACATTATTTTATAAAGTTTTTTTTTTATTAAATAAAAACAATTCACGAGACATAATACAACTGTTTTGTTACAAATAATTGAATTTTAATGTACACTTAAAGAATATATTTTTAAGTAAAATAAAATTTAAATAGTAAGATTGATTTTTTTTTCCTTTTTTTATTTCATATGGTCCTTAAAATCAAAATATTTATTAATTCTGCATACAAGACATCGGTAAAATTTACACTCGCGATAATCCTCACTATTCGAATCTGTTTTTCAATGTAATTTTCTAAAAAAATGTATTTGTGCGATTTTTTTGCCTGTACTGTGGTTTCCGGTTGTGGTTGGTCCGCCAAAGATCACAAAACTGTACTGAAGAAAAGAATCGGTTCCAGTTATATTTGATAGGGATGGTGATATCGGAAATCAAGTGTCACTGCGGTTCCAGTTACCGGTTATTTATGCAATTATTTTTTAACCGGTTTCTGGTGCCAGAATGGTTCCAAAAATTAAGTAATTAAGCCAAGTTTATCAATTATTAAAAATTATTTCATGGGGGAGGGTTGCTAACGATATTGACCATCTCTATTATCAACCGATTTTCATTTTCGCGGCATAGTTTCTACGGATGGTCGATATCGGAAATTGGGTTACCGGTAACTGGCGAGGAATTCCGTTATTTATCAAGTTATTTTTGGAACCGGTTCCTGGTGAAATTCCACGAAGAATATATATAAGTATATTTTTAATGTTTTGGTGTTTATGTAATCAAGTGAAGATTGAGAAGATTGAAGTGATGATTTTTTTAATTCCATGGGGGGGGATATTTTAAGACGGTAAGAATTGGAACCGGTCACTCGTTTCTCGCCAAATACTAGTTTTCAGGGAATTTCTCGCCAAATCAACCGCAACCGCACGCTTTAGGCGAAAAACATGGATAAATTAAAAGCAAAGGATATTCGCCATTTTTAATGCCACAAATAGGAACCGGTTCCTCGGAGAAATAATATCGACGGTTCCAGTGACCGGCTTGGAACCGGTTCCTTTTAACCGGGACAGGAGTATCGACCATCTCTATCATCTACTGTTGTTATTAGAATGGCGCCATATTTCTGACGTTTTCTGTACGTTCTCAGTTCTAAATATCAGTAATAAATAAAAATGGAAAAAAATATTAGAGCAGCAACGTCGTTATCGTGAGGAGAGTATCAAAATAAATTATGCATAAAAAGTGTTCGGTTATTAAAATGTAATTATGTTTAAGGTTATAAAGACTTATTTTTTTAAATGAAATTATCTTTTGCAGTTTCACGAGACGATTAATTCTGATCACTGGTTAAAGATGCTCCTGGATGAACGTATAGAATTTTTCATGTTTAATAAAATGCATGTATTTGGTACTATTAAATCTTTTGTCATTCTAATAAATAAAAAAAATTGTTTAGCAATACTCTGAAGGCACCATGCGTTTAAAGGAGTTTTATGAGGACAATGATGAATTACGTAAAGAAGAAGTGTCTGCGCTTTCGGGGCCTAACGAATTCCAAGAGTTCTACGGACGGTTAAAACGAATCAAAGAATTTTACTGTGAACATCCCAACGAGATGAGTACCCATTACATTGTCAAGAAGATTTTATTTTACAATTCCATAGGAGAAATTAAGCTTCTTTTGCCATTATTTTCAGATTAGTATTCCTATGTCTGTTGAATTTGAAGAATTACCCAAAATGAGGGAAAATCTTTCCGAAGACACAAGTGAGTAATTCATTTAAGACAATAATTAAATCTAAATTATTGTATTTAGAAGTCTTACAAATGCTAAAATGTTGCAAATATTCATTGCTGTTATGAAATATTATTTTAGATATTGTGGACTTTACTGATGAAGAAGGCTATGGAAAATACCTCAATCTGCATGAATCTTATGAGAAATACATTAATCTTAAAGGTATTGAGGTAAGTCATACTGTTTTATGTATTTATTTTGGCAATAATCATCCCAATATTAACCCATATACCACCATGCGCATACTAGTATGCGTACCTCTAACAGTACGCTTATGCATGTATACTTTATACATCATTGACGCTACAACACTTGCAGAGTCTTGGCCATCTCCAGTGCTTGTATCGTGCTGTTTCCCTCCAGTTCCTAACGTCTAAGAATGCCGTATTTGCCTCCAAGCACCGTCCAGCCATCTAAGCTTAGGCCTCCAAAACTCTTTGTCTTCCGGGTTTATTGTACAAAAACTTCTCCGGTGGTGGGGTTTTTATACATGTATAAGATTTTGAAAGAAAACATATGACTGGAAAAGCATTCTGTGCACGCTGTCATTTTTAACCTCAGAAATGCAGTGTTGAGACCCTCAAATACGAATCCAGAGGTTGCGAGTTCAAGGTCCATAGGATGCAATAAAATAAAAATTATATGTTATATCACATCTATATTTTAAATTAAATAATATGTATCCAACGTGTGACTGACGTCTTGCATGAGACAGACGGCATGAAAACGAGACAACAAAGGTACACAAATGGAGTATGCAACATTGTCCGGTCTCTTCTACAATGCCTGTAATCCAAAGTAAATACATTGTGTTGAATATATTCTAAGCCCAACTACAGACTTAGGCCATACAGGTATGCCACTGAAGACGCATACTAGAATATACACTCCAGAAGACTATATGCACGCAATGCAGACATGCAAACGCAAGAATACCTTAACGGGCAACCAAGTGGACACTTTGTATTTTATTTCCTATTATTTTCCTATTCCTAAATCATATTGTGAATAGAAAAATAACAACGTGTGTCAATAAAGTTTCTGAAATTCTCTTGCAGAAAGATAAACCTTTCTCCGTTTTATGAGATCTTCTTTTGAGGAAGCTTTTGTTGAAATTGACAAAAAACCTGAAAAGGGTCGTCGTACTGCCATGCTAACAATGGAAATGGCAATTCCTCTTTGTTCAAAGTCAAAAGACTTCAAATCTTTAGCTCTCATTCCAAAAGACGCACAGGATCTAAATAATAAAAATAATTTGTAATAACTCCATTGAAGATGGTGCTGAAGGATTTTCGGGCAGTCCAGATTTTGATATAGAGGGTGAAGAGGTTTCTTAAGAAATAGTTAGTAATGTTGATGGATGAAGATGTGACTTTGATACTTATTTGGCAATTTTTGTTTTTTCAGAACATTTTTGTTATTGTTTGTAGAACACTTGAATCTTATTTTACTGATATTTCTAATAAAAATTCACAAAATGTGTTTGCTTTTATTTCATATACCTTTTGTGTATAAAATATCGTTACCTCCTTGATAAAAAGATTCAATCCACAAAATAACATTTTGTTAAAAAGATCCTCGCCAATTTTGACGAATATCTCATTTTTCTCCATTTTAGTAAATTTGATGTATTACATATTGAATTAACACACAATCTTCTACTAAGTGACAAACATAAGGTCAATCATACATAATTACACATACTTTTTAAATTCAACTTTTCCTTCTCCTTTAACTGCTAACCTATTTCTAATTTCGTTGGTATCGAGATCAACCACCACATTCCGGTGAACGCTCGTGAGAGCGGGACCAGTAAGTCTGTTGTTTCCTATTTTATTTCTAAGGGAAGTCTTTAACCTTTTCAGGGTAGATCAATGGTTTCTAATGCAGTTGTGGGTTTTTCCATTGCGGACCAGTGATTGTGCCACTTGTGCCTCCATTATGTCGTCAATTTGCGTTTATTTTTACAAATATTACAGATTATTTAAATTATTATGCGTGTACTGCCATCTATTAATATTTTTTAAAACTATTTCCTAAAATATTACAGCAATTAAAAAAATGTGGAATATTTACTAAATGGTCAAACCGCACTAGCGCGTCAGCGGCACTGCACGGCGCGTCGTTTCACCACAAAATATATTTTCACTGTTTTGTGTGAAGCAAACCGCACCGGAGCGGCGCTGCACTGCGCGGCGCGGCAGAGTTGCCCCCGGGAGAATATTTTAACGCGCAGCGACGCTACACTTCATTGCGCGTCAGTCGCCACCGCCAGTCCGCTTTCGGTGTTTGATGTATTCACGCATGTTTTTTTTTTATACGCCAACAGGACTAATATTAGTGAGAGACAAAGAAATGGACGCTGCGCTCGAAGAGAAATTTATCGAATTGGTCAGCCATTACAGAGCGAGTACGACCTCAGCAATAAGCATTACATGAACCAACATAGAAAAAATAATATTTGGAAAGAAATTAGCGCTGAATTGGGTGTGACACAGTAAAAAAACTAGTTTTTTTAGTAGAATAAATAGTTAAGTGATTTTGGAAACAATTTTTATTTATTAGGTATCTATTCTTATTGACTTCGACAGCCTTTTCTGATAACATCCTTTTGCCATGGCAGAGATACCTGTGACTAAACAAAAATAATCCTTGAATCGGTCGTCATACTGTTATATAAGTCGTCCATATTGTTCAACAGTTAGAATGCAAATGATCGATATAATGACGCGTACTGCCGCGCTACTGCAGTGTAGTGCGGTTAGTCAGACAAGTGACGCGCAGCGACGCGCTAGTGCGGTTTGACCTTTATTGTAGTACACGTAGAATGGTCACACAATAATAATTCAACTATCTGTAATAATTAACAAATATTTCGATAGGTGGCAGTACTAATGGCTCGTCAAAGTATTTCTGTAATTTCTTATGAAATGTTTAAAATTTCAAATAGATGGCAGTATTAGTAAAACGATGACGCAGTATGAAAATCTGTAATATTTCACGAAATAGTTGACAAAAATACCGACAGAGAGCAGTACACGTGTAATAGCGATCAATTAAGCGATTTGAAATAGTTTATAAAAATACTGATAGATGGCAGTACACGTACAATGATAACATTATTAAATAATCTATTTTCTGAAAATATCGATAGATGAAAATACACGTCCAAATACCTACCTCCTAGAATTGCGACATAATCAAACTATCTGTATCTAGTTTCGATAGGTACATTATGAGTGGCACGTCAATCTAATTGTATGATTTAAAATAAATCTGTGGTAATTTCTTACGAAATAGAAGGTAAATGAAAATTCAAATAGATAGTAGTAGGTACGTACCTAGGTATATCGCTACCACATTTTGTCAAACAGATTTCATCATTACCGACATTTTATGAAACAAAATTAATATCATCTGTCACTCCTGACTTCTGTCATGTTCCCGTTTCTTGTTATCGAAATATAAAATAAATCCTTAAAATGTCTGCTATAATCATCGCCGATTGGGTTTCCCTTGACAAGGATACATATTACCGGTAAATAATATATTCGTTTGTTGTGGCAGTTGTATTACGCCCCATTTTTTCGTCAAGATATTTATTTTAGGACGATAATCCTCAATTGAAATAGTTAATCGGTCGTGTTATGCTTCCTCCTTTAGTTTTCCCATCAGAGAGCTGCTGTATCCACTCGTTGTGCTAACGAACTATGAAACAACGGAATCGTATTTAAAAGTACTTAATACTGTCCAAATGTTATGTTTTATTTGTTTATTTTGCAGGAAATTTGATCTGTACAGCATGAATTGGTCTATAGATAATGGATTGGATGCAATGGTAATCAGTGGAGCACCTTACGGAGGTCCAATAGCCCTAATTAGGGATAGAAGGCAGCTGGTTCGGGTTGTGGGACAATCCAAGCCTGTCGTACACATCTACAATTGTGCCGGCACTCACATGTCCAATATAGTGGTAAGTTATTACACTTCGGAAATCTTCCTCTCTAGTCACCACATCATGTCAGATGCTTGCTCTCAAGATCTATTGTTGAACTATAAGGTGCAATTTGAAACATCCCTCTTACATAGTAGTTTACATACCCACAGACCACTTTCTATCTGAATTTAATTTCTGTTGTTCACTTTACATAAGAAAACTTCCAGAAGAAATAAATGAAAAACGAAGCAACCAAAAGTAATATCCAAAACTAATGCCCGAAAAAACTGATTTTACAAAAAACCGGGAAAATCTCAAATATCAGAAGGGAAATCGCTACACGCCTCTGTTGGAAAGTATTTTCTATAATTCAAAGATCTAATCACTTTTTATCTGTGTATTTTCAGTGGAACAGTGGCATCCTGGTGCACATGGGCTGGTCTGATGGAGAACAGTTGCTCTGCATCCAGGAGAGCGGAGAAGTTCTGGTCTATGATATGTTTGGGGTCTACCATCACACCTTCAGTATGGGGCCAGAGGCCAGAGACACCAAGGTATGTGTAACACTATCATCACTAACTTATAGCTTTTCCCAAAACAGTTGAGAGACATTTCTCTTTTGTAGTTATTTCACATTACAAGTCCACTGACCAAATACATCGAAACCTTGTACAGGTACCACATTAAAATAAACTTACTTAGTATAACCTACAAGTATACAAAAATTATCTATCGTTGAACCCACACCGATGAAAATCGAATAAAAATGCAAAAGAAAACAAACAATGAATAATCATACCGGTAACAGATAAAGTTTGACAACTGAATGAATGGATCAATGGCCAATCATCGATGGATGACATCATCCACCATAAATCTGTGTTGACCAATTGGTCTGGCAAAAGCCCTCTACTGGATACGTCTAAAAATTTGACATCTCCATCTAATGCGAGTTGATGTAACATAATTTTTTCACTGGTATCCCCAGTGAAAAAAAATATTTTAAAAAGCAATGTTTGAAATTTTCTAATTCAAATTTTGAACAAATGTAGCCAATACGAGACAAGAATGTATGAAAACGTCTTTCATACGAATTTTCACTTCAATAATGATAATTTGCCAACCTCAAATTCCTAAATGTCTGGATATATGGAACACAGGATTAAGGTTTTTAGGAAAACAAATACAATCAAACTAATCCCATCAAGTAGATTAACCAATAAAAGATAACAAATATCCGGTTCCAAGAACCAAAATGTTGGATCAGCTTCAGAAGAATTTGGAAAACAGTGGACTGTAAAACAATAAAACTATACTACTTGATGGAAGTGTCTAATTATGGATGTGGATATATTATGGAATGAAGGAAGTAAGGAAACCAATTCACTCACCGATGAAGTTGATGTTTAAGTTCTTGATTATTCTTACACATTGTATTATTAACGAACACCACAACAAAAACACACTTAGTTTAATATTATTTGAAGAACAACAACAAAACAAACAACCAGAGGAGTCACCAACGAACGAACACGTTTTTTCACATCACTCTCTTCTGTTTCTTGATTGCTACTTGATTTCAAACTCGGTGTTGTTGAATACGGAAATCGAATATAGTGAAATGGTTGGATAAGGTAGAAACTGGATGAAAAGCAAAGAAGGTAAGAACCTGAAAAAGTATCTCTTTGAAAGCCAACACACTGTTACATTATTTTTTGGCAATAATGCCAATGAATTGACTTGAACTGATTTTTTTAGCGATACACACTTGCATGAATACTTGCATAGCAGGGTTGATCCATTATCAAAACTAGAACAAAAATAAATTGTAATTTAATTTAAACAAATTTCATATTGTTATTAAGTTCTGCTAGTTTTTAGTGACAACTGTTTCAGCGTTCAAGGCCATTATCTAACTGTCGGTAGGCCACATATAAAAGACTTATTAATATGAAAATTGATTTATTCTTAATTTAAAAAAATATTTATATGTGATTCTTAGTTTTTACCCAAATAAATAATTAAGCAGTAAACCAAAATCATAAAACCGAATTCTACTAATTTTACACAAAAACTATAAACAAACAGGATTAAATATTCTCTCTCCATTATCTCGTTTCTTATAATGGAACCAAATAATGTAGAATCTACAGTTGTTTTTCTATGCTTCACATTTTCTACTCGATACATTTTTACTACTGTAAACTTCGATATAGACAATTTAAATTACCAATTTAATCATATTGTCACCGGAAAGGCAAAAGGGTTAAACCACGATTTTGGGAAGTTTACACCAGAGCACTTTAAAGTTTTTTTTCTTTATTACAATAAAATTCATAAGACTTCAGTACCTGTTTGGATTATTTTTTTTTTTAATTACTCAGGTAACTTAATGCTCTCACTGAGTTACCTGAAGCGACAAAAAGCTAAAAAAGCTCCAAACTTGTGTCGCTTGAGTCAAGCTTCTCCCAAATGGTAAATATAATTTAAATGTCTGAAGGGTCACAAAAGTCTTCAGAATCAAACAATAGTCAGAGCATTCGATGCAGAAAAAAAAACTCCATATTTAACTCATTTTTGACCAAAGTGTCGCTTAAGCCCTTCTGCCTTTCCAGCGACGATATTACTATTTTAATTTGTGCTTCTGTTTTTCGGTTCCAGGTTTACAATGCCAAATTATTCTCAAGTCCTCACGGCACCGGGATAGCCATCATGACGGCTTCCAACAGAATGTTCCTGGTAAATAGTGTGGCTGAGCCGAAAGTAAGACAGCTGCCGGATATACCCAGTAAGTTTCTGTTACCCTTGCCAATCGTGACACTTATGAAACCATCAATACAATATTTAATCCTGCTTCTTTTGATTTGTATTGAGTAGTACATAATATACTGATGCCTCTTTGCAAAAAAACAGAGGGGACGAAGTATTTTGTATACATACATAATATTTTTTATAATGTTTCAACAGTTTTCATAAGATTTTATCACACATTTTAATTTCTATATTCTAGGAGCCTCTGAAAGACCAAATTGTTGGTGTGTTCTAAGCAGTACATCGCAAGTCAGCGGTCTACTCGTTTGCAGAGACAGAGACGTCTTTAAATGTCAGCTAGGAGAAACGCAACCAATCCTATTGGTAAGATAATAATTCCTTTGTCATATATCCCTGGTTTTAAACAGTGGATTCCTTTCCTCTTTCACTTCAACGCATACCTTGCATTTCTTTGTAAGCAATTTTGTAAAAAGAACTTCACATTGGAGTGAAGTGTCAATTTCCTTTGAAATACAAGGCTTATTGTACCTTAGGCTTCTTTTTAGGCAAATTTGAAAAGGAAACATTCCATTTGAGTGAAGTGTCAATTTCTTTTGAAATACCAAAAAAATTGGTATATAACTCTTTAGTTATGACATCTTCTTAGGTCGGGCTAACCTCTAGATATCGTAATAATTATAATAAATTATATATGATAAATCAAAATACGTTATTGGAAAATTTTATTAATTCTGTTTATTGTAAATAGAATAGTGTACAGTGCATAACTGGATTTTGTATTAAAACAACAAAAAAAACTGTTCTGTTTCCAGAGGGCAGACATGACCAATCCATTTACTGCCATTTTGAAAATCACAGCGTCCCAGAACGGCCGCCATGTAGCGCTTTTTACGGATGCGGGATGCGTGTGGATGGGCTCATCAGATTTGAAAACCAAATACTGTGAGATAGACACAGGATATCTAAAACAGCCAAAGCAAATTGTTTGGTAAGACTACATATTTTTTATAATGTTACAATACTGTTATATTCTAATTTAGGATTATTTTAGTAAATAACATTGCAAAATATGATGTAAACTCTCAACATTTTAAAAAAACTACCTTGTCGATCCCAATGAGTTATTTGTATAATAAGTATGTACAAATATATCACTTTCCATGACTATTATGATTTCAGTAGATTTAAATCCCTTTTGTATGTTCAATCCTCGGCAATCTGAGTCCTGGAGAATCATAGCATTACTTTTCTTCTAGTGCCCTCTCCTATCGGAGGTCAGATATCAGTGGGGAAACATGGGATAAGTTACAATACTTACAGCTTCTCACGATTATAAGTAAAAACAACTCAAATATTCTGATAGCTGGACTCGTGGATAATTAATAATTGGTTAAGTAGATGGCAGATAACAAAACAAAAGTCTGTAATGAATTGTTATTTTCTGCAGGTGTGGCACGGAGGCTGTGATCGGACACTGGGACAATGTGATGGTCATCATCAGCAAGTCAGGCGAAAGCGTGAGCTATTCATACGACTACCCCATACACCTCATTCCGGAGATGGACTGCGTCAGGATCATCTCAGGCCTGAACCACGAGCTGGTGCAAAAGGTGCCAGCCGTAGTGCAGAAGATCTTCAGGATCAACAGTACGGAGCCAGGGTCTTATTTGTTGGAGGCTTCTAAGCAGTTTCAGGTATTCAATCACATTCTTTTATTATATACTAATAGTTACTACCTGGCTTTGTCTGAGTTTCAACACTCTTTTATTCTTTAAATATTTCAAAGTTCCATAGCTCATGATGGAAATGAACTTGCAAAATGGAAATATTTAAAAATCATGATGTTTGTAAAGAGAGAGTACGAGAACAGCGTGCAAAGTTGTGAATAGTGAATACTCGGAGCAAGTGGATGACTTTGTGTATTTAGGAAGTATGTTTACGAGAGATGGAAAGGCTGATAACAATATTGAAAGAAGGGTGAATGTAGGAAACTCCATCAATGGAGGACTGAATGCTTGCCGCAAATAAAAAATTGTCCAAAGAACAAAGCTAGCAGTCCACAATGGAGTGCTTATACCAACCCTGATGTATGGCAGTGAGGCATGGAACTGATAGAGGAAGGATGAAAGCTGTGCTAATTTCATGACACCAGAACTCACTGTTTAAGAGTGTTTGCTGCTTCGGAAGATAGATTTTTGGTCTAGATATTGTGGGGTTGCCATCAAAAGTTATTATGAATTTGCATCATTTTTTAAGTTCTTTAACTTACTGGAAACGTGTTGCAATTAGGTTGTTAAAATTGTTTTATCCATCCCCTACAAATTGCTTGTGACACAATTCATTGTTACCCAATTTATTGAAAATTAGGTCTTACCTATTTAAGCTGCAACCCCATGAGCAGTCACTCCTTGTGACTGGACTAGTAATGAAGTAAAGCTATTCCCTTTAGAAGGTTTAAGTGAATCCAATTAAACCTTTGAATTTTTTGTTAATTGCATCTTTTGGTAATCTTGCTGTTCAGTCAAACATTCTCCTTCCTTTATTGACATTTACACTTTCTCCTTATGAAACTGCTTATTGGATATTGGGATTAAAAGCACTATTTTTACTTCAAAGCATTTTATATACCAACCCTGATCCCATTGCAATGAGCAAACATTTTCTTGCTTTCAGTGTTATCATATTAACATAAATAATGCATAAATGATGGTAAGTACTTGGGTACCTTAACTTTTTCTTCTTAACATCTTTATTTACAAACCCCTATAGAATATAAAAGCCACAATGACAAGTATGCTCCGCTTAATACACCAAGGTACCACCTAATAAATATGTTTCATTCTCAACTACAAAAGTGTTACTCGGTATGGTTTCAGAAACGTAGTCATAGAGCTGACGAATACATCTGCATCATCAAGAACCAGCTAGGCATAGCGGTGCAGCAATGCATCGACGCTGCAGCCTTTGAATTCGACCCGGAGATCCAGAAACTTTTGATACGAGCTGCGCAATTTGGAAAGGGCTTTGTCCCGGATCATAACCCGGAGCATTATGTGCACACGTGTCGCTGGCTGCGGGTGTTGAATGCGGTCAGGGACCCCAAAGTGGCAATACCGCTTACATACATTCAGTATCCTTTTAGTGCTAAAAGGCAATAGAACACAAATTCATAATCTCTCCAAATTGAATTATGTTTTATTCAAGCAGTTTTAACACGCTGTATGAATATGTAGAGATGGTCAATAGCCTGGTGAGTAGGATGCTTGATGGCAGTTGGACTTGCCATAACCGGTTTTAATCCTTATCAACACGTCTGTAAATGTTTAAAATACTTCCCAAGTGGGAAAACCCTACAATATGTGTGGTATCCCGATACGGTGGTTGAAGTACTGGACACCACACTTCATCAGGCGCCAGAGAGACACTCCCTGAAGCCAGGTTGTACAGTAACTGTAATCTTTTAAATGGTATTTTCCTTCAATTTACAAATCAGAGTGCAACACTTGGGGGAAAGAGTTCTTCTCGACAGACTTGTGTGGAGGAGGCTTCATTGCTTGGCCAAACACATCGCTACCTATCTGAGACTAACACAGGGCCATACGAGAGTACTGGCTCATTGGGCATGCTATAAGGTAAATATGTATTGACACACAGTTCATATCCTAGTAAGGAAACAATAAATGTATAGTACAAATATGTCTTGGAATATCTTTGGAATGGTGTGAGATAGAGGTATATTTTTACACATACAAATTTGGGTTCTCCTTTGAAAATTCTAGTTCATAACTCATTTTCCCTAAAAAGTGTACATATATACAACGTCTTGGCTTTGGGGTGATTTCTCACATAAACGGCGCTATTTTCCAAATTTTTCAAATGTTATTGGCTTTAAGCCATCGATGTATGAATATGTGTGTACATACCTGTTTCAATATTTCAGGTGACCCAACCGCACCTGGACAATGAAAGTGTTGCCAGAGAAATAGCTGACAAACTGCGCAATGTTCCGGGAGTATCGTACACTGATATTGCACTCAAGGCGGCTGATAAAGGACGACAACCACTGGCCATAAAGGTATATTAATTCTTACACCTGTACACATTTTCCTATAATGTTAGGTAGCCCGGTAGCCCATACTCTCGATCTGGTCGGTCTGATTAGACCCTCTCGGTTTACCAGTCTTGCACTTTCTGCTGCACCTGTTTGCACGAGATCTATGGTCTTGCACTTTCTGCTGCACCTGTTTGCACGAGATCTCTGGTCTTGCACTATCTGCAGAAGTGAGTACACGTCTTTAGAACTCTACTCCCACATTCACTCATCTGTCAAATGTTGTTTCCCGCTTTTACCAAATGACCAAAAACTGAGAAAGTATGGTACATAATTACTCTCAGCATCAATCTGGTGAATGACCATCATTCGGAATCGAAACAATGCTTGTAATGGCTTTAACTGTATCTAGTGATCAGATTTGAATAGCCAAGTACTTTCCCCTTCTCCTTTTCCTCCCCACTTCTTTCAGCATCACAAAATTCCCCAAATAGGGGATGCCATAGTCCCACTAGCTCTATACACACTACATTTTATGTTTAAACCTTTTGTGAATGGCTTTTTGCTGCTGTAAAATTAAATCTGCATTTTCTATATTTTTTATTGTTTCACCCTACAGCAGATTTCCAGTTAAAATATTTATTTTGCATAAATCGTACTAATAGGGGGCCGACGATAGAGAGATATCTAGGCCTCTGGACTTCTTCTCTAATTCTGTGTGCGCCATCTAGCCTTTCCACCATACAAGAGAATGAGCGCTCATAACTTCATATTTTAATATTTGTACTCATATTTCGCTATGAATTATTCTGATGTTATTTTAGATTTTGGAGTATGAACCTCTGGCCAGAAAGCAAGTCCCACTGCTCTTGAAGCTAGGGGAACAGAAGGCAGCCCTGCTGAAGGCCACACAGAGTGGGGACACTGACCTGGTCTATATAGTCTTACTGCATCTCAAAGAGAAAATGGGGTCTGCCGCATTTCAGGTACATATGATATTACTTACCGCCTACCTTGAACTTTATTGCCTACCTTGAACTTTATTTTTTTTGTTTGTTTGTCTGAAGCAGCAAAAAATCTTAAATGATTAGCTCTGGCATCATGAAATTTGCGCGGCTTTTTAACAGCTTGTTTCTATAATGTGCTATGGAGCTTTGAAATAGCTGTCAATAAATAAGAAAAAAAATATTTTATTTCAATAACAAAAAAAACTTTTGAAACTCAAACAAAATCAGGTAGTATATAAATGTGTACATACTACGAGGGTCATCCAAAAAGTAAGGTTACAAGGGCTCCTAAAGCTGGGGGATTTTTTTGTTTTCAAGTTGGCGCACCTGGCGTGCAGGGGGATCCTAGCGGTCACTTAGTTTGGTCCCACGTGTTTGTCGGCCATTTTGTTCAGTCGCAGTAAATTCTTCCGATGTAAGGGTTGTCACGCGCTCCCGCCAACTCCCATCCATGCGAGATCCGTTTTTTTACTTCTATCCATCGGAAGCTCGAGGAAGTTACTGCAATAGCCTAAAAAAACTCAGAAGAGCCATTCAAAACCGCAGAAGGGGAATGCTGACCCGGAGAGTCAGCCTCCTGCATGACAACGCCAGGCCCCCACCGCTGAAGTTTCACAAGAGCTGCTGACATCGTTTGGATGGGATATTGTCACCCACCTCCCATATTCACCCAACTTGACACCTTTGGACTGTCACCTTTTCACTAAACTGAAGGAGTTTTTGGTTGGGAAACGTTTTTCCAATAATCAGGAGGTCGAGGAAGTGGCTGAAAAAGTTGGCGGCAGAGGTCAACACACTGGTATAAAAAAACTGGTGCCCCGACTATAGAAGTGGCTCGATCTCGACGCCATAAATGTTGTAACCTTACTTTCTGGAGGACCCTTGCATTATGTAGTTGTTTCTCACCTATCGACTTAAATTTTATATTCTCGTATTACAATTCAGTCTTAAAATATGTTTTGTCACTACAGCTGGCAATACGCAGTTTCCCACTAGCCCAAAACCTGTACATGAAGTACTGCGGCGAACACAACAGAGAGGCCCTGCGTAAAGTCTACATTCAAGAGGATGACTTCCATGGGCAGGCCGCTACCTACATCAAAGATGCACTGGATCCTAAGGTAAAATATGTTTTGTCACTTCAGCTGGCAATACGCAGTTTCCTTTTAGCCCAGAACCTGTACATGAAGTACTGCGGCGAGCACAACAGAGAGGCCCTGCGTAAAGTCTACATTCAAGAGGATGACTTCCATGGGCAGGCCGCTACCTACATCAAAGATGCACTGGATCCTAAGGTAAAATTTTGTGTTAAACCATGTGCCTATATCCAATTGAACTGTGCATTTATTTATTTTTATTAAAAATCGTAATTATATATAAAATTACCTTCTATACTGTTGCAAAATTTTTTTACTAAACACCTATAACATGTTTTATGTAACAAATAATTTGTATTCTTATAGAATGCTGGTTCCATGGAAGCTTCATTGAATGCCAGTCGAGAGGCTTACAAAAAAGGGAAAAATGAATTGGGTAAGTTTTATGCAATACATATACGAGACATATTTCTTATGCCAACAAAATGTTCTAGTTCTAACACGTAATCTCGTTTCCTTCCTGTCTTCTTTTCCCTTCCTAAATGAGATGACTTTTAGTTTTTTTAAATGTACATACTACATATGTATTTGCTTTTATACAACTCTACTATCACGGTATCTAAATATATATGTATAGTGTGATTGGCTATGGTTTTTATATTGGACTTTCTTGGCATTTGCCTTATGATGGAGGTGCAATAAAAATCTTATCAAGGAGTTAATGGGCCGCCATTTGTTTCTAATTTGGGTTCACTAAACATTTTGCTTGTACATTTTTTTGTATTACGTACTTGCATTATCTATTATCTGGTTGTTTCGTCTGCATTGTGTTTCTAGTCTGAATTTTCTATTCAATCAAGGGAACCAAGCATCAACCGGTTTTTAGAGTTTTCACATCTTATTGCGTTAACAGTTCATGGTTCTTTTAATTGAAATATTAATTGCACATATTCTCTTCACATTACACTCTCGATTGTAATTGTTACATAGTTTCCACAAGACATTACTCCACCCTCCAACCAATGAAACAATTTGAATTTATTTTTGTTATAATCACAATATTTCCCTTTTCCTTCCATAAACTAGTTAGAAAGTATCTATCCCAATTTCACATATTTATATGATTTATTTGAAGGTGCTTCCATTTGTGAAGATATCAGGAAGCTAGCAAGGCAGCAGGCCAGCATGAGGGAGGCTCATGGGGCAGAATTCGTGGGCACATCTCTCCATGACACTCTGCACCAGCTACTCTTGAAGGGAGATCTGAAGCTCGCAGAGAAATTGAAGACTGAGTACAAAGTACCTGAAAGAAGGTATGAAATTTATATACATAGAAGTACCTACAAAATAATAACTGGCATGTAATCTACATAAGTAAGTTTGACCACTTCTCTGTGCACAATTTTGCATTATTTTTGTAAGAATAATGTTGTATATTTGACTGAAAGGGTAGAAAGGACATAGAAAAAATATCAAAATATGTTTTTACATAATAAGTAAAGTTTGGAGAACCTGACCATAAAACACAGTAAAACCATTTCAAGCAATGTTTTGTTAATCTATGCATAGAGTTAATCTATGTTAAGTTTGTAATCGATGCATATGTATACACTTCCGACAGTAATTTCCTTTCCAAACCTCACTAAGAAACAGTATTTTGTCTTCTTATTATTTTTAGCAAGGAAGAGATAACAACTGTTAATGTTTTAAAATTTAATATTCAAAACGTTTTCCAGTGTTTTTATTATCTTTTTTTCTATATATGTACATAAAATAAAAAGAAAACTAAAGACAAACTTTCACAGGTTATGAATAACCTGACAATATTTGAAAAAATCCTACTGCCATCATAGTAAGTGGAAGATGTTAATTCTGCAATGATGGAGTACTTAGCTAGCAGAGGAATTGAACCCGCAATGCCTGGGTGGGAATCCGACGCGTTCGTCCACTCAGCTACTAACCGGTTTTTGGTCTATTTTTCTTTTATGAAGTCGAACAAAAAGTTTGAAACATACTTTTTTGTATTGTGTTTGGGCCAACTCTGGGTGCCATACATATATGTACCTTTCAATAACACGATGAAGTAATTAAAAAGTTTTTTAAATGACTTATTGTTAGGTTTCTATTTTATAACTTATATTCATATAAATATGTAAATTATTTTATTTTTCCTTTTCAGATTTTGGTGGATAAGGATCACAACCCTGGCAGAACTCGGAGAATGGTCAGAGCTGGACAAGGTCTCCAAGACCAAGAAGTCCCCGATAGGGTATGAGCCATTCGTTGATGTGTGCCTGAAGCTAGGGGATAAAATACAGGCACAGAAGTACCTTCCCAGATGTAGGGAAGATATCAAAGTCAAATACTATGTTAAAGCTGAGTAAGTTTGTCATTTTTTTTAAATTATTATTATTAAAACACTTATTGTTTAATGTTGTATGATCTCAATCTGTAAAATACAACACAACAAATATCTATTCGACTGAGGGCATCGGGTTTCCAAATTATGTCTGTCTGGATTTGACATAATATTGAACACAAAATTTCAATCTGGGCAGATTTTTTAAATAATTATTTTTAAATCCTATATAAATGTCAAATCAAAGGAGTTCACGATTTATAAGGTGTGTAGGTATTGTTTTTAATTAATTCAATTACCAGTACTTAAATATATTTTCTTATGACGAGTACATTCTGAAAAAACATACCTATTGTAGCCATCAACCAAATACAGGTTATCTATTTGTCATTTATTGGGATTTCTTTAAAAATAAAAATTATGTTGCCTTTTTTTATGATTCAAATCTATAATTTATCTGTCGCTTTGACTACCCTTGTTTAGATACCATTTTCTCAAAATAAAAATATTTTTTTGAAAATGTAGGTATAATATTTAAGATCGTTTCCTTTATTTTTCAGATTTTACGAAGAAGCTGCAATTGTAGCTTTTGAACAGAAAGATGAGAGTGCCTTGCTGTTTGTCCAAAGTAAATGTCCGCTGAAAGAAACCTTAGTTCAATCCAAAATCGCTAATTTAGTTCAACAGCTGCAAACACGAAAGTAAAAGACTAGTCGCTAGATTCGTATCCGAAGACATTATGAAATGGTCTTTCAAAAATATAAAGTGGTGAATCGCTACTATATTTGAAGCCCCTTGAAAATGAAAGACGGGAGGCCCTCTTTCATTAAGTGCAATACACATGAATCTTAATCAGTTTTTCCTTTGAACCGGCAATGTATTGAAAAGGCAAAAGATCAGACAGATGCCATGTTCTCTTAATGTTGTCTCTAATTTTGCTATAACTTTAATATTTAGTGCCATTAATAAAATTGAGAGAGCTCTGTGATAGATATTATAAATTTATTTTAATATAAATTTTAGCATTTATTATAATCTTAACGGTTAAGCTTAAATATGTAATGTACCAAATAATGTGTTCCCTACTATGTACAATATATAATAAAATGTATAATCGAATTTATGGATCAAAATAAAAATAAGTATGTACATAATGTCAAAACATCGTTTTTTGTTTTAAATTTAATTTTGTAACCTAATCTTTGACTAAATATTCTATTACAGATAAAATAATCTAGAAATAGTATGGCGATCGTAGCTCATTTAAGTTATGTAGCCATCTAAAAATAAGATATCTATAAATAAATTACTGTTCCAATGTCTTATTTGACGAGTTAGTTGAGACATGTGTTGACAATACAGCGATTTGTTCTGCCAATCCAACTTGGCTAAAAGGAAGGGTGAAATAAAACCAAAATTTCTCTTGCAATCGTAATTTATCCAACCTTCAGCATTTTAAATTGAAGAAGTACACATTGGTCAATAGCTGACGGAGCAAACATTTACTCTTAATCAGTTCAAAGCAACACAAAATCAAAACAAAACATAACAACCATTTTCCAATCTCAACTCTCCAATACATTTTATATATGTACATAGTATTTTAGTCCCATATTCATACAAAAATTCAAACCTTCGGGACACTAAAAGCTAGGGTTAAATTAATGAGGACATTTATTTCATTTAACTTGTAATACAAGTAGAAATACGGGACTGTGGTCAAAGGTACGTAATTTGTGACTCAAATTTTAAAACATGACCTAAAATAACAATCGGTCAACTTTCAGAAGTAAACATTAAATTTCGCCCAATTTGTGCCCTACACACATAAATCAAGTGCCTTCATGACTAAGGGGGGCTAATAGATCATTTGGGATGGGAGGAAGTACATAGTAATAATCAAACAAACTTTGTGATTCAGAATGTCTCTTAGCCATAGAAGAATGCTGCTTATAGTGTTTAAATAAAATGTGTTTTTATTTGTAGTTGAGAAACCATTCATTTACAGTTTGGAAAATAACAGTTTATTTTGTGCAATCAATTACCAAATTTCAGTGACAATAAAATAAATTGAGTGATTATTCAACAATAAATTCATCAATCTTCACTATAAAGCAGAAATCTATTAATCTGAAGCATCAAAAATCTTGAAGAGCGAACTTTGGTGTCATAAAATTTGCACAGCCTTTTCTGTGTGGAATTTTTATGTCAATAAAACTTTTGTCAGCTTGCAAAGTCATTTCCATCATGAGATATGGAGTTTGTTCTATGTTTTATAACTGTTCAATAGGAAAAAAGGAGTATTAAAACTCGAGCGAAACTTAGTAGAAACTACTACAGTTGTTTGTTAAAAAAAAAAATTATGCAATAATTATTATCTGTTATTGGAGGTATATCAGAAAAATACATGTTTAAACTTATGTATTTTATGGGTTCATTGTGTATTGCTACGTAATTCACATGTCATTCTACGACAACATAAATATAAAATAGTATTTTTTTACTGAGGGCAAGTACGAGTATTTTTCAAAGCATAGTGCTGAAATTTATCTAAAAGTTAGTATATACTGTGGTTTGGAGTTATGTTGTAATATAGAATTTAGTTTGACCACGGCAAACTAATGATTACAAATGTTTTGATTTTAAAATCATTAAACAATTATTATAATGTCAAACAAGATAGACTATCTTGATGAAACGTGTCAGATATCATGATAAAACTTTAAATAAATTTCATGCAACGGTTAAATAGTTTGTGGTATGCAACAATCAGTTAAATCACAACATATTACAAAATGGAGATTCAAGTTTAAAATAAATATCTGAAGCAAACTTAACATAAACTTTTATGAACCCTAAGCTTTGTAGTACTGACCTAATCATTGAGCATAACTTGTGTTGAAAAGGGAATAAGTCGGTTACCCACTGTGAGTATCAAACTTATATGTCCGACTGCTAGCCGAGCATACTACCCACTGGGCTATTGGCGGGTGGCTAAACTGAATATTTCACGTCACAATGGAATAAATGTAATTTGGAATGAATTGAGTTCAATTTGACAAGTAAAATTATTAAAAATTCAACATATGTCATTTGATCTCGCTTGTTTATTTTAGACTAATACATTCATACATCTGAAGATGCCAGTAGTAAGGTTAAACTAGTCTGGTCAAAAATAAGTTTAAAACATTTTCGAAATTCCATCAGTTGACAAATTTCAAAAATTATATTCCTCATACATGTTATGATTAAACTGACTATTCCAGATTGTTTCCAAGAATGTAAAGCTGAATATTACGTACTTAACTCAAACTTCATAAAAGTTATGTTGACTGAGTTTCGCATAACACCCTTTGAATGATCAAAATACAATTATTATTTAATGAACAACAAAAATGGATAATAAGTTACACAATTCATAGATGGTTGCAATGGGAAAGAGACATTATTTTTTAAAATCAATAATATATGTTATGTTTAGTATAAATAATCGTCAATTTAGTATAAATATGGAGGGGAGTAAATATAATAATTAATGAACATCGATTTTGAAAAGTATGCATTCTTTAGTGAGGAGGACTAAGAAAAAACAAACTAAATAATAACAAATAGTGTTCAATTTATAATAATTAATATATCTTTTTTATTTTAACTGTTATTCTGTAAACATTTTTATATTTACATCATATTTTGTATTTGCACTCCTTTATATAGACGCTAATAAAAAATAAATAAAATTCTCAGTCAAATCGTACAATTTCAAATAAAACTGCACCCCAAGCATAATAATATGACATGAATTAGTATTTTTACAATACACAATCATTTTAAGACACATTTCAAGCACAAGGTAACAGTAGCCTATTGTGACCTTTTCAATTTTTGTATTTCTATGTCCTTCTATTAAATTAAATTACCAACATTGTGACATACGCGGCTATGCGTTAGCATTACATGCCTCAACATGTGCATTCTTCGATATGCATATATTGGGAATGTGGTGAAAAGGTTAGACTTTTTTACTGAAAAATCGCGAAAATTTATTAAAAAAGACAGCACGCACCTGCAAGGTGGTGATTGGCAAATTGGAGCTAATCATGTGATGAAATTAATGCAATTTGAAATAACATGCACGCATCGATAGTTGATAATATACAGGTAGCTGGAATTTCATGTGAAATATTAAAAGTTTAAAAATTCATATAACAATATCTGAACATGGAAGGAGTCTGAATTGTACTGGAAACGCAATAATCAGGAGATGGCCGTCTGACAAACATGTCCTGCAGCCCTTTGGGTGGAATATTCCATTATCTACCCTAGTTTGGGCATATGATTGCGCAATATCATTGTAGCATCGGTAATATCTGTTAACGGAGTCGATTTTAAAAATATTGTTTCTAATGGAAAAAATTGAGGAGGAATTTACGCATTGTTTGGTAGTTTCTCATCTGTGATAGAAGCAACAGTATGTGTGTAACTAATGTCTGTTATTTGTAAGTTGAACTGAACTCTTGAACAATAAAACAGATTCATATATAAATATAGCGTGATGCAATAACAATGTCTTCTCCGATGACCTTAATATTTCACATCAAGTACCGATCACCCGATATGTGTGTGATGGGAAAGAGTGAGGGACAGTGGGCGTTTATATATTACATAAATAAATATGTTTGTTATCTAAGAAAAAAATATATATTCAACAGACAATTTCTTGGATTGCATTAAATTTCACTACAACCTAGATGTCAAAAGTCTGCGTTCCGTGATTTTTCCTAATTATTAATGATATCAACATTTTTTTTCTAACTAGCACGACATCAATGTTTTAAAGCCAGGAAACAATCAACAGCCCTCTCTCCGCAGTCTTTTACAATTATTTTTTTCAATTTTTAACAAAATAATGATTAATTTATAATAATAAAGTATTGTAATATCATGTTATAGTTAGGTTTGCACAACACTTGACATGCATTATTTACACTTTAAAGGGAAGGTACAGATTGGGGTATGTTAAAGAAGAGGACCATTGACATGGGATAGACAAAATTATCTTTTACGCCACATCAAATAGTCTAGTAATTATATAAACCTAACGACTATTTCACCCATGCAGAGTGCAATACTACGAAAAGTAAATTAATCGATTTTCAGCTATGGCAAATGATGATGTATTGTAAATGCTGGTTATATTCATATATTGGCTATTGTCGAAGTCAAAGTCTAAAACATTAACTAATAATAAATGTACATATTCCCTCAGGATGAGAAATTTTATTTTCTATACCCTATCAATATCAAGCATAGCGCTCCTTTTTTCTATGAGTACATCTGTACTTGTTTCTTAATCATTTTCAAGTGAATTTATAAATAATGTCTTTTAGACGTGTTATTGAGACAAAGTGATGATTTATTTTTAGCGATGAAGAATTTAATCATTATTTGTTATAATTATTAGGAGTAAAGCAACATTTTGTATTGTATGTATTTCTCCTACTAGTAATTGAATTTCACTGTTTTTGACCTTTTTAACAAATAAAACGAATTGCTTTTTATATATAAAAAATAATTGATGATTATCGATAGAATAAAAATTTGTAAAATTTATAATTTCTTAAATATGTCATTTTTCCTACAGGTAAATGTTGCAAATAAATAGAAATCCGATTAATTTTGCAAAAAAATATTGGCAGAAATATAACCTTTGGGTGGCTAGAATATATGACCTTCGTAGTATTACAGCCTGTACAGTGCCGACTGGTGTTGATATATAAGTCAAGAAATGTACCAATGTCCTAATTCGGTATTGAAACAAACTAACATACACACATATAGTATTTTCATTTGTGAGTGGTGACATTTATCAGTGAGCTAAGTTACATGTCACATCTTATGCTTTAGCAGATGTTCAACTAGTTTATTTTAAAACATGCATTGAAAGAATTTATTCAGTTTTATTCATACACATCAAGTTTCCAGTTCATACACCATTTATAAATAAAGTGAAAGATTTATCTAACAACTTTATAGGTGATATATTTGTTCTAAGTCATTTTCAAAGATTTATTCATGGGCATACAAAAAACACTGGAAGACGATTGCTTTCTAGTAAAAACCAATTATTATAACCAATGTTTTTATGTTCATTAATAGATATTGATGTACAACAGAAAAATATTTGAATAAATTTATTGATGAAGACAGCGTGATGATTATTAAAAACACAGTTTAGCGACGAGCATAATTGAAATATCCAAATGATCGATTCAAATTTATTGAATGAATTAATAATCAATAAATAATATACCATTCTAAACCGTTTTTAATGTTCTAAACACAATTAAATAAATCAGTACAAACAAAAGTTAGAATAATTTAGAGATGTTTCAATTAAGTTCAAAATAATATGATACAACTTCATTTGGGGACAGTGTGATGTCTTTTAAAAAATATTAAAATGCTGTTTTTTTCTAATCGTTCAATTATTTTTTTCTCATCCAAGTGATTAATTTGAAAGATCATTCAATTGAAATTATTCAAAAACAGATAAATTGATCAGGCTCATTACTAATTCACTAAATTTTATTGTTCGTCCAAGATAAAGTATAAACGAAAGGTTAGGTTTCGCATGTCTAAATTAAACAAAACATAACACTGGGCTCTTCACCTTATATAATAAACGTTCTTACACAAATTTAGGTTTGAATAGCAGTCAAATTCATTGAAAGGCAACATTAGTCAAGATTCAATTGAAAAATATAGGGGCAAACAAACCTTAACTTATTTCCACTCTCACACTCAATCGTTAATAAAATTACATACATTTTTTTTCACCATTGCACAAAATAAAATTAATTTATAACATATTACAATTTTAATATAAAATCTTTGAAACATAACATAAAAAATGCATTTTGAAAACTTGTACCAATAAAAAAAAAAATTACAGGTGCAAAGTCCCGCTTTTGCCCGTTTACAGCGTCAATTACCTTTCTAAACTATAAAACCTGTGTTTTTTTTTTTAAATACTATTAGGATAGAAATATTTCACTTTCAAAACAAATGAGTAACTTGGGGATATAGAACACTAGATTTTTTTTAAATTCTTTTATTAAATAAAATTAAAATTTGCCATTATTAGCTCTATTTAGCGAGCTATTAGCTCTACCGTTGACTTAATTTTTAAATAAAAAAAATAACGACTAATAGGTATTAACTAATGCAATAACTTATGGCAATTCATTATTATTTGGTAAAACCCGGTTTAAAATAAAATTAACTGTTCTGCGCCTTAATAAAATTATATTTTTTTAAATTAAGTCAAACAAAAGAAAAAACTATATTTTAACGGTTAAATAATAATATTACTAAATAATTCATAAAATAATTAGTTTAGTGTTAGTTTTGAGCCATTATCCAATAAAATCATCTATGTTTTTAGTCAATCTATTCACACAATTCATGAGTATTTAAAAATCTATAATCATACAATAAGTTATTTTTATAAGTAATATTACAATCTATATTTAACACAACAAATCATTTAAAATTAATTAAAATAGCTAAAATCACAAAAATTCAAAACTCATTTATTCCTATGAATGTTTTTACTCTCAAATCAGTGCAAAGGTTAATAACATTGAAGAAATTTCTGTACAAAAAGATGATGTTTAAATGATAAATCTTCAGAACTGAGAACAGAAAAGCAAATAATGAAGGAGTGAACAGTCTATATAAAACCTAAATCACCAAGAAGTGACAAGGAAGAAGAATACTAACATAACCTGAACTCCACAAATAAAGTTAAGATTTATCTAAATTAGAATCATACATTTTTCAATACATTTTAGTTTTGCACAACAAAATGAATGAGTGCCTACTCTAATGGGTAATCAAAAGGAGCCTATGACAAAGTTAACACAATATAAATACAATTTATATTATTAACAGAAAATAAAAACAAATTTTAAAGCTTAGTCATGCGTTGGTGTGCGTAGCAAAAAGTACCTAGATATAATATTTTTTGTGGTTACATAATGTCAGCTCTCCTGTACCAAATATGACGCCATGCAAACACTAGCATAGTGACAGCCAATGGCAACTTTTCCTTAGGCTGTCACGCATTTAGACTATTAGTAATATAAGGCCTATCTATAATTTCTATATCGATGCATCCTTCACTAAGTTAATACATTTGAATGTCGAAGGAGGACGTTTGTGTAATTTAAACAATACTTAGATGTAGTTTTCAAAATATTTTTATACAACCAGTACAGAAAATGTATAGACTCAAGTCTATGGTTAATAATTATTTAAGCGTAATACATTTTTTCATAACAACACATTTTGTAATTCATGCTTTATACATACATATTAAGGGATAAGAAACAGTACCTTATAAGCAACAAAATAAAAAATATTTTAGAAAAGCAATAATTACCTGTACACTGGGATGGGTCGTTATCAAGAACAAAATAATAAAAGACTTATAGATTACTTCTACGCTCTACTGGTGGCAAATAAAAATGTGTATTATTGACAAGTTGCCATAAGTTGAATAGTTATGCCATTTTAAGATTGTCAATGCTGTTAGTAGCATTAAAATAAAATAAAAAAGCAAAAAAACGAATTTGACAAGAAGTTTCTTAACCCTCGAAAATTACAAACCTTGAATCATAGCAATAATAAATAGTGAAGAAAAATAAAACATGAAGCTATTAAATAGCTAGCTAAACTATTCACAATAAAACGGTCAAACATTGAGAGATCGGTTTTACAGTCAAAAATGTGTTTTATAGATCCAAAGTTCTTACATGTTTTTGAGTATTTTTTTATAGTCAAACAATAGAAGTCAACAATTTGACAAGCATTATAAAAACTGTACAAGCTCATATTGCATCTAATCCCCAAACAATCAAGCTTCCTTTAGAAGCTATTAGAAATGACCGTTTTCAGCTAATAATTGTATTCTTTGGCACTACTTACTTTGATATTTGGTGTTGGTCAAAAGTTTTTAGTTATTATATTATTACAGATAATCCCTTGTCTCAATGTTATGCTTGAAAACATACTTTTTCATAACATTGAATATTTCCAAGGTGCCTCTGTTATTATGTGTATTGTAAATGTTCACAGATTACAAATAAAGCATAGTGCTAAAATATCCTAATCTTTGAGATCACGCTGAAATACCAACCCACCAAGGTGCACAATTGGCAATCGTACTACAACCAATAATAAGATTTCATCATCGATGTACAATCAGAATATATGCATCTTGAGGTTAATTCTGTAACTCACAAAGAATTAAATAAATTATTGTGTTAGTTGTTTCCTCATTTCAGTGCATAATGTTTGGGAGAGTGAATCGGGGGTGCGTTTCATTTGATGGAGTAACCGTTGTCAAAGGAAAATTGATCTTCATCTTATCGTGAGGACTAGCCCTGGGAGAAGAGGCAGGAGTCAGGATTCCTAGACTGTTCGGAGATACGCTGCTGTCCGCGTAGACATGAGTATTTTGAGTAGACGGGCTTGTTTTAAATACAAATTGCTTTTGTTCCCCACTAATTAGAGTAGTTTCAGAGTCCATTTTGAGATGATGATGAACATTTGGATTTGTGATCTGAAGAGTTGTGATGTTTTGGCGTGGTAGCGTTAAGGTTGTGCTGGTGGAGGAAGAACCTTCCTTAGTCTGTTTGTTGCCAGCGTTCTCCAGAACGGCCCTGATGACCTTGTTGCCGTCGAAATGATTGGCGTCGATAACCTGCGTGACGTGACGAGAAGTGTTGATCTGGTTCTGGGAAGATTGAACCACGAGTCCTTGGAGGGCTTTGACCACGGGCAGGGACAGGGGCTTGGCCACCTGCGTATAGAGGGAGGGGGGTGTCAAGGCCAGCACTCTGGCAGGGGAGGCTGGGGAAGTAAAATGCTGACATACCGAGTGCGTCTTCAGACCCTGGGCCGACCGATAGCTTTTGCCACAGTGGCATTTGTATCCTTTCCTGATCCTAAAACATCCAATCAATACATTACAATGTGGTATATATATTAAACCCAAATAATTAACAATGATAACCAACTAATCTGAGATTTAATGTATTAAATAATAAATAAAAACATCTTTAAATAATGTAATATATGTACATAATTCTAATGCATAAACAAATAGTAGAAAAAAGAGAGTTTACCAAATGAAAGGTGAAATGGTTCTTGGAAAAGGGGTTTCATTTTTCTTTTACGGATGGGCTTGGGTTTGGCAAATATTCTTGAAGGTTTATGCAAAGGAAAACACACATTATTTCAGCAATCATTTCTAGGTACTCGTATGTTTTACGCTGGCCAATGTACCAAATAAGGCAACCTGATAACAGGGTATAGACAATTTAATTTATAGGCAATTTACCAACTAATAAAAAAATGTATGTTCAAGGAAAATAATTAAAATAAATAAAAACAGACGTCATGCTGATCAATATCTCCATACGAAAGGAGTACATATTATCAACACTCTATTCTATTCTTCTAAAAATTACTTCTAGACAGTGGTGATAGAATTTCATTCCTATTTTGTTGCAGATTTTTAACTATAAAATATCACCTTATAAGCAAACAGGAGCTTCTCAAAAAATAAAATACCTATTTAAATTTCTAAATAAAAAGAGAGATGTTTACATTAACATCATATAAGTTTGAAAAAATATTATCTTAATAAAAACAAAAAAAATACTCACTTTCCATCCTTCTTGTGGCCATTCTTAGAGTGATACTTGATGCCGTTGACATTCTTGTATCGCTTCTTGCAGCCGGGCACGGGGCAGGCGAAGGGTTTCTCTGCAGCCCCACTCCCTGAGTTCTGGGAGCTGCTGCCAGTCGGTGGGTTCATCCTGGAAAATCCCTAACCATATTATTATATTATTACTACGCAACTGCATCACGGTAAGACTCTGTTGCATTATTCATACTTATAATCTCAATACCCAACTACAATATTACCAACTGTCAAACAGATATGTAGATAGCGAATTTGTTATCATCGGAGCAATCTTTACCCTGCAGACTGCAGCCTCCAACAACTCTAACAGCCCGGAACACAAAACTTGGTTTGAATCAGGTAAATAGTGCCTACCTGTCTCTCGAGGTGACATTTCTTTCACGAAAACGGCACTATAGAAATTAACCAATTATTATTATTACCTGCTGCCATAGCGGAGTATGAACTCCGAACTGAACTCCTCCACGTTGGTCCAGGAGTCATTGCTGTCTTCAGACTGGCCACTGAGCATTTCCTCATCGTCAAATTCACTACCTGAGATGAAAAAGACTCTTAATGAATTCATTTCGAGTCTTTTATACAATTTATTATAAAAGTTAGTAGAATCTTGTTAGATTCATGTTGGATTGGTTTGTTTAACCCTACAATGGTCGCGCACCCAAATATGATTTATAAACACTGCTGATAGATCTATTGCAACCTCTCCCTCTTTCTCATAAATGACGCATATAATGGAAAGAAAGGTTACATCGGAGTTCTGTGGCAGGACCGTACCTGCACTCCATTTTATAAATGGTAATATTTTAAAACATATATTTATTGCATTATTGTGGTCAAAATTTTATATTCTATTATCTACCTAATAAAAAAAAAAAACAAATAATCCAACTAAGTACTCATAAAACTGTAAAAACACCTATATTTTTTTTAAATATTTTCTAGGAACCAGTTTGTGACTTAGGTCACATAATATCACTGTCTTCCAAAACAACATGTTGCTTGTAAAGCTGCCTAAGACCATCCGAATTCATCCGCACAGCAGAAAGAACCGCATCGGAAGGCTCGGCCGTCCACCCGTCCTTTACTTAGGCCATTTAGGCACTACTAGAAAGCTACGATCTTCTACGCGACCACTGCAAGGTTAACTGTATTTATCAATATTCAATGTTCCTTATAACAGCTGCTTGACGTAAACAAACCAATTCCCCAAACTTGACCATTATCATCGCAACAAAGCACCTCCCAGAATGTCAGTGCCTATAATAGCACAAAAAATCCACATTAATATAATATCAGTGAGACGTAAATAGCCAATATGTACTTTGTATATTTGATTTATTACAAATGAACATGTTCCTTTCACAAAATCACATGTTTTTTTATACATTAAAATATTATGTTATCCTATAAATAGTTCAGTTTATTTTTTAAATAATCTAAACTATTTTTTATTTAAGTTTTCTTTTGCCTGAACACGGACAACATATTTAAATATTTCAAATAGTTTTTGTGTCATTATAACACCATAACACTACTCAAAAAACATTACTCTTTTTCTTGATTTCCCTCAAGTTATGATATTAAGTCTCATCAAAATACATGAAATATGTTGTAAGTCTTAATATAAAGAGGATATAAATTGGATTCCATCAAAGTACATCAAACTCGGCTTGCACTGATTGCGACTTTTCCAAGAAATAATAAAAAACATTATTTTAGTCACACTCAGGAATCAAGAAATTAAAAATGTCACAGAATACTCTGATGAATAAACTAATGATTAAATAAAAATTGTAAGATTAATAGCAATAATGCTAAAATAATTCATGTGTTTTTAAATATCATGCTGATGTCAGACTCCACCCTGAGTTTCAGAGAAGAAACGGTGAAAGGTGTGTATTCAGCCACCGGCGAAGTTAAGTGTGTCAAGCTATACCAAAACAAAATGTTTTTTCTTCTTCTCAATTTTGTTTCAATTCAATCTTAGAAAACATTTCATATAAATAAATTTAAAAACAATAACTGAGACCATGAAAAGTGAAGTGAACTAACTAAAAAAATGTTTAAAAAAAAGTTATATTAGCTTTAACTCTACCAGCTTTTAACCTTATTTTTTTAATGAAACTACTAATATTTTCAATAAACATGGATGTTTGATACATAAAGAAACAGTTTTTTTTAGATAGTACTGATTACAGAAAAGCAATGAGTCATGTAAGCGATGAATATGAATCACTTCACCTCCCATGGGCTCCATTAATCATTTATTCTAGTTTGACTTCAGGACAACAGGATTACAATTTTTCTATCAGTCAATACTGCGGTTGAGCATCCAATATTATCAAAGTTTAGTCATGGTTTTCATACCAGTCGGTGTGCTGCTTCTAACGGATGGAGTCTTGACTATAGAGGCCAATTTGCGGCGAATGTCTGGAGCGATCACGGACCCCTCTTTGCGAGGCTCGTCTTCCAAGTAGAAACGGAGAACGTAACTCAGCGGCAGACATGATGGATTTGACTTTTCTTTGGCCTCTACAACTATTGGGTCATAGTCTAAAGAAATATAAAAATATACTTGTTTTAATGATTATTATAGAACCATGAACTTCAGCTAATGTTTAGGAACGGGACTTTTTGCAAGGAATTGAATTTATTTATTTCAGGGTACATCAATTGGAGGGAAGAATTGAACCCTGGTCTTTGCTGGACATGTGTTGTAGCCGAGAGAAAACGCAAGAGCTAACAGATTACACAGCAAATGTTTAAAAAATGCACAGACAAATTGATGGGCAAGAATATATTTGCCATGAATCATGATCACAAATCTGTGGAAAGGAAAATTGACATTTAAGATTTTTAACGAATTCAGGACTTTTTTCAGATTGAAAAGCAGAACCCTTTGGACTTTATTTGTAATAACCGCTGACTACACCAATGTCTTCATATTAAAGCATATTTTACTTGGAGGAACTAACTTATGTTAATATGGGAATTTCCATCACCTGAATCGGAAAATTTTCTTTGGAAAAATTATGTGCTTAGCAAAATTTAAAGAGACAAAAAATAGTAGGTGGTAAAACATGATTTAAAGACACACGAATTAATAATTTATTAATAATCTAATAGGAGATTATGTCAATATTATGATTTCTTTACCCATCTACCCTCGCATCAGCTGTGAAAATTTAAAGGGTTGTATTATGGTTTATTCGCCAAAAGTTGAATCATGAATTGTTAAGATTTTTAATTAGAAACATGTAACACACAGTCTAGAAATATTCTAATAGGAAAAATATCAAATTGAAAGTTCATTTATTATTTTGTACCCCTAGGAATCGAGGGTGGGTTGGAAGCTTGGTGGAAAACCATAACGGCATGCAATGAAACCAAACTTCAACCAAAACAAAAAATAGCTTAACCAAACATTTACCTATATGTGTATCTTCTATATGCTGTATTAAATCACCTAAACTGGGAAATGTTATGCCACAACCATTAAATTTACAGATGTTTATCATGAAGACGGCCATGTCTAGTGGCGTCGAGTCAAGTAACTCCTGCGATCATACTTATAAAAATTTACGTAATATTGTTTTTTTAAAAAACAATTTTCTGAGAACAACTTCAAGAAGCTATTTTGAACTATTATTTTTTGTTATTATCGTGATGCAACCGGTATGTACTGTAGACTTTTTATGGTAATTCTGGAAATATAATACAAGCGTACGCTTGACTTTTGTCATCACAAGGCTATAGTGGCGCCGCCAGATAAATCGATGGGGCTACAGAAACTCCAGAAAATTTAGGTGCCAAAAATATGAACTAAACAACGCCCTGACATTTCGACCAATCAGAGGCGAGATTTCGTTGTTCCGCTCTAGGTTCACTCGCAAATTGAACATTCCAAAGGCCGGTCTTCTCCTCCTCGCACAGTTCTTTGGTAAGTCGGCGAATTTCAGCGGCCTCAGAGTAATCTGCCATTATCAAGTGTTAATACAAATCATCTTTGCAGGTGAAGTGAATTCAAAATATATTTCAGGTTTTAAAAAAGTGTTAGTGTCATTATTTCAGTGCAATTGGAGTTTACTAGTGATATATTTAAAGGGGCAAAATTGTCCTATGACTTCTTGATCTTAAGTAGAATCAGCCATTTTCTATGTTTTAATCACAGTTCGTGACTAAATGAGCTATTCTTTATGTCAAATCCGTGAGATATTCGTTCAGCGATATCTAAAAGTTCTTAGTTGTTGTATAAATACATTTTCGCTGTCGGTCGTTACGTATACAAATTACGTAACGGGCCTCAGTCGGCTCCTGACAAAAATCGAATAGGTTGTTGAAGAACTTACTTTGTATTGTGAGATATAAATCCCTTCATTGATTTTCTTATTGTTTTCAGGTTTCTGAGACCAAACACAAAACCGACAAAATGTTCGCCGCCGCCAGATTCCTTACCCCAGTCGCCAGATCCGCAGTGAGTTGTTTTTATTCATTTAAAAAAATATTTTCGTTCTTATTTTCTACTCGACCCAAGGATTCAAATATATTGTTATGTAAGAAACGCAACGTCTGGTGTTTTTACATCTGCTATCTAACCAATCCCACCCTTTTATCAAGCCGTATCACCTGTCATAGTAGGTTAGGTAGACCTCCTTATGAATAATCGATTATTGTATATCTCATATCCCCAGGAATAGGAATCCGTCAATAAATGTCACTTTTATTTCTTCAAGTAACCTTTGACACTTCAGATCTTTTTCATTTTTGTGTACCTATTACATAATTTCACCTGTCAATTTTTTTCAAGTCTTTTCCGCTAGCCTACTTCCCGGTTTTTCAACAACAATTACCCACTTTCTCAACAATAGCTGGAAAACTTTAACCTTTTGACTGCATAATTGAACTTTTCTGTTTGTTTGCCCAAATTATTATTTCTTATAAATGCTACATACGATGGGTTTGGTACTATCATTGCATAACTGCAGTACCCCCGCCAGCAACTGATTTGAGGGGGAAAAATGTAAGTTTTATCAAAAATCTCATTACATCACCCGATTTTATATTGATCTGGTTTAGAATTCCATCCTTCTAACTTTCTTCAATATAATCATAACCAAGCTCGTACGACTTCTGCAATGAGGTTTTTAGGTTACTGCTCACATTTTTTAATTTTTTTTAATATTCAGACAGTATTATCAAATTATACTTGCATTTCTTGCTACAAAGAATTTGTCAGCAGATCTATTTTTTTTAACTACTGCCATTCTAAATAACTATAAGAATCTATTCTCTTACAAATCTCTTCTGTAGAATTCATTGATGGTTATGTAAGTTTACAAAATCAATCCAGACAGATTGAAAACAGGGATGGGCAACTACTAATTATATTTGTAGAATGTACGAATATATGGTTCTTTTTTGGCTTTTCGCTCCTCTGGAGTGCTCTAGCCAGTGTTACATAGAGGAAAATTCAATTACCTTTCAATTTTATTCCATTTAAACTAATATGCTGGCTGATAGTATATAATCAGATGTGACATAACCTACGATGGTGATCATGTCTAGTAATTCTTTCATAGAATCAATAATACATTAGATCAACATACTACATCAGTTGATCCTGGAGATATTTCGATTTTTCATAGACGGTATGACCTATTATGTATCATGTGTTTTAACCCTTGCAATAATTATCATTCTACAACTATTTTCACACCATATTCACACGACTGCCAGTAATTACCTACCCCAGATAAGTAAGTTTAAAAAAAAAATTAAGATGCTACACAAATTTTACAAACTTCTGTGACCGAGTGAGGATATATTATGTTTACTAGACAAGTTTTAAAAGTGGTATGTTCTGACACATGTGTTAACTATCATGGTTCCTTCCCCCTTGTAAGTTACGAGAGCCTAAATGGTTTTTTTTTTGAGATTAATGAATATCACAACACCTAGCAGACAGGCAGGACCAAAAAATACATGCAAGCATATTTTTCGGGACTATTTCCTGTCAATCGATTATTTATAATCTGACCAACTCCTGTCTATGAATTTGAATACATCGACCATTACACCACATACAGAATGTTGGTTTTTGTTCATCGATGCAGCTTGAAAATATTATGCCTGAACCAATAATCTTCACTTACAGTTTCACCCTTAAAAGGGTAGGGATAAAATCGTATATGTGGGAAGCTTGCGCATTTTACTGTATTATAAAGATATCTAATTTTTTTTTTTTTCTTAAGCTGCTGAACACCTGTGTGTCCGGCTATGTGCGCCCCCTTTCCGGGGCCATGTCCTCCCCGCTGGTGAGCCAGCAGTGGGCTGCCCCCTCCGCCAGCGTGTCCCCCATGGTGTCTCGCGCCCTGCAGACCTCCGCCCCCGTGCGGGACATCGACTCTGCCGCCAAATTCATCGGAGCTGGTGCCGCCACTGTCGGAGTAGCTGGATCAGGTATAGTCTTCCACCGATTGATTTTACCCGCAGATGCTGTCAACTCTCTGAGGATTTTGGCTACTACTTGATACAACAACCCTCTGGAGATGGAAATTAAATTTACTGAAGCGCTTAGTAACTATGGAAATATTATTTGTATTATTCCCATTTATGAAAGGTATTGCATTACACAACCCGAGCCAGACCTTGCCAGTTTTTAGTCACGGTGGATAAATGTGACCCGAAATGGACATGAATCTATGTATTGAGAGCCGAATCTCTGGTGTAATTCCTCTCATTTACCAGGTGCATACCTATTCAGGAATTGATAAATTTTATGAAATAATTGTGGCACAGTAGAATGATCACCCTGAAGAAGGTTCAGGTGGAGCTGAAACCGGTTGGTGTATGGCAATGTATCAGCAATAAAAGTGGTCTTAAAAGAAAGTTACTTTTATTTCTAATTTAAGAATGATGATTATTAAAAATGAGCAGGTGCTGCAAATATGTTTCTAATAATAACTGATTCAACCTGAAAATGATTGCTATCTTGCACATTATTTGATAGTCATTCGTTTACTGTTCTTCGTGATAACATATCGTCGTTGGAAAGGCAAATGGGCTTTTAAACCCACACCGCTAATCAGTTTTTTTCTGCATTGATTTCTGACTCGTTTTCTTTCTACTCTGCTGACTTGTAGGCCCTTCAGCCATCTAAAATATATTTTCAATCACTTTGTTGTTTGACATATTTAATGAAATGAAAATCCGTGGTCTGTGAAACAAAGTTATTGTTTCATTAAAATACATTTACCTTTTGGGAGGAGGCTTAACTTGCGACACAAGTTTGAGAAAAAAGCAAATCTATTTGAATACCCTTTCTACATCATGATTTATTTTAACAAAAGCAGTTTCATTGCAATTCAGTTCTACCACATATTTTAATCCTTTCCATTTCAAAATTATGTTTCAACCCTTTTCCAGTGCTCGCACTTTTAAAAATATAATAATATTTTATTCAGCTGAATTTGGTTTTTACTGAAAGGCTAAAAGCAGATGGGTTAACATTATTTGTGTAGTCCCAATGTAACACCCAACCTGCTTTCAAGTTCAGTTTCTTAACTGCAAACTCTTGCTTTGATACCCATTTTGCCGAATTGGGTTCTCCAAGCCACGGGCTCTACTCTTAAATAAACTAAATTTTTATAATTAAAAATAATGTTGGGGGGAATGTCTATAAGGTTACAAACTAGAGTAAAAATATTTTTTTAAGTTTTCTTGGAGTATTTTTCCCCACAGCTTCATGTTATGGTTTTATAAAACATTCTTATAATTTCTCACCGTGGAAACAATACTCCGCCAATCAAGGATCTTGTCTACAAATTCACAACATTGATCATCCAGGAATAGTTTTAACACCCCCATAGCTTGTTTATTTCTCTTAAACAAATAATTATAATCAAAGCAATGCGGGCAAAGAGACTTTCAAATTTCACTTTCGATTCATTGTTTTGTTGATAACCGATGAACGGAGTATGATTAGTTAATATTTGTCATGTGTTGTTTAGAAAGTGAACTAATGGTTGTGTGTATTCTAGGAATTGGTATTGGTATGGTGTTTGGAAGTCTCATCCTCGGCTACTCCCGCAACCCCTCCCTAAAACAGCAAATGTTCTCCTACGCCATCCTGGGGTTCGCCCTCTCCGAAGCCATGGGCTTGTTCTGCCTTATGATCGCTTTCCTCATGCTGTTTGCACTGTAACTTACCCAACCGACACCCCCGTTTAACTACCAACCTAACTAATATTATCCTTTTAAGTTTGCACTACTGTAAAATATGTTTAAATAATTTAACTGTAAAATTACATTTATTGGTGATGGAGGAATCAATTGAATTGTGTAAATAAACGTTTGCATGGAATCAAGACTAAAACGCATGTAAGTTTTATCTATCCCTTCCTATTATTGTTGAATTATTATTATTTGTTCCTTGCTTCTTCTTTCCTTATTTACTATTTTGTAATCGACGGGAACTAAGTGAGTGTGTGCGCGATATTAATGTCAGCATATTATTTCAGGTGCTGGTATCGGAACAGTGTTTGGATCCCTCATCATCGGTTATGCGAGGAACCCATCCCTCAAGCAGCAACTCTTCTCCTACGCCATTCTTGGGTTTGCCCTGTCAGAAGCCATGGGTCTGTTCTGTCTCATGATGGCCTTCCTCCTCCTGTTCGCTTTCTAAGTTGAGTGCGGAGGAAGTGGGGGGGGTGCATTGGCCGTGGAATGTTCATCCGGAACTGTTAGTGAAGTGCAGCCTGGCCGGGGCGAGTTATTGTTTAAACAAACCTTAATCTAATCACCGTTAATATCCAGAGAAGGCATCCTCTCGAGAGCAGCACGCGCCCGCCCTGCCACGCGAATTGTTAAACCTCCCGCTTGCGTTATTATTTCATGGTACCACTACCCGAGTGTTAAATATCTAAGAATCGTACCGTAGTAAACATAAAATCATGTTTCTTTCATTGGATGAGGCGAAGCGTGGTGTCATAATATGTTCGCAACGTAAAGTTAAATCCTTAAATACATGGCGAAAGGAGTATCTACTTGAAATCAATAGTAATCCAGTGATAAATATTTATAATTAAATATTGTTTTTGGCTTCCTACAATCAGTTTGCCATGTATTGAAAGATTGAAGCACACGCCACCTTTATCATGTTGAATATTATATACAATTTGGGAGGATTTCTTTTGAGAATGCATATTGTACAGCGTTAGGACTATTAAATAAAACACTCCAGTCAATGATTTTCTTCATTTACTGGACAATAATTTAAATCACTTGTATTCATTCCTCTTACCTAAATCTTTCATATTCATCCAAAGTTTAGGTAACTCAAACTGAAGAGAAAGCAAAACATAATGTATAATTATTAATATATTATAATAAAATAAGTATATTATTTATTGGTTTGGAGATAGTGTAGATCTGCATTGTATGAGAAAAAATCTTCATCCTTGTGTAGAATCAAAATAAAATAAGTGGCCAAACAAATGTCAATGCGGTGTACAAAAGACGTTCCAACGAGTACTGAGAATGCCTCTTGTGCTAATTTTAAAAACCAACATGCAATGGATTAGCAGTAGCATCACACGTAAGGATCATAGCACCGCCCATATAACGAATTTGCATTACATTTTCACGCGTCTCTGGACTCAACATAAAATGTTACACTGTCCCATAATATATCGACTGTTACGGTCAAAGACGTTACTGCACATTTTTTTGCAAGGAAATTAAGTCCAGTGCCCAGGCTGTTATTCTTGACACCTAATCGAATACTGAAATAGCGATTATTTGAAATGGTAACAGTAAAAAGTTCATAATGGCGCTGATCATCAAATATGTAACATTGGTTGAAACCACTAGGCCTAAGTTTTCTTGCAAAAAAATGTGTACTAACCCCTTTGACCTAAACACAGGATATAGTCATTAAGTCTGGATAAAAATTCCTTTGGCAGTGGAAAAATTAAATGCAGACCTAGATAGACATTTCAACAGACACCTACACATAAAAATGGTAAGTGAAATACAAATGTGGTGGATTTGTCTAGTCAGTAATGCCTGATACGCCTGCAGCTGGATAGCACAGTTGTTTATCATGAACGACACATGTAACTGAGAGGTTACAACGACAAGCTATTTTGTAGTTCCAAATGATATTCCCACTATTTTATGTTCTATTCTTACTGCCTTCTAGTCAGCACGTAGGGAATATGTTACTTCAAGGGTATAACCCTACTCTTAAGAGATGCCGGTAACTGGAGCCGCAGTGACACCCAATTTCGATCAAACTGTCAAAATTATTTCTCCCGCTAGCACTACACTAGCGTTGGGAAAAACTTCAATGTTTTATGAATGCTTCACGAATTGCTAGTTCTTTAAAATGAAACCTCCGCAGTGAACACTTCAATTGAAGTCAAACTTACAAAAAAGAGATTTGAATTTATCCCGTATTTGTTCAGTTCTTTTTGGAACCGGCTCCTTGATATTTTTTCGAAAAGTACTAGTCTGTAGAGATGTAAAAACGTAAAGAACTGGAACTGGTTCCTCGCCGAAAAAAACACGTACTAGTCAGTAGAGATTTGAAAATGAAAACACACGTTCCTTTAGATCGAAATACTTTGAAGTCGAACTTCAATTGAAGTACTTGAAATGAAGTACTTCTTTATAGGCTTTGAAGTTCAACTGAACTGCTTCAAATTGAAGTAGTTCTTTGTAATCTTACTTCCATTGAAGTATTTGTTCAATGAAATGAATGAAGTTTGAACTGCGCAAAATGAAATAGTACACACGGAGCGGCCATAACGCTAAAATGAACTACCAACTTCAATTGAAGTATTTGTTCAATGAACAATGAAGGAGTAGGAACTGCTCCCAAAACAAGTAGATGTTTCGGAGCGGTCACAACTTTGAGGGGTAGTTCGTGCGCTATGGCTTGAGTTCGGGGGAGTTGGCCCAGGATCGTTCTGGTGGCAGTAAACAACACCACATCAGGGATTTGAACGAGTTCGCTCAACTGCTAGCACTACACGACCGTCTAACTTGGAACCAGGAATCGGTTCCAAAAATAACTGGATAAATAGCCGGTTCTTTGCCAGTCACCGGTAACTGGAACCGCAGTGACTCCCGATTTCCGATATCAACCATCCCTACTATTTTTGACAGGTGAGCAGTGATGCCATGCCGCGAAAATAAAAATTGGTAGATTAGAGCTGATAAATTGGGTTGATTTGCGACAAAAATCGATAGATTGCCAGATATTTATAAGGGCTAGTTTTAATTTTTTTTTGCATTGCAACCAAGTGATTTTTATTTCACAGAAAAAGAGTTGCTACCGGTATTCTAGAGGAAAACGTTGCTTCTAATCGCTGTTATGCGGTTTAAGAAACGAAGGATAGGTGATTTCCCCATAATTATTATTTCATGAGAAACGAAATTTCAAGCATTTTCGATAGATTTTAGATATTTTAGCTGAAATTAGTAGATCTACCGACATTTATTACCTCTAGGAATGGTATCACTGCTTATGAGCAGTAATAAATTACTGATTCACTACAAAGATTGTCGGTAAAGAAACTTTCTATAAAAAAATAAAAGCTTCCTTATTTCCTGATAGGAAAGGGATGGTTGATATCTGATTTTGATTTTTTTCAAAAATTTTTTTTTAATGAAATAAAATTTTAAAATTAATGTTTCTTTGTTTAGAGATAAATCAAATATCAATACTAATATAAATGAGTATCAATATTTTCAACATGGAAAACACAATTAGGTATCTAATTAAGTTTTTTTTTATAATTTCTTAGAATGAAATAAAAACTTAAAATTGATGTTTCTTTTTTTATAGATAGTAATATTTGTCAAAATAAAATTTGTCATTATTTTTCGGGAAGAATGATAGGCAAGCCAATTTTGCAATGTGGCATTGCAAAGCATGCCGGGTACTCGCTAGTATTCAATAAAAATCCTTTTTTACAAAATTACACACCTAGACTTTGTTTATTATAAATAAATTTGAACTGAATGTCTGCTACTAAATCAATATACGACTACATTCTATCGAATGATGCAAGAAGCTCATGCTGGTAGTAAAAGTATGTCTCTGTGTCATATATATTGTTCAGTTAGTTTATCACCGGAGGCTGTTTACGACATGACGTGACGGATTCTCCGGTTACAGAGTCCAAGCATCTACATCTGCATTCAGCAGTAGCACGATCGTCTATCTATAGCTATAGGAATGAATATTATCTATTCCTCGAACTTGTTACGTTGGCTGACTGGTTTACTGTTTTGGAACTTTGATCCTTGACGTGTTGGATTCTAAATAACATTCATAGATTGTATTTATGGTGACACCTTTACTCACGTTAGGAATTAGTCTTTGATTAGTTCACTAGTTACCAGTTGGGAGGCCTGTCAAAAAACAGTCTTCTAAAACCGGTAACCACTATTTTAAATAATGCAAGATAACAAGTGGTGTTGACATCTTTATTAGGAACATTATTTTGTATTAAGAGGTTTTATTTGAAATTTACAAATATATCTCCTTTATGAATTTTATGAAGGCGTATTTTTGATGTGGTTTGTTATCATTCAAGATAATAATTATACATGGTTTTTTTTACCTATTTATAGAGAAACATATGATTTTGTACGACAAATAAAGCGTTTTAAGTTGTAAGCAAGTACTAGGCGTTACAGTAAAATACAATAAATCTGTACTAATTCTGTCAACTACAAATTTATGAAGAATCTACGTATTATGTACTACTTGGATAAAATGATATCTTTCCTAGAAATGAGATATTAAATTTTTTTTATTGAACCACTTCCTTATCAAGTGTCAAGGTTCATCTAAGATACTGATATAAACTTAGATTAAGTATTTTATGTCTATGGATATACTCGTACATGATTGATTACGAATACACGATTAATCAATTTTACTTGTGTTACTTTTTACTAGCGTTGAAGAGGGATAATTTCCTGAATACTGTACTTCAGCACTTTTATCACGCGAGCAACGATTTGAATACCCATTAGCATCGATATGTGATCTAATGAAAACATCCAAATAATTTTTCTTGAAATTGCCTGTATAATTTTGAAATACTATATTTTATCCTCTTTCCATCATATTTGAACAAAATCAACTTTGCTTCAGCTCAGTTGGTGTAAAAGTAAATCCCGATTACTGGTCCTGTCCAAATTAAACATTCATGTGTTGGAGAATTCAGAATACGATACGATACGATATAAATGGAATCAAAACAACGGCAAGGCTGGGTACCAAACCTATGTAAGCTTGTAGATTCTTAATTTTATAAGTAAAAATGTATGTTAACAATTAATTTATGTATATATTCTACAAAATTATTTGAAGTACTTGTACATAATACGTTAAAAAATAAGTGTTCCTACTTCCTACCTACTTATTTTGAAATGTAATGTTCGCTGACGAACTCGACAGATGCTCCTTGGGTAAGGCGCGCTTTTGTTCCGGGATGTAGAATAAAATATAATCACTTTACTTGCATATTTTTTTTTATTGGAAGAACTTATAGAGTACAATATTTAAACCTTTAACTGTACATATTTATGTTCCGCACCGCAGTGCGTTCTGGATAGTAATGCTGAGAAGAAATCGGTTGAGGGTAGACAGAGTCGTAACAATGGTCAACCCTTAAGATCATACTTTAACATGTGGTCCATTGAACAATGCATGTTCAAAGGAATTTAGAAATCGGCCCTTACAATACAATTTAAGAGACGGAAAGACATTAAAAGAAGCAATTAAGAAATAAAAAAGGACGTTTGTATGAATGGTTTTTGACATGAGTTAACTGCACAAGTGGTGCGAATGGGTAGGTCTCTTTACACCTCCGCATTTTAAATGAAAATATATGATGAAATTTATTTTTTACTTAAGCTTCATATTTTTATATTAAATTCAGCTTATATTTTCAAAATTACTCAAAAATAGAATATTAAAATTAACATATGCAATATAGGCGTGACATACCTAGTTCAAGAAATTACTTTTTATTATTTGAAAAAACTTATTTCTAATTTTTGCTTTGATGTTTATGCTTATTAATTTTTATTACATTTCTTATACATCTTGTAAATAGGGTACATACATATCAATTTTAAAATAGTCAAATAGGTGAAAACAAAGTCATTAATACTAACAATTTTATTTATAAATATTTCACTTCCCAAATTATCAGTGATTTTAGTTATTTAATTTATGACATGCTAATAAAATTTGGTGATTATCAATATTATTTGGATACATAATATGTAAATTTCTAGAGATGAGCTTATGAGTTTCTTACGATTACAACAATTATCATTAATTTATATAAAACATGGTACAATTGATTCAAATGAACTGTCGAAATTAAAATAGTATTTTGTGTGTATACCTTTTACTTTCGATTAATACTTAAATTCTTGTACATTCTAATTTAAATACAATTAATATATCATTGTCCTTGCAAGTGATTGTAGCAATTGTTGGTTTAAAAAATATTTGAATCCATTTATTATTTTCTAATTTATGCAATAATTCATTACATATTTAAAAATTCTAGTTTACATAGAGTAATATAGGTTTTGACATTTACATAATATTTCATTATTAACTAAGTGTTTATAATTTTCAGGTTCATTCATAATTACATAATTAAACTTATTTTCTAAAATGGCAAGGTACGCCATTGATGGTAAAATAAAGGTATATGTATTATCTTTTCGTGAAATAGTTGAAGACATTAATTTATAAATGATATATCTAACAAAGTTAAAATGGCATATAGGTGATAGTTTTGCTTAATTTATATTTTCTCTTCATTCAGTTTGAATTTTCTTCATAATAATATTTGATTTTGATTAACATAATTCAGTGTTATTAATCTTTTAATTATACGTTATCCTTTTTAATTTATTTGAAACATTTTTTAATTTTAATTTAAGCATTTTTCATTTTACTTAAATTAATTTATTTTTCCCTTTAAAAATCTAAATAAGATTAATATTAATGTTGTCGTTTTAATCTATTGGCATGAACTGTTACAAATTTATTTTTAATTTTTATTGTATAGTTTACAGGTGAATTTATCTCAATTATTTTATAAGGTCCGTTATATCGACTACTTAGTTTTTTTGATTTTCCTGTTTTAATATTTTCATTTTCTAAATATACAAGGTCTCCTATTTCGAATTTATCTGTTTTTTGTTTCTATCGTAATACTTCTTATTGATTTCTTTAGACTTGATACAATTATCTCTGGCAATTTTTTGACTTAATTGTAATTTTAATTTTAAATCGTCTAAATAATTTTCGTGTGTATACTTAAATTCTGGGGTTTTAATTGTCCTAGAATTATTATTTGTGTTATCCCGTCTAATATTTCTAACGTTTCCCTTTTTATGATGTTCCGCTAAAGGCTCTATAACCACTTGTATAGGACCAAAAGTGACATCTTTATCGCTAGCATTTAAGATTGATGTAAACGCACTCTTATCGGAGTTTACCTTAACTATGCTAGGACATAGATAAACATCTTTTATAATTTCTTTATCCGGGCAAATTCCTTCCCTTATACTACTTTTATTTATAATATTAATTTTAATTATTTTCTCTGTACGCGCAGGGATTGTATAAACATATGTTTCATCGTTAGTTTTAACGATTTTATTTGGTTGTGATTTATTGGTAATATTATCATTAATTATATTTTTCTTTTCACAGTTAAAAGTTTCTTGTGGAAAATATTCTTGAGCTTTCGTTAACTCGATATCGCTTTTTACATTTCACGCGATTTGATTTTTAATTTTAATTTTAGTATTCTTCTTACATTTTTTATTTTTCTTAACGCGATTGCTTTCGTCTGAATTTTTAAAATTTATTTTAGAATTCTTTGTATGAAAGTGGTTTTGACCATTTTCTTTATTTAATTCACTTGTAACGTTTTTTTGACTTTTCAGGATTTTGAGAGAGTACGTGCATAGACGACTTATTGATCTCGGTGTATTCCCTGACCCATGGGTTCGGAATTATCCTGACGAAGTAAAGGAATACGTTCATCTTGAATATAAAGACATTGACTAAAATAGTCTATTCTACATTTATATCTTTCCAAGAAATCGTTTCCTACTATTCCATCAAATGGAATAGAAAACTCATTATTTACAATGTAAAATTTATGATTAATGTTTTTATTATTAATGCATATATTTAAATATATTGATCCAATTGTTTTATTTGGATTTTTATTTGAGGAATCTATACCTCTTATTTTTAAATTTAATATTTTGTTTTAAGACTTTTAATTTTATAAGTGAAATATCTGCTCCAGTATCAATTAAGAATTTATTTAAAGTATTTGATGCAATTTTTAATATTTTTTAAATTTACGAAAGTAGAACAGAATGAATGATTTAAAAGTACCTAAAAGCCCGAATTAACTCGTCGGAATCCTTTAGAATGGCCAGTTCCAAAGGTCCTTACTTGTTTAAAGGAACCTTAGGGATTATTTTCAAGTTGTTTTTTTATAGGCTAATATCCTACAATTTTCTATATTGTGATTACTCCTTTTACAATATTTGCAAAACATAACGGATGGTTGATTTTTAATGATTCTGACATTGTTAAAATTATTATTAAAAGATCTATTCTTGAATCTACATTGAGACGTATCATGATTATTTTTCTTACATATTTTACAGAAGGTATTATTACTGAATGGAATTTTTAGATATTTTCTAATTTCATATTTTGATTTTAATTCTTGTTCTTCGGCTAAAGCTAATGAAATTGCTGATTCTAATGTTTCTGGCTTTTGTGATTTCACCAACAGATTTAAATCGTCATTTAATCCTGTTATGAAAACATTTTTAGCCTGGTTTTTTAAAAGATTAATGCAAGCTTCTCGAGCTTCGCATGACAAATTAACGTTTTCATTATTTACGCTATTAATTAATTTTACATAACAATTTTCTACTCTACTAGAATAGTTAAATATGTTTTCATTGAATAATTGTTTGCAAGAGTTCAATTCTAAATGCCACTGATTAGTTGTTCTTCTATCTGAATATATGTCTAGCAAATGTGATTTTAATGTTTCAAAGTTATTAAAATTTCGATTACGAATGAGAGATCTGGCATTTCCAGTAATTTTACTCTCAATTAATGTATATAAAATATCTTTATAATTTTTATCGACTAATTTTAAGGCTTTTTCACTATTATCAATAAATTCAAAAAGTTTGGATTTATCGCCATCAAATTTAATAAGAATTTTTCAGCTAAATTTAAATCTATAGTGTTTTCTTTCTTTAAAGACATGATTGATTCTTTGGAATTTAATGAATTATTACAAGAAAAAAGTGAAGTTATTAATATTGTACAAAAAAAATGTTAAATGGTTTAAAAAATTTACTATATAAATCTCCGACTTACATAAAAAATAGTTGAATCTGCATTGTTTCTCCTTTTCTTGATGTTGTTGATTTTCTTCTTCTTCTGGATTCGGAACGACGATTGTGATCTGCACCTGATGAGCTGCTGAACTGCCTCCCAAGTAGATCTGGTCTCACGGAAGGCTGGTTGTTGAAACTCGGCTTCCAGAGTAGACTACTCCTCGGGAAAGACTGCTGTTTGCTTCCAGATGTGTTGACTTCCAGTAGTGAAGATGATTGATTGCAGGATTCGTACAAGCGTCACGATATTTGCGTAAAAATGCTTCAAGTTTTTAAAGCCCGCTAGATCCGTGATTTTAATGAAGTAAATTATTCACATCCCAATTACTTCTGACACCACTGTAATGTTCGCTGACGAACTCGACAGATGCTCCTTGGGTAAGGCGCGCTTTTGTTCCGGGATGTAGAATAAAATATAATCACTTTACTTGCATATTTTTTTTTATTGGAAGAACTTATAGAGTACAATATTTAAACCTTTAACTGTACATATTTATGTTCCGCACCGCAGTGCGTTCTGGATAGTAATGCTGAGAAGAAATCGGTTGAGGGTAGACAGAGTCGTAACAATGGTCAACCCTTAAGATCATACTTTAACATGTGGTCCATTGAACAATGCATGTTCAAAGGAATTTAGAAATCGGCCCTTACAATACAATTTAAGAGACGGAAAGACATTAAAAGAAGCAATTAAGAAATAAAAAAGGACGTTTGTATGAATGGTTTTTGACATGAGTTAACTGCACAAGTGGTGCGAATGGGTAGGTCTCTTTACAGAAATAATATTTTTTGTTTTTTTTGTATAAGTACCAAAGCATTTTCGTATCTAACCAACATCTTGGAATTATTTTTAGTTTTTGGAGATGAATGAACAGATTATTTATCAAGCAGTGGAGAGAGAACGACTCAACATTTATTGTTCAACTATTTTTCTCATTAAGGAATTTGCAAAAAAAGCATCATTCGTTTTACGATTTGAAAATATTTCTGACTCAAAACAGATCATTGTAATCAATTCTACGTTGATCTTTGATCATACGATGTTGTGCAATTCTTTGTGGAACGGACTAGAGCGCGGATTTGTGGCCAGGGCCAGCCTTACTGAGGGGCCAGCTCTCTGAGTAACGGATACCGCTTTACATGGGACAATAAATTTCACTGACTTTTTAAGAATAATGTAACAGGTGATATTTACGCAATATTATATAGATTATACCCAGATGATTAAATAAATGTAAATACGGTAATGTGAATGGGACAACATGAGAGAGGATGTGAGAAAATCATATTGAGACTTCAGTAATAATTATTTCCATTCATAGTTTTTTTTGTGAATACCGCACAAGAGTCCCAACTCTCCGGAGCCAGTGGAACTATGACATCCCCAATTGGGAAATTTTGAGGGATTGAACGGAGTAGGTAGGGAAAGGATATAGGGAAGGAAACGATGGGAAGGTACTTAGTTATTCAGATCTGGTCACCAAAAATGGATATTGCTATTTCAAGCAACGTTACAATTCGGAATGGTAATATTTCGCCAGGGCCATACTAGTATATATCACTGTGGAACGTGCTGAAAATATACTATATATTATTTTAAATGAATTAATTGTGAAATAACACAAAATTAATAAAAATAAAATGCGCTCGCCAGAATTAGAACCTGCAACCTCTGGAGCCGTAGTCAAGGACCGATCACGGAAGTCGCTATACGCGCTGTTTCTATTTTTTCCTTCAAAGAAAATAAAAACTCTTTAAAAACAGTATTTTCCGAGAAAGATTGGAGAAATTTACTCCCGTCTAATATGGACCTTCTCCGTGAGTCACGAAAGCGGTCGCTCTGCGCATGTCTACGCGCAGTTTTTTTTTATAAGTAGCAAAGTACAACAGATACGACAGATCTCGATCAGTTTTATTCCATTTTCGTTATTGGACGGTTCACTGTGTGATAATATTTACTACAAATCCTCATTATTATATTCCTGATATATTGCAGTGCCGTTCGAGTTCTGTTGTCGATCCAGTGCAAATAAATTGTTTTCAAAGTAAGTTTAATTTGTTAGTCATTGTTTTGACAGTTCTAATTTATGAGATTATTTTTTTATTGTGCAATAATGGCATTATGTTTCTAGATTCACATAATTATTGTGTGGATTTTATTGAATTGAAAAGTAGGCAATTTATTGCAATCATGTCATAGAATGTCTACGCCGAACATGAATTTTTAGATTGTGTCAATACTCTCGGAATGAATAATTATTTTGAAATAATTTAAAGCCCATTATCACCCATAATGGATAATGTATTATTATCTAAATCGCTATCGAAAATATGTAATCACGGTATCTTAATGTTTTATCGATTGAACTTTATCACTTCAATAAAAAATATTTTTAAAGTTACAATTTTGTAACCAACACTTTATAATCACTCTTGGCCAAATGTAAAACAGTACCCATATTATTTTAATTCAATAATGTAAAGCGTTTCGAGCTAAGTTTTTTTGGCTTCTTCTGTTATCAGTAGTTGAAAGGAATCGGTGTTCCGAACAGGAAGGCATTGATTATTATTAATTTATCAATCATTTGCGATGAATAATGCATAAGTAAAGTCATGTAAGAAAAATTATGTTTTCATTTAACTGTTAATTATGTTCACATTTGCAGAAAGCCTGCTATCCTTTTGTCCAATAAATCTAGAGTGAAATCAAATCGAAAAGATAAGGGAACTTATTTTAACATCATTCAATCTAAGTATATGTGAACCTCGGTTTACGAGCATAATTAACTGTTGGTAATCTAAAACACTCGATGCAAAAGCAAATTTCCCCATAATAAATAATGGAAACTAGGATGATTCATTCTAAACTTCAAAATATTCATATAAAAATATGAAATGTACCTACTTTTTAATTATTCAAATGAATGAAATCGAATTTATGAATTATTCACTAGCAGAATCACTTTGGCCTCCTTTCGAGGATTTTGCAGAAATGTGATATTTCATTGTCTTTGAATAGATTCAATGTTTACACTGTTACAGCCTTACTCGGATGGTGCTTTTGTTTATCTTGCCAAACACTTGCAAAGCAGGTTACTCGCAATTCGAGGTTGCACTGTACCTATCAATCGTTTAACGGGCAATTTGATAACAAGATACTAAAAGAAAGGCATACGGCTGATAGGTCCGTTCTAACTTATCCCTCTTTTCATAAACAATGCATTTGACAGAAAAATAAGTTATAATGAAGCTCTCAGCGGCGGAACCATTGAAATTTCAAATCAAGTTTTACTGAAGTTATCAAAAAAAAACAGTCCCAACGAACAATGTCAGAAGAACTGTTTAAAGTGTTGTACCTACATTTTTATTGTATTTGAGTGCAAGAAATATAAAGTTGTTTTGATATTTTGCAAAAACTCTTATTTATTTAAATATTATGTCTACTTGGGACCGTGAAAATATTGAGATGAGAAGGAATTACTCATCTATATTTTTACTAATAAAGTTGTTTTCTTGGCAGATATATAGTAAAAATCTAAAATGGCAACACCAAACACCCCCGTCGCTCCTGCAGCTTCCCTCGCTCAGAACGGAGAACAGGCAGTACAGTCTCCCTACCACCTGGAGTCCCTCGAGAGAGTCATGAGGCTGCCCGTCATTGAGGCCGCTATGAACCGGGGGGCGGGAGTCTACGAGAAGGTTAAAGGTAGAAAAACGATGCATTATTTGCTAACGAACTAATCATCACTCCTTTTAGATCTGTTATTAGGCGAGTTGTCTAAACGTTAGGTTCCCACCTAGGCGTTACGGGTTCAATCCTCTGCTAGCTCTCCTCCATTATTGGACAAGTAATATCTGTGTGCCAAAGGAAGAGGGTTTTGAGTTAAGTATGCAGAGTTGTTCCTTAGATACATATCTACCAAGGAAAAGTCGTAAAATAAAATAATGTGCTATTATTTTTTGAAAAAGGACATGTGACATAATTACATACAAAAAACAAAATTCCTCAATTTTGTTTTGACTCCTGAACATCTGCGTTTATTGACTTATCCCTCTCTTCCTTTCGCACACAGATATTGTCCCATTTCTTATAGTGAAGGGAGTAGGAGGAATTCAATGTTGGGTTATTCTTAACCTGTGAATATTTGTCTTTCTTGTAACAAGAAGAAAGTAATGAATGGTGTTCTCTTACCAGAGCGATACTAGATATCTCCCACTCAACTCATACTCTTCTGTTCTACCGACTCTTGACATGACTTGTGCCATGTCTTCCGGGGGCATCCTCGACTTCTTCGTTTCACCTGCACATGACACATTTTCCCGACACTTCTTTTTCTGTTCATCTGCTCTCCTTCTGTTTAACTAACCCTTTTTGATATTTTAATATTAATTTGACACACTCCTACATCATATTTGGTGATGCTGTGTGGAGGGTCTTCCCCATGCAAGTATTTGATTTAATTAATATTGCCATGTCTTCGTGGGATGTCTCAGACCTCCCTTCAAAACATATTCGAAAGTAGTGCCATGTGGGTGGTCGATAGCTCTGTGGGTAGTACGATGGATCAAGTTCAATACTCACAGCGGAGTACCTACATACTTCGAACAAGTTATGCTTAGTGAAGAGGTGAAGCTCAAGACATGAAGTACCAACTGCCAGGAATCAGGGATTAAAGTAAATATTGAGGAATAACTTGAGGGGAGAGGAAGGATTCAGAATAAAGGAAGGTTTTGAGAACCTGGCTAGTTAGATCTGATTATTAAATTATCTTTGACCAGAAGATTTACTGGAAGTTTCGTATAAAACATCATATTTATACAACATGATATTTTGCTGTTGACAGATAATATGCCTCATGATTTCTTACATACATACATATTATAATCGTCATTTAGGCAGTAGTAGGTCAAACAATGTAAGCATGACACATGTGTTAAGGTTCACTCATCTTTATAACTGCATCTAACTGAGTTATCTAAATATAACTCCATGTGTGTGTCTTTATTTTAAGAAATTCACCCGAACGCTGTTTAAAACAACAGCATCTCTGTTTCCAGAAGCTGCGTGGTTTTATTTTGAGTTCTTGATCATATTGTTACTTTTGTGACATTATTAATACTTTTAATAAATGCACAATTAGTTGAGATTTTATGATTTAACCACATCACCTGCACTAGTAAAAATGGTTTCCTCTGACAGATAAAACTTGAAACAATGCAAAACATTTCATAAACTCAATGCATTGGAGAAACACGGGGGATCTGAAAATTCACGCAATAGCTCAGCGGTTAAATCAGATTTCCTGATAGTCAAAGATCCCAAGTTCAAATCCCGGTTGCAGCAATAAGCTTTCCTCGTGTATTTTTCCAATACTTGTGACCTGGCGATTATAAATATTATTTATTATTTCATAAATTAAGAACATTCTATGTTTTGACTTCGGTTACTAACTTAACCATGTCAGAATAATTTATTTTTTAAATATGTCGTGCATTTGTTACATAATTATGTTGTCAATCAATCAAACTATCAGCGATATTGTTGGTTAGGGTTCACTGAGGTCAACTTAATCACATCTTTCTAAAAGACATGAACTTCGACTAGGATGCTTTTATCTCATAACACTCAAAACTAGAATGTCTTAATTTATGTGTCTACATCTTAAAGATAAGATTTCATCAAATACTTTGAAAAAAAATTTTAGTCTTAATTTTTCTGGTATCAATAATGATTGTGTTTTATTGACTACATTCTTTATCACATACACTCCTATAAAGGCATTATCTTAAAGCTCAAATAATATTTAGATGCAAATTCGGTCATAATTATGAAATTTAGCAAAATAATTCACTTTGACATTCAAATCCAGTTTATCAAGGTTCCCACAGTACATAATATTATGACACATGCTGCCCAAAAGGCGTTGTAAATAAATTATGCAATCTTTGAAATATTATGTGTGTAACAAATATTTTTCCAGAAATTATATTCAGCAATTCTAAGGAATGCGTATAAAATGTTTTTCCTTTTTTCTTAAGTTAAATAAATAAATAAAACAATGTTCCCATTTCCTGGCATTGTTTACTTGGGTATTGCGATGTCCGTTGTTAAGTTTGATAATCCTTACAAAAATTATACTATGGATTTATTTAAATGAGCACCAAAGTACTTTTTGGGGACCAAATTGCTTAGTAATCAGGCGCCTTAATGATATTTGGTTATCAAAACTTGTAAACGACCATATAAGCTTATAATCTTTTTTAATATTAATGCCAAAAATCAATATTATTAAGTTATCATAGTGTCAAAAAAAGTTGAGTGCCCTTGAGATAAAATGTATTACTAAACGGCGCTAAATAATTTTTCCCATAGTAATATGGTCTTAAAAATACTTTCTGGACTAGCATTATTTTGCGGGAAACGAGGAAGTACGTACTTCGCATACTATCACCAGAAAGCGGGAGCTGACAAAACACGGTTATGACAAATTAGCAGTGAGGCGCGGAAAATGGGTATTCGGCAAAGTAAAAATTATGCATCATCTATTGTTAGACATTGCACTAAGTTGGTACCTGACGATTCGTAGAATTAAGACGACCAGTCATAAAAAAAATGAATTGGCAAAAAACACCCGCAAACAATGTATTAAGAAGTTATTACTATAATTCTTCGATGCTTATTTATTATGTATGGTGTCAAATGTGAAATGTCAAATCATTATTTATTTGATAGTCAAAATTAATCAAATTCGTCGTTTATTTCAGGCGCAAACTCCTTGTTCAACTGGGCACTCTCCACGGCCGAAGCCACAGTGCAGTACGCCTTGGTGACAGCCACCCCCCTGGTGCAGAAGCTGGACAAGCCTATCCACCTGGTGGACCAGCAGCTTGTCAGGGGCATCCAGAGCATCGAGGTCAATGTACCCATGGTCACACAGGAGCCCCAACAGATCTACGAGTCGGCCAAAACAGCCGTCACAAGTGTTGTGCAACCTACCCTGAATAAGGTACACTATTTATATGTTTTTATTTACTTTTTTAGAGTCCCAACTACCTGGAACTAGGGGTATGTCATTTACAATATCGGTTATGTACTTCGGTTGAAGGAAGCGGGGAGGGTTAGGAGATGAAGAAGAGGAAGATTGCCAAATATCTCAAACTGCCTGAAATCAATGGGACAATGGCATCCCCAATTAATTTGCGGTATGTTTTTGTGTGTACGAAGCTGAAGGAAGTGTAGAGGGGAACTAGTCTGGTTGTCATAATATATATTTTTTTAAACAGAAATACAAACGTTCCCTTGTTGTGAATAAATTATCTACGAAGCTGATAATATGTATGGCGAAACAGCAAAATTTCTCAAATGGTGAACACTGGCATCATGAAATTTGCTTCTGAGTGGAATCTCTAGGTCAACTATTTTTAGCTTGCAATGCCACCCGTCACACAGAAGCTGCAGCCGGTCTACGAGTCTGCTAAAGCCAATGTCACAAGCGCAGTGCAGCCTACCATTGATCAGGTAGATCATTTATTGCTAACGTTACAGTCATCTTAATTATAAAGCATAAAATACGCTGAGCACTGGCATCGTGTTGTTAGCTTTTTATATGATGATTTTTCAACAGAAATTTTAATTACATCAATTTAATACACCACTCTAGCATTTAATCTTCAATCAACTTCACAACTTTTAAATCAGAAATTTGTAGGAAGCAGTCAACTCAAATAATGAACCTGCCATCACGAAATTTGCACAGCTTTTTTAAATCTGAAATTTCTAGGTCAATGTAACTTATTAGCTTGTAAAATCATTTCCATCATGAACGATGGAGCTTTAAAATATCCAATTAACTGTTGAAACATCCTATTCTTTGTTCCATTTTTGCAACTGTTTATAAAGAAAATCTCGAATAAAAATCTCTTATATGACATTTGAAATAATTGTACACAGGTACTTTCTGTGCAATGATAACAACTGTACAATTGATCCATAAGTGAAAAGCATACAGTTCATAGTCCAGTAGCTAAAACACTTACAATAATTGTGTACTTACTGGAGGAACAGAACGTATTTTTATTTATATCATGTAAAATTATGCAAATGACTGGTCAACATTTGACTGTGACGTAAAAAGTTTTTTTGTCACGATAATTTAGCCTCTTGGTATTTTATAAAATACCAATCATTGATTTCACTGAGGATTTATGCAAAATTAGCCATATTTGACTCTACTAATATGATAAACAGTGCCAATGTGTTTTCAAGTGTTCCAGGTTGTTTAAATCTACCTTAATTTTTATTGTTTAAATTTAGAAGCGTGATTAATTCAATATAAAAGTGGTCAGAAAACCAAAGACTAGAGATTGAATTAACTACATAATTATAATATAATTTGGCCAAAAATTATAAAAGGCAATTGCAGCATAGCAACAAAACATAATGATTAATAATTATTATTCAGCTATTTCAGCTTGTTGGCCTTTGAACTGTCTAATCTCTTTAAACAATTCTGTCTGATCCTTCCAGATATCATTTTAATGTTTGGTCTTCAACTCATCGAATGCATTTGAGATTTTATTCAATTCATCGATGCTAATAATCCGACTGCCTAGTTAGCTAGTAGGCTTCACCATGATAAGCCTGCAAGGTGGAAGGAGTGTTGGGAGGTGTAAACATAGGTGGTTTGACGGTGTGGAGGAACACCGTATCATTAGGAGCTAAAGAGAGACAGCAGGAGTGGAGACATTTCCTAGAGACGGCCAGGACTCTCCAAAGGTTGTAACCCCAACGATGGTGATAGTACCCCTTTGAGCATTTAAGAATCTTGCATTGAACATGATTTTGTACTGGTTTATACCCAAGTAGTTTAAAGCATCTGGTTTGGGGTGCCCCGGGTGTCAATTCTCTGCTAGCTAAGTTCTCCATTGCACAAGCAAAATTCTCAGATTTTTGTGATGGGAGTAAGGAGATTTCAAATATTGTCAGGTTATTCGTTATCCTGATATGTCATTCTCAAAGGTTTGTTGGAAGAATTTGCCTCCAGGCATAAGCCTGTATATAATATATATTATGTATATGTATTCAGAAGAGTAAATAAATAATATTATTTACGTACATCTTTGGTACTACAACCCTTGAAGAGTCTCGACCATCTCCAGAAAACACCTCCACGCTACTTCCCTCCAGTTCTTTATGCCTAAGGCTGCGGTATTGGCCTTCCAACACTCTTTTCTCCTGCAGGTTTATTAAAAAGGAACCAGTTTGGTGGTCAGCTTTCTTCCATTCTTAACACACTTTTTGCGGGAAGGGTATCTTTACCCGTTTGGTCGACTGGTGGCGTTTTGGCGGAAGGGTGAAATTACCTTTTATGCGGACTCATCGTAAACTGTACCATACCTTTCTATGGAGTACTCTTCAAACAGTTCACATAGCTTTGGTTGTGTTTCATCTACTCTAACTTAGTATTTTCCAGGTTTGCGCAGCCAAGTCATATGGGGAGCACAAGGCCTCTTCCCTGAAGGAGCTGTCCTGGAACAAGGCCAACGAGGTTCTGGCCACGCAATACGGGCAGATGGCCGTGTCCGGTGTGGACTCCACCAGCGCCCTTGCTGAGAGGCTGCTCGACTACTACTTCCCGGCCTCTGAGGAGGATGAGAACTACGGAGATGGTGAGGACATATTACACACTAGTATAAAAGTGGCCTTTTTTCCAAATCGCAATTTTTGCCGACAAACCCAAGGGTTTTTTCTATGGTATGAGTGTAAATAAAGACAATAAGCTGAAACCTGAACAGTAATAATAAATGTCAGCACTATGCTGGTAGGAATAGAAATAACATCTGATGATCATTATTATCAAAATTATTGTGGTAATTTCGAGAAGGTGGATCAAATGTGATTTATTGCAGTGTATTTTTATGTTGAGATCGATGGCAGTTTATAATCATTATTATTGATTACATAATATTACCTTCCTAAAACAGGGTAAAAGCCATGGAGAAAACCTCTCAGTTAGAAATTAAAAGTATGTTTGCACTAAAAATGTATAACTTTTAATTAAGTTCTTTGCAAAAATTCTTTTCAGAATGAATAATTTACTGTCAAATTCTGAATGATTTATGGTCAAGTGCTTTGAGATCAGATGTTTTATTAAAATAATTCAATTCTGTACAAACTTACTAACACCGAGATAAATTGCAAGTGCAAACATTCAATATTACTATTCATCTAAATTATATCCGTTTTGGTACTACAGTTCTTTCATATATTTTTTGTAACAAGTCGCTTATGGTTTTTTATGTTTTTCCAGCTCCCATCGCAATGTCAGAAGACCCCGTCCTCCACACAGTACAGACTGTGGGCCGTCTCTCTAACAAGGCCGCTCGCCGCGTCTACCGCAACGTCTCCACGCAGATCAAGTCCATCAAACCCCAGGACGTGAAAGAATATGTCGCTTCCCTCATAGCGGTGCTTCAACTCACCCAGTTCCTGCAGCAGATCAACCAACAGGTGCAGCCAGCCACAACCGAAGATAAACCCTCAACCGAAGATAAGAACACCGAAGCCAAACCAGACACGGCGGAAAAACAATCATAGAAGCAGCATTTCATTATCCATTGAAACTTTATGAGACTGTTACTATGTTCAACTATGTGCCTTATTATTCATTGATGTAAAAAATTAAATAGATTAGGGTATTTCAAACTCCCATTTGATGACTCAAATCAACGATCAGTACCATTTTGATTTACATATTTACATTTGGACTGTCCCCGTTTAATGCAGATTCTCGGTCTGTTTTATCTTTTGATCAAATTTTCATCAGCTAACAAGCATAACAACATAACCGTTATGCTTGATGCTGATTACAATATGACTGGAAAATTTTTAGAAGGGGTAAGTGTCAAAAATTAAAAATGGCGCTGATCGCCGATTTGATGTTCATCAAATGTGAGTTTAGAACACCCCAACTATAGATTAGATTGGCAGTGCAGGGTTAAAAAAAAACTAGGTACTGTGGATACAATTGAGTAATTTTTATCGATAATATTATCGTATTCACATGCTCCTATTTGAAAGCATGTTTTTATAATTCGTAGATACTAAGAAAAGATAATGCATTGAAAGGAGCATTTTCATAAATAATATTATTTTATGTAACCAATATTATTATTGTTAAGTTTATAAAAAAATAGCTTTTGAAAAAAAAAGCTCACATTTAAATTTTATTTCCGTTCACATTTTATACAATATGTGTGTTTTAATTTTTTATATCATCGTAGTTTTGAATTCTAGTTTTGTTTAGAATGTGATTTTTATACTGCATTTTATTAAGTAATGCAGAAAAATATTTTTATAAACTACTTACAATATATTGTATCTAAAAACAAAAAACCAGTCGGTGTGAAGCATTTTGTGTTCTGAAGGTACTCATTTTTAATATTTTTATCTAAGTAATTTAATAAATAAATTAAAGCGCAAACTATTTGTTTTATTTTTCAATTAGTCACAAAAACATTTGACTGACTTCTCTTGACAATATTAATTCACTGTTATTTTTGCCACCTGTAGGTAAACCGACTAATTTATTAACGGATCTAATACTTTATTGAACTTTGTCGAGGGAAAGCGTCACAAAGATCTATAAAAAAGTTTAAAATATTTTAGTTGGTTAAATTATTTTATTCATTTGTAAACAACCTGCCCCGAATTTACTAAATAAATCGTTTATTTATTTTGAGATAGCAACATTATTTACGACAAGCTAGAACATTTGTTAGATCTTGGCTCATTATCCTAAAATATTACTACTCCTGACAAAGTCGTTTCCAATATTTTATTATTTTAAATAATTTTGCTGTCTTCTTTAAACTTTGGACTTATTCATCCGCTCTTTAATGCTGATTGAAGCCACCTTACGCCTAACTGATTAAAAAAATATATTTTAAATTATTACTTCCAACCACCAAAAAATTAATATTATTTTTTAGTTTTGATAGTTACTGGTCGAACTATTTAACGAGAATAACACTGTCATGCCATATTTGAATAACAGGTTTTTTGATGAAACCTTTAAAATAAATATGATTGTTCAAATAATTTCACATCTTTGAACTTTGAAGGATTTCATTGTAAAACATAACTTACCAATAATCGTTTTCTAATAATTATTATTATTCCCAAAAGACGTATATATTTTATTGCATTATTTAATAAAATGTGGTGTCATGTATATTGATTCACAAATACACTATTTTCGTTTGCTACAAAAATGCATTTATTATATCAAACAACTAATATGTACAAATGCTATTTTGCTTTTAGAGGAACGGAGTAATATTAAAAATAGTTTTTGTGATCGTAGAACCGCGGACGTTTCTAGCCCCTCGTCGCAGAACGGCGGCATTCGGCTAAACTTTTCGTAGGTATGAAATTCTTCGAGTCTTATTTTCTTCAGTGCTTTTGAAAGTGTAAGGAGTCTTGCCGCCTTCCAGCCAGGCCGCCGCGGGCGTGATTATCTTGTCATCCGGGTTCCGTGGGGCGCGTTCGTCGACCGAACCACTGGACTGTGCATTGTGTATTCATTAGAAAAAATCTCATCCTTGTTACATTTTTTTAATATTCAATAGATACTCCTTTGCTGATGCCTCAGGTATCGTGAATGCAATTTTTTCGCATTGTCAAATAGAACTTTAATTATTGTGTTGTGTGTAACGGTATTCGTTTGATTTTGACATTCTTAATACCTATTACAAAAGGTGATGTTGTTATGATCGTATGTGCATGATTAAAATGTTATTTCTACCGACCTGAAAGTGATCGATTCGAAACAAATCGATATTCAGTGATTAAATAGTGTCAAAACATCAGGTGTACGGATTGGATACAAAAAAATATATTGTCAGGAGGTGTCAACAGCAGCTGTAAGTATTTTTTTAAATGCAATTCCTATTCCTATGTATTATGAACATTCAATTACATGTTTATTATCTCAAATAACATTGTAATTTAATAAATTATAAGCTTTTAAATGACAGCAGAGATATTTTAAGCCAGATGAGTCAACAAGTTAGGCAAGGTTCACTCGGAATACCAATTATCAATATATTATCTCCGTTCCTTCAAAAATGTCTAAAGGAATCGTTTACCAATATAAAATATATTATTTTATTTACTTGAAAGGACTTTAAAACCACATATTTTTCATCCTCTATTCAAAGTACCAAAGTTAAAGTTACCACTGATTTTGTGTCGATAAATTTATCAAATTATATTTCGCACGTTTTCGTGATTTTTAAAAATAATTTTCTTGGATATTATATATGCGAAGGAACACTATGATCAATTAAATAACAAATAATCACCATTCCTTTGTCGGTTCATTCCACGACCTTCATAGCGATCGATAACCTTTTCACGTTCGGTTATTTTTTGTGCAAAAAGAAAAAAAAACTTTTTAAAAGTAAATACTGCACAAGAGTCCCGATTGTCCGAAGTCAGTGGGACTATGGGACTCCAATCGGGGTACCTGTGTTGTGAGGCTGAAGGAAGTGGGGAAAGGAAGGGATAGGTAAGAGGAAGGTTGGGAGGCATCTGGCTATTCAGATCAAGTCACCAAACACAGCTAAAGCTATTTCAAGGAACGTTCCCATTCTAAATGGTGTCTTTCACCAGGGCGATATTGAGAGTACTCATCACTCTGGAATGTACCGCATATACACTATATTATTTTATATTGATTAAATGTGGAACAACACAATTTTAAAAATATAAATATATGGGTACGCCATTTGGGATTTGAACCCGCGACCTGCGGATTCGTAGTCAACACGCAGGTCGTCATTTACTATAGGTCGCTCAATTAGAATTGATACAAATAACAAAAACTTAGGATTGTGTACTGGTACTTCCAACAGTGATTGCCAAACGTCACTGAAAGACAGCCTTTTAGCTTGTTCATGCTTACTTATTGTTTTTAGCGAGACACCAAGGTTATACTTTCGAAAATATTAGTAATTAATTTGGGACTATATAGGTAGGGAATGTTGTGAGGCTGAATGGAGTGGGGAGGGGAATGAGATAGGCAAGAAAGAGTAAGGTCCGTAAGTACCCGGCTATTCAAATTTTAAAGAACCCACCTAATTATATTAACCCAAAAATACACAGTTTTTGGCTTTCTAATACACGCAATACTACAAATGATTTATGTGGTAATTCTACGCGGGTAGTTAGACGAACGTCTAAGATTTCCAGTGAATACAATTTTTAAACAGTTATATTTTAAACTCTTCATAAAATGCATACTGGAATTTTAGGTAAAACGTTCGAAAATGGCTGCGCTGGTTTTTAAACTACATCCATTACTAACATTTTAGTATGTTTTTCATAGAGTATCAAAGATTACAGTTTACAATTTGTATTCACTGAAAGCCTTAGACATTTTCCTAACTGCCCGTGTAGAATGTACAGATAAATCGTGTGCAGTTTTGCTTGTATTAGAATACTACAAATTGAAGTTTAGCGCCATTTTGGGTGCTGAGCCTTTATATGTAGGTACATTTTTAGTCGACAAAATTATCAAACGTCACGAATAAAATTTTCGAAATTCACAACCATTGGAAATCGGCTTTTGTTGTTTAGAATAATCGTTTGTGAACAGTGATTCAAACAGCCTTTTTTGCCACTTCAACTCTTTTATTTGTGGTCGCCTTTTCACCCAAAACGGACGTGAAGGTATTTAGAAACGTCGATTGAGTATTTTTAAAGAACTGAACCAGATTGGTACCTACATACTTATACGGATCATTGGAACTCGGTCCTGAATAAGGACTTTTAGATACCTTCCCGCGCTACCAGCCAGTCACATCTACGAATCCAGCCGACGCTTTAAGGCTGATTCACACCAACGTCCGGTTCCGCTCAGTGCCGATATTGTTCACCAAGAAAACTTATTGATATGGTATGAATATCAATCAAGGAGGGTATAATGCCAAGACAAATTTGTGTGGCAGTATATCCTTCTATACCCTTGTTATTTAAAATATTATTTAGTTAAAAAATTGGTTTAAAAAAAAATACTTACAACGCAGATTTTTTTTATAAAATACATTTTTTATCTAAATAATATTTTTTATTAATTGGCCAAAAATATTATTTAGTGATTTGTCTCCTTTAAAATCTGCGTTGATTGATATTCATACCAAATAAATAATTAAATTTCAAAAGGAACAATATCGGCACTGAGCGGAACCGGACGTTGGTGTGAATCAGCCTTAAAGCGTCGGCTGGATTCGTAGATGTGACTGGCTGGTAGCGCGGGAGGGCTGCTAGTTCAGGGATCCGCACGTCCGTTCCGTAAGACTGTCTAAAACCAAGAGGCTGGTCACCACGCGCAAGGCGCTGGGTAGACCCCTGTCTCATTTGGGGTTGCCCGAACGTAATAAAATAGAATGATTTTAATATTACGTTGAGTACCTTAAAATATTAACAGACGGGGTTTAAAGTTAATGTTTACGAAAATATCGTTACATAACAATACTTTCAGTTTACCCCTGGTGAAAGACGCCCATTCGGAATCCACTCCGTCCGGCCATCTGAACCTTTAGACCTCCCAACACTCCTTCATCTTTCAGGTTGTGCTGTTCTGTCGAAGAAGACTGAGAGCGGTAAGCTCATTTGCTCCGGACCCTCTTTCATCTAGTTTGTATAATAATTCTTGACTAATGTGTCTATTCACATTTAATTTGAATTAAATAATAATATTTCGTATAATAAATGTGCACCACGTTCCGGAATGGTCCACCATTCGGAATATAAACGTTGCTTAAGACGGTTTTAGCCGTGTTGAGTGACCAGATCCGAATAGCCATATTTCCCAACCTTCCCCGTTCTCCTCTCCTTCCCTTGCACACTTCCTTAAGTCTCACAACATACCCCGAATTAAGGGTGCCATAGTCCCACTGCCCCGGGCAGTGAGACTATCACATAAAATGAAATACCGTCACATATAAAATGGGCTTTAATCCTCGTTCGCGTGATTTATTTGTACATACGTACAAGTATGACATTTGTATCTGATGTTAAGAAAATATTCAAATTATAAAAGAATCTTTTCAAATCTAGAATCCGAAAGCAATAAAGTACCTACCTGCCTGTAATATATTTTACCAGACCATTACTTTTATTCTATATTTGAAATGTACGTCCATGTGGCTTGATTTAACAGTAAAATAAAAATTAATTAAAAAAAGAACAAATTAGGAATTTTTAATCCCGTGATTTTCCACTTAAGTCAACTAGTACTAGTTATACAATAATAATGAAAACAAAGTGCTGCGGGCCAATTTTGGCATTTAACGAACTAACGGAAGGTACTAGCCGAGCAATAATTAAACTAAAATGCCCTCTCAATTGGACCGACCTCTCTCGCCGAGAATAAAAGGTCACACACAGCTGCTAATGAAGACGAAACTCAAATTGCTTCATTAGAGGCTAATAAGTAATTTTAAATAAATACAGAAAAAACCTACTTACCTTTAACTTTGTAAATTGATTTTGAAATAATTTTCATATACGAGGTTTGTTCAAAAGAAAAGGTGAATTTCGAATTTTTTTCAAAAAGTATTTATTTATTCATCAATATCCATTTTCTCCCCATCAAAGTAATCCCCCTCAGATATAATGCACTTATGCCAGCGCTTCTTCCAATCCTCGAAGCAGTTCTGGAATGCGCTTTTCGGTATGGCCATCAGCTCGTTCTTCGATTCTGACTTTATCTCATAAATTGTGACAAAACGCTTTCCTTTCATTGGTCTCTTCAGTTTCGGGAATAGGAAAAAGTCGCAGGGAGCCAAATCTGGTGAATACGGTGGTTGAGGCATGATTACGGTGTTGTTTTTGGCCAAATAATCACGAACAAGCATTGATGTGTGAGCTGGTGCATTAGCGTGATGCAAAATCCATGATTTGTTTTTCCATCCTTTTCCGTGCTTTTTTCGGTCTTGGCTCTTTTGGCCGCTTCCATTGGGATAATTGGGCCTTGGTTTCGACGTCATAACCATATACCCACGTTTCATCACCAGTTATGACCCTTTTGAGCAAATCTGGATTGTCGTTGACGTCATTCAACAACTCCTGAGCGATACTAATGCGACGTTGCTTTTGCTCAAAATTTAGCAATTTCGGAACAAACTTCGCTGCCACACGTTTCATGCCCAAAACATCTGAGAAAATTGTATGGCATGAGCCGATTGATATGCCAACATCCTCTGCAACTTCCCCAATAGTGATTCGACGATTTACCAAAACCATTTTCTTCACTGTTTCGATATTTTCTTCGTTTGTTGACGTGGTTGCAACTCCAGGACGCACATCGTCATTAACATCTTCTCGGCCCTATGTAAAGCGCTTGTACCACTTATAAACACTTTTTTGAGACAAAGTAGACTCGCCGAATGCCACAGTCAACATTTTAAGTGCGTTGGAGCACTTTATTCCATTTTTAACGAAAAATTGAATACATATTCTTTGATCCATTTTTTTCAAAAGTAAAAAATCGAAGAACACACTTAAACGTGACTAACCTTTCCAGTTGTCAAAAACAAACCACTAATCAAAAATGGCTGATAATGCTAACATATGATAAACATATGTGTACCAACATAACAAAAATAATCGATAATCGAATGTACACAGCCCGCGAAAATTCATCTTTTCTTTTGAACAAACCTCGTATTTAGATGAATAACGTTCGGCTTTTACATAGCAATTGGGTATATACTACGAGCTAACAGGTATTTAAGTAAATTATTCAGGTATTGTCATATGTGATTATTAAATGGTCTGCACTTTTAACTAAACAGTAATTTTGCGAGTCATTTTTCAATTGATTCATTTCTATTGGAGGGCTTAATTGTTTATATTCAATATTAATGAAAAAGTCAGCTTTATGTCTGAGATTTACATGCATAAAACAGATAATCCCAAGAAGTGTAAACTATGCTGATTTGAAAGAAAATCGATGTCGCCGATGTACATAAGACCTTTCGACTCCTAGGCGTAAACCCTTTAGATTAATAATAATAACAGTGAACTCATATATCGCAGTTTTGTGATACTACACCTCAAGTGCGCTTCATACTAAATTATGTAACCAAATATAACAAGGAGAAAATAAAATAATATTTAATATGAATAGAAATTAAAACTATCTAAAATCATGATAGTTATCATAAATCATGAGAGAAAAAGGTTCAGCTATGGGTATAACATTACGTGTGTACATCAACAGATTGAATAAATCAATTTACTAGAAGCTAACGTTTAAAGATCCAGATGAAAAGTTCATACAAAAGAAAATCACATTTAGTATTATAAGTCAACGATTCTAAAAATGCAAACACTGATTATAACAAGTAACAAAAAAACAATAAAATATTTTATGCAACCTAGTATATGGTTTTCAGTAACAGTAAGGACATTGACTTGTAAGGATACAAGTAAGAAGATAAGTATATATTATCATGTTTGAACTAAAGACTAAACATCAAAGAGTTTCGTTTTTTTAACCTTAGCTAAAAGGTCCATTCTGTAAATCTTAGGGTTTACAGCTTTTTTTTTAAATTATAAAAAACTTCTTTTTTTTTAAATCTTCATAGGTGAGCACTTGATTTTATTCAACACATTAGGAACTGAAGAGATGCTAACTAAATAAATATATTTTTTAGTTCTGACATCGTCTTAGGACGGGTGGCCTCTCTAGAAAATGGTATTATTGTAATCTTCTCAAGAAAAACGTGGCTCTTTAAAAAAAAAAAATATTATTGTTTATTTTGAATAATAGTAGGTTGCAGAATATTCGGCATAATAAATAGCTATTTTAAAAGTTTAACACAGTTCCGTAACCGAAATAATAAAATATGTAACAGTTATTTAAAATCCGGTTTAAAAAAATTGTGCTAATGATTTATCGATGAACCGATTTTATAACCGAATCATTTCGTTGAGCGTTGAGATAATTCATTCGTATGTTATTACGTGAGATGCATAGTGTCTTCTCAACTATAAAGCCGAGAATCTTTTGAACAACGCTTTCTGTCTGGAATTTGTAGGTTAACAAATCTATTAACAACTCGCAACGTCGTTTCAAAGAGAGGTTACAGCGGAGCTCTCAGCGGCAGGACCATAGGAATCTTGTTCGTCAGAGGTTTATATTTTTAAATTTGATCACCGCGTAGGAGTAACTGCTCAAAGTCAGTGGGGCTATTAGGATGTGATCACTGAACACAGCTAAAACTATTAGTGGGTTCTTCAACAACAGTTGAATTCTCACCAGGGTGATACTGAGTTTAGGCACCTACCACGGCATAGCTTAGCACATTCGGCGTGGAGGTTACGATCCCCGCGGAGAAACTCCTGCACTCTTCGTGTCTGCGAAGAGTATGCAGATATAAAGTAACGCCACAAGTTTATTCCTTGGGTACTTTGTTGACTCGGAGACCTTCCCCTGATAATGTATGACTTCATTGTACATAGATATACATACAGCTTGACACACTTAACTTTGCAGGCGGATAAAGGAAGAATTAACATACGAACTATTTTTTGTATCTACGAAATCTTCACTAGCGACGCCACTAGCTGCAAAGTTAAGGTTGTCGATCTGTCTTCGCATAAATTTCTACGGCAGGAACTTCCTCAGTTTAAAGATCAGGTCAGTGCTTATTTTTCTACCGAATGAAAACTTTTTTATGCCGGGAACTTTTTCGATAGGTATCTGAAGAAAAAATAGTTGCATATAAATTAGTTGTAATTTTCAAACTTGTTTTCAGGAAGGTAGGCACTGTAGGCAGTGTAGGCACTACATTAACCTGTAAAACAATAATGGTGTCGAACCATTCTACTCATTGGGGTGACTGCTAAAATGGTTGCCTATGTTTCTTCTGTCTGTTGCTTCTAGAGAAATTACCAATATTATTTTAGCATACCCGCCTGTTCAGTAAAAATCAAAGCATCTCAGTCCACAGTTAGAGTTGTAAACTAATTTAGACTGCAGGTACGTCTTATTCGTACAAGGTTAGCAACAATACACTTTTATATTTTCCAGATTGGTAGATACTTTCAGCATCGCTCTGTTGAGAGATCTCCATTCAGTATCAAAAGGTTGCTTTAAATTACTTTGGCTACACTTAGTGGTAGATCAGAATCTTAACCTTCATCCTCCTATTCTCCTTCCCCATTTCCTTTAGGCTTACGACATTCCCCAAAATGGGGATTTTTGTAGACATAGCCCTTCTGGCTCCGTGCAGCTCGGACTTTCTTCTTTCTGTTTAATCTCAAAAGAGCAAATTTATTCTCGACAACCTTTTTAAAATTTATCCTTTGACACTAGATTGGTCTCTCGACTCGAAAATAATTCAAAATCATCTGTTTGGTTTAAAAAATTTATCGCCTATGAATAGTATAGGTGCTTTGATTAAATACTTCGAGTAGGGAATATCTTGGCCTTAGCTTTAACCGAACAATTTTTAACGAGCCTTTTTATTAGCCTAGAGAAAAACAAAGTTTCAGGCCTGTACAAATTCTTTAAACTGTAAAATCTTCTAGTTTCGAGCTTTTTTCGGATTTGTTTTTATTGTATAATATGGAAAATTAAGTTTTTTTTATATTCCGATCAGAAAACATTTTATTATTTGTGCCTGAGCTTCACAAAATAAAATAAAACGTGCTTTTTGGAAATGTTTTTTTTTTTCATGAATTGAAACAGGCGGTTGGCGTCAAGTGACAATTTCAATCTTATCGCGATCAGCGTAAGGAGTGCGTGATCTCGTTCGAGTTGGTTCGATTGGATCGCCTTAAGCATCAAATATGTTCGAAAGGGAGTCATCGTTTACACTCTGTAAGTAACGACCTTGGCCCGTACGACTGCTAGTCAAGCGTTCTATCCACGACCACCTACTTTTGTAACATTTTCGCAGCTGCCTGTCGGTGGGCGACATGGGCAAAATAACGATGACTGTCACCATTCTTGAATCGGATACACGCCCAGGGGGCATGGCTATCCACGACTAGTCACTGTGCCACGATTCGTCATATGCATTCCCGACGGAACCAGTTATAAACGTAGCCATTCGTATGCCTACGTGAATATTATTAAACCACATTCTTTAATTTCTTTGGATATCTCCAAGGCCGCTGATATGGAACATGTCGGAAGAAACCTTTCATCAATTAGGTGCTTATATCAATGTTCGTCCAATCATTTTATATATGAACACGTCCCGAGTCAAAAAGCTCCCGGCGTCTTTTCTAGCATAGTGTACAGCCTGAGAGGAGTCCCCGTCGGTAGTTTTTGTCATAGCTAATTACAAATCGAAGACGTGGTAGAGGAAGACGCCGCCCTTTGGTCTAATATGCGGAAAGAAAATGACGACACGAAAGAGTTGTCTTCATATCTTGCATAAATGGTTAGTCTTTGTCGTTGCCACACAATCCTATCTCGTGTATTCTCTTTCAATTAGACTTGGGCAGACCAAATGTATTATCATTGGTAGGTAGCGTTTCTTCGATGGTTCGGGTATTCTATTTCAAAGCTATAGAATATGGAATATCGACCATCTTTTAGGTTTACTTAAGACTGTTACTTCCGGCTCGTAACTGATGTGCCTGTCGTAAGTTGCGGCAAGGTTTTTGATACCTTAATACAGTTTTAATTAAGACAGACCTATTTTATTATCATTGGTTCTTACAATTTTTACGTTTTCTGTATGTTACAAAACTCTGGAATATGGTGCATCGAACATCCTTTAGGCTTCTTTGTAACACTTATTATAAATTTATTACAACAATGGAGTCATGCAGCACTTAAAGATTGAATTACGAGATGAATTTCGAGTGACGCAGTTGTTGAAATTTTCAGTATCTTGTGGTTTTGTACGCAGTGTTCGTGATTTTGGGTCGTTGTCTTTTGTAAGCTCGAGCGTCGAGATAGTGATGGGCGTAATCGATAGCATTTATAAATAATCGTTTTTTAAATTATCGAAATATTTTGTTTCGTAAATAATCGACTAAAATATTTCGATTCCGTATAATAAATTCAGTAATCCAAATAATCCTTTGTAAGATGTTGATACCTAATTGAATTCGAAAAACTACGAGTTGAATAATCGATTAATCGACTCACTTTTATCGGAGACATTTCGATTGCCAAAAAAGAGTTATAAATGTATTAATGATGTTTGCGCTTGATTTCTAGTTTTTGATTTCGGTGTTCTTATTGAAACTCAAATTTTTTTGACGTCTTTACGAGAAATCAAATAGTTAAAATTCGAATTTGAATAAATCTTTCGATATCCTTCTATTTTGTTTCGGATTACTACTTCAAAATCTAACTTCATCTGGGCGTTTCTAAAGAGAAAAGGGTATTTCACTAACTCCTCGGTAAATGTGGGAATCTTACTGCGGAACGGCTGAAATGTTGATAATTACGCCGAAATCTACCACAATTTTTAAATTAAATTTAGTTCAACTTGCGAAATACAGCTCATTAAATTTACCTACCCATATCGTTAATGACTTAACCAAAACATATTTCAAACGCCCCACCATTTCCCTTCATTGCGACAGTTTTAACAAACTCACCATCAGGCAGAGTGGATGGAACACCACACAACTCCTGTCCTGGTGCATTATTTTCTTTCCTCCTCTGCCAGGTCCATGCTTCGCTCCCTCACTTAAGGCTTGGTAACCGAACTCCGCCGTGGACCGTTACCCTCGCTTGTTTTAATAACTTTTTACTATCGGCTTCTGTACTCCGTCCCCTGTTAACTGGATTTTCTTCATTCACCCTCCTGTCATATTCCTTACTACTCGGGCAACTCTCTTTAAAATAAACTCGGTCAGATTAGGCTAGTTTGTATTTGCTTAAATTCCTCATTAGATTCTGTCTCCTTATTGATATTAAAACTACGACCTGTTGTGGTACCTACAATGTTACATTTTACATACCACACGCTCTGGTCTTACAATTTTCTATGCTTATCTCTTAATGTTATTAAGAATATGTTTTAAATTAATTGTGCAAGAGTGTTTGTATCAATCTAATTATTATGATCAATCTAAGAATTAGCACGAGGTTAGATAAATTAATTTGTAAAGCGCCCTTGGGGTGATTTTCCCACAAAAACGGCGCTATAAAAGTTGTCTATTTATTATTATTTTTAATAAATAACTAAAAATACTTGAAATGAAATAGTACCGGATTTAGTGAGCTTGCCACCTCACAAAATTAGCAATAGTTCCACCCATTTGTGTTCTTTCGAACAATTTGTTATAATCCTTCAACTAATACATAATGGCTGCAGTAGTGAATGTCAAGTTATTAGGTATCTATTTAAAATGGCGAGTGGTGCCGATCCCAGTCTATTGTGTGTGCAGACTAAGCTGTAAGCTATAATACAACTGAGGCAAGGTTTGTATCGGCCCCATGGCGGATACCCGAAGGCCGACCGGTAAAGTGAAAGTACCACCTTAACCATAGCAAAGCTCGCGGTTTTTGCCTTGATTTGAAATACATATTATGCCTATTTTGTAGTGAAGTGTTTATGGATAGATTGGCGTGTTTACTTTTACTATTTACGGATGCTGGTGTGATTTTTATAATGATTAATTCTACCAAAAGAAGATTAAATGTACTCGTCGTGTTATGAGGGGCGACAAATACAAGGTCACCCTGCTAATAATTTCAGGAAAATTACAAAATTTATATATATAGAAAACAAGTACCACATTTATGAACCTAAATATAGTAAACCTCCAATACCTTAATCACATCATGGAGGGTGAAAAATGCAAGTAGATTGTAAAATTATAAAAGATTCCAAATAAAGAAACCAATACAAGATTAACCAACTGGAAAATTGAGGGGAAGGCTGTAGGAAGGTTAGTTTAAAGGAACTTATTATAAACCTTAGCTCTAAGTGTCAGTACATGGTTATAAGTTATAATTTATAAGCCACTAGTTATTAGTCTTTGTGATAAGTTGTGAGTTATTTAAATTAAGTTGTAAAGCGCCCTTGAGGTGATTTTCTTTCACGAAAACGGCGCTATAAAAGTTAACCAACTGTTATTATTACTAATACGAGGCACAGAAAAATGCCACATCTCATGGCTTTAAAATTTTCGTGACTGGTACGAGTGCAGTTTCGAATTTGGAGTTGTTCCGGGTCGCAGCATTGCCTCGATAATACCAACCACTTATGGACAAACCATACGAAGATATCTAAATTATTCCTGAGGGGATATACAGATTCTCACGTTATTAGCTTCATTCAGACAATCCGCGGGTAGCATGAGCCATTCCAAACGAGTACGGCTCACGTGCATTGCCGCGGACTGTCTTGGCGAAGCTATTCAATATGTGGGCCGCGGATAAGTATTATTTTCCTTTATTCATTGTAGAATTTCTTGACGATCTTATGACCTGGAAGTATGAACACGCGGGCATGCGAAGGTATTGCGACATCAATCAGCTGCTCTGCGTAGCATTTTAACACCTTGTTCGGGCTTGATAGACAGGAAACTAATAGCTAAAGGTATCTCTTTCACCGGTTCGGGTATGTCAGTAATTTTATTTCCAACCGGGTTTAAATCTATTTGAAATAAAATTAATATTTTTTCTCAAATCTACCTTCATTGACGTTCATTCAAATTCACCTTCTTTAATAGAAGATTTTCTGTTTTTTTTTTCAAAATGTATACATTTTCACAGCATGATTCGCAACATCTGTTATGCTTATTTTATAATTCCACGTTTAATCTGTACGATGAGCTAAATATAGTATTTTAAGTTATTTTCTAGCTTTTTAAGGCACTTTCATAACGTGCCACGGTTAGCTTTGCAGTCGAGGAATTTTTTGTATAAATTATTTTTGTATTCACAATATCTACACTAGCGACGTCACCGAATGCAAAGTTAACCATGTGAAGCTGCAGAATGGTGTTATTGAAATAAGCCAAGTAATTACCTTTTTTTTAAATACCAAAAGAGTTGGTTTTGACGGGAGGAAAACAGAGTTTAAGAAAGAAAAAGTTTTAGGCTAGAAATAAAATCAAGATTATATAAAATTATACTTTTAATGTGACACGTTATAAGAGCGCCCCTGTCTGTACGGTGCACACTGTACAGGCAGGGAAACTAAATCACTACCTGGCGGGTCAAGGAAGTGACTGTAGGAAAAGATTTAATGCGGGTTTTAAAGAGGCCCGAATTAAATGAAGGAGGAAAGACAGATGCCTGAAGCTCGTTCCACATACAAGTCGGGGAAACGACCCGTTCTCATAAAGCCGACATCAACTGTGAACGGGTGTTCCGCTCGTGTCCGTCGAGTTTCACGCACATGTACCGGCACGCAGAGGATCAATGCTGCTAGCTCCTTCGAGCAGGCTCTATTGAAATGCGTGTAGCACAGACTCAGCATACCTACGTCGCGTCTTTTCACTACAGATGGCAATCGGTCTATTAACAACGGATTGTATATCAGACGAACTGCCCTCCTTTGCACAGAATTTTAAAATATATTATTATAAACGTATGGGGTGTCAGAAAACAGGTGTTTATTAATAGGTCAATCAGTATCACTGTGACCTTTACGGTTCATTAAACTTGTAAGTTTTTCTTGCGGTAGCATTATTTTATCTTTGATGTATGAATGACGATGAATAATACATAGATAAACGAAGAGCGTGCAATACTAAATCAATGGCAATTGCTTGTAACATTGTAACGCAAGTGCTTCACTTTTAGGCAGGGGCGTCCATGAAGGCATTGAAAGCTCGCTTGTTTTAAACAATTGCACAGTGATAAATATAGCCAGGGGCGGCTTTAGGGGTTAACCATAGAGCGCGGGACCCTTCACCTCCCCCAAGAATTTACAGAGCTTTACTTATAGGCCACAGGTCGGCCAGCTAACTCAAATCAATTACGCAACGAATTTACGATGAGAGTATTTAAGAATGCTTCTTAATCGCCGTAATATTATGCGATCTTATTGTTTCGCTTTCTTTGTGATAATGAGGAAAAACACCTCTAGCGTGGCCGAATTACGTCGACCTGTATTCCGCTGTATTCAAATCTATTATAATCCAGTTTCAACACAGATGCAATGCAATTATTACGAATTTTATGGAGATTGCGGAGATTAAATTATATAAATTGACGAGACTTTAGTATGTTACGTAATTTAATTTAAGAATTATTGTATCGGTTCTCATAAAACTCTTGGTAGAGTTTCTCGGTCTCTTGTCCATTGGTTTCTAATGTGTTTTGTATTTTTTTATTAATTGTTGCCATCGAATGTCTTGCCAAACGTCTCTCAATCCGAGGTATCCGGAAGGTTTTATCCAGTGGTGTCATTCAATTTGCGCACAAACGGGTTTCCAACAAATGAACCAATACATTCTAACCAAAACGACATTACTAGCAAGCGACAGTTTATTTATGAAAAAAAAAAATATTGAATGAAATTTGTATCTTTGACAAAAGAGTTTCCGGAAACTTTGGAACATGCTGAATGAAAACACTGGGCTTTTCCACACCATGTCATTGACACCATTATAATTTATTTATTTTTTATCTCTCCTTTGATCACAAATCAAAATCACCTCCAAACAATTGCCAATACCTCTCTAACGATCCCGTGTGCGAAAATAAAGCAAACTCCTGCGCAATCGGGAGCGTCGCTTCTATATTTATATTGGTTACCAATTCCTCTTTGACCGCCTGGACAGATAAGTTTGTATATCTATACACTGACCTCTTCCAAGTTTTCAACAGATATACCAGTTGGAGGCGAAACAGCCATCAAACGCAAACGTTATTTAACCCAACAGGTCTTTATATATAGCATTATAATTAAATTATAATAACGACAAACTATAATGTAGTAAGTATTAGTAGTAAACAAAACATTAATACATACATATTAAACTTGTTTGTATACGAGTATTCTGTTAAAACCTCCAGTATAACGCCGCACCGGTACAATCAAGGAATATTTTTATTTTTTATAGTGAATACCGCACGAGAGTCCCAACTACTCCCAACCTTCTGGAGCCAGTGAGACTATGCCTACCCCAATTGGGGTATGTTGTGTGGCTGAAGGTAGTGAGGAGGAGAAGGAGATGGGGAATACCTAAAGACATTTCAAGCAACGTTTCTACCACTCTGGAACGTGCCGCAAATATACTATACCTATATAATTGTATATTAATCAAATGTTTTATGACACATATTAATTAAATAAAAGTTTCTAGCGCACGTCGGGTTTGAACCCGTGACCTCTGGGTTCGTAGTCGAGCGTCTTAGCATTGTTACTTCAAGGTCTTAGCACTAGACCATGGAGGCCGCCGAAGATTTATTCTCAATGTGATGACAAAGTCAAAGTCCAAAACACCGTTTTACCACGTTCTCAGCATCTACTCTCCTTTAATATTCACCTTCTACGAACTTAGCACAGTTAAAACACAATTGGCTCTAACTTGCGGCGCCTCGGGAATATTCTACATTACCTACTACCTACCACGCCCGTGGATTCAATAATATCTACTACAAGGTACAGCTTGACACGATAACTTTACAGGCGGCCAAAGGTGCACTAGCGACGCCACCGATTGCAAAGTTATCCGTGTCAATCTGTAGCTATTGGGAAAATTTATAGCTTTTTTCAGATTCTAATCGTCGCACTGAAAATTATTTATTTAACTTTTTCTTTAATTGTGATTATCGATTAAAAAAACTATCTGTAACTGTCAATTTCTAAACGATTTGTACTTAGCTGGTGTGATGGTAATATGACGTAGGTTCCGTTACTGGCAACAACATCTGTCACCGGCAGCGTCTAGAAAGGTTAGCGGGGGTGACGTCACAACTGTCTTCCGCAAGAATATATCGTTTTGGCGGCAATTTAAAATACGCATATTTTATATCGCCACAAAAGATATTTGACAACAACAAATATACCGTTATCGTTCATTTTTCTCAAGAATAAAAAACCCTATCGACTCCAATTTACGGCGCTATCCTACATGACTACAGTGTCGTGAAGTTGAAAATGAAGCTGGGTTATAGTGCCCGGAAGAAAACTACTTACGTCTTCACAAAGGCCCATTTTCATACGTAATCCGTGTAATTTTGTTCTTCTATTACACGAGTCCCGTTCCGAGAACGAGAACTAAGAAGTATCAAACGTACCTCTTCGGAAGTAGATATGAGCGTGTTAGAATGTACTTACCCTGTAGAGACCAGTTGTTCCTGAACTTTGTAGAACGCTGACCCACAATTTAGAAAGAAAAAAACACTTTTCAACTATCCACCAAGTTTTAGTGATCATACTTATGTATGTATAAATATAGCCTGTTCAAAAGAAAAGGTGAATTTTGAATTTTCGCGGGCTGTGTACATTCGATTATCAATTTTTTTTGTTATGTTGGTACACATATGTTTATCATATGTTAGCATTATCAGCTATTTTGGATTAGTGGTTTGTTTTTGACAACTCGAAAGGTTAGTCACGTTTTTGTGTGTTCTTCGATTTTTTACTTTTGAAAAAAATGGATCAAAGAATAAAATCCATGATTTGTTTTTCCACAACTCCAGGACGCTCATCGTCATTAACATCTTCTCGGCCTTCTGTAAAGCGCTTGTACCACTTATAAACACTTTTTTTAGACAAAGTAGACTCGCCGAATGCCACAGTCAACATTTTAAGTGCGTTGGAGCACTTCATTCCATTTTTTACGCAAAATTGAATACATATTCTTTGATCCATTTTTTCAAAAATTAAAAAATCGAAGAACACACAAAAACGTGACTAACCTTTCCAGTTGTCAAAAACAAACCACTAATCCAAAATGACTGATAATGCTAACATATGATAAACATATGTGTACCAACATAACAACAACAAAAAAAATCGATAATCGAATGTACACAGCCCGCGAACATTCAAAATGCACCTTTTCTTTTGAACAGGCCTTTATATATTATATGAATGGTGTGAAACTAACTGCCTAAAATTAAACATTGATAAATGTAAAATTATGTCATTTCATAGAACTCATAAACCGATCCTCTTCAATTATAAATTAAATAGTGTCTCCTTATCTACCGTCAGATCTATAAAAGATCTTGGTGTCACTATAGACTATAATCTTTCTTTTCGTGATCACATTAATAATGTAGTTAATAAATCATTAAAACTTCTTGGCTTCATCAATAGAATTGCATGTGACTTTAAGAATATAAAGACTCTAAAAACCCTTTACTGCTCATTAGTTCGCCCTCATTTAGAATATGCTAGTGTAATTTGGTCCCCTTTCTATACCGTTCATATTCATCATATTGAATCCGTACAACATCGCTTCTTACGCGGTATTGCATGGAGATTGGGGCGAGAAAGAGGCGATTATTCATATGATGAAATTGAACAATTATTGAAAATGTCTTCATTAGAAAAGCGCAGGAAAGACTTCGATTTAATTTTCATTTACAAAATTATTAATTGTTTTATTGACTCACCTTCTCTGTTGCAACTTATCCAGTTCAACATTCCTTGCCGTAGACTCAGAAACAATGAATTGCTGTTCCTCAATCATCACAATACTAATTACGGGTATAATTCTCCAATGTCCAGAATGTCAAGACTTGTTAACTCAAGCCATGGTCTTGAAATTTTTGGTAGCAGTCTAAATGATTTTCGTCATTCTTTACGACTCTACCAAAACTTTGACTAAAGACCATGGCTTGAATGTTCCTCTTATGTTTATTTTGCCTTATTTTTGTCATCGCTTCATTTATCTCAATTTATATGCTATTTCTTCTCTGTTACTCTTTTTTTTATATTTCGTGTTTTATATGTATTTTTGTAATTGGACTTTTAGTCCGTTAATTTATAAATAAATAAATAAATAAATATGTTATGAACTTTCTTCAAGGCTGTTGTAATGCATTTAAATATCTAACAGCGACCAAAGTGAAGAATATTAGCACTGTCCAAGTATATTATATATCTACTACATGCATTCCGAATGCCTTCATATTTGGTGGAAAGCGGAAAATATAAGCGCCGAAGGCAAAAATAGCGGTAAATATTTATTTATTATTCCTTTTTCATCTTAGACCGGAATGTATTTGGAATATCAATGATTTTCTCACTATATCAATGATTTTTTAAACTATATTTGAAAACCGTCGTCATGTTGGTGAGAACAAGGATGAGAAACTTAGTCATTATATTCTTTTGCTAATATTTTTTTATCATTTTAATACATTCAAATTTGACCGGTTAGTAGCTGATTGGACTATTGCGTCGGATTCCCACCCAGACGTCGTGAGTTCATTCCCTATGCTAGCTAAGTCCTCCATCATTGCACAAGCAACATCTTCCGCTTATTATGATAGTAGAAGGAATTTTTCAAATATTGTCAGGTTATTCGTAACCCGGGAATGTTTGTCTTTCTTTATAAACAAACAAATAGTAGATTTCGTTATAATTTTGGCACCCATCCTTACTGTTACCCTATTTTCGTCAAATAAACACAATCATTTTAAAAACTACTTAAACTTTGTTTTTTTTTTTAAATTGCCCACCCACTGATTTGTAATCGCTGGTTTAGACTATTAAGAATTGAATTGCAACGACCGAGAGGGAGTAGAATGGAGAATCGTGGAGATCCAAATTCCCTTTTCGCGTGATGTTAAATGAAAAATGACGAGGAAACTCTTACCGACGGGCATTTATTGTGATTGATCTTTGTTTCGGGGGGCCTTGGCATTGAAAAAAACAGAATATTTTGTTAATTTGTTAATCTCAATGATGTCTGTTTTTCTAGCAGAAGGTTTTCGTATACACGATGACCGACATCAAAAACCTTTAATTCGTCCCACTTGTAACGCACATGTTTCGAATTTCAAATGAAATTACTCCCCTGGCTAAAAGTATGCTCACCTATTCACTTCTTGACTGGATATGAATGAATAATTTACTGTTTGTTACTTTTTTAAGCACGATGCGAAAAGCATTATTTTCTCGTGTTGGTGAATATTCAAATATAAAAATAAGGTTGTCGCAGTGGGAGTATATTGGGAACGCATTTCGGATAGACAGACATATTATTTTTGTCAGTAGCCGCGTGGGCGCGTTCTCGCCCACGGACTCGAAGGTCGGTGGTTTAATTTTCGTGTCCGGCATGTTGAAGCTAATCCTTTGACAAAGATACATACGTAAGATTCCAAAGCAGATACAGAAATACAGATTCCATGCCGTGATAACGTTATTTATCTGCCACGCCAGCAGGATGTGGAAGCTTAGGGGCCCACAGGTTCGAGCAGGCACTACATTTCAGCCTCATAACATTCAACCCTAATTTTGGATTATCTAGTCCTACTGGCTCCTTGCAGTTGGGGTTGGGACCCTTATACTGTTTCATATTCTAGTAGAGCTAATTTATTTGATGAAACTATTTAACTCTGGATGTACCTGTTATTCAATACTATTTTTCTTGTATAATATTTGTGTAAAAAGCCTTTAACGGGCGTAAATAGTTCATAAATGGTTTTGAGATATCTTATGAAACTAGGAAAACCACGTTTCCAGCTGAATAAACCACATTAACCAGTTGAAATACGTGGTAGACGTACGTACTAAATATACGCCTCTGAGTTCCTAGCAAGCAAGTAACTAGCTGCAAGTACAGAGATGTTAGTGACCTCCAGCCTGTGCTCTCAGTACGGTAACTGAAATCTCATGTTACCAGAATACTACTACAAGCACTCGGCCTGCCAAGTTTACTCACACTTCATTGGATACCGCAATGAGGATTGAGGAATTCCACTTCATTTACGTGGAAAATAAATGATTATCTGATTTCGTTGCTTATTATTTTATGTTTTTTGTTACACATCCGTTACGCGTGTCTCTAGACAATCTCTGTTATGAGGCGAAATAGAAACTAAGTTAGTGATTTTTTAAGAAATACGTGATTGATAAAATTTATGGGGAGGAAAGGGGTTTTGGAAGCGTAAGTGATAGAGCGTCCGCCCGGCTCGCGGTTGGTTCGATTCTCGGTCGCATTCAATCTTTTTAATTTCTATGTGTTTTTCAATTTTTTTTTCCAATCTAAATATATGATCAGTGTGGCGAGTGCAGAAAATATCTGGGACGTCCTCTGCTGCACCCGCCATACTGATCAGATATTAAATTAGTGATAATTCAATATTTCTATACGAGGTTACAAATCTTCCCAGTACTGTTTTTGTACCTACGTACTCGTATATATATATATAGATACTATGAGTATTGCCCTAGTGAAAGACAACCATTCAGAATCGAAACGTTACTTTAAATGACATTATCCGTGTTGTTTGGTGACCAGATCTAAATAGCCAGGCACTTAACCATCTCTTCCCCTTCCCCAGTAGTGCGGGGGGCGCACTCAGTACCTACTGCACGAGGCGCTAGATGTAGTGGAACCGGCCCCGTACTCATTTGATAATCCAGGAGTAGATTGTTGAAAGCCGTAGTAAAAGTAGCAGACTGGTACCAGTACAGTTTCGCTCGGTTGTTCCGGGCAAAATAAATAATATCCTGATGATGTCCAAGCTCCGATAGCCAAGCACCAGAAGAACTGCATTATCACTGACATCGATGAGCAAAATATGTGTTGATGGTTGTAATCGTTAAATTTATACTATTTCCTTATTAACCCACAACCTTCCTTGTAGAAATTATGAAAAATTACCACTGAACTCTTGGGTGCGTTGAACGAGAAGAATTGTATGCCTGCATATTTGGAGGTTTTTATTACTACCTTATTATACGCAGTGCTACGGTCTGGCAGATATTTCATCAAGTCCAGATTAGTAAGTTGAGTAATCTAAACGTTTTCATTTCTTGTTTTTTTTTTAAACCGACCTCACAGTTGAACATAGAATTAAATTCACACAAACGAAATTAAAGCAACGGTCATAGTTTCTGTTGGCAGATGTTTGTCCGTCTCCCAGTAATAGTTGGGTATCTGCCGATGATGATGAAACTAAAGCCGTAGTTATGTAGTAAATTCGAAACAAAATCCACATCTGAAAGCTTCAGGTTTTCATAATGTATTAGAGATCAACGCGCGGTCATAGCTAAAACCCATGCACCCACGTACAAACTGTCTCAACACGCAAGTTCACACTCATGTATATTATTTCGTTTGTCCGAACTTTAAAGCGTCTGTAACAAATATTTTTATACTTATAATATTCGATTCACCTTTTTTAGTTTTTATCGAGCAAGATGTATAAAGCCTCGCTCACACGGAGTTAATGATTATTATTAATATAGTTTTGTGGTTGGAATTGTCGGAATTTCGAAAGAAATTAGTCAATATTAAAGGTTATTAAAATAATGCATTGAAGATGTTAGTTGTTTGATGCCCTTCAGCTAGTTTATTGAATTACCCTTTTTAGTTCATTCGGTGATTTCATAGCTAATACAATGCCATGTATGTTATTTCATCTAAAATAAACATTCAGCATCTTTAAAATAATAAAAAAATATTATCACGTCAAACATCTACGGATTTTTCTTTCAATTAGCGTGCTATCGACCCGTCCTCTTTGCTAATTGGCGTGAGACAAGCCTTGCGTAACTTTGTGCGCGTGCAAAGTATGCAATGCGATGATTAGTGTAATAAGTGGGTACCAACTAGATGGCAAGAGGCGTGTTGACAACCAGCATCTATCGTCTGCGCACTTAAGGATTGAGGATTAAGCTAACGGTCTGCCAATTTTTGGCACTGCTTACTCTATGTAATGAACGGAAATGCAGAGTAGACCTGCGTAAAGACGTACCGCCGATAGCTCCGTTGTGACCTCGTCCTCTATAACCACGAAGAACTACGCATTCATCATAAATAAGTATTAAAATAGAGTTCACAGAGGCAGGGTCATACAGTACATGATTGGGTAAGTTCTGATTTGGTTTTTGTACCGCATGCAAATAATATAACCCAAGTTAATAACAGATTATTATATAAACATACTTAAGTATGGTATGAAAAATGTCATCTCAATAAATATGTCGTAAATTTGGTGCTCACTATTTAATCATCGACATAACAGCTTGACAAATGACTAACTAACCATCATATAACGACATAAATGATGTAAAGCCCCACAACTCTGTCTTGGCACACCCAGATTGATTAATTCACATTCGGAACTCTTCTCTTATACGATTTTTAATAAGACTCAAGCATTGGATTCACTTGACCGTTCTGTGTCTTCCTGGGGAGTACCTAACTTCTACCATTCACTTGCGTGCCATATATTCTTTTGACACCAATTTCTCTTCATATTAAAATACATAGTAACCTCACAAATCGAGAAAAATCTTCTTGAAGGAGTAACTCAAAAACGAAGATTCTCTCAAAGATTTCGGGCATTTTACTTACTAAATATGTTACGTACCCTCCCTATTTCATTTCTTAATGAGACGAAATGTTTTGAATGTTGAAGTGTCGTCTCATTATCGTTCACGCTCGTGTGACACCATTTTTCATCAAATCTTCGATACGAGCCATGAATTTCATTACCTTTGTGTTAAATATTATTTTTCCTACAAATTGGCCGCGAAAACCAGTTTACTATTTATTTTATCACAAAATTCATCACCTTCCCACATCCACCAAAATCTAATAGCCAATACCTGTTCGATCAATAATTATCTCTTATGTTCACCGTTAGGAAGTGCATGTATTTAACCTAAAGTAAGAACCCACCTCGACCTTGACAACTGACTTCCCTGTCGCCATACACAATGAGCAGATCACCTGAGATAGATAATGCATAATATAAATGGTCAATTGAAATACTGAAAATTCATAGATACAGCTTAATATAGATGGTCAATTGATATACTGAAAATCCATAGATACAGCATAATATAGATAGTCGAATAATATTATCAGAGCCAGAGAAAGCGGACCGGCCTGAATTTAGTCACAAGGCGTATCCAGCACAGCTAACAATGGCCCCAACGAGAACACAGATGTCTTGTGCAACTCGAATATATTATGCAAGAAATATTTATCGTATCGTGCCTAGTGTAGTACCTATTCAAAGGCCTAACAGGCACGATATTAGGTACCTAACTACGAATCAACATTATAGTGGGTACCTACCGGATAACCTAGTAAGAAATCAGCAATGGGCCCTCGTCTATTGATCTGGAAAGAAAATACTAGCAAATTCAAATAATAAGTACATTTATCTTCTAACGTAGCTTTATGGTGTGTGAAATATTCAACTCGATATGATGATTTGATAAAACAATTTGACTTTATTCCACTTATTAAAAGTAGAAGGATGTTATAAAATTGTTTTTTTAAATTATTACAATGGATTTCCACCATGAATTAGCAGTCTCAAAAATAGAAATAGTTATAATGTAGGTGTATAAATTTGAGAAAACATATTATGTATTTAAGAAGACATACACAAAAAAAAACTTTGGTTCGTATTTCATCTATCGTTCTAACACCGCCATTTGTTCATTGAATATTTCAGGTAAATTAATGTTCGAAACATGGAGTTGTTGTATTTTTTACTGTTTTAACATCGCCGAAGCGCTGCAGTTGAGCGGGAGGGCAAACAAAACGCTATATTAGTTTTATTGACAACCTCTAACTTAACTACTGGTTAATCGGAAATGTAAAATACAATTCGAAAATAATTATGTGAGGAGGACGCTGAACCCGTTTTCATTCTGCACTCAAAATATCCACCAATTTGCCTAAAAGCAATAGTAGAGTCACGTGGGGTAACCGTACACGGAGTGTAAGTGTACGCACCAACGTTTGAGACAAGTTCGTCCATGATTCACATTTACTCATTCCTTAAATATATGACTCTTTGGGTTGCCTTGAAGCAGGTTATGTGTACAGTGATCGCTACGTTGAAAATAAAAATTGACATGTAAATTAGTACTTTATCAAAATATACCTAGCTGTTAGAAATAACAGGTAGATATATTTTGAATTTTAATTTTAAGGGGGCACAAAAACAGGCTGCTAAGGACTACTTTCATCGAAAATTCATTAATTTATTGTTTTTAGTTTTTTTTTTACGTTTTCCGTTTCAGAAGCTCTCAGAAGTTCTCTATGGGGTTCAAGTCGGTCAAATTGCCTGGCCAAAGCAAATCTTAGATTTTTTTCATCTTTAAAAATGCTGTTTTTAATTTAGCTTTGTGGCAAGGAGCAGAATCATGCATAAAAGTGCATTTAGAAGGATCTGCAACCCATTTATTGATCTGAGGAATAAGTCTTGTCCCTAATAATTTTTGTACTGATCCTGCTTTATCATCCCATCAACTATGTAAAGGCGTCCTTTGCTCCTTCAACTGATCACCAATCTCGGTTTAACAGTTTCTACGACACAGTTAGTGTTATCTTTCTAGTCCTGTCTTTGCGAAACAAATGACGATTTATACAACATAATTTCGATGTGAGCCTTATTTGAGAAGCAAACTGAACAAAATGAAAATATTAAAGATATTCAATTTAATAGAACACAAGGATATCAAAAATTACTGAAGCAACCAAAATGAAGTATAACAAATTGAATATTCACATGTCCTCAGTCTGCAACCGTCAAATGTCGATGTTGTTTAGCCCATGCTAAAAGTTTCAACTTCATGGCTGGAGTCAGCTTTGGTTTTATCGCTGTTGTGCTGCACTTGAACCCCATTTCTACAAGACGACGCCTGTTTTTTTGTAGCAGAAATGGTAACGCCGGCTTCATTTGTGATTTTCGTCAACTCCTTTGTACATTTTTTCCTGTTTTACAGGCAAATGTCCCGAATTTTAAATTCATCAGGCGTAATAATTCGCTTTTGTCCACGTTTTTAAAGTCTCGGACTTACTAAAGGTATTTTCCTATCAACTTAAGCCTTTATTTGGTTCACTGTTACCACATTTACATGAGTAAGTTGAATAATATTTTTTGAGAAATGGCATGATTTTTTTCAATAATGCTGATATTTCTTAATTTTTTCTGGGGGAAAAATCTTTGGTTTTTATTATTTTTGTCGAGTACTGTCGAAACATTTATACTTGAATACAATAAATTTACCCAGAATCACACTATATTAACGTTTATCAACGTCCGAGGACCAAAAAGCACTTAATAACAATATTGACTGATTAAAACAACAAAACCTCAAAATGCAACATTTGACACTTCACAGCAGAATGATCTACAACTTCACTATTATGTCATCAAACAGTGTTTCATCTCAAAAGATGTTTAACAGTATCACCAAGATTAAAATATCAAAACCTCAATACGAAAAATGATGAATGAAACCTCAATAACAAAACGAAATAAATAAAGAGCGAAAGATTATCAAATAATAAGAAAAAACATAGTGTAACTAATAATGGAAGAAAGGAGTGTGAAAAGAATATATGATGCGAAAGTTAATGGAAGAACAAGTAGAGGACGCTGTCTACCATTATTTTTAAAATAGCCGAAGTGTTTTTATAAAATCTATTTGATTCTATTATATACAAAGTTCAGTATCTTCGGGAGGTGATTCTGCATGTGGTATAAGTAATTTCGAAATTCCATTTTTTCTAAAGTTATCACAGCGTAAGGTTGAACCTACCCGATAAATACGCCGGGAGTGAGAAGTGGCAACGTCGCACATCTATGTCTGATCTGAATTCACGAAAACCGAACACAAAAATTACCTTAAAACGTTTGAATTTCAAACACAGACATTTTTCTTATTTAGAATTACTTCCCAAAGTTGAGGCACTTTACCCCCGGACGCCTGTATAATTATTTATTTGAACCAGTGTAACGAATCCTTATTTACCGTCTATTACATAATATGTTTATGATCTATTGCCTCAATTACGGTGTTCAAATGTCATTCGGTGGTTTATTGTAATTAATGTCGAATGTGTATTGCAACACAGATGTAAATAACTAATCTGTTTTCCTTCCACTTTCGCCGCAGAAATTTTCACTTGGCAGTTTTGTCAATTCTCCTCTCGAGAGCTTGGTTCACATTCTTAAATTCGTAGGCAAATATTTCGGTCTTTATTCTTTGAGCCGTGTCTCTTTATTTACGTTAGCAACAACAAACTTTCCCCCAGAGTGTCGAGACAAAAATGCTGTGAAGTACCAAAATTATATTATGTAGTTCACTATTTCTTCTCTTAAGTTTTTCACTCATTGTACATTTTTAATGTTACTGTTTATATACATGTTTGCAATACCTAACTTCACTCTTTTTTCTGTTTGTTTAATGTTTATAACTTAGAATATTTACATAGTTACCCATTGTTACTCTAAGACAATAAGTTAGGTTGTATTATGTAAACACCACTGTGGGAATAATTTGACATAAGAAGCGTACCCTTAAATAGTATCTAAATGGTTTTATATTATATTGAAACGCTGCGTGAAGTGGTTGGGATGGCAGAATAGGTAAATGTTCCTGGATAGACTGTAGTTCCCGAGTTCGAGTCTCGGTCAAAACCTAACCTTTTTATTTTGTTTCTTTTTTTGTTTTCATATTTTGATATTCTTTCAATAATCAACAAGATTGTTAATATTATTTCAATAATCGATATTATTTGTATATTTAGAGTAGAGTGCCCTTGGGGTGATATAATCGTATTACTAAATTGCGTTATTTTATAAAATTAGGAAATAATTCCTATACTAAGACAATTCATCGAATTTGCGGGATAATACCAAATTGACAAAGTTTTTGTTTTTAACTAGGGAGGTTTACAGATATCAAATATCTAAACATTTTACAATGATTTGTACCAATTGACTTGTAAATTAATTTATTTTATTTTTTCCTTTTAGGACGAGTCTGCGCCCACCAATGCCTCTGAGTACCCCCGGTACATACTATCGCTGTTTTAATGCTATTCCAACGTAAGTCTATCTTTTTAATTACGCAATGCAATAACACCTGATAATGATATTACCATTTTCTTTAATTGTAATATCATACCCACTATATTAAAAATAAAAGCTTTATAAATGGTTTAATATTTACACTGTCTGGAAAAACTATTTAACATTACTCAAAACACGAGACCCTGTCATCTCTGGGAATGTTTTTAGGATAGTTCTGATCTCTTTCGAAGGGATAACGCAGTCATTTTTATATGAATACCGCACAAGAATCACTACCAGTGGTACTAGGTCAACCTTGATTCGGGGTATGCTGTGAGGCTGACAGAAGAGAGAAGGAAATGGGGAAGATGAAGGTTGAGAGGTACCTGACGTACATGGTACCTACGGCTAAGGCCGTGTCAAGCAACGTTTCGATTGCCGGTCTTTGACCAGGGAAGTTGTTTCGGTAGGAATTCAACCAAACTCGACCTATCATATCCCTACCTAATCTGACAGCCCAAAAATAATCTGGTCGTAAGCCAAGTTTTCTATTCTTAAATACTGACGCGAAATTCAAACCAGAAACTGAAAATAATACATACGATCACATTATAATTTATTTTTTTCATCATAATATAAAGAGAAACTAGCACAAACCAATATTTATTAATAGCTAGGTGTTTCCTCTCACATACACTGGTTTCAGGAGTTTAGCATTTCAATGTAGTACCCTGACTAATGCTGGAGACAATCTTTTGATTTCAATTGCATGTCGTTTGTGAATGTTTTCTGAAAACAGGACATTCCCGTTCAAAACGGTCGGTTACTTAATGTGTTGTACTATTTTATATAGTTGCGTGTTTGGTTGCATGTCGATTGAAAAAATACAAATTTCAGTATAATATAAGCAAATAAAGGCGAAAATTGACCTACAAAACGGATTATATCACATATTTTATGCTCACTTTGGTACGAAGTACGAACTAATGCGGTGTTACACAACGGTCAGTCTATGTTCATTCTTGGTTGTAGGTACTTAGCAGCCTACCTTAAAACATAAAACCGGTATGGACGTACGCACTATTACGTTGATAAAATCTCGCACACATCTCTTGGCTCACAATTTCTATTCAGTCGAAAATGTTTCATGTGTTTTATTTATCTACGCCTTTATCGCCCGTTGTTTTGTCTGTTAGTGGACCGCGAATCTTTTTCTAGTTTTGGAATTATGTTACGATTCCGTGGAAAGCGCGATGTATCTTTAATTTGACTTGAATAGCGACTCTCAACACTAGCGACCAAATTATTGTATGGAGTATTATGAAATCTAGGTTTAAATCGAAGATCTGAGCTATAACTCAAAAAATTTAAATGCATCTCTGTTACCCCGAAATGACGCTACGCGGCATATCGATAAATACCGATTAATTATAATGAACGTCTTGATTCAGTCGGCGTAGTCCGAGGTAGACGGAAATGTTATGTAATTTCCGAGGTGTTTAGTTGATATAAATTAGAACTTAAAACACGGAAATCGGTAGAACAATGTGTTTATGTTATAGTAACCGACCTGATTTTTCGATTTATTTGTGATTTATAACATAGATCTTCAACTGAGCTTTAAATTTAGTACTTAATACTTTAAAAGAATCATAACATTGTTGTGGAGGTCTGTTAACTCTTTTTACATTTAACCTACTTTGCCAGCGCTGTCGAACTGTAAAAAACTACTCTATCGTCACTTTGATGACGCCGACATTGTACGTTCTCTCAAAATTTTCATTGAGCGGAAGCTCAGTTCGATTGATTGTTTTAAATAAAAAAGAATTCAAGTATTCTATATAATGATGCAGTAGATGAAACGATTCCCTGAACTTGACAAAGGCAATGCAAACGTCATCCTCGCGTGCATTCAATGTCGATGGTTGCATTTTGGCGCGTGCAGATGATATTATTCACATCCGTTTGATAAGCAAATATGTAAGGAACCTGATGGTTAACCTCTATACATACCAACCTTTTCTATCTTTGAATTTTGATTCGATGGTATGCTTTGTTAAAGATATTTATTAATAAAGTAAAAGTTACCCGTGAAAAATCACGCGAGGTAATCTTAAATTGCAAAGAAAAAATATCAGTTGCTTTAATTCACCCATTTCAAATGTAGAATGATATATATGTCCTATACCACGAATTGGGTTATTGTCTGCATTGTTCGTGGTGAAGCGACGCGCCGTGCAGTGCAGCGCCGCTGACGCGCTAGTGCGGTTTGACCTTTACTTGCTTTTCGGAATGGTCGTGGGTTCAAATCCCGGCGTGCGCACATAAATGTTAATACTTTAATCTGTGTTATTTCACAATTAATTTAATAAAAATAATATGTAATATCTTTGCGGAACGTTTCAGACTGGTAAATACTCTCAGTATTGCACGATGTCCAATTGGATTTATAATGATTACATGATTAGTTACACATTAATAGGTTAGGCAATCGTTCTGGATCTAACAAAAATGTATTCTTCGCGTAGTAATTATTTTCCTAATAACGAATCTATTTTACGAGTGGGTGCGGCGGGAATGAACAGTTCAACTACAACTTACTATTATCAATAGTTACTACCACCACTACTACCTATTGACCACAGATAGGTACAAAAGACAGCACCAAGAAAGTAGCGATGTCTTTGTACCGCCAATACTCCGCGAGGCTTTAATTTGACCAGTTTCGCCGTTTCCATCGGTCAACGTGACAAATCATGTTTTGCGCGGTTGCCCCTCAATTTACACTGTTAACCTCCGTTTACACCAAATCCAAATTCCGAAGGTATTTCTTGAACGATTCGGGGTCAGTCGTATGGCAACAATCTCCAGAATGAGGGCGACAAATTCACAGAACGCTGTTACCTTTTACCGTTTATTATTGTCACCAGTTCTCGTTCACCTACTATTAGTCTTTCAGCAATAAGATGGTAGAACTGTGAAAATTGAATTTTTCGCTTTATTTAATTTATTCACACAGCTTGCATGGATCATAGTTCAAAACGCTTTATGCTGCCGATATACGAGTATATTATGTTACGATCAATTTGAAGTAGTTCGATATCTGAGTCGCGATGTGTTTTTTATGACTGTTTCAAATCATCTAAACCGACTCCACACCTCTCATAAGGTACTTGATTTGAAAATATTATCTCGTTTAGCTGTACGAATACGACTTGACGGTCTCAGTAGCAGGGGTTTCGGGCTCGATTTCCATCGTGGCGTTCAAATATTTTGTTTTGGTTATGTATAAACATTTAACCATGCCTGTGGCGTCCATCGCCATTTTGATAAACCTTAACAAATTGCTTTACGTATATTTATCGTTTAAAACCTTGTCCGTTAAATAAATGTGTGTACGAGAAAAGAAGAGGATAAGGCAAAATAGGTTCTAACGAAACGACAACACTCAAATCTATTGTATCAAAATCTCTTCCGATATCGACTTATTTCATGTCAGTGAGGAGAGATTAAGAAGTGAAATCCTATTGATTCTTGAAAGAGTTTCTGCTCATTGACCTGATCATCACCACTGCCTGAAATTTTATTTTTTTGAAATTTTATTTTTCTTGTGAATCTATATGGTACTATAATTTGTAATTATTTTTTTTAAATTTTAATTTATTTCTTAAATGCATTCAATTTAAAAATTTTGTCATGTATAAGAAATTTAATAAAAATATATTATTATTAATATTATGTGCAGTGTTTTTTTTAATGCTAAATCGTATCATATGCATATATCCCCTTTTCAACAAAATTCTAACTAAGGAGCGACATTGCTTGCTTACATAACTCAATGCTAACTATTCGTATGTATTATTTTCATCGCCCATCCATCGCCTTTCTAATGCAACTTAAAAATATAACAAATAAAGCTATCCGGCTAACCCTGGGAGCCTTAAAATGGAATCTGGTCAGTTTAAGGGTGGAGTGCCTGCTTTAAATCTCACGAACACATCCATTTGACAAAACTCTTTCATCATTGTGTTGCCATTACCGTTGATTAGTATTGTCACTATTCTCGCTCACCCATAGCCTGTGTTTCTTTCAACACCCGTATCTACATAGCACCTTCACAGCGCACAGAACAATGGTCGCTAAATGTCTATTACTATTACTTTACAAGAAGTATTTTCCCATGCAGATATTTTTTTTCTCACGCCGATAATCAGTTTTGATGAAATACATTTGAACCGTAAGTGAAGTGTTTATTTAGGATGACGCGTGTTTATAAAATAGTGGAATCATTCGAGGATAAAACGTTCTAACATTTTCGAAATATGAAAAACATTTAACCACTGTAATCGGCTTTTTTTTTGTAATGCTCTAGAAGTAATTACATTTTATCACTTTTCACCGATATTCCGAATCCAATAAGATATAAATCTTTGTAAGTAGGTAATCATTATTACTGTTATTTGTTTAACATTTCAATCAAGTCTGTTGTAAATGTATTCACTGAACAATCTTCAAGTCCTTAAGATAATAAGGTTAATGATATAATCCAACAATACACACACCCAGCTGTCCAACAACACTCGACTGTTTACACAATGGGTTCAGTGATTGCCACACGATACTGAGGTCGAGGGATCAATAACTGCGAACAAACAATCATAATAATTACTATTTGAGATATTTATGCTATTATTGTGGAAACACAATACAGTACACGTAGACTGGAGATACTCGTACGGGTATTCGGCGATATATAAATATATTCTTTTTCATTAGTTGTCGCGTAGTATATAATAATATTCGTTTAATTGTGATGCCATGAATTCAAGTAATTCTTAGTTAATAATAGTGTATTTTTAAGTTGTAATTTTTCAACAGCATTGAATGCTGTAGAAATGAGATTCCCGAGGAGAATGCGCTGTAAAACCATGTACGACCGTGTTAAAAATGTGGATATCCGGAAAGAATGCAAAGCTGGTGGAAGCGTAATTAATAGGATCAAGAATGATGGTTTGGAAATGTAGAGCGAATGAGCAATGAAAGGAGTGTGAAAAGAATATATGACGCGAAAGTGAATGGAAGAAGAAGTCGGGACGCCCGAGGAAGACGTAGCACGATCAAGTGAATCAAATCCTTAATTCGGGTCATGTGAAGAGTCGGAATAAAAGAAGAGTATGTATGAGACGATGTATGAGTGTAAATGAAGCAAGGAGTTTGTGCCGAGAAAGTTGTATGGCGATTAGTTGGTTAGTTAATTTTTCAACTGCGTTGTTAGCAACAGAACACAACTGTTTCATCACATTAGTTACAATGCCGAATGTATTTTTAAAAGCCCTCCACACTAGCGATCAAAGTTCACGTAAAGTATTACGAAATCAATGATTCAATCAATAAATTAAAAATACAACTTAACTTACATACTTTTTGATTTCGATTTCCATTTTTCAATTTACGATTTATATTCGTTCGGTGTCATGTTTTTATCTGACACTGAAGAAAGAGTTACAACGGACCGGAGCCAGTGGATCTACATCATACCCATTTTTGTGACATTTTGAAAGATTGATAAAAGTGGGTGAGAGGAGAGAAAAGAGGAATGTGAAGGTTAACCTGTTTATTCCGATTCGATCACTAAATACAGCTAAATTTATTTGCAGCAAAGTTTAGATTCTGAATAGTGGTCTCTCACCAGGTCGATACTGAGAGTATATTCCACTCCGGAATGAGATACAAAAATATACTGTATCGAGGTTTGTTCAAAAGAAAAGGTGATTTCGAATTTTTTCGAAATGCATTTATTTATTCATCAATATCCATTTTCTCCCCTTCAAAGTAATCCCCCTCAGATATAATGCACTTATGCCAGCGCTTCTACCAATCCTCGAAGCACTTCTGGAATGCGCTTTTCGGTATGGCCATCAGCTCGTTCTTCGATTCTGACTTTATCTCATCAATTGTGGCAAAACGCTTTCCTTTCATTGGTCTCTTCAGTTTCGGGAATAGGAAAAAGTCGCAGGGAGCCAAATCTGATGAATACGGTGTTGTTTTTGGCCAAATAATCACAAACAAGCATTGATGTGTGAGCTGGTGCATTATCGTGATGCAAAATCCATGATTTATTTTTCCACAATTCCGATCGTTTGAGCCGTATTGCTTCACGCAAACGTTACATAACTTCCTTGTAGTATTCCTTATTAACCGTACGACCTGTTGGCAAGAACTCATGATGCACCACGCCATTGTAATCGAATAAAACAGTGAGCAAAACCATCACATTTGATCGAACTTGGCGTGCTTTTTTCGGTCTTGGCTCTTCTGGCCGCTTCCATTGGGATGATTGGGCCTTGGTTTCGACGTCTTTCATCACGTTTCATCACCAGTTATGACCCTTTTGAGCAAATCTGGATCGTCGTTGACGTCATTCAACAACTCCTGAGCGATACTAATGCGACGTTGCTTTTGCTTAAAATTTATCGATTTCGGAACAAACTTCACTGCCACACGTTTCATGCCCAAAACATCCGAGAAAATTGCATGGCTTGAGCCGATTGATATGCCAACATCCTCTGCAACTTCCTTAATAATGATTCGACAATTTTCCAAAACCATTTTCTTCACTGTTTCGATGTTTTCTTCGTTTGTTGACGTGGTTGCAACTCCAGGACGCACATCGTCATTAACATCTTCTCGGCCTTATGTAAAGCGCTTGTACCACTTATAAACACTTTTTTGAGACAAAGTAGACTCGCCGAATGCCACAGTCAACATTTTAAGTGCGTTGGAGCACTTTATTCCATTTTGAACGAAAAATTGAATACATATTCTTTGATCCATTTTTTTAAAAAGTAAAAAATCGAAGAACACACTTAAACGTGACTAACCTTTCCAGTTGTCAAAAACAAACCACTAATCAAAAATGGCTGATAATGCTAACATATGTGTACCAACATAACAAATAAAAAAATCGAGAATCGAATGTACACAGTCCGCGAAAATTCAAAATTCACATTTTCTTTCGAACAGGCCTCGTATATCTCTGGGCTCACAGAAGAATAGATGATAAGGAGCCATGTATTGGCCGCCCATAAAAATGATCATTAATACATAATGGCACTGCAAAATCCTTTTATCCATAGAACCATTTTTTTACCAAACAAGTAACCAACATCCGATTTTACGGCTTTTGATTTTATCGTGAAAGTTATCAATGTAATCATAGACTTCCCATTTAATTATCGAATATCCACTCCTAAAGATCTTATTCTACATCCGCGTTGAATAAACAAGTCACACGAAGCGCACAAGCGGATAAGCGGTTCTCGCCCAGAGTAGTTGAATATCCTTATTATTTGCAATCTATATGTCAGCAATAGTACTGTATCAAAATATATCTAGCTGTTAGAAATAACAGCTAGTTGCCGCCAACGTCTAACGCTATTGACGAAAATTTGCGCCAACAGTTAGATATTATTATTTAAAATATCAGTAGCTACAAGTACATACGAATATTATTCGACGCAATACAGTCTTCACACTCTCGTATTATAATCTTTGTATTAGCGTTAGCGCCAAGTAAACAAAAGGTGTAAGAGTGTATTCTCCGTAAACGAATTTATGCGGAATTTAAAATAATGTTTTGGTCGTATACTTTCTTACTAGACTTTGTTTTTGTAAATTTTCCTATCTGAAACGCGCGGTACCTAGCTTCTAGAGTCAAGCGAATCTATCGACGGTACCTAAAATAATAATATCACTGTTAAGTTAAATAATATCTAACAGCTGGATATTATTTATTATGATACTAATATATTTGACGCCTATGCACCTATTATTTCATCTGCTCTCGCAAACTAACAAAAAGGTGTAAGAGTTTGTACTTCGTGAACAATATTATACGTAGTTTGTAACAATCTTGGTTATATATCTTCTTACTTTGTTGGTCTTTGTTGGTTTTTCTTTTTTTATCCGAAACAGCCGATACGTAACGCCTCCCATCAAGCGAATAAAATAGTCACAAGTAATATAACAGTTATGTTAAATATCTCCCAATGTCTTTTCATCAAACTGTTATTTTTAATATGGGATTATTATTATTAAAACCAATAGGCTCGTCATTCATTATTTTTGCTAGTTGGTTTTATGTCAATCTCCTACTCGTTTAGTTTGACGCGTTTTTACTTGTCGCGCGTGTATTCGATGTGTTTTTGTGAGTTGAGGAATACGATTAATGGTGTAATTGTCTCATGTTTATGTTTTGTTTCACGGCCAAAGTACAAATACTTAGTAAGCAAATAAATTAAGTTTCAGTAGACAATACGACGCAATATATTATTTTACTTTTATTATTATTTTTTACTATTGCATTTGCATTATTAGTGCATATAATTCAACGTCTAGACTTAATAATAATAATAAATGGCTAACTTTTATAGCGCCGTTTTCGTGGGAAAATCACCTCAAGGACGCTTTGTGTACTTATATGTAATTTAGAAAATATAGTATTATATTGGTCTACCAAAAAATAGTCAACATGGGCGTTATTTTCAACGGTTATATTTAACAGTTAACAATCGGCAACGATAACAGCGTTGGCGTTTTTTTCAAATTATAGTTAACGCCCAGTACTAGTCCGCAATGCACAGTTAGTTGTGAGGTAAGTTCTGTCTTGCAACTGTCCGCTGCTGTGCCGCCAACGCCGCTAGTCGGGATGTGACGTCACCGTTATGTTGCGACCCTCGTTCGGCCGGTTCTATTGTAATTATAATCTATTTACTGTATCCCATATTTACAGCAAGTCCTAAATCAGAACATTTGTATGCGGTGGACACTACCGATTTAAACCAAGAAATAAACAAACCATTGTATAAAAATAAAATATAAAAAACGAATAGATGAATTAACAATTAATACTCTTGTTTGTCTTTGCACTTAGTGACTGCACGACATGTTTTGTAAACGCTCCATAGATTTGTTTTGTTTAGATGTGTTTGTTTCGGTGAAATTATCATAAAATCGTGTTCAAACTTAAAATAGTGTTTAACGCATTGTTGCGACTCAGATATAAGTGCGGCAAAATACAACATTTTCCAATCCAAAAAATCCACGAGCTAATACACAATACTAATAGACATCGAATTATATGCACTAATAATGTCAACATGCTTAAAGTAATGTAAGTAATTAATAATAAATGCCATCGAAGAATTATCATAAAAAATTTCCAAAGGAACACGTCCCAAAAATACCAGTTCTAACCGCAGAAAATATCACGTGTTTTCCTCACATTTTAAGAATTAATTGGCTTAAATATTTATATTTTAATAAAGAGAAAAGCCTCAAATATGGACTAACTTCCAAAACGCTCAAATATGCATATAATTCGATGTCTACTAATAAAATACTTGGGCAAATCTGCGAAATCAAAAATAACGGTTTAATAATTATTAAACAAAATAAACAAGTTTCGTTCTTCCTGTAAGAAACTGACTGCTGATCTTCCACATTGTTACTGACATAAGCACCATATAACATATAATATAACACATCGGCATATAACAGGAAACATCGTTTCAGACTATTCGTTTTCGCACCTCAGTTTTTTCATGTACGGATTTGATGTCTACGGTGACATTAAACAGCCTCACTTGACTCCCTGGGTGTTATCAAACCACACCATAAGATGACCGTTCTCTCCGAAGAAGCAAACGGTTTCTCAATCCTCGCCTCGCAGTACCCCCAAAACATCTTCAAAAATCAGAAGTGCCATAATACCACCGACTCCGTGCAGTTGGGACCCTTGATCTCGTGGCCATTTGTCATACCAACAGAAAATAATATACTTGCGAAAGTTATTGAAAAAATTCAAACATTCATATCAATTCAATTCGTTCGCAAGAATGCTGTAAAATAGTAGATGGAAAATGATTGTCGGTTACAAAGTTCAAAGCGTTATGATCTAGTAGGCAGGATGAGAGTTTTTTTTCCATAATCTCATTTCTATGTCTTGGTTTGAAATGCCTATGTTTTTATTTGTTTAAATTGTCGTTTGAATGTATTGAATTGTGTATTATCTATTCTGTGGCTTTAATATACATTTACGATACGAATCACAAAGTAGAAGGAATGACGAGAATAACATTGGTCAGTATTGACATGCACTTAGTGTCAATTATTATATTACTAGCATATGAAAAATCACAGGATGTAACTTGACTAGCAATGCTATCGACACAGCGATCAAAAACTAAAGATCTGATAGTTAAAATGACATTTCATTGTTTTTTGTAAAACATCTTATAGGTAGGTATCTACTTGATCGGTTTTTTGATTTGGAAAGACTCTTCTTTAATTTGATAATTTTCATCCACAGTTCAAAATTTGAAAACTTCACACTCGCACGCACTCTAAAAAAAAATTATGGTTCCTACAAAATAGTTAAGAATTTATTTGATTTGCGCGAAGGATTGCTCTTAAAAACCGATATTTGTTTTATTTTGTTGTTATACCATCCCCTCTATAAGGCACCCATTCAAAACTAGTTGGCTTTCAATTCCTATAGAGTGGTATGTTCAAATACATTCATTTGATATTAAATTCTTGATTCGAAGTTAGGTTTTTTCGGACTTAGAGAACCCATCACGTGACGAATCATACCGCAGCCATTGAGTTCAAATCGTGCAAACTAAAGAATAATAAACGACCAATAAATACAGTCCCAGATAATTAATTACCGCGGCTATTAAAACAGCAGCTTCAATCGATCTTCAATCACAACAGAATCCAGCGGAGTTTCAGATGTCGCGGTCTAGATTATGAAATGTCAAGGTTCTGCCGACATTCCTAGTCAGTCGTCAGTTCGTCTGTACCTACCTGTGGTTAATTCTACCTAAAGCTATAGCTTGACATTGATATCTTTACAGGCGGCCTTTTTTTATGTTTTCTGATTCGGCTGTCAAAAAAAAAACATTTGTGAATGAGAAAAACTTACGAAAAGTGATGCAAACAATATTTTCTAGGTTTTGACATTAGTTAACTTTGTAAACCAATAAAAAATTCCGATAATTCCAGTATTGAGCTACCCATGAAAACAGTTTTTAATTTTTGATTGGTTGCTGCATTTGAATTAACTTTGTTTCCCCTTAGGGGTTGGCAAATAGGGTGGACCGCCATACAACTGTCGTGGCACACACTCTTCTTTTTTGCACTGAATAAATTAACGCATTTCAATTTTTTCATTATAATCATTTTTTAAATAAAATAATAATATTCAGATAAAAATAAAACCTACGTTCAGTGATTTATTTTGCATTGGGTTCCCTGTAAAGTTATCATTGTCATGTTGTGCTGCAGATACTACTTGTTCCACGGTTGGACGATGGCGGTAATAACATCAGGTAATTGACGTTGATCAAGTGGGCGGTGGTGCTAATTGATGGGTGGGTTATAATATGTTACGTTGCTTTTTCACTTAGAGCTCTAAGCCTACCTTTTGAAATATCTCGTTAGAGCGAATGTGACTCGAACACTGCGCAATGCGTTATCCTGATATGTGTGTTGTTCATAGTTTATCTTTTATAGCCTAGGGATAGGTTGCATATTAATATTATTGTATTTTAACTTATTTTCATTTGTGTTGTCAGCATTGTCAATAATTCTTCTTTATACTCGTAAAAAATGGATAAAATTCGACATTTTTGAAACTGAAACTGAATTGTTCGTCATATTGTCTTCAAAACTATATGGAGAGCATCTATCCATAAATTTTGAAATATCGTTGTATTTATAATAGTGAAATTAATTTAATAATAATTGAATTTGATTCTCCATATTAGTTTTATTCAAAGCTGTCGTTATCGTCAGTTTTGTGTGAAAGATATTTTATATTTGCCTTTAAGAAAGCACTCATACGAATACGGGAATCACCAAAACTCATAGAAAACAGGTTTACAAACCGAAGGTAATTTATGGAGTATTGTATGGATGACCTTGGTTTTGGTGGCACGTATATTTATTTTACCAAAAAAGAGTACAAATCGACCAATATCGGAAAACTTTAATTTCATTCCCGTCAATCACGGTTATCAATTTGAATTATTATTACCTTTTATGAATTAACAATGTAAGTTAATATACCCATAACTAGTTTTTTCTCCTCAAATATCACGTAAATTTGAAATGACAGTCCGCCGTTTTCATGTTTATAACAAACTAGTGTTTATATAAAGTTGATTAGTTTGTAATTAACCAACTAGCCATCATGCCATTTCCCCGCAGGTGTTCACATTCGTACATCGACATGACCCGAATGTAGGTATGCAGGTATTATTACCAAAGAGAAAAAATCTGTATCCTCATTGGAACTAGGCAGCCTGGGCACCCTAGCACAGGTGGGCAAGGCAGCAGGCACCAGGCACCAGGCACCAGGCACCAGGCACCAGGCACCAGGCACCAGGCACCAGGCACCAGGCAGCAGGCAGCAGGCAGCAGGCACCCCGGTGCAGGAATGTGATGGATTACTTGAATAAGTAACGTGCACCTACTCCTTTTAACTGCTCTAAGGACGCTGTCAGCTTATATGCTATGGAAGTAAAATTGGTGTAAAAATATATTAAAATATATATAATGTACCTGTACATAAATAAAAATATATATATAAATATATATATATATATATATATATATATATATATATATATATATATATATATATATAAATATGTGTGTGTGTGTTTTTTTTAAATGTATGTGAATACCACATAAAATAAGATTATAAGAAACCTTAGTGCTCCTGACTGCCCGGAGCCAGTGTGTGACTATGGCACTTCCAAATGGGATATGCTGTGAGGTCGAAGTACATGGGGAAGGGAAGGAGAAGAGGAAGGTACCTACCTAATGCCCAATTCCAGATGAATTTTTGTATTATTTCTCTTGAATTACTAAGGATTCAAGAATGCGTTATTGGAAGTCGATATTTTTTCCCTTTTCCCAAACACATTTTTTTACAATTTATTTATTTACGCCCAAATGGACTTTTACGTTGATTAATGTAGGTATTGTTTTCGTTATTGCTTATGGTGTAGCGCAATTGCATTTGCCAAGCGAGTAAATCTTAGTAAGCAACGTTGTAAAAATCGGCGTGTGGAGTGTGAGACAAAAGACGGCGTATTACAAATTGAATTTGCATTCAATATTTAAAATTTTGTACTGTGCAGATGATTTCAATACATATTCTCGCCTACCATTGAAACACCATGGGCATATTATTGGAAGTCTAGCCGGAAACGGTTTAGTATGCATTCAAAATTCTTGAAATCTGGTATGTAAGGTGAAAAATGTGCACCGAAAATATATATATTTTTTAACCTTTTAGGGCCAAATATTTTCTTTCAATATTATATGATTAAGTGCCTAACATAATTCTGCTTTTTGATGTTACTTGCTTCTGAAAAAAAAGATTATTTCTCTAGAAATTATCTGATTTTCAAAATTCTTTCAACGTTCTTCCCACCAAGCTTCAAATTGTGATTAGAAAACATAAAAAAAATTGAACACCGTTTAAAACTAAAATAAAAGGAAACAAAAAGAAAATTATGCTTGACACTAATGTTTTCCCACACAACTGCATGCAATCCCTTTTTTACACTGTAGGCACATTAAAATGGATATCTTTACTGCGCTGCCATCCTTATTGCTGCATACTACGCATGGCCGTAAATTACGCTCAGGTCATTTTTCTAAACCAAAATTCACTCTCGGTGTTGATGATGTTGAAGGTATTTCAGGAAGATTTTTAACACGGAACCAGACATATTAAAACAAATCAACTATTTTTTAAATATTTGAATATAATAAAACGTGAATCACAGAAAAAATCACGATCTCCACGCACACAAATGTCACTACCGCGAGTCAAACTTCGATGAATTGTGAGGCGCTGTCGCGTCATTGGCACTTTTGACACGAGCACTTCGCATCGCTGTGGCGCTTTTCGGCACTAGATCATAAGTTAATTCTTGTTTATTTCAGTTTTTTAATTGCCTTGAAAAAAGGTGCGCAGTAAGCAACAATCAATTTTCCGATATATTCTGGCGATAATCTTTGAATGGGCTGGATAGTATTTGAACATGGGCGCCTGTGTTTCGCCAACAGCCCTCTGGGAAATTGATTAAAGCGGGCGGCGATATCTTCTATGTACATGGGTACATATATTTGACACTTGGGTTGGATGCAATAATCTTTCTCCATTTATCCACCACGTGTATAACAACACGCTCTTAATGTCGAAATATTTGTATCGAAAATCTCGTATACTTTACATAACACCTCTTATGTATACTGAACAGAAAGGGGCAATCTAGTGAGGTGTCACATAAAAAATAAATATATTTGTATTAAAAAAAAAACATTCCCGTAAATATTCCTTTGAATATGCACATATCGATTTATGTAATATCCGTTCCCCGCTGAAAATACTGATATTTTCTACAAGTTAATCAATAAGTACAGGTAGGAAGCTACAATCAATAGTGGTTTTATTTTCTATTGAGTCTGTTTCTATTTCATCTGAACCTCAGAAAGTTACCTACGTCAATTTAGTAACAATTCTTATGATTAAAATTCATATTCATGCGCTCCTTTATACCAAAGTCCATCACCAATAGATGATCTAATAGGTGTTCCGTTAACCACTTCGCACTCCGCAGCGGCCGTTTCCGTACCGATCGTATTCATAGTAAATAGTACATTGTGAAGCAATCTAGAAATTGCCCCTGGCTTTTGAAGGCTAATCACCTCAATTGCGTAATTCCTCTTAGAAATAATATTAAATAATGGCAGCAGTTGGCTTGGGGCTGACCTGTGGCTGATTTAACTCGGGGATCGGACTAGCAAATTCACTAAAGTGGTATTGGAGAGGTGTTGAATCATGTCGTTATACGGCAACAGATGTCATTGGAAACTGCTCGTTTCGAGCTTCACATTGACCGTGGGATAGCACATGTCTTATGATTCTCAAAAACAGTACTTAAATGTTTGTATTTTTATATTGGCCTGATGAAGATACGCTTGTGTCGATAATACTTGATGCATTAGTTTTCAAATGTGTTGTATTTCATTAAGTAGGTAGTTCGTATTTTTAGAGCAGCAATGTTTTTTTTAATTACAAATTTTGTATGCTACACTCTTTCAACTGCCCGGAACCAGTGGCAATATATCATCCTCACCTCGAGGAAAGGAAGGTAGGGAGACGAAGGTTAAAAGAAATACCTGTATTTTCATATATGGTTACTAAACATAGCTAAAGTGATTGAATGCTTTGATTCTGAATGGCAGTCTATTACCAGAATTCCGGTATAAATAAAAAATACTGACGAATTATAAATACGGAACCAACCATGTAAATACTATTATAAATATGGAACCAACCATGTAAATACTATTATAAATATGAAACCAACCATGTAAATACTATTATAAATATGAAATCGACCATGTAAATACTATTATAAATATGGAACCAACCATGTAAATACTATTATAAATATGAAATCAACCATGTAAATACTATTATAAATATGGAACCAACCATGTAAATACTATTATAAATATGAAATCAACCATGTAAATACTATTATAAATATGGAACCAACCATGTAAATACTGTTATAAATATGAAACTAACCATGTAAATCATATTATAAATATGGAATCAACCATGTAAATACGTATTATAAATATGGAACCAACCATGTAATTACGTATTATAAATATGGACCCATGTATTTTTTTAATAGCCTTTATTTTTTTTACACGACCTCAATAAATTAAGAATTTTACGGCTCTGCCACAGAGATAATCAATGAAACAAACCAAACACTTCAGTAAATAAGGTAGCAGAGTATAAATTATATTGCAAAGGAAAATATATTAAAGAAAATGCAGTTTCCCATCGCTTTGCTGTTTCCACATTTCAACACTGGCGGCAGTGCATTACGTGTCGGATCAATAGCTAACATCGGTGTCTAAAACCGTTAACTGAACCGCGGTGGCAGGTGACAGGTGGCAGGTCCTACTTGGTTGTTAACAATATCCAATATGCTGTTCACAGGGGAAATGGTGCAATGCTGTGATACGACTGATGCATTAATGCACAAAGCAGCTGGCATTTTGCAAAGGAATGGAATCAAAGATGTGGCACAGAATAAACTCTTTTCTTGTTCAACTGATAGTTACTAACCTGGCTTTTTAGCTATTTTCGAAAAAACTGTATTGAATATCATAGCTAGTCTGCAAGTTGGTGCGATACGTCAGTTGTTTAGAGCGGCAGATCCCGTCTTGCCAATCACCCCTTTCCTCTTGCGATTGCCAGTAAATACAACGTAAAATACGAAAATGTTTATATTTGTCATGTTTTTATATCAATATGTTCATATCTAATCAAATAAATCATGGTCAAATTGTTACGACCCTTGAGAGGAATTCTTTAGACCGTTTTTCCAGAGTGGTAAATACTCTCAGTATCGCCCTGGTGAAAGACTACCATTCAAATCGAATCGTTGCTTAAAATGGCTTTGGCCGTGCTTGGTGACCAGATCTGAATAGTAATGTAACCCAACCTTTCTCTTCCCCATCTCCTTCCCCTCCCTTCAACCTCACAACTATCCGATTGAGCCACTGGCTCCGGACAGTTGAGACTCTTGGGTGAAAAAAAAGCTATTTTTCTCCATGACGATAAATAAATAAATTAACACTAACGAAATTCCACAGTAAAATAGAACTCAATAATACCAGTGGCTTAATAAAGTTTTCAGTTAGTATTATATTTCCATACTCTAAAAGATATGTTTTCATAATCACTATTTTTTGTGGAAAAATGTATCAGGCGATCATTAAAGAAAGTAGAATCCATTTTTCAATGTTATTTAACGCCGGGGTCAAAATAATAAATTGAATACCACTAAGATATTGTGCCTATCATATCTATACCACTATCTAGTTAAGAGTTCTGATACTAGATGATTACATACGGCGGTGTATGAATATGGATGAATCAAAGGAGTGTGTGCCAGGACAAAGTTGTGTTGCTTTTTATGCCCTGTGCCTACCCTTGCAAAATGGCATTAGGTAGTTGAATAATGCAGCATATTGTAATACTAAACCATAAAGAAGCAGATCACTCAAACATTACAATAACAAAATTATTTTACAAAAAAATATATTAATCGTAAAAAAATTAAAATTTGTAATTATAATAAACATTTTGCGATGATTTCTTACAATTCGTAATATGTTCTTTATAAAAGTTTGTCGCTAGTAAGGATGGCTGATAATACGTTTTAGTTGATTTCCACCTATTCATCAATATTAACTATTAACTCATTGTGTCGTTACTTGTTCATTGCGATTGGTGCGATTTGTCATCATCCCGTAAAGCATTACTTTTGTACGCCAATAGAATTATTATTCAATTTTATGCTCGTCATCAAAGTTCCTTTATTGGTTTTTATACCATAGTCAATTTTGCAATGCAGACTTGTGGTGATTGTGACTACCTTCGCGATGCAGGTTTCGAGTTGATTTCTTGTCAAAGCGTCATTTGGAGAAATACAGTGACACTGAAAACAGTAAAGATAATATAAATACTTTGTTATTCGATTGGGTATTTTCTGTATAACAAAATAAACATTTTCGATCTGTCAATCTAATCTACCTCATTATGTTAATAAATAAAATAGACCATAACATTTTCTAAAGCAGCAAAATTAACTCTCGAACGGCGAGCTCTGACGTTTTTCACGGCCTTTTATGTCGATATATTCAATTTGCCATAAGACAAGAGACGCCATATTGTTTGTTAAACATTGGGAGAAAAATGATTTCGAGAAAAACAGTGTTAAAGCTCGGGGAAGCCGGATAGTAATTCTAGAAGGTAGGTATGAAATTGAATTATGTATAGATACAATATTATGTATTACTGATAAAGTCGAACCATTCTGCTTGTGATTATTTATAATAAAACTGGAAAGCTTATTTTGTACTCAACATACAATATTTCCCATTTCGCATTATCTCACTTGGCAATAAGTTAGATACACACATTTGTCTATTTTAGCGATCAGTTTATCGAGCTACATTTTCACACAACAGTTACGATATTCTTGTTTCTTAATCGGTTCCACCTCTTCTTCCCGTCCTTAATCGTCTTACCAATCATCTACTAACATACTTCCTCGATCTTACGTAAGCCGTAACATCTTAATTACTGATTTCTATAAATGGTCATTCGTTTATATATGACAGAACTTTTTTTGATTAATCTGATTCAAGTATTGAATAGATATTTGCACCGTGCAGTTAATAACGCAATTCGATTTATTTTATATGCATTGTAATATAAAAAATACCTTTCTTTTTCTAAGATGTTCGTAATCTCCTCTCTTCAGATTTAGTACCTATTCGCACTATGCTAATAACCGAGTCGAGTGGCGAGTCATTTACCAGCCAAATGTGTCTGCACAACATACATTTAGGGGCTATTTCACCACCTCTCAATAAACTACTATTCATTTGTTAACTCTAATCATCGGAATATTCGTTAGTTGTCTCTTTCCGCAAGTTTGGCTGGCAACGTCGCTTTTTTTCAAACCTTATCCCGTCTGCTGTCACGTCTGTCAATACAATGCCGTTATTTCTAACATAAACTAACTTTCACAACACAACATTCGCGCGCGAAGCTCATTACATCCCTGTCACCAAATAGTTAAACGCGTCTCTATATTTAAATAAAACATATTTCTATTTTATAACTTTATTATTAAATTATATTAGTGAAGTGCATTGGGGAGTGTCTATTATTGCTTGGTGAAGGTTGATAGTTTGTAAGCATGAACATGTTGTATGTGGGTATATTGTACTGCCAAAGATTGTTGTTATTTCATAGTATATTCCGTGATACATTGTGAAGGCGTATATTAGAATTACATACCGTGTGCTTCTTGGAGAGATTTTATCCTTGATTTTGTATCTCCTTTACGGCATTTTTTGTCAAGCGAAATCTTGACCTAAACTCAATGTCATCTAAGACGTATAAAAAATTGACTCTTGGTTTGAAAACACGCGGTCTACGTCTTTCCGCCATGTCCTATTCGTCTAAGATATTTAAATCTTCAACCACTTCCATAATTACAGTAAAAAATCAACTTCAACAGAAAACTCGCCTACTGTCAGCTGTCAAAACAGTACGCCGCCATTTTAAATCAGAAGGTAGATACTAACTTGTGCACTTTACGTTGACAGCTTCTTGAGAAGTGGTGAAATAGCCCCAGAATAATACAATAAAGTTATAAAATAGAAATATGTTTTATTTAAATATGGAGACGCGTTTAACTATTTGGTGAGAGGGATGTAATGAGCTTCGCGCGCGAATGTTGTGTTGTGAAAGTTAGTTTATGTTAGAAATAACGGCATTGTATTGACAGACGTGACAGCAGACGGGATAAGGTTTGAAAAAAGCGACGTTGCCAGCCAAACTTGCGGAAAGAGACAACTAACGAATATTCCGATGATTAGAGTTAACAAATGAATAGTAGTTTATTGAGAGGTGGTGAAATAGCCCCTTAGTCGAGTAGTTTAGTAAGTGATTTAGTGGAGCCAATCTATTTTATTCTATTTTTTCGGGCGAGTAGCGCTCCCCACCACACATCGCTGGTTACTGTCACTGATTCATCCACTAGACAAGTAAAAATTTAAAATTTGTTTCTCCATGTATAATTTTGTGGTAAAATGAATGTATTCTAATAAATAATTTGTTTTCAGATCGACCTTTTTGCAGGAGTTAAAAAAACAAATGAATCCGAAAATTCCGGCGCCGGCACTGACACTGCTTAGTTTTTTAAAATGCTATTTCCTTGAGAAGAGAATTTGTAGCTCCTAGTTTATCTCTAGTATTAATCCATTTTCGTATACACAGTTTCTTTACTTTCATATCACATATTTCTTCTTCCACTTCTTCTAAAATAGCCATTACGATCAGCTGCAGTAGCTTATTTACTGTACCCTGTTCACCTTCCAATACACCACTCAGTAATGTACTGTACACGACCGTTATGCGAACACTTTTGGTCAGTTCATACTTCAGTACGAGTAGTTAAGTCGTTACTCACTAGCATAGTGCGAACGCTGTTTTACTTTGGTACCCTCGGAGTAAGAATATCTATGGAAAGAGAGCTAATTTGTTTTACCCAACCTAAAAAAATTTGCGATAAATTACTTTCTCCGGGTTTTTACGTCGTATACCTTGAGAGAGAAAGAGACAACAAAATTTTAGCAAAATTTCACACCGCTTCAAAGTATACTAACCATGTTCTTAGACTCGTGCGTCTATCGGGACTCCGCCCACACGCTTTGATGTGCAACTAAACTGAACATAACTCAACGGTTTTTTTAGGTTATATGGTATATTTATTTTATAAGAATACTGTGAAAAAGTGGTTATACGAATAAACACAAAACATTGTGTATACATGTGGTATGAATGGATGTATAAATACCGTAACCCTAGTCTTAGCCACGCCCAGGTCCAACCGAGTCAGTAAAACCTAGTAAAAACTGACTACAGATCTACCTACAGCGTTACCTCTTGTATATTATTGCTCTAAGTTGCTACCTGTTTCACTAACCACCACGCCATCTTGCAGGGTTTCCCCTTGCAATGAGTACGGATCGTGCGAAGTTTTTGTGCCGGATAATTATGCTCAAGTGATCCATACTCATACATCATATTCTCTAGTATTCCGACTCCTGGCTCGTTTTTGAACTTTTTTTATTATTATTGAGTAATTTAATCAGCGCCCTCCGGGTGAAATTTCACAAAACGGCCTGTGCTAATTATTCAAATATTATTATCAACGTATTAACATAGTCATGGCCTAATGGAATTTCCTAATTTTATATAATATTTTGGTGACAACCTCGTTGGATTCATCGTTTTTTCGTAATTTCAATATATTTTCTCGATCTCGGCATAAATATACCGTCAGTGTAAGTCCAATACCGCGTATGAGCCAAATTACGTTTTTTTTGGCGATTTCAGTTAAACTACACAAGCCGCATTGATTGGCGCATTCAAATTTTGAAATTGACCAATTAAATGCGTGCACTCGGTTAAAGTAAATACAAAGAAGCAAGCGAGACCGAACATTTTGACAAATGGTTCTTCCGCGCTATTGAACTTACAACGACGATACTTTGTTTTCGTCATTTCAATTTAGTTTCCTATGTTTAATAAACCTTCCATTGGAAGACACGTACTGTCTCATTGTTATTGATTAATTATTTCCCTCGGTTAGTGAACTCGTCTCACCAATCTTACTGGTAGCAAGTATTAGTATTAAGGCGTACAAATATGGCAACGGGAAACGGAAGCGACCCATTATGACACCGCTACTTATGGTGGTCATTTCTCCCGGCCACTTTCCCATCACCTGAATTGCATAATCGATGTTTTTTTAATAAACTGCCATCTTTCCTGTTACCTGACCGGATTATTAATTATATTGGACGCTAGATGATGTGTATCCGGTCTCTGAACTTGAATGCGAGAGTACCAGGTTCGCATCTTCATAAAAAAATAAACTGCTAACGTGAATTGCAATTGAATAAACACTTTTATCGTAAAATCGGTCTGTAGCAAGAGGATGGTCATAGTGAGAAGAAATGATACCACTCGACCGTATAGAGGGTAAAAAACCCCTAAGCCATAAAATTAAAACTTTACAGGTGATGCATATGATAGTAAATATTTGTTGTTTATCAAATTATGTAAAATATTACAATTTTAATTATAAGAGATTTAAGGGTTGTCTCATTTTGTACATAGTTTTTTAAACCTTTGAAAGAGGGTACAGAAAATTAATTTTTTAGTGTAAAAAATTACCATGTTTTCCCTTGAAATCTATACTATGTGAAACCAATCATTAAAAGTAACATTCCCAAAATTTGTGTCTTGAAGGGTTACGATTAGGGTGTCTATATCCAAACGGCTCCAGGTAAGGCCAAAGACTTAAGTTGTAGGTACGTATAATATTTTTATAAATACGTTTAGAATTTACGTACCTATTTTTGTATTTTATTCGGTATTATTCAGTACGTGTATAATTGTGTAAGAATAATCAGTAAAAAAATAAAAAATGATGTTAATTTATTTCTATTAATAAATGTTTAATTAAAAAACAAAATTATTTTAATTAAATCATAATTAAAATCCAAAATAAAACTTAATCCTAATCATTTTCATAAAAATTCTTCTTCTTTTCAACTTATTATAATAATCCATATTCCCAAGCCTCCCTTAATTGTTTGTTTTCAGTTTCCTTCTAGCTGTACTTTTACATGTATAATGCCTGCTTCGAATCTTCGTATGTTTATTGCTGAACAGAAGCTGAATCTTTACTCAATATTTGTATTTATTTATTTATTGATTGTTGTTATTTTATCCTGTTCTACTGTTAATTTACTATGTTGCCTATCTCGTTGCTGTGTATATTGCCCAGTAGAACCGCTCTGTCAATACTTTCCATCTCTTCCAGGTTCATATCGATTGACACCATGTTTTCACAATTCACATATACGAATTATGATGTGTATATGCTTACGTACATATGTATGTTACCTGTTATATGTTTTAGAAATATCTAACCTGTATTAATTTGAAGTAATAAAACGACAGCGATTTCAGTGACCTCATACGAATATGAAAAAAACAAAATAAACAGACACCTGAAAATATTTGTAGCAGTAGTCATGTGTGTGTAATCGTGACAAGTTATTGGGATTCAGCATAGCTGGCTCATGATCAAATGGGGAAATTGGCTAAATCTTCTGCGAAAAGTACCGTAATGCCAGACTCAAATTATTAAATACTTCGGTATAACTTGGACCCGAATTCTTGTCGCAAAAACACGGCCCGCAAAGATGAGGCCCTGTTTTGCGACAAACATCCGTATCCTACTTACAACCTAACAAATGGCTCACCACAATGTGAATTTTACGAGTTATTATCTACCTACCTACAAAAATATAAACACATAGTATTAAAAATACTTGTAAATTTCCTGGTAGGTTACCTACCTGCACCTTCTTTCGTTCACATTTCATCAAGCCACTGTTTCAATACGTAGTGTGAAGCCATCTGACTTGGCGTTGGACAATACACCGAAAGCCTGAACCTCGATAGCCGAAATCTCTAAAGCAAATTCCCGACTCCGTAAGGTACCTAACCTACCTACCTTCGTTCACATTTCATCAAGCCACTGTTTCAATACGTAGTGTGAAACCATCTGACTTGGCGCTGGACAATACACCGAAAGCCTGAACCTCGATAACCGAAATCTCTAAAGCTAATTCCCGACTCCGTAAGGTACCTAACCTACCTACCTTCGTTCACATTTCATCAAGCCACTGTTTCAATACGTAGTGTGAAACCATCTGACTTGGCGCTGGACAATACACCGAAAGCCTGAACCTCGATAGCCGAAATCTCTAAAGCAAATTCCCGACTCCGTAAGGTACCTAACCTACCTACCTTCGTTCTACATTTCATCAAGCCACTGTTTCAATACGTAGTGTGAAACCATCTGACTTGTCGCTGGACAATACACCGAAAGCCTGAACCTCGATAACCGAAATCTCTAAAACAAATTCCCGACTCCGTAAGGTACCTAACCTACCTACCTACCTTCGTGCACATTTCATCAAGCCACTGTTTCAATACGTAGTGTGAAGCCATCTGACTTGGCGCTGGACAATACACCGAAAGCCTGAACCTCGATAGCCGAAATCTCTAAAGCAAATTCCCGACTCCGTAAGGTACCTAACCTACCTACCTTCGTTCACATTTCATCAAGCCACTGTTTCAATACGTAGTGTGAAACCATCTGACTTGTCGCTGGACAATACACCGAAAGCCTGAACCTCGATAACCGAAATCTCTAAAACAAATTCCCGACTCCGTAAGGTACATAACTCATCAAGCCACTGTTTCAATACGTAGTGTGAAGCCATCTGACTTGGCGCCGCATAATAATAATTCTGTTATATTTTTTACGCGTGACATCCGTTTCACTCTTTGAGAGCATTATCTAACTTTTATTAATTATTCTTATTTTTTATTACCTTCGGGATGTTAGTAATAGGGAATCATAACCCGAGCCTAGCCCGATGTTGACATATGGGAGATGACTGATATGTTTTATAATATGTATCTCTGCCCATAATATCTTTACAAACAAAATGTAAAGGTACCTACTCGTAAAATAACGATTTCATTTAATATTTAAATTTAATTTCGAAGCTAACCATAAAATTCACCGTTGTGAGAATAGAAATACTAATACCATTGTTTAAAGAACAAATTGAGATAATATTAACTAACCAACCGCAACAGTAACAAGTAACAATATTAATTATAATTTAATTATACCGTTAGCAACACCAGCGTTACAGTAAGATCGCCTTTGTCTGAGATAATGAATAATCTCATGTACAGAGACTTGGTTGTGAATTATTCTTTAGTAAAAGTGTGACGACATCATCGTGAGAACATGCGTTATTGCAATCAGATGATGCAAATGTATTTTATGATTGTATAACTATAGAGGTCCTGTTGTATTGGTGACCTCTGCAAAAATCGATGTCAGCAAATTACGGCCAATTTTTAACGAAACAAAAACCCACGACGATCAAATATTATCTAAAAACATTTCAGATATAAAAGAATTGATGATCATCACAATGTATTTTAAAACCCCTTAACGACCCTATGATTTGCGATGTTAGGATGACTAAAGTACGATCTACGAATATTAGACTAAAATTAGGCACAAAATACATTTTTTTAAATAAAATAAAGGCAACATTCCCGGGTTATGAATAATCTGACAACGTGTTTTTGAATTCTCCTTACTCCCACCGTGGCGAAGGACTTAGCTAGTAGAGGACTGAACCCGCGACGCCTGGGCGACTCACTAATACGCTAAAAACCAATCAACTTAATACGACGTTTTGAATAAATCACCGATTCTTTAATGTCTCCCACCTGATGATCAGTTAAAGACTAATTAACTATGTGCCCGGAATTGCCATGCTCAATAAATAAGCAGAAAATGGTAAAATTGAAAATGGATTTGGCCACCTGATGATTATATACTTACTGTTAAACTAAATATTTGTACAGTATCCCTTCCACCATCTGAAGAAGAATCCACTGTAAAATCATTTTTAAGTAATCTAAGGAATGTGTACTTAACAACACCAAACCAACACATCATTTCCAACAAGTCCAACATTTATTGGACTCCCGATGAAATCAACAATCTTTTACCTTTCACCACAAACACAAATAGTCTATTTAAAAAAAACTGTCAATCATATCAAGCTGATATTGTAATGATGCCCTTTAGTTACAGACTGGTTATATGAAGTACCTAGTACCAAACGGCTAATAGACATCTCTTCAGTATGGGTTCTAATAATCCATTTATTTATGTTCTACCCTGTATAATATTATTTTTTTTATTTTGTTTGTTATTCATTTACTTGTGCATTTTCATAAACTTTTACTTGATTTCTTACTGTTGTTAAATAACCACTCATGTATATATGTTTTTGGCATCATGCCTGTTATATGTACTTAAATCAAATAAAATACGTCTTCTAATACCGTTATCCAATCCAAGATTGCAATTATCTCGTTTAGCATTGTCCTAACTGCCAGAACTTAGTAACAACGTAACACGCAACAATATAATATGTTGGATAATTGTATACTCGTACATATTGCAATATGCATAAAGATCACTTTACCACTTTGCCACCTCATAAACCAGCTGGACAGAGTAGAGGTTGGAGACCTAAACTTTGGTGGGTGGACACTGTGGAGGCCTCCACTGCGTCCTTATATAATAAAGCCAACTTGGATTCCAGGGTTTGTAGCGCCGGTTGATGGTGATGACTGATGCGCATATCTTACCCCTATATGTTTGATTGATCTTAATTATGGTATAGCGTAGGCCAACTAAATAATGTGCTGCACAATCAAAAAGATAATTGTTTGCATTTTATTCTTGCTTTCGCCACCCGCATACTTAATCGTTAGTCACTCCCACATTTTTTTTCTTCATATTTCTCGGTAACTCGGTTGCAAGATTCTGCGGGCGGCGAAGCTCACAATGCCATACGTCATTAATCTCTTGCTTTGCTGTAGTAAACCCGAAATGTTGTACCAATGTTCAGTCGGCGGCCCTCCACTCTTCAATCGAAGATCTAAATCTAAGCTGATCTGAGATGCATCTCTGCTACCCCTCCTCTCGCACTGGGATCTTGTTATCTCAACATGAAATGATTTCCGTTGACAGTAGCGGTAGGGTTAAGGTTGTGTAAAAAGTAATTTACCGCAAGGCGTGAGAACATCTTAGAATCAGAGCAACGACATCATAATCCGAGTAAATTCAATAAAGAAATAGTTAACAGCACTAGGAAAACGTGGGATTTCTTATAGATATGTAACCTTTTTACACAAAAAAACTTTTAACCTATCGGAATTATCTTAAATTCCTTGTTATTATTATTTTTCTCATTAAATAAGTAAATAAATTATTTTCTTAACACGACCTACCGATTAGTTATTTTAATAAGCGTATTTTATGGATATTTTTGTACAAAGCCATATATTTGTGGTTTGACATTATCGGGATGTACATAGGAAATATAAATCACTTTAAAAAGTAATATATGGTATGTACTTATTTAGCACTCCCGCAACTAGCCTGCCGTATGTTAAAATATTCCAAAATGAGATATTGGACTTCGATAAATAAAATATATAGATATGCATATTAACATGAATCAAGTTTATCAATATGTGCATTTCAATTAGAAAGTAAGATGTACCTGTATAATGCTGAGTTATCTAGTATTTAGAGCTCTAAATTACTGTGTACTCTGTGGCACTTTAGCAGATTCAGATAGAAGAAAAAAAAACAACCTTTTTTTTTAGAAATAGTATGTACCTATCCATGTGCGAATATTATAAGTTTTCTTTAGTACATTTTTAGGAAACTTTTAAAATAATTTATAGTATTTAGTCATTAGCTTTATTCAGACAGCGCGCGGCTGGCGTGTGACGCACCGTCGCAGCTAACATCGAATCAAGAAATAATTGAACATTCGCAGAAAGGCCCGAATATATTATTACTGTCGCAATTGATTTAATTCTTTACTTCTCACTTTATTTTTCCCATTTGACTTCTAAATCATTTATTTGATAGTTGCGAACTGCCTCATACGCTTGCCGCACTCTGTGCGAAGCTATTGTATACTCGTACATTTGGGGAAACAATTCCAAATGTCTTCTCTCACCATTTTTTATATCCGACTTGTGAAATAACACTATTAGTTAATGCTTATGCGGTGAGATTAAGATTTAAAAACATGTCTATTAAAACAGTCCAGTCATAGGAAAATTCCTCTTTCATTTTGATTTTTCCTCTTTGATTCCTCTTTGATTTTTTTCTGGCTTTTAATTAAAAAAAATCTAGAGGCATGGGTTTATTTCTGTCAAATTATGTAAATGATTTTAAGTTTTTTCAGGTTAGACGATCTAGTGCTGATTAGCGGAAGACGTAAAACGAGTTTTGAAAACATTTATTTAAAGAAGCGTATTAATACTATCAGATTGCTTTGCATAATATTATTCCAAGACATTCTTTTGAATTTTTTCAGCGGACTACTCAACAATCTGAAAAGCCCAGAAAACACCTTATTATTCGAATAACAATACGTATTTGATATAATATAAAACGTGTTCTTGTCTCATATATATATATTTTATTTTTTATTATTTTTATTTTTTTTTATTTTTTATTTATTTATTTACTTAACTTCGTGTTTATATACATTTTCCTCCACGCTAGGAGTTCACCTGTGATGTGGAGGACATTTTTCGAATTACATGATAAAACAATTAAAATTAAAAATAAAAGAAAATATAGAAGAAAATATAAAAGAAGATATGTAAATTCTCCTCTCTCTTTTGAGGCCTCAATGTCCTTTCCATATTGGGCTGGATCTAGAGTACAATATTGGAGCCTTTATACCTGTATATCGATGGAAGCTTATCTATAGAGTAGCAGCGATAACTCGAACCTTAGTACGACTAATATAGAAGACAAATACCGCACTCCGGGCTAAGGCTCGTTGAGCACTATTGAAAACACACCCGTCTCTCCCGTCACCACCCCATGTCATGGCAAGTGAATTATCTCCGCGACATAATCCACTGCGACGATAATAACTTACGCAACCGGCAACAAACTAGAAATTTTAGACATCCATAACGATCGTGTTTTTGCTCGCATTGCCGAGACAAGTCGTGCACACTTTATTGAAATTGGAAAAAATACGCGACATACCTCTCTTATACCCTCGCTGACGTGTACATACGAGTACTATTATTTTATTTAATCATCAACTTTCGCTAAGTTTTCAGTGGGGGACCAAAGCACGAAGTAACTCCCAAGTGGGGAAATTGGTCGACTGATCTACTTCGAACTTCATACATTATTATTTTAGAGTTTTGCTTAACCTGTTATTCTGGTTGTTTAAAGCCACCATTGGAGTATTTTGGTCAATCTAATTGCATCTTGACAATTTCCATCTCTATTGGTAGCGTTTGACCTATTAGGAGCTCGAACTTAGTTTTCTTTGGAAATATATTATACACCGAATTGATTGGATGTATCACAATGGGCTGTTGTTATCCCTCGCGATGTTCGGCTCTGTAAAACCGCAGATGGGCGTAAACCCGAACCCCGGAGTCTTTTTCTGACCGTCACGGCCGTCGCCGGCAGCGAGATCAGTGTCGCAGCGCAGGGCCGCGAGGAGTGGAACAGCCTTGTTCACCAGGACAACACAGTGCTGGTCACCCTCGGCTGTCGTCGAGGCCGAGCTGGAAGTCGCCTTACCTAGTGCTAGTGCCAAGCAACCGCTGCCATTCTTCGAAAGCGATGGGAAGCAGCGAGGCTTAGCGAGACTTAACTTCCAAAACAAAACACGGGACAAAAGCCTGGCAGTGTTGAGCGTGGACCTTCGTTTAGAAATCGTGCTTTTTGGCTGCTTGTTAGGCGTTGACTTTCTATCGCGAATTAAGTGTACATTAGGTATTATTATTCGTCAATTCAGTCCTCTGTGCGGCGGCCATTCAGTTGGAAGCGAAAGGAGGGAGGTCACCGATTGAACACTGTCAGCTCCGCCAATAGGCAAACGACATCTTTCGTGCTCTTATTCTGAGCTATTCTTTAACGCCTTGTATGTTTCGAATGGCTTCTTCGTTGGTATGGAATGTGCGAGAAGAACGACGGAGGTAAAGTTGTTTACTAAAATTATAATGGGCTTTTGGCGGAAGACGAGTAGTCGAGTTAAACGAAAAAAACTTTGAATGTATTAAAGATTTGATTAGATAGTCACGATCGAGTGATTCTCGAAAAAGACCTCATAAGATCAGCGCCGGATCCACCATACGTTCAAACTGTGCAAAAAACAGGGGCGCCATCTCTGAAGGGGCGCCGTGAAAATAAACTTCAAACATTCTCTAAATCATATCAAAATTTCCCCATATCGTTTAAAATATACCCACATCGTGGAGTAATTATGTTTTTTATTGCGCTGGCAGCATCGCTGTGCTGTGTTTTAGTAAACCATTGTTTGTTTTTACACACAAAATGCAGCTCCTGATGGACAGCGTACATTCGATCGGAGAAAGAAAAGCCTGAACGTTGTGAAGTCCGGACACTGCCAAGTCCGGACAATCCAGACTAAATCTGGAAGTTTCGAAGGGTCGCGTAACCTATTGACTCAATCAAACTAGTGCGAAGCTGCAGTCTGGCCTGGGCGAGTATTATTGTATTCCAAATGGCGTGTGGAGAGTAACTACGTGATATAGGAAGGCCTAAAACTAATCGCAATAAATAACTCGAAACCGCCCACTCACAATATTTAAAGGGGGTATTGAAGAATATGGTGGCCACAAATTAATGCAAAAATTGCATTATTTTTATTAAAATACCTTTAAAATGAGGGACTTGACAAAAAACCTCGTGAGTCCTTCATCTGTATAAAGTATATTATGTTGAATGTAAAAACAAACTTCTAAATATTTTAAAAATAAATTTGAACTTGTTTAATGATCTTTCTTGAAAAACAGATACTACTCAAAAAATAAAAATAGTATTATATAGTGCAGTGCAGCGCCGCTGACGCGCTAGTGCGGTTTTGACCTTTAAGGTCGAACGGTCTTTAGGGTCTTCAATGTCTGTCGTATCATCTAGCATTGTGTAACAAATATATCAACATATTTTATATTATTCTACTTGGCTAAATTTATCACCGTATACATGTTATGTGTATTTAAGCAGCATATTATATGTATTATTTTTTTGTTAAAATTCTATCATTTACTTTTATTGTTTTTGATTTAAAGAAATGCTCTATATCTATTCATACACATGGTTATAATGTTATTAGAACTTAAAAAAAACTTTAATCCGTATATGTATATGCACGTATTTATATGTACGAGTATATGTACATATTTATATGCACACAAGTTTTGCTTTTACATGATCTATATTTCACTATCACCTACCTCAGAACAGGTTCTAATAACCTAGTGATGTAGGTAATGTAAAAAAATGTAAGAAACAAAAAGTTGATAAATAAATTTAATAATAATAACTTTAATATGAATTTATGATTAAAAAAAATCGTTTTGTGAAACTGGTCCGGTCAAAAATAAGTTACCAAGGCTTTTTAAATCATAAATTCATATTACTTTAATTGGGCGTGTAAAATTTGTTTACCAGCATTTGAAATTAATAATTAAAATTAGGGAAATAATATTTTTCCAATCAAAATAAATTTCTAGAAAACATGTCTATTTGGAATGGGCCATGAAGTCAGCAATTTAGCAGTTCTTAACCATTATTTGTTTTGATTAAATAAAATGTACGAGATACATAATAATAAAATATTGTTTAAAAATCAAAAGTCTCTGTCTCCGGTAAATTCCTACTGTCCTGGGGCTGGTTATCTCAACACAGAACGCCTACCTTGGTCGCTTCGATCATTCCATGGAAGTACTAATCCTATTTCCAAATGGGGACAGTTGGAACTCGAACACAAATTTTGCCAATTTGTGTTTACCAAGTTGGAGCCATGAGTCACTTGGCAGAAATACGGGGCAACTGTTGTCATCAATGGGACAACAAAAGGTCAATTAGTGGGTCAATTGAACCCCTTGGCCGTGCACAAACATTGTCCAGAGCTTAGATTATATAACTGTTCGCGTTCAGGATGTTGAATAACGATGAAAATAGTGACTAAATGGTTTTTGTGAAAAATCACCTCAGGGCGCTGCGCTAATCTTAATTCCTAGGCTCCATCTTGTTACTAACTATTATACATAAATATCATCTATGGCATATTTATTAGCGTTGTGACCGCTTTGAAAGAACTACTTCAAAGAACCTCTTCTTTTGGAAGCAGCTCCTACTTCATTCATTGTTCATTGAACAAATATTTCAATTGAAGTTGGTAGTTCATTTTAGCATTCATTCATTTTTTTAGAGTTCGACTTCAATTGAAGTGTTCACTGCGAAGGTTCATTTTAAAGAACTAGCAATTCGTGAAGCATTCACAAAACATTGAAGTTTTTCCCAACGCTAATATTCATATTATGTACAGAGATAATATACAAAAGCACACTTACCTGCCAGGTCACTACAGATAAACAATATTATTTCTAGTTTGAAGACAGATACAGTTTTGCACTCGGGCGGCATGATATTGGCACAATTATGTTTGGTAATTACTAAAATCATTTGTGTTTTTTATTGTTTGATTTTAGGGCATGAGTGCATATTCTATAATGGGCTTTCCGAGTGTTTACACCAGTACAAACAGGGATTTGACTAAAATGTGTCTATCTAAATCATTACTAACGAACAAATTCATGTCTAGTTGTAAATTTGAATTCGTTTTAAATATGTTATCTTTGTGAAAGATCACTATAAATAATTACTACATAAGTTTGTTTTGTTTGCTTTTTTAGTTTAAAGTAAACATTTAATATTATTAAATCGTTAAAACTGAGTTGTTTAAAATCATTTAGAGATTAAAATATGTAAATCTAAAGAAAAATGTATTTACGTTATGATAGCAGAGCTGCGTTTTCAATTGCTTGCGAATTATAGCTTAGACTTTCGATTGAACCTCGGTTAGCGTAATACTTTTTCAAGTATTTGTTGGGTAGTTAGCTTAGATTTGTTTTTTTCACGCAAAAGCTACCACTGTTAAGGTAATTTATTTGAACTACCTCCGTGGCGCAACGGTAAGATCGTTGGGTTGATCTATTCTTATCGAGCAATGAGCAATGTGTAAGCAGTGCGAGTCAAGTTAACCCAACCTCTGTTCTCGCTCTTGCACCGCCCCGTACTTGGTCGAAGCTTAGACAATGCACCGGGCGAATTGGCCTATTCAGCTGCATCTGATCTGTCGCTCTAACCTTGGCCTCGACGTACAATTGGACACTGGACACTGAACACTGGACAAATCAATTATTCCAACCATCAACATCGACCATACGGCCATAGAGGCGGCAACTGGAAACTGGCAACTAACAACTAACAACTAGACCAATCTAGCTGCACATTGTCATGCTTTAGAAAATTGGACAATTGGAGGATTGAGGAATGGACATTAGAGATTACTGCAAGGATCTGCTGTTACATCTTAGATTGGTGGTCATTTTCGCGAATGCAAGTCATCGGAATAGTCGTATTTGCCACGCTTTCGGGATGTTTTGCCATTTTCGCGAATGCAAGTCATCGGAATAGTCGTATTTGCCACGCTTTCGGGATGTTTTGCCATTTTCGCGAATGCAAGTCATCGGAATAGTCGTATTTGCCACGCTTTTGGGATGTTTTGCCATTTTCGCGAATGCAAGTCGCCAGAATAGTCGTATTTGCAAAGCCTTTAAAGTATTCGGTCATTTTCTCGAACTCCAGTCATCGGAATAGTCTTACTCGCGAAGCTTTCAATTATTTTAATTCTTTCTAACAGCATCGCTCGTTCGTCCAATTAATAAATGATGATTTTTTAAGTGAATTTTGTTTACTTGTGTCAAGGTAATCTTACTGTGTTCATAATTACGGTGATTTATGACTCGCTTGTGGGTAGGCTCCACTATTCAATGCGCTGTCATAGTCATAACCGATACAAATAATTTTATTTTATTTTGAATCCGGTTTATTTTGCAAATAGACTTTCGCACCTGATGGTATTTAAAAAAACCTTTATTCTATAAATGGTATCGTTTTCATTTCTATTGTGTTGTTTTAATAAAAATAAATCTTTGTAAACAATTCGTTGAGATTTTATGAAAAGCGTGTGTGTAAACGAGCTAGGATTATTTGCCGAATATTTCAGTCTTTTTTTTCTTTTGCTTGCTTTTTAAACGAATTTTAAACTAAAAAACGAGTTCATTCTCAACAAATTTTGTATACATTGGATTAACTGACCTTTGTCTATTGGATACAGATACATCATCATCAACACGTTTCTGTATTCCACGGTCGGATTTGACCTCCTCCACAAATATTCTCCACCAGTTCCTGTTCTAACCTGCTTCCGAGTAGTTCACCTCTTCCTCGGTCGATCTCAAGGTTGCTTCCACTGGGCACCCACTTTTAAATGGTTTTTAGATATCCTGTCATTTGGTATTCTTGCCACGTGGCAAGCCCGACACCGTCTTTGGGACCTGCAGAATCTCAAATCGTCAAATCGAGTATTCGAATAATCCGCGACCACAGAAATGTTTCACATTCTTCCATCCATCTACAGACCTCATAATAATATTATATAATTAATAAATTCGCGTCGTTCCACTGAATTGGGGAAACGAGCTGTCCGATATGACCTTACGGGTATACCTGCAGGTGCATTTGATATCGCTGGCATGAGAATAGATAGTAAGACTTACATTCCAATTTGTGAAAGTGACAACGGTTTTGCACGCATGGGTTTTTTTCGAAGGCTTGGAATTTGTTAAAACCAACTAACTGACTTTGGTGTGAAATTAATAGGATTTTGCTACTATATCGACACATTTTTCGTGATTACTTGTTTATGGAGAAATCCTAATTCCGTCAATAGAATCATTCTATTGCAAAAGATATTTTACAAAAATATTAGGTGAATCAATGTATTATATCTTCCGAGAAATTTATTTTATTTCTCCTACCTCCATACATTGCTCATTGACATTTTCGGACGTTAACAGGTGCCTGAAAACAGTATTGCTGATATTTTGTACTAATGTTTATTTCCTTTTTGTTTCAGAATAAAGATGTCTCGGACTGTCAGAGTTTCCGTGATATTAGCGCTTGTTCTACATCAATATGGTAAGTGATACTGTCATCTGTCATCTTGCTAGTTGAATAATTAGGATGGTGTTGTTTTCACGTGTTGATGAATATTATTTACCTATATTCAAATTGGATTTTAAAAGATAAAATTTCGACTGAAATTGGATGATTTCGGGGGGAATAGGTACACATAATTTACCAATGTCGAAAATCAATTTATTTTAATATCAATTATAGGTAAGTTTTTTTTTGATGCTCTGCTTTTTTAAGTGAAATTAATTCTTGATTATTGACTATTGTTTTTGTATTTTTTTCTCCGAGCAGTTGCCATAGCCACCAATCTCCCTCCAGTCTTTACCAAGGACATGAGTGGATTAGCTCTGAAGGAAAATGAACCTGTGGGCACTGTTATCTACACCCTGGAAGGCAAGGATCCCGAGGGATCTAATGTTAGTACCTACCTAAAATATATATTTTTTTTAACCTTATCGATTTCCGAGCAGAATGTGTAGGAACTGATCTTTCTGAAATATGATATTTCCCCCCCACTTAAATCCTATTGGACCGTAGCCAGTAAGATTTTACTAACAGTTTATATTATAGCACCCTTTCTTCATAAAAAAGTATATTGTTGCTGGGCTTTTAAAACCCCCAATGCGATGTCCTTTGTGAGAGTGATATAACTGATGATTTTTGGAAGATGTATGTGTATTTATTGTGCATTACCATTACATTATACAAGAGGTTTACATATTAAAAATATATTCTTTTAGTAATATGTGTGCACATTGCACTGGGGGGGTTGGGGAAAACACAAAGCTCTGCGGTCTAGTATAACGTGAAATAGCGTTAACGTTAAATTGTCACATTGGAGGACCTATTTTCAATATGCATAATTTATCGATGGCATAGTCGTCTACACATTAAACAACTCTCATAATACATTCAACGTTAGACGTTATGGCTTCTCTTATTCATTTAGTCTCACCTTTTTCCCATTTTATTATTAACTTTTTTACAACATCTATAAAATTCAGCACCCATAGTAGTGACTTTGTTTTTTTTTTATTTTTTTATTGTATGTACAAGATTTCTTTTCCTCTTTTTACTTTTTGGTACTTTTAGTTTATGTTTCTTTTATTTTTACTGTTATTTTATTTTATGTTTCTTTTATTTTTACTGTTATTTTATTTTATTGTTACTTTTTATTAATGTATAACATTTAATATTCTTTCATGTATGTACTCTTCGTCTGTCTCAACACAGGTTTATCCTAGCGAGATAGACTTGGACTGAACCCTTATTTTTATATTTCTTAATAAGAATAAAGAATTAAAAAAATTGTGGTATTTTGTTATTCAATTGCGTACTATAATTAATTTTATGTATATTTCTAGGTAACCTATGGACTGACGGGAACGGATAGGTTTATCGTAAACCCCACCACAGGAGAAGTTATCTTAGCCGAGCCTCTTGATAGAGAGGTAATTTTATACTTTTTTGTCATTTTATATATTGTTAGATATTAATCCCGATGAGTTATAAAACTCATTTTGGGCCAAGATAAATAAACATTAAATAAGTGATAGTTAGTAGAAATTTACATATTATAGAGAGAAATCAAAATTATACATTTCACATAAATACAGTCCAAAAATTGGAGTAATAAATATAAAGAACAAAGATACAAACTAAAGTAGAAATACAATTTTAAAAATAACTCAAAGTAGGAATTTACAAAATAACCCGGCGATACGGTTTTAGCAAGAAATCCAACGTAAAATGTGCCGCTTTTGACCTTGTCTCTGTCTTTAAAAAGTACATAGACCAAACGAAATACATGGCAAGTATTTTTGTAGATTAGAATCTAGCCATAATCTAATGAATCTATAGATTACGGCCTTCGATACAATCGATCATCGTATACAGCAAACTGAATCATCTAGGCACAACTGGAATACCCTTAAATCTCTTTGTATGAATTTATATATATGTTCGCATTCAACTTTATTTATGATTATTGTGGAGTGTAATTTGAAGAACTACATGTATTGTATATAGGAATCGAACTTTTTTTTTTTTCAATTCAAAAATCTTTCCATCTCAATGTACTACTTTAATTACCTTAACATTAAAATTGTTTTCAGGTAAATGACACTCTAGTATTCAATGTGTCAATCGGAGATGTTGTAGAAGATGAACATAACAATGTGGTGACCGTCACAGCGGCAGTCATCATTTTGGATGAGAACGACAATGCTCCAGAGTTTAAGAATGTAAGACTTTGTTGCTCATTCGGCACGAAATATTATTAATCTAATATTGACTGCTCTTTTCTACTAAAAATAACATAGTTTCTATGATTAACTGTTAATTCACACGGTTTTGATGATAGCTTCCTGGATCTGCCTAATGGGATCCTTGGATGATTTTTGTTTTTTGATTATTTATTATATATATATATATATATATATATATATACTTTTTTATTTGATTTATAAAATTTAAAAAAAACATGTATTACATTTTATACAATTATTAATTCATAATTATAATTGATTTACTCTTCATAAGTTGAGTTTATAGCTCGTGGTTATGTGAGGAGCAATTACATAATCTTAAGTGGTAAGTTATAATAACGAAAAGTGTAATGAATGATTTCTAACCATTAAATAACACAGTAAGATAAATTAAATGTATATAATACTGCGGCCAAATTATAAAGTGGTGTGTGCATATCATTTGTTTTTGAATAATTAAAATTGTTCCACTAAAGAGTTTATAATTTATATTGCAGACCCCTTATCAGACAGACATAGCTGAGAATGCTACAATCGGTACTACAGTACTTCGCAATATTCTGATAGAAGACAAAGATTCTACTGGAGAGACTTTGGAAATCAGCTGTATAGCCAAGGAGCAGGTACCTATCCGTTTTATCTTATAAAAATGTTTTTTATTGAAAAAAAAATTATAGCTTCTTTGTTTATGGTACCTAATTTATTTATTTCAGTGGTCCGAAGCTTGTGGAGTGTTTTCAGTAGTGACGGAAGAATCTTCGCAGAGTGAACTGAAAGGAAGTTTGGTTCTGAAAGCACCCCTTAATTATAACCTCAAGAATTCATACCAGTTTCAACTTGTCACCACCGTGAGTACCAACTGAATAGGTATAGACGTAATCTAAAGTATATTCTATTTTGGCTAAAACTGAGAGCTCTTCACACTATTCAGATTCCTTGCTTTGCTTATTGCCTGATCATCATCATCTTCATTCTATTTCCTTATAGAGTTTAGTTTGATAAGAGGCCACAATTTCAGATAATCCCCTTCAGATGACGCCAAGATTGTGCAATAAAGCTACATTTTAACATGGCGTTCCCTCAGATTGATTGACAAAAGTGGTCATTAGTAAATTAACTATGTTCCGCTGACTTAAAGTGTGGAAAAATCTGTAAAATGCTTCAAATGTAATACATTTTTCAGGATGGTACCCTTAATTCCACCACAGACGTGGATATCCGAGTCATAGACATCCAGAACCTCCCTCCGACATTTGTTGGCTCACTGGCCGCCGTGCTCACCGAGGACGTGCCCATTGGGACGCTGGTCCTCACAGTGCAGGCCAAGGACGGGGATAGGGGCTTCCCCCGGAACATCAGCTATGATCTTCTAACCAGTAAGTTGATATTTCGTAGATAAAAGGTACAATCTGATAAAATTATGGAGGGTTAATCAAGGACCTTTGTCTATTTTTCCACTCTGGATTTTGAATTTTCAATAATTATTTCGAATATTCACCTTATAGATGCCGTTGTATCACATGAATTTTTTATAGCACGCCTCATATGCGGCTGTCACAAATATGATTCATGAGGTTTCACAGTCTGCAAAGTTGGTTTTTTGGTCAATATTAGTTAGACCTTCATTAAAATTTTATTTCATTTCGTTATGCTAACGTATTCCGAATTTTATCAATAAATAATGTTTTTAAGCATCAAATATAATATTATCTATTCATACAGGCAAAACTGCTCTCACACAAAGTATTGTAATATTATATCTAAAAACTGCATTTTAATTAACTTTCATCTAGTACCTATATTAACAGTTATCTATTTAATATGTTTTTTTATAATATCTTTTTTGTAGATCCCCATGATTATTTTCTGCTGGACAGTGTAACTGGGGAACTCAAAACTGGGAAGCCATTAGACAGAGAATCACTGGCCGATGCTTCAGCACCACTTAATATTACTGTCAGGGTAAGCGATGATTCTTCCTTATGATTATTCTTAACATAAAAGTTGTGAAATTGTACCAGATATAAAAATAATAAAACTCTGATATCTTTGTAATATTATGAGGAGCGACAAATGCAAAATTATCCAAAGGATATTTTTTTAAATTTGATTACCGCACAAGAGTCTCAACTCCTTACAACTGTTCGGAGCCAGTGGGACTATGACTTTCCCCATTGGGGTATGTCAATAATGATAATCCAAAGGGAAGATTGATAGAAGATGCAGTCGAGGAAGACACCGCACTTCATGGCTTCGAAATAGCTTACTTACACGAATCAGCATGGCTTACACAAATGGTACAACTCCAGTTCTGCTTACTTGTTCAGTTTTAAGATTGCCCTGATAATAGCCAACCTCCAAAGAGAGTATCAGAAGAAGGATAGTTTATCGTGCCCTACAGCAAGCAAATACTTGTTTCTGTAACAGCTTTCATGATAAAACTCTGTACTTATTGAATTCTGTTCCTTTTTCAGGCTCGAGAGATTGTAGATGACCGTCCTATTGACAGCAATCTGACCACAACTCTGGCAACAGTCACTATCACAATTCGGGATGTAAATGATGAACCGCCGAGGTTTAACCGCAAGGAGTATTCCGTGGAAATTCCGGAGAACATCCCTTTCGGGACTCTGCTGCCCAACTTGAACATGACTGTGACTGACACAGATCTGGTAAGCTTTTATCACTAAACTATTGTTATGTATCACAATAAATTCGATCAACAGCGATTTTGAATTTTCGTGCTGATTAAAATCTGTTTATTATGGCGTTATTTTTTGTTTATTGGCCTCCCTGAAAGCCAAAAGGTGGCGAGGGAACGGTCGCCAGACCCAGTCAGAACGCGTTGAGAGTCAGTTAATATTGGACCGCGAATCAAGGTTGGAGGTAGTTGAAGCGAGTCAAAACAGTGTTTACCGCCTATGGTGGAATTGTAAATTCAGTTAAAAATTAAGAGTGACAATCGGGTGCCGGGAGTAAGACAAGAGACGCTACGATCCCCGCAGCAGACATCGATGAGTGAATTAGCTTGGTTTTTCGGCTGGTACCCACCGCGGCTGTAGGCCTGGACTCAAGAACTTTGAGCAGGCAGTTTCCACGCCTTTCCCAGTATCGGTGATAAATAAACAATTTAGTGTAATAGTTTGTCTCTACGAGTATCCAATTCTAACATAACCCACCAAGTTAATCAAGCTTTTTCTGGGCGTAGAATCACTATCCTAAAAAATAACCTAGAAGGCATTTAAGAGTGTATTATTGTTAAAATTCCTAAAACCCTGTCCAGTATTGGCCCCTGTTATAACTCCCAACTTTAAAAAAGAAGAAGAATGTCCTCTCTAAATTGACATACATGAATTTCAAACACAATAAACCCATTCTATCCGCTAGAGCTACCAGGAGAGCAATTAAAAGGTAAGTAGATCTGTAAGAACCACGAGTTTTCTCTGATATTATCTTTTGCGCACATTTAAAGTTGGGCGGAACACCACGTTGGGTGCCAGTGTTACGTCCGCAGAATATCCGCCTACTTTTAGAACATCAAGGACTCAAATCTAGAAATGACTTTTACTAATTTGACAGCTCCTTTAGAGGTTCATCTATTATATTAGCTTTAATCACTTCTCACGGTCTAAATGTGTTACAACTTTTAAATGTATAACAATATTTAAGCAACCTTTTCTAAAAATGAGCTAATAACAAAATAAAATGAAAAAAATTATGGATAAAAAATATTCTTTTATTTTATTCCAGGGTGAAAACTCAGCATTTTCTCTGCGCCTGTCTGATGTGTCGGGAGCCTTCATAGTGGAGCCCACCGAAGCCACCGGCACCACCCAGGTCAGCCTCAGGCTGGCAAACTTCACCCTTGACTATGAGAATCCTAACCAAAGGAAGTTCATCATCCTTGTAAGTGATGTTCTTGAATGTTTGGGAACCCGAGTTTACTATTCGTCTGGATCAAATTTCTCTAGATATTAGAGAAATTATATGTATTATTACTACTTACATGGAGACGGTCTGCATATCTTTTGTAAACACTCAGGCCAAAGCCCATTGTGCTATCTGCATTTTCACCTTGTTCTTTGTACAGTAGCCCAGTCTCTTTAATGAAGTTCACCAGCATTTTCATTAGGTATTTGACACCATCTCCTGTTTTCGCAACATGGTGTTCTACTCCCCAGATATCCGCACTTGAGGTGAACTATCACAAAATTGCGCTATATAAATTCACTGTTATTATTATTATTATTTACCACCGAGGTAGAAGCACCACAGATGAATGGTGCTAAAGTTGCAGTGTCCTATTACATAATAGTCCTACTAGCTCCCTCAGTTAGTTTCTATCCATATTGAGTAGTTGATTGGCTCGTTTGGGGCTTGGACCGTCGCCGATATCTATATATTAATGATATGGTAAATTTGTAACAGGTGATAGCCGAAGAGTCCTACACATCGCCACGCCTATCGTCGACCGCCACTGTCACAGTGACGGTGACTGACGTCAATGACAACGCACCCGTGTTCAAGAAAGAGACTTACACTGCTGTGACATCAGAGCAGGCTCCTCCGGGCACACACGTTCTAACCATCACAGCTACAGACAGGGATCACGCAAGGTAACGTTGACACAAATATGATGATGTACTCCCTATTACAGATTGACATTCTTATCTCTGCAGGCGGCAAAAAGAGGAACTAACGAACAAATTATGTTTTGAATCCATAAATATTTTTTACAATATATTTATACAATAGCGACATCTCCAACTGCAGAGATAATTATATCAATTGTTTTATAGGTTGCCAAGCAATGTTTTTTCTTATGGTTTATCATTGACTAACTCTACTATCCGACTGTGCCCGAGATTTGGATTAAAAAATATGAAGCAAACAATATGGCATCATGTCTTATTTTTTTAAGCTAAATTGATATTTTAAACTACACAGCTCAAAACGGAAATGATATTGCCAGCTAAAATTAGTTATGTTGATCTATAAATTCTGGACAAAAGAGCTGTGCAAGTTTTATGATGCCAGAACTTATCGTTTGAAAGTTTGTTTCAAATTTTTCAATTGTTTTACAAGAGAAATAAGCGCTGAAAAATCTCAGGCAAAAAGGGGTTATTTCCTTCTGCTTTTTCAGTCTTCACATGTATAGTAATAATAAATGTATGTTACAGATTTGGCACGGAAGGAATTGTGTACGAGCTCTCCGGCAACGGGGCAGAACTGTTCTCAGTGGACAACAGGACCGGGGTGATCACCCTGGCCTTCTGCCACACCCCCGGGCTGGCCCCGTGCCTTGACTCTGAGGCCAGGCCCGACTTCTTCTTAAACTACAAGGTAATGCTCAATTCATCACATAGACATAAAATAGAAGACACGTCATATTCATACAAATTGAACGATAAATTTGGCAAGCTCTAAGATCTCATAATGCATGAAAAGGATAGCCATACCAAGCAGAATATGTGTGTATGAATGAGATAGCTATATGAACGTCCCGCGTTACATCTCCGCGTTACAAGCCCTCTCTTCCCTAACGAACTTACGAGTGAAGTAGCATGCGACGTACTCGTGTCATCCACACACTTATGTATTTCGGCATTCGCTTTCTCACTTACACCATTTGGTTGTGAATAATTGTAATAATTGAAATAATAAGTGATTTGTGTGTACTTCGCATGAGATTTGTTTTTTGTTCCCGAATGATTTTTACACTTGTCAAAAGCACAGGAAGGCATTTTATCTCAGAAAAGAGCTTACAATGATGCGTTTGTGGCAGCTGGTGACAGCTTGTTCGTCAAACGAATGTTTGTGTGAGACTAAACGCAGTAAATCTCAGGTATGCCACGTTGGCTTAGCCCCGTACAGTCACGCGCGGTGTCTCAGTAACGTATCTACATTATTTAATTCATCTAAGATTCATCAATAAAGAAATGTCAAAAACGTAGTAGTGTCATCTACGAACAGTTTCTCATAGCTTCATGAAGTTTTAGAGAAGATTTCTACAATATGTACCAACTTCGCAGTTTGAATTCCTAAATTATTCTGACGTCATCCGATGTTTACCATAGGTTGACAACATTTTGCGGGCCAAAACTCAATCTAAAAAGACTGAGCTTGTGTTGCCAAACAAATGCACCACTGAAATAAAAATCGAATGTCCAAATTGCATCCAAATATACCTTTAAAAATTTTATCTCACGATATCTGTGCTAGCCTCCTTGCCACACAAGAATAATATATTATCCACTTTATATTTGCCAGCATCTATACTTTTAATTGGTGAAATAAACATCAACCTGCTAAATAATAAAGCAGATGTCATTGACTGTGTACATTAACTGTTGTATTATGGTCTTGTTTCCATAGTAAATTTATTTAAAGGTTGTTTTTTTTTCCAGGCAATAGACGATGATGGCTCCGGCATGACCACAACTGTGCCCTTGAAGATTTCCCTTTACGATACCAACGACAATTCTCCCGAGTTCCTGAGCCCCATTTACATCACTTCCATTGATGAGGACTCTCTGAAGTTCGAACCAGAACTGCAGGTGATAATCGTTACTCCTTACTTTATCACACCCTGACAAAATAACCAACCATTCTAGAATGTATGGCAATCTTTAACCGGTACATAAAAATTATACAGATAGCTGTTTCGACATGCTCACAATCGAATTGTGCATGCTCCTCTTAACCTAATCTAAGGTTAGGTTTGGTCTGATTTCGCCCTGCGGTAAAGAAATTCTATCAATTTTTATTTAAGCTTAGATTAGAACATTTTGTATTAACTTCTGGTGTGCCGGAGGGTCTCAAAGAACACGCAACATTTGTACCCATTATGTGCCGGCGTGTCCTCGGAGACATGCGCATACATCACTATCCTTTTAGTAGTTTTTATCCTTTAAAACTTGTTGTTCGCATATTAAAATGAACCGTAATCGCTTGTCAACCAAATAATCAATCCATAGAGATATTTTGCATTGCGTTAAATTCAGTTCAAGTTGAGTAATAAATATTTGAAGTTTGCTTACGTCAGTGTGGCAGAAAAAAGAGAAATACTTAAAGGACGTTTGTATGAATGGTTTTTGACATGGGTCTAACTGCACATGTGGCGCGAATGGGTGGGTCTCTTTACATTCTTCCCGTTAAACTACAATTAAGTAGTTCGGCAACAGGATTTTAAATACCTTAGAAATACAAAATTAAATGTAATACAATAGAAACGCAATGGAAATACATATCTTATTCTTTAAAAATATGTATACATATTATTAAAATTCACACATCTATTACACCATACCATGCACTGTGCAGCATAATATAGTACAACAATACCTTTAGTACACATAGTAGAAACTACATATTTATATAAACGCCTAATACAAGGTATTTCTGCTTAGGAGCCATTTTTTCAGCATATGTCTGACTCTTGTTAACAATTCACATTTCATTCCAGGGTTCGCTGTTTGTATTTATTGTTATATTTTGGTACAATCATGCCATTATTTCTTGTGAACCTCGTATTGTGCTTATGTTCTACTTTCCTCTTATATTCAGAGTCCGATATATGCTGAATCAATATTTCATACCATAATAAGGCCTGTACCGGCAAGATATTTACATTATGATACAACAGTGAAATGATTCGATACTATTAATTTATTAGTCTACCTACTATTGCCCACAGCCTTTTACAATTTTTGTTTATTTGCATGTCCCATTTAAAGTTGTAATCAACAGTCACTCCCAAATAAACGTATTCATTCACCAGTTCAATACATTCGCATAAACTGGTGATGACAACAAAGAAATCTTAAAATTTCTAACCAAACTTTTTTTAGTGACATGAGGGAGAAAAAACCCATTCCGAATATAAATAGCTATTACAGAAAAACCACTTATACCATTAACATTTATTTTTTTAAAATACATCATCACATTATCAGAGATTATAGCATAATTGTCAAAAACATCATTTTGTAAATACGAAATTACAAGTCAGCAATCGCACGATGCGCAGATCGAATTTTATGCCCAGCACACGACAAAAGTTGTACTTTGCGGGAATTCGGCATTCCTAAATATAAATAACAGCAATAAGTTATTATGTGAAAAATACTTTAATTATCGCCATCCCAAAATCTTGATTGAATTGGCTTTTGCTATGCTGGGTAACCTAAAAAGCTGGAAAAACGTTCTAAGTAACTATTTGTTTCAAGGTTCGTGCACGAGATGCAGATAAGACTTCCGTGCTAACCTACTCCTTGCTGGAGGGCCCCAAAAGTGATCTGTTCTGGATTGACAGTGTCACAGGAAAGATAGGAATTCAGGGAGGAAAAGCATTAAACGTCACGCTCACTGAAGAAGACCACATTAATTTGGTCATACTGGTTAGTATCTTTAACCTCGTGACGACCACTGCACTTTACCCCACTTAAACTTTGGCCTCCTACACAAATGTTCTTGGCTGGCTCCTGCCCCGCTCTCTCTCCCATGTATTCCACCTCTTCCTCGGTTTGGGGCACCCGCTATGCCATGATGTGTGATACTCTCAGTATCACGCCGGTGAAAGACCACCAAAAAAATAAAATTTAGATTCCTGTCATCTGGCATTTTTCCACATTACCAGCCCATTGCAGTATTTGGGATCTACAGAGTCTTTGTGGACAACAGTAAGGAAAAAGTTGATGGCACCTACCCAAACCAGAAGTTTCAATTTTAAGGATAAAACGCATAGGAAAGAAGGTTTTCTTGTTTTCGATTATGGTAAATATAATGTGTTTGTTTTCAATAAATAACTGCTTGGAAGTCATGCCAGTTCTATTGAAATATTATCATAAATATTGGCATTTCTTAGCCCCCACTGGATGAAGTCCTACCCAAGTTTCTCCATCAAAATATTTACGACTTATTGTGCTTCATTTTTAGGCTACCGACGGACAATACAATGCAACGTGCAAAGTTCAAATAGTGGTGAAGGACATCAATAATCACGCACCCAAGTTTGAATCGGAACACTACAATACATCCATTTCTGAAGATGCTCCCATAGGTATGTCCTGTAGTTAATTCTGTGTGTGAAGGGAAGAACGGAATGAGTAAAAAAAATGCAGGTTTTCAGGAGAGCCAAAAAAATAATTAGGAATTTTGTTTTTTTTTTCATGTAGTCATGTCATATGTCCTTTTTCATAAAAAATAATCGTACATTATTTTATTTTCTGACTCATCTCATTTTTCCTTGCTAGATATGTATCTAAGGAACAATTCTGCATACTTAACTCAAAACTTGATTTTTTTTGGCTCATTCCGTTCTTCCTTTCGCACACAGAATTGTTGTGTCATAATTTGACAGTATAAAATAGTTAAAAAGAAACAGTATGGCTCTTATTATTTAATCCTACTTGCTTACATAGAAAAGATTTGGTTCTGGTTTTGCTTATATCCAGGCAGTAGTTGTCACAAAGCTTTCAAGATCTGGCAACAGTGTACGATGTCATGTGAAAAGGGTACCAATGTATTTTTAAAAGTCTCAAATTCATAGAAGAAGTACCTACCAACATTAAAATATAAATCTTGAATTTGCCACCATTATCATGAACTTAAATATTATATTAGAACAATAAAACCTTATTATGCATTAGGTGAAAGATCACCATTCAGAATCGTAACGTTACCACGTTGCACTGGCTCTAGACGGTTGAGAGCAGTTGGAACTCTTGTGCGGTATTCACTATAAAAAAGGGAAAATGTTGCGAACCAAGTTATCTATATAAATCTTTACTCAATCTGTTGTGAAACTTGTGCACACAAATTTAAATACATTTATCATCATAAAGTTCATTATAAAATAGGGGAAAACACCCCTAGACTGTTTCTTATCTTAGCTGTTTTCTCTCAAATACGCTGGCTGCAGGTTTGAAAAAAAACTAAACTTATTTATGGTCTATTTTTAGGCTCAGACATAATCAAGGTGATTGCCACTGATTTGGACAGTGGACTAAATGCAGAAATCAAGTACACAATACAAAAAGGCGGTTTTGATGACTTCGGCATTGAAAAGGACACTGGACTGATCAAGATTTCTTCCAAACTTGATTATGACAGAAGGAATATGTATCAAATGCAGATTATTGCAGTTGATCAAGGTAAGAAAAATCATTACATACGTTTATATGGGGCAGTTTAGCAGTACAGTGATTTGTTTGCACATTTTTTAAACCAAAAACATTTAAAATTTACAAAAGCATTGTTATTTTTGTACCCAGAAAGTTTAAAAAAATATAAATTTATAGAGTAAACTGTAAAAATGAGCCTTAACTTTACTATAAAGTAAAAATCTTTTTTCTAAAGCAGCAAAAACTCGTCATAAAATTTGTGCAGCTTATTTAACAGAAATTTCTAGGTCAATGTAACTACTTTCAGCTCACAACATAATTTCCATCGTGAACTATGGAGCTTTTAAATATCCAGTTAAAAACAATACAAAACCATATCAAATAAAATGCAATAAAACATGATTTTACAAAAGTCAATAACACAAAAGTTGTACAGTACGTTGAGTATGTATAGAATTTATTTATTTTCAGGAACGCCTAGTCTAACTGGAACAACTATTTTGACTGTCACTGTGGTGAATGCGAATGACAAGTTTCCCTACTTTACTCCTCTTACACAAAGAGCTGACGTAAGTTAACATTCATACATCTCCTTACACATTGACAGGACCTACAATCTGTTCTAAACCACTTCAAATGCACAGCTTTCTTTGTGTCCAACCAGGTGTAAGCCTAGCGTCACTCACTAAGCCAAACGGTACTTCTAAGTTGTTGAAATTATTTTCCAAGACAAGCTAACTTAGCCAAGTCAGATTATAATTTTGTGCATTTCAGTTTGTAAAACAAATGATTTATTCACAATTTGATGTAAATTGACATGGGATCATCCGTCATATTTTACTAACGTAGGCTATTGCAGGGAAAGATTGGACACAGCGACTGGCAGGTTTTTGAGCTGACACACCTCGAGTAACTTGATCATTTCATGTCTTGATGTGACGTTCCTGCTTTCTTCTATATACTTATCTCATTAACAGTTTTGTTATTTTCTTTGCAGATATCATCGGATGCAGAGATTGGCACTGTAGTCCACCAGCTGATAGCAGTGGACCAGGATATCATGTCTCAGGAGGACCTAAAGTTTGACTTTGGACTTGAGCCAATGACAGCTGTTGACAAGAATGGAAAGCAGGTAGTTGGACACAAACTGACCTTGCTCGTTGTGCTTTCTTCCGTGTTTCACCTCACTCCCGTAGGAGACAGTAACCCAGTCCTTAAAATAAAATTCATTTGGTGTTTGATGATGTCTCTTGGTTCCTCAGATATTTGCAACTTGTGCCCACCAAGGCAGAAGGATATTGGCACCATATATAAATCAGAGCTTCTACATCCCTTTTGCATTTCCTATAGTTATAGGTGTTTTAGCACTGCCAACTACATGTGTCTCTTGAAGTAAAAGTGTCCTGTTAATAGTTTTACTAGCTTCCATATTTCATCTCATTTTTTGTCAGTAATCATCCCTAAGTTCACCAGGGTTGTCAGTGGAATTTTCTTCCCATCAAGGCAGAAAATGATTGACAGCATAGTTAAATCAAGATTTCTTCATCTGCTGCACATTTCCTACAGCTATTAGTGCTTTCAGCTGCTTCTCATATGTCTCGTGAGATAGCAGAACTCCCCCAGTGAGTTTCTATAGTTACCTGGCTCGTTTAGGTTTGACATGTTTCTCCTAAGATGGCAGTGTATTGTCAATAATCTAACTAGCTAACTAACTCTTTAAATGTTGCAGGTTTCTGAGGCGAGTGTATTCCGGCAGTGGTTCTTCGTGGAGCGTGACGGGCGTGTGAAGGTGTCCCGGCCCCTGGACCGGAGTGTGGCGTCCGTGGTCTCGCTGCCAGTCAGCGTGCAGGACACTTCCGCACCGGGCTTACAGACTGCACAAGGTATGAAGGCTGCTTAGAATTATTGTTGGAAATGACAGCTAGGTGTGATCTGTTCTGGAAGGACTAGGTATCCAAACGGGTCATCTACAATGTATCCTCGACTACTTTGGACACGTCTTTCGCCGAACTAAGAACTTGAACCTGCATAAGCTCATGATGCGTTACAGTGATCAAGTGCACAGGAATCAGGAACATCAGTGGGCATGGCTCTCCATGCGGTGCAGGTCTGTGGGGAATAGGGGTCACAGTCCCAGCAATGAGGCATGACTCAAGAAAATATACTTTCTGCTTTTTCTTCATGAAGATTAAAGGCCATCTCCATGCATCTTGAAATTATTTGTATTATTAATTATTCCTGGCTTTTGTTTTGCTAATAAATCAACAAATACATACTCCTATTGTCAAGGATTTTTGTATGGTTCGATATACCATAGTAAAGAAATAATTACATTAATATTGACTTACTTTACGTCATTACTATTTTATTATTTATAAATGTTATTATTTTGTCTTGAAACCAGGTATGCTGATAATTACGATTGTGGATGTGAACACATCTCCACCGTCCTTCCGTCAGATGCACTTCATAGAGCGCCTCGAAGAGGGGCAGCCACCAGAGACCACGCTGGCTACCTTCCACGCCTCCGACACTGACTCGGCCATCTCACACTACTCCATTGACCCGCCCAACAACTACTTCAACGTAGACAATGTCACAGGTAGGAGTTAGGTCGCATTACTCTTGCCCACTGCTTACTGGCAATCTGTATGACTGCATAGAAGATGAATAATATGGGCAGGCCCGGCCCTGAGCCAATGGCGCATGGTGTAGGTTAATTTTTTGGCGGCCCTTGTCAAAACCTAAATTTAAACACCAAATTTTTCGTTTTTTTTATTCTTATGTCTAATAAAATGAAGCACACTACTCCAATTGCACACACATAAGACCAGCCCTAAATATGGGCTCTAAACCCTACCATTCAAAGTATAGACCTTTTCTCTAAGCCAACTTGTGTTGCAATAGGAGAAAGTTGGTACTTGCTATAAGTGTCCAATGCAATTCGTCTGACTTCCAGTCGAGTATCCTGCCCACCGACTGTCAATCGTAGACAGTAGACTATATCGATAGTTTGCTTGACTGTCTAATGTAAAAAAATATTTTCTCTCTGCAGCATAAATATATAAGGACCAATATACAACTGAATTATACTTTCTTCTTCTTCTTTGCTTTGGATACAGGCCTCACTCAAATGTTTCTAGTTTTGCCGTTACTTGGCGGCTCTCTCCCATGTGAAGCTAACAGTTATTTTAGGTCAACTCATCTCATTTGTGGGCAACCTTTAAATGGCATTTTCTTGCCTTTTTCCTCAGAGTATCTCCCATTATTCAATAAATTCGAAATATATAATTAAATACAACACTTTTTGTTGGGCAAATTTTGGTTAGCTACTAAGATTTTGGATCTAACAAAACTCCAACCATTTTGTTTTTTCCAGGCATAGTACGCTCCATTCAGAAGATTGACTACGAAAGAGTTCACCAGATCAACTTCACTATCGTGGCCTATGACACCGGAGTGCCCCAGCTGTCGGCCACGGCCCTGGTCACCGTAAATGTGGTGAACATCAATGATGAGGACCCCGTGTTTGACGAGCCCATGTACGAGGCTTCCTTGGAAGAGAATTCTCTGGCTGGCACTCTGGTATTGAAGGTGAATGCGGTGGATAAGGATGAAGGTATAATGCCATGTTTATATATTATCTCTGTAATATTTTGAGTATTTGCCTTTATGTAAATGATGGAGCATCATTCATTCTAAATTTTTGGAGTTATGGGGGAACTAATGCCTTCTATTCTCTGTCATCTCAAGTAAGGTAACTGGTGAGAATTTATTGACCGCTAGGCGGTAAAAACTGAAATTAATGGTTGTGTGTGTGGATTGAGTTTTTTTTAATATTTCCACTTTATTTCAGCAACGAAATTTTTTTTTTTTTAAATTTTCTAACAAGAGGGATAAAGTATTGATATCAATCTAAGATTGTTGGGGTCTTCTACTGGGAAGAACCGCCCAAGACAATTGATGACAGTTTATTGTAAAATGATTTGGCTATGTCAAGAATGTGTTGACGAAGGGTGGAGATGTTTGTGTATCTATGTATGATGGTAGTTCTGACAAACCATGGACTTTTTGTGATGTTGTGGAGAGTCTTACATTGGAAGCTTTCCAATAGTTTAATATTACATGTTCCCTAGATGGAAGATGCGTATGTGAGGTTGGCCTGATGGTGGAAGTGTACAGGAGAAGTTTATTTTTTGTTAATACAGTCAAACCCGCTTAAGAAGTTCCCGTTTAAGATGTTTTCCCGCCTAAGAAGGCCTGTTTCATTATCCCCGAAAAATTCCCATACAAATTACGCATTTTTTTTCCGTTTAATATGTTTCCCGTGTAAGAAGATTTCCCGCATAAGAAGATCGAAAATATGTTCCCCCAACAAAATTATTACCCTCTTAAAAGGATTTACAGGACAAATTCTAAGATTTATTGCCGGTATTCTTTGATATTTCGGCCGGCCGGCCGCCTGGCGTGTTATAGTGGGTCCAATAAAACCCTAAAATTGAGCTATTGTTATTACCCATCGGCTGGGATTAACCAAATGCAGTGAACACTAGACTATTACAGTAATGTTACGAGATAATGGGCTCTAAAGTAACGTACTCTAGAGTTCATTATCGCATAACTAGGCTGTGTCGTATTCTAAAGTTTTGAAATGCTAATTCTAAAATCGGAACACCTACTCAGATCACCTAAGACACCATGAGTGCGACAAAGATAGACAGTTATTACTAAAATACCGCCAATACGGGCGCTAGCTTAGAGCAATAATATACAAGAGGTATAGCTGTAGATCGATCTGTAGTCAGTATTTACTAGCTTTTTCCTTGAAGTAACTGACTCGGTTGGAAAAGGGCGTGGCTAAGACTGGGGCTACGGTATTTGTATATCCATTCACAGCACATGTCGACATAATGTTTTTGTTTATTCGTATAGCCACTTTTTCACAGTATTTTTATCAACAAAAATATAGCATCTAACCTAAAAAACCGTTTAGTTGTGTCAAGTTTAGTGGCAAAATATAAAATGTGGGCGGAGTCCCGCAGTTAACCAGCGAAAATAACCAGCTTAAGAACATTACGACAGTATATAGAAGCCGTCCAAGAAATTTGTTGTCTCTTTCTCTCTCATGGTGTACGATGTAAAAACACGGAAACAGTGATTTATTACAATTTCGGATGGGTTGGGTAAAACAAATTAGCTATCCCTCCATATATTGTTCCTTCAAGGGCGCTAGGTAGTTAGGTACACTAACTGTTTAAAAGAAAAAGGTGGCATCTACTCAAATCAAATACAAAATTTATTTTTAATAATTAAATTGGCAGCCGCGAAATATCAAATTCAGCGTGAAAATGTCATATAATCTTGAATAATTACTTCGTAAACTGCATCTGAGAGGCCGCCCGTGGCAATAATGATGCCGTGAAAGTTCAAATTCAGCGGGAAAATGTCGTATAACCGAATAATAACTTCTCAAATCTGCATTTGAGAGGCCGTCCGTTGCGATAACGATGCCGCGAAATATCAAATTCCATCAGAAAATGTCGTACAACCGAATAATAACTTCTCAAATCTGCATCCGAGAGGCCGTCCGGCGCGATAACGATGCCGCGAAATGTCAAATTCCGAGTGAAAATGTCGTATAACCGAATAATAACTTCTCAAATCTGCATCTGAGAGGCCGTCCGGCGCGATAACGATGCCGCGAAATTTCAAATTCCGCGAGAAAACGTCATGTAATCGAATAATTACTCGAATCAATACTCCGTAAATCTGCATGTCCAGATCGTCCATGAAGGTCACCCCGCCGTGTAATTTAAATTTTCGCGGTAAATGTATTCTCTAAAACCATTACTTGGTGAATCTTTCGGCCGTTGGGGGAAACGTCTGCGATTTAATTTACGCAATTTTTCAGCGAAAACACTGAATTTGACTTAGATTAAAACGAGTTTAAAAGTAAAATCGTATAATTGTTTAGTTTTTTGATTGTTTATTCGCAACATAAGATTTTTGTAGATACTACCTTTTATGCAACGACGCTTACCCGGCCTGCCTGAGAATATGGGATCGTATTTTTACTAGACTTGTTTGTAAATTTGTAACACTTTGTAAAAATGACTAAACCTTAGACTCTTACATTAAATAATACTTGGCATTTGGATGACACATTTTATTTTTGTCATCTTTTCCCACCCTTTTTGCCGTGTTTTATTTTGTGCATCCCCCAGGCATTGTTATTATTAAAATGAAAACAAACAAATGGTTTCCTTGAGTTTCGAAGTCGCTTAGTATTATTCTTTCCGCAGGGATAAAAGATTGAGCTGTTTTTCTTTATTATTTGGTAAAAGTAACTTTATAGTTTAGTTTTTTTTGTATTTTGGAACAAACATAGTTAAGTTCAACTAAGCAAACAAAAAGTTTCTGAACAAAATGTTTTGATGAAATATTTTCTAGTTGCTGTAAAACACCCGAAACCAAGTAGGTATATATTATTATTTTAAATTCTACTAGAGTGAAGTAATTTTTGTCTTCTCATAATAACATATATATTTATTTTATCTACTTATCCATCATATTGCAATGTTATAAAAACCTGGATTTAGATGTCAAATTTAATCCAAAATTTTGAGAAATTTGAAAACCCTCTTAAGATGTTTTCCCGCTTAAGAAGTTTTTTTCGGCTGGTCCCTTGAAAAACTTCTTAACAGGGTTTGACTGTAGTTTGCTTTGTTTATTCACGAGGGAGTATAGTGCTCCGTGTCTTTCTCTAGCTTTTGTTAGTGTATTTTTTGCATGTATGTTCCATTGTAATTTTTTATCGAGAGTAACTCCTAGATAACGAACTGAGTTTTCTTAAGGAATCATTTTACCATTCATTATCACGTTACCGTAAGGCACACTTTTCTTCTTTTCCTTCTGGAAAATAAAATTGCGCCACTTTTAGAGGGGCTGAAATCTATTTTCCGTTTGATAAACCACCTTTGGAGAATGCTGATGTTTTTTTGAAGTATTTGAGTTATCGATCTAGGAGAACTATTTTGGACGAGAATGGAGGTGTCATCCGCATAAAGCGCTTTGTACGAATTATTATTTTTTGTTAGGGGAATGTCGTGAGTGTATACGTTAAAGAGAGTTGGGGATAATAGTGAGGAGTGGGTCACTTGGAAAGTTCGGTTGAGCAGAAAGGATTTTAAAATACCAAGCAATTGAGAATTGATTCCTGAACTATGTCGTTTCAATAAAAGACTGTTGATCCATACTTTGTCAAATGCTTTCGCAACATCTAAAAAGATGGCACCGGTGGAGAGATTATTAGCGAAACCGTGAGTGATTATTTCTGCTACTCGTAGGAGCTGGTGAAGGTTGGAGTGGCGAGCCCTAAGGCCATGTTGTTCATCCGAAAGAGCATCCAAATGATGATATCTTCAATTAACTCAATAGCTGCCATTTACGCGCATCGGCGTACGAACGATCCGTGCCACAACTGCCATTTACGCGGTACCACGTAAATCGCCAGTATGAAAGTTTCGAGGATGATATTTCTAGGTTCTTATGGTAGATGGGGCTAAATATTATTTTGTAAAATATTTTGAACTGTTTCTTAGCGACATCTCCTGTAACCTTTGATAATTTATATTGTTTATACTACGCAAAGCAGCATCCAAAAAAGGTCTACAGATTTCTTGGCGCAGTCATTTAAATCTCCCGCCATCGCAACGTCGTGTGTGTGGATATCATGTGGTTCTTATTACGTTCTCTGTGGTGTGGTTCTCAAAGTTTTTTTGATATTCGTCGTAAACGTGGACTTGCTTTTTTATTCCCGAATTGAGAATTTAGTTTGTGTGTTTTTTTTTAAATTTTGTTTGATATTTCATTTATATTTATACAATAATTTTTGTAACTTTATTTTTAATATCCCTAAATATGTCAAGACGCGATCTCAATGAAGAAGAGATAAGAGAATTCGTTCTCGATCTTGACTCTGAAATTGAGGAAAGTGATGATGACTCGAATTTTATAACGCAACTTAGTGACAATGAAGATGAGCCTATGAATAGTGAAGTTACCCAAATAAGTTTGTCAGGAAATTGGACTGTGAATTGTGGAAATTTCAAACCAATCATCCATCAATTTAATGATTTTCCATCTGGAATAATCGCGACTCCATTATTATTAGAAAATTCCCCGGAAATCAATTTTTTTGAACACTTTCTAAATACAAATATAATGTCCGAAATCGTCAAGGAGACAAACAAATATTATCAAGCGATTATTAGAAATAAAGTTATTTCTGAACATTCACGGCTTCGCAGGTGGAGAGATACATCCGTTAATGAACTCTACATATTTATTGCAGTGACAATGCTAATGACCAGAAATAAGCACCACACGATAGAAGAGCACTGGTCAAAAGATCCCCTTCTGACAAGTAATATATTTGGCAAGACGATGGCAAGAAATCGTTACCAGATATTGCTGAGTATGCTGCATATGTCAGACCCTGATTCTCAAATTGCTGGTGACAAATTAAATAAAATTAAGCTTCTGGTCAATCACACTCGAAAAATGTTCAAAGAAACAATGGTGCCATATGAAAATCTATGCATTGACGAGAGCATTATAGAGTTCAAAGGACGTCTTAAGTTTAAACAGTATATTCCATCCAAACGCCATCGATTTGGAATAAAAATGTTTGTTTTATGCGACTCACAGACAGGTTATATTTTAGATATAATTATTTATTGTGGAGATGGGACGGATGTCACTGATGAACAATGTCTTGGGGCTTCAGGAGCTGTTGTCACCACTATGCTAAATGACTAACTCGGTAAAGGCCACAAATTATATGTAGATAATTGGTACACTAGTCCAATATTATTTAAATTTTTGCATGACCACAAAACTAACGCATGTGGAACGGTGCGAAAAAACCGTAAAAACATGCCAAAATTCAATAAATTGAAGAAAGGGGAAATTACTTCTCAGTATTCCGATTCACTTATGGCATTAAAATGGCACGACAAAAGAGAAATTCACATGTTAACGACGCTTCATGATGATAAAGTTTCTCCAACAGGGAAAATAAATTTTAGAACTGGAGAAGTAATTTCGAAGCCAAATTGTATTCAAGATTATAATAAAAACATGGGCTTAGTAGATAAAGCGGATATGATGATAACTAGTGTAAATTCCCTAAGAAAATAAATTAAGTGGTACAAAAAAGTTTTCTTTCATTTAATCGATTTATATTTACTGAATTCGTATATTATGCACAAAACCGTTAGTTCCAAAAACATTACTTTTCCTGATTTCCAATTATATGTGATAAGACAATTATTAGAAAAATATCATTTTACATCGCACTCTGAAGTTGGTCCACGTACGTCACAAGATGTTCCATTACGTTTATCTGCCAAAATGCTAGTAAAACATATGCCGAAACCTATACCCGCAAAGGGAAAAACCCAAAAGCCTTATAAAAACTGTTATGTTTGCTCAAACACTAAACTTAGACCAAAAACAAGAAAAGCGACGAAGTACATGTGTGGCGAATGTAACGTACCGTTATGTGTTTGGCCATGCTCAACAATATTCCACGAGAAAAAAGAATATTAATTTTAAATCTTTAAAACATTATGTAAATAAAATGTAATACAATCTAGTGCAATATCAAATATTAAATTTGAAAAAAGTTGGAGAATCGTTGCCGAACTCGATACAATCCATGATGACATGTGAGTGCTTATCTTATATCTCTTTGTTTATTTGTATTAGTGAGTCAGGACTATGGCCGGTTCACGGCACTCAATTATTCTGTTGGTGTTTATTATTTATGTCAAAACTACATTATGGGAAACACTCGAGAATTCAAATATCATATCAAGTATGTACTAAAGATATCAGTAATGAGTGTCTAATATAAACAAAGCCCTCAATGGCAATGGTAATGCCGTAAAGATAAATTTAATTGACGACTTAAAAAAGACTGAAAACGCTTGGCGTGTCATAGTTGACAGAGTATATTGTTTGGGCGCCTATTGGGTTAACATGACAACATCTATAGTAGAGCAGTAAGCTCCCTAGTTCCGGTTCCAGATATTGTAGGTTGAAAATTTGATGTGTGTGGTTATTTCACATATATTACTATAGATTTAAATCAGATAGTATAATATATAGTATATTTGCACCTCCAGAGTGGAATATACTCTCAGTTATCACTATTCATAATTAGCTTCACAACATACCATAAATGGATATGCCATAGTACCAATAATTGACGACTCTTATGCGGTACTTATCACATGAAAATTTTTAAAAATTGAAATCGCTGTTTTGTGTAGTGTTTTTTTTGAATACCCACAAAATAGGTTGCTTCAAATTAAATCCCTTAATCATCACCACATCTCCTAACAGGTGTGTTTGGCCAGCTACGCTACAGTCTCATCGGCGAACTGTCACCGCTGTTTACGATTGACGTCATCACAGGCGATATTCGCGTGGCGTCTGGAGCGACGATTGACCGAGAGACGATAGACGACATCTGGCTGCAGGTGATAGCCGTGGACAATGCGCCCGTCACTGCTAAGAAAAATGCGACCGTCCCTGTAAGACCTATTGATTATTCTGTTAATAAACTATTTTATTTAATCTCTTGTAGTTGATACTCTGCTTTTCCAGTTCATGTTTTAACGCTTTTTTCTCCTTATCAAAAAGTATTGAACAAACAATATGACACATCTTTTGATAGTTAAATAATAATAATATTTGGACGATTTGTATAGCGCCGTTTTTGTGAAAAATCACCTCAAGGGCGCTGTACAGATCTTACTTTCTATCATTACATATTAATTCCTAGTTTAAATAAGAAAATATACAGGAACATACTTACCTGGCAGGTCCCATCAGATAGACACAATTATTAACTTAAAATTATGATTATTATTTTTATTTTATTTTATTTTATTTTTTATTTTTTATTTTTTTAATTTTTTTTATTTATTTATTTATTTTTTTGATTTAGAGCATGGGAGCGAAATTAAAAGAACGGACTTTCTGAATTTGTCATACAGTACAGGAATTTTAAAGAAGTAATTTGTGAAATATCCTACTTATTTGGCGAAAAATAACAAGAAAGACTAAAACACGTCAGGCAGCTGCGAGAGCGCCACGACTATATGACTAAATGCACGACTACAAATGCATATTTTAAAGCTCCATAGCTCTTGGTGGAAATGATGCTGCGAGTTTAACATATTTTCGTTAATCTGTGGATTCCAGACAGACAAATCTGTGCTCTTTTATTATTTTTCCTAATTAAAGAATAAATAGTGATATTTTCATGACGCCAGAGTTCACCATTCAAGAGTTTTTGCTGCTTTAATAAACAGTTTTCTGCTTTACAGTTAAGATTCTCCTTGCCCTCCCATTTTATTTTTTGTTCCCTATTATATTCCTCATGCCGCACTACATCCCCAAACATTGGGGATCTGATAGAAGTCTGTTTCCAACTGTCTGATAGCTTTCTATAGTTCACTCTTTGCATTCATTTGATATTTATTTTTAAGCGGCTTTTGTACAGGCTTCGCCCATGTTTTGTTCCAAAATCCGTGATCATAAACGTTGACCCATAGAAAACATGATCATAGACAACTTTATCATAGACAGCTTGATCACATAGACAATTTAAAAGATATATCTTCAGCTGTCAGCGCAAACAAGCATTTTCGATGCTCTACAATTCAATTCCTTGTGACTTGTTTGATGGTCAAAAAATTATTATTATCTTTTTATTTATTTAAATTATATCTTACCTACATATTGCTTTTCAGCAGGAATCAAATATTTTCTTAGATTTCTGACTTGTTCTGACTATTTTTTTTTTTTATTCAGCTGCATATCAAAGTGATAGACGTGAACGACAATGCGCCCGTGTTTGTCCAGAAGACGTACAACGTGACAGTGGGAGAGAACCTGTCCCTACGACCCCCCACCCCCGTGGTGCAGGTCAGGGCTGAAGACAGGGACGCCTCCTTCAACGGCCAGATCAAGTACACCCTGCTGGAGCAGACTGAACAGGGTGAGAATGTTATACAGTGAAGTTAATATGTATTGAGCTGATACTTTAGTCTAATTTCCTTGATTTTTTAAAATCGTAGTATCTAACAATATATATATCGAGTATTTATCGCCTGCGACTACAGTGCCATAGCTAAAAATTTGTAACAAACGCATATTTATTCAAATTGCAAAAATTTGGTATTTACATACTTTTCTTTGATTCTGAGAGGTTAAATTGTAATAATAGTCACAATATCAATGTTTTTATTAATACTTCATACTCATGTTTCTTCCAGGAGTATTCTTGTTGGACCCTGATTCTGGCATAGTGTATCCCTCCCAGAACCTGATTGGCAACACCACCCACCACCTGAAGGTGCAGGCGATGGACCGGGCCGGCGAGGGTCCCCACTCTGATACGGCGCTCATAGACATCACGGTGTACAGTGTCAACCAGCACCCACCCGTCTGGGCTGTGCCCGATGATGAGCAGCCTGTCATAGAGATACCCGAGGTATAACATAAATCCAACCCCCTGAATATCCAGACAAATTGATGATCTGACAAAATCTTGGATGCCAACAGTAGTCTTAAGTTTTTCCAGTTGTTTTCCACCCTTCTAGAATTTAATTCCCAGAACTACAGCTGGGAAATCTTTCCATATTGGCCTCTTATGTAGTGGCATTTAATTGAAATGAATGCTTGACTTATTCTTTACACCTGTGCATACTCGTACAGTATCATCTATAATTGTATGTTTAATTGTCCAATATTAAGGAGCCGATTGTTCACCGAACGTCTGTCACCAAAACTTCACAAATTTGTTGTAGCTTTACAAATTAATTTTTCTCAATTCGCTGCTGGACATAAGCCTCTTTTACTACCTTCCACTATTCTCTTTTAAAAGTCTTAAACTGCCATTTTGGCTAAGACAGCTGTTAGATTTAGTCCATTCAGTATCTTGCTGGTTTCCCTTCAGCAAAGTGACATCATAATAGTTGTCCCATAATCTCTTATTTTCCAGAATGCAGCCCAAGCCGACATCGTTCTCATAACTGTGATGGCGACAGACGAAGACCCTGGCAACAATGGTCGAGTCACCTACTTCCTCAAGGTGGGGAACAAGAATGTCCATGAAACTGACGAATTCATACTAAACGAGACCACAGGAGAGCTAAAGACCAAAGTATTCTTGGACAGGGAGGTGAAGGACAGCTATCAGGTCAGTCCAACTGTAATATTTTTTCACAGGCAGCCAATACTCTTTCGAATGAGGCCTCCAACTTCATTTTGAAAGTGGAGGTTCCAACCTGAACTAAATCGTTTATGAGTAGATGGTGTTGGAGAAATACCCAATTTATTTTATGGAAAATCTTGACTTTAGTCGTTGGAAGATGTCTATCCAGCAAACGGAGTTCAAATCCCTGTGGAACCTAAATTTTCTGTGTGTTTTTTAATGCACACTGCTTAAATATTGATAAATAATCGAATATTTTGATTATGATATCACTTTTTTATTTTTCAGTTGGTATTAGTGGCGACAGACCAGGGCACTCCGTCAAAGATGGAAGTGCTGAAGTTCTTAAAGGTTGTTCTCAGTGATTCAAACGACAACAAGCCCCAATTCACCAAAGAACTCTATGAGTTTACTGTTTTAGAGAACCAGCCGGTGGGGACCATCGTAGGCAAGTTTTTACAAGTTTGACTTCTTGATTATAGTGCATAGATCTGAATAGCCAGGCTCTCCCAACTGTTTGTTTGAAAATATATTTATTCAATAATAATATTATACCTTTAGGTACGGTGAAGGCATCAGACAAGGACGCAGGTGACAATGGGAAGATTTATTATCATGTTGTAGACGGCAACAAGAAGGGAGCCTTCCTTGTCGATAGGACCATGGGCATCATTCGGGCCAACTGCACTTTTGACAGGTGAAATTAATATTTATATAACTATTAAAGGTCTTTTGACTTACGTACCGCCTCAACACACGGTCTTCGTCATAAACATAAACTCACTCATCCTAAATTAATTATTAAAACTAAAAGGGGGGGGTGAAGTGATTAACAATAATAAAGTTTTATTCCAGAAGGTATGCAGGAGTAGCGCAATGCAATACCTTCCATAATTGATATTAATACATAATAATAATAATAATAAAATAAAAGTTGTAACACACACAATAATAATAATAAAGAAAAATAAACATAAATTCATAAGAAAAAAAAAATAAATTAAATAATACATGTACAAAATATTAATGGAGGATATTAGGTCTTATTTCTGCAAAACACCAATCGAACAGTAAGTACCGGTTTTTTTCATCTGAGACAACTCAAGTCTGTCAAAAGAAATATCCCGATAGAAGCAACTAAACTACTAATCAATTCGTATGTAGTCTCACGGCTCGACTACTGTAACGGTATTTACGCCAGCCTTCCTAAATACCAAACTAATAAACTTCAATCAGTTTTTAATGCTGCAGCAAGGCTTATCACCGGGGTATCTAAATATTCGCATATTTCAGAGCACCTTCGGAACCTTCACTGGCTCAAGTGCACTGAAAGAATCCAGTACAAGTTGTGCTGGATGGTGTTTAAATCCCTTAACGAAATGGCTCCACTGTACATCACCGAACTATGCGTTCCAAAAAACATTCTTCTAAAGCAGTCGACTCTTAGATCAGCAACGTCATCGGCTATCGGAAGGCTTATAGAACCTAAACGCAATCCAAATACTAAGTTTGGAGATCGCGCTTTCGGAGTTTCGGGGCCGAAGGCTTGGAATAAACTTCCTCCGGAACTAAGATGTATGACGAGCCCAACAGAATTTCGGTCCAAACTGAAAACTTACCTTTTCAGACTCTCATATCCTTAAATTCATTAAAAGAATCTCAACATAATCTGTCTCTCGACGAATCACCTTTAGATATGCAAATTTTAACCAAATCCTGTACTGTATGACAAATTCAGAAAGTCTATTCTTTTAATTTCGCTCCCATGCCCTAAATCAGAAAAAAAAAAAAAAAAAATTAAAATAATAATCATTATTTTAAGTTAATAATTGTGTCTATCTGATGGGACTTGCCAGGTAAGTATGTTCCTGTATATTTTCTTATTTAAACTAGGAATTAATATGTAACGATAGAAAATAAGATCTGTACAGCGCCCTTGAGGTGATTTTTCACAAAAACGGCGCTATACAAATCGTCCAAATATTATTATTATTATTATTATTATTAAGAGGGAGTCCACCCTGGCAGCGTTAAGATTGATGGGGTCAATAACTTACTTTCCACGTGCTAAAATGGGTACGGATCCCACTGAGGGATTCAAACTCGATCCATCCAAACGCCAACTGAATAAGTTGTTCCTCTTAGTAGTGAATGTCATTTTAATCGAGCGTGCTTCAAGGTGGTCTCCGCATCATCTGCATCCATCGCTCGTTGAGAGGAGAGCTGAGTCATTCAGATGCAGCCGCGACAATGACGTTAGTTGAATTCCGTGTCCTGCCCCAGAAACTGGCTAGTCAATGGCGAAGTAAGGCGGGGAATGAGTGCAGCCTCCCTTCGGTGAACATTGTAGAGGCACTGCAGAATCTTGGAAGTTGCCTCTAGGCATTCTTGTAGCAAACCCTCAACTTGTTACATTGCGCTGTTGGGTATTGTGTCCACAACTCAGATGTACCTAGGGCAGTGCAGTACGTCTTAAAAGCAATTTCCTGACATCGTCACTACAGTGGTAGATCCGCCTGGAGAGCATTTCGGCCCGTATACGAGTATTTATAGCTCTTCTTTGTCGTTCCATATCTTCAGTATCGCTCAAATCTTCTGTAAGGATATGTCCCAGGTAGCGTTGGGAAAAACTTCAATGTTTTGTGAATGCTTCACGAATTGTTAGTTCTTTAAAATGAAACCTTCGAAGTGAACCCTTCAATTGAAGTCGAACTCACGAAAAAAGAGATTTGGATTTATCCACCTGTTTGTTCAGTTCTTTTTGGAACCGGTTCCTCGCCGAAAAAGCACGTACTAGTCGGTAGAGTTTGGAAAACCAAAAGAACTGGAACCGGTTCCTCGCCAAAGAAAAGCACATACTAGTCGGTAGCTCTTTGGAACTGGTATTATATATATATTATCCACCTGTTTGTTCAGTTCTTTTTGGAACCGGTTCCTCGTCGAAAATACACATGCTAGTCGGTAGAGTTTAAAAACTGAAAAGAACTGGAACCGATTCCTTGCCAATTTGCAAAGTACTAGTCGGTAGATATTTAAAAACCAAAAGAACTGGAACTGGTTCCTCGCCGAAAAGCACATGCTAGTCGGTAGAGATTTCAAAGTGAAAAGCACTGGAACTGGTTCCTTCATTTTGAAATGTCAATGCCTTCACAACGGTACTGCTTCAAATTGAAGTACTTCTTTCGATGGAATAAAGTTAATCAAATGAATGAAAGCTAAAATGAACTACCAACTTCAATTAAATTGTTGGTTCAGTAAAATGAAGTTATTGACATGAAGTTAATGAAATGAATGAAGGCTAAAATGGACTACCACCTTCAATTGAAATATTTGTTCAATGAAATGAAATTATTAAAATGAATGAACGCTATAATGAACTACCGACTTCAATTGAAGTATTCGTTCAATGAACAATGAATGAAGTACGAACTGTTGCCAAAAGAAGTAGTTCTTTGAAGCAGTTCTTTCAAAGCGGTCACAACGCTAGTCCCAGGTATTTAACCTGTGAGGCCACAAGCAGTTTGTTACCTTCTTGATTGGATTGGTGGAATAGTTTGTGGCTTCTTATTGTATTTGAATACGACGATGACAGACTTTTTAGGATTATACAAGTTTTTCGAGTTTGCATATACTTGGCATATTTGCACAAGTCGTCTCATCGGATTAATGGAGGGTGCCAGCAGCACCATGTCATCCGCGTAGTTGATATTATTACTTCCTTGTCCACAAATCGTCTCTGTTCAGGCAGTAGTCACAACCACAAAACACAGTATTGAGATTATTTACTGTACATTTAAAAGTTTTATCTACCTGCATAATAAAAGATAAATGACTTTTGCCTGAACGAGGACAAAATGTTCTCCCAGCGCCTTAGCTTCATATAAAAGTAATGCATTAATCAAGTGTACATATTAATATTTCTTCCAGAGAGGTAGAATCTGAGTATACGCTCACCATCCTAGCCAGCAACGACCCCATATTCGACATCAAGGCCGATCCTCAGCTCGTTGTGCTTGATCAGTCCAACATGGACGAAGAAGCTGACAACGGCACTCTAACCTACAAAACGGAGACAGATAAGAGCATTACATACGTGGAGATCAAGGTGCTGGATGAGAATGATAACGCACCTAAGTTTGAGAAAGCTATTTATTATGCAGGCACGTTTAATTTTCATTTATTGGTATAGAAATTTATTGTAGTGGCAAAAGTAAATATACCTCAAAGTTCATTCATTATCTGTGGTAAAATGTATCCTAATCCATTTAAATTCACCTTTTTTCACAAATTATGTCAATTTACACCATGACACAGTTAACTTTACAGGCCACTAAAGGAATACCTAACGAACAAACAAACTATTGTTTAAAACAATTGATGTTTTTATATCCACAAAATCTACACTGGCAACTGAAAAGTTAAGTGTGTCAAACTTTAGAGGGAGTTTTGCTGCTAAAAGTCATCTCATGATACGTTTTGCGGTAATGTAAAGCTAGCTAAGTCAGATATATCCCAAAACATCTATGAATTTTGTCAATAAAATACATCACATATGTGCATAGTTCTAAAGGTAAACCGCATTTCTCCAATAGCTGTCAAATCAAATGAGTGAAATGGAATAACTCTCGATTTTGAATCTGTGAATTATTCATGCCCCCGTGATACATGCATATATGTATCTGTATGTTTTAACATAAAATAAAAAGAATGAGTATTGCAAAGTTACCATCAAATTAAGTTTTGTTCCATCGCTTATTTTTACAGATCAATAATAATGATGTTGATATTTTTATTTCAAGGTGTTAGCGCAACTACCAACAAGAATGAGCTAATAATATCTGTGAAGGCAAGTGACCCAGACAACGAAGCCAACGGGACTATCAACTACCACATTGATGCATCAAACCTCTACAAGTTAGGCAGTCAGCATTCTAGCGGCTCCATTGTACCATCTCCATACAAAATCACCCCTGAAGGTATAGCTAAGTTATACATCTTCTACACCACTTTATTTAAGTTTAACTCGTATGTTCTCTTCTTTCTCCTTCCTTACCTGTCCTTGACTGTCTCTGCAGTTTCTTCTCTCTATTTCACATGACATAATAATATGTACTTATTTCATCATTTTTCACCTTGTAATCTTTGTTGTTTCAGTTCGATTTTATGTTTTTTTTTTACAGGTTTGTTATTCACTGCTGACTTCATGTTGGATTTCAACGGAGATAGATTTGTTCTCAATATATCTGCCGAAGAGACCCAAGCTCCTCACAGACAGGCGAAGGCCCAAGTTCATGTGAGTATTATGTATTTGTGTTCCGAATATTTTATCTCCAACACTTAACAACATCAAACTGTCACCCCATAAATAAATTGTCCCTTCATAAATGTAACATACCTAACACTTTTCCATTCACGTGATCAATACGATAACCTGGCCAGGATATGAGATATCAGATACTCCCATTGTCCATGGTCAGTAAAGTAACTAATGTATTTTTTAAGTATAAATAAAACTGATAAACTTTGTTTATAACCACTCTATTATTAAATATTATGTCTACCGGTTTCGGAAGTACCCTTCCATCATCAGGACAATATTAAAATTTAATTTTAATATTGTCCTGATGATGGAAGGGTACTTCTGAAACTAGTAGACATAATATTGAAAAATAAAGTGGTTATAAACAAAGTTTATCAGTTTTATTTTAAATATGGCAAGCCACAAAGTAAATGCTTTTTACGAATACATATGTATGTTTTAAGTAACGCGTGTCATATTTTGTAGTTACCCGACTCTATGATACAACTTATCTATAATTAACAGAAGACTTGCTGGTAATTAGACTATTCTATAGCTAAATGAACGAGACGGCATTATTTGGTGAAATTGTACAAGGACATTTTTCAGCACATTTGTTTTTAGACAGGACATGTGAATAATGACAATATTTTCTCTAAACACATCTTGTAACTGTTTCCCTACGAGCAAAATTCCGTATCCTAATAAGAGAGTTTAATCTCACACACAATATTGTTATCTGATTTCACATATTTTTACTCCACAGATACCGTTTTTCCTATTGTGTAGATTTAAAAAATTACAAACAAAATAAATAATAATCAAGCGATGAATCCATTTTTTACAATGTACATGTATTTTTAAAATTAGGTGTCTTATCAATCAATTGTTTGTTCTTCTTCGTGAGTCACCAGTTTTGCTGATTATTGGCAGCTCTCATCCATCCAAAGCTGTCAGTACTTATTAGGTTGTCAGCCCATCTTCCCAGACTTACGGTATTTATTAAAAATTGACTGTTGATTTCAGATTTGGATAGTGACCCTGGACCAGCTGATTCGCCTGGAGTTTTCCCGGCCCTGTGGCCAGGTCACCGGGCAGCTGCCCATGGTGGTCTCCAAGATCAACAATGCCACGCAGGCCATGGCCATCATCAGCTCTGTACAGCAGAACCCTCTCACCAAGAACAAGGACTGGTAAGACACTCAGTCAATTACGCAAGTATGATGGTCATGCTGTTACACCTGTCAATGACTCTTGGTAGATCTGGATCTTTTTTAATAATAATATTACCGTTTTATTTTCTTAAGTTTCTGAGGTTTTTGATCTCATGTTATTAACGCTCGTCTAATTATTTGTAGGTGTGAGGTTCACTTCCACGTTGTAGACTACATGACATCCCCCGTGATGCCGGTTGATAGAGTCCTACAAGTTATCGATGCCCAGTTTGATAACCCCAAAGATTTGTACAATGCTTCCGGTATTGTTGCCATTGAGGCGGCCAGCAGCGCAAACAAAGGTATAAATAAACAAATTATTGACTATTTCACAAAATTTTACTTTTGTTTTTTTTTTTATATTTTACTTGAAAATTTCACAAAATTATACTGGAAATGCTTTATAATTTGCATGATTTTTTTAGTGCCAGTCACCCAGGAGTCATTTGATCCGGCCCTGGCGGGACTAATAGCGTTAGTCATTGTCCTCTTTGCGGGGATTGTGGCCTTTGTTATAATTCGCACTTGTCTCAAAAATTGGTAAGAAATTATGATATTTTAAATGTTTTGACTTTCATCCCTATTGTGTTATATATTTTTGCTGTATCTTATTTTGGTAACATATCGAGTAGGTAATGAATTACTCAACACTTTTTTTTCTTATTGAACTACTATATTTCAAAGTTCTATGTCGGATGGAACTGATGTTGCAAGCTAGACATACTTGCATTTACCTAGAAGTTCCACACAGAAAAAGCCGTGCAAATTTAATGACACCAGAGTTCACCGTTGGAGAGTTTTGCTGCTTCATACAGTAAAATTTCAGCTCATAGTTAAGATAAATTACTGCACCAGTTTTTGCAAAACTTGCTCATTTGTCTTCAATTATAATAGCAAATGATATTTGGAGACTTATTAGTCCTGCAAGCACTGAAGAAATAATCTAATAGAAGTGTGCTGTGGGCGTGTTCGTGTGTCCACAGTAAACTCAATTTTTCCTTACTTTTGGTGAAATTGATCTTTTTAAAACATCGATATTTTTTCTTGAAACAGAAAATCAATTTCATCAACCTGTTTGGGGTCTAAGAGTCGAAAGGTCTTACGTAAACTGGCAATATTATTCACCTGTTCCACTTCCAGCAATAGATCTGATGTAAAGGGAACATATGGATTACTTGTAAGTAAGGGACTACAATTATACAAGTAATCCATCTAAGTAAGGCAATATCAATACGTAATTTGTATAATCAGACAATCCTTACAAATGTGTGGTATTAACTCCGAAGGGTAATTCCCCTGCCCAGCGAGAGTGGTCCTGGCGAGAAGGGGTCGGTGAGGGAGCGCAGCCGCCGCCTGCTGGCCGAGCTGAGCAGTACGGAGAACCCGCTTTGGGCAGAGCACAAGCTGCGGCTCTACGAGGAGCAGGAACTCACCATGAACGTCTTCGGGGAGAACAATGAGGCCCAGCAGGAGATGCCGCCTGTGAGTTTTCTGTCCTGTATTCTTATATTTCAAGCCGTGGTCTTGAAACTTTTGGTACCAGTCATATCATTTATTGTGTTTAACATCATTGACTCGACTAAAACCTTGTTCGGGCTTTGACTTGAATGTTCTCTCAAATGTACATTTATGTCATTGCTTCATTCTCATATTATGTTTGTGCTGTTCTTTCTCTGTTGCTCTTGTTTTTATCATTTCGTGTTGTGTGTTTTATGTAATTGGGTAATGGGCCGTCAATATAAATATATCTTGCTGTCCACTTACCAAAGAAAGTCCTCTTGGAGAGAAGGGATCCAATCGGAAGAGTTATTGACCTGATCGAACAAGCGTTTCTCTTGAACTATTGACCAATGTCTACTCCCTCTCATTTGAATAAGGTTGGCTTTTATCAATCAAACTGAGCAACCACTAAGTAAAATTTTGACTTAAACCTGCAATATCGGGGTTTTCACTCCGCACTTATTTGCAAGTTATTATATATTTTTATTCAAGTAGTTTTCATGGTATAACCTCCACTAATTTATTGCAGAACTGTCCAAGTGATTTGCGCATAGTTTGTTGCAGATGGAACGCGCTGGAAGGAACAGAATTGAACCGTATCGATGCCCTGAATCTATTATAGAGCCTGCTGAGTTACTTTTTACTGCAAACTTAACTCTGTCAAGCTGTAATTTCTATTTTGCATACAAATACTTGTATGTCTATTTAATATCATACATCTAAATAATGACATTTGCTGCAGGTGGATAATACCTACGCCACCATACAAGGCGGAGCAGAGCGAGACTATGCCACGCTGAACGCCCCCCGCCACCAGAACGGGGGCGCCAACAACACACCGCAGGACTCCAACACAGCGCTGGAGGCCATGCTGGGCTTCCAGGGAAGCACCTTCCAGCCCGAGCTACCCGCCACCCCAGAGCCCCCTCCCCGAGTCAACCACTTCCAGGGGCAGTGACCAAAGTCCAATAGTTTATAGTTATATTGATGAGTTAGACGTGTCTCTGCTTTGATATATTCGCAAAATAGTGGGAAATGGTGGCCATTCTGCTGCAGTAGATTTTTAACCACCATTGTACTATTAAAGTAAAGCGTGTTTTATAATATTGTGAAATGTATTTATTTTGCCTACATCTAAATAAACATACAAAAACAAACAAAGATTAGTATCATCCAATTGCTTTGTTTTGAGTACCTATGCAGAGCTACATTCAACAATATTAATACTTTAAATGTACATATAAAGTTGTAAAATTTCTAAATTATTCTAAAAGCCTTAAGCTATATACGTATTTGTATATAACACAAACCATGTATGACATAAATAAGTTAAGTTAATGTGCCAATAAATATACATAATGTATGTTTTTCTAAGCATTCTTCAAAGAAGTGTTATTTTGAGTCATCGCTCTAATCATTCCAATACATATTATTGAATTATAAAAGTGACATTCAATCGGTGAGGGCTTTTTCAGAATCTAAATGCAATGAAATTGATTCCTTTTTTGATTCAGCCAGCACTTGGGGTAAAATTTTGCAACGAATTTAAGACTGAAGTGAAATATTGTTATGGTTTTTATATTACCCGAAACATGAATCTCTTTTTTTCATACAAAAAATTTGATGGTTTTTTTTTAAATACATGCCGGGTATGAGTTTTCTGTCTATCCGTTGCGTTTAAAATAAAATGCCTTATTTTTATAATTATTATAATAATTTATATGAAAAGTGATATTTGTAAATTTTACCTTTACAAAGGGTATTAATTAGTGTTAACAATATTATGAATATTATTGTATCAAAGTTATGTAATGTTAGACTTAGTTTTTTTTCTGAATCAATAAGTCCTCCCTCCATCCATCAGTGAATCAGATGATTATGATAATGAAATCATCCATTCCAAGGTGTCCTTTTTATATTCCATTTGTCACTAAACACATAATATGATGCGTGAACAACATGTGCCAATATTTGCACTTTCAAAAAGATTACCCGCTATACTAAAAAGGTAATGTGCTACTAATTTTCATTCTAGCACGTCCAATAAATTTAATCTCTGATTGACCACACTGAGATTTAAAATGACATAAATTTTCACCTTGATTTATTATACATTAGATTCTCAATCACATTCAATTTATTATATTTTTCACAAATATTTCCCTTTGGATGTCTTTTATGCAAATTATTTGCTTTATCTATAGATTTACTACGCATTATGAATTGCCATAATTTAGACTTTATTTTCACGCAACAATAATTTATATTTTTTACAATTGATTATTAAAAAATGACATAATAATAAATGCAAATCATTTATTGATCATAATTCACTGATAAACTTAAATGGAGCCATAATAGGAAAGTTCACCGTTATTAATATTATTTAATGGTATCTCTACCATTTCCAAATGCCATAATATGATTTACTCTCATTTTAGACTTGTTAACATGATAGATGCGGCCATATGTCTATGCATTCACAAGTTAAACTCTAATACAATAATATCTTTGTGTATCCGTCACTTCTGTCATATTTTTTTCAGATGGTATCCGTTTCGAATATTCCCCTTAATCAGATCTACCTCATATGGATTTGGATTTATTCATCAGATGATAAAAATAATTGAAGCCCTCGGTTTACATTCCAATTTCTTGTTGCATTTTAAGTACATTTATTGCAAGATTTCTAACGTCCAATGCGAGAACTCGAGTATGTCTGGAATTCAACTTTTTGATTGAGTTCAGCGCTTTTACATTGTCAACGTTTCTCCTTCGATTTTTATCCCATCAATAGTTTTTCTGTTCCACATTTCTAATGTTAAGGTGTGAACAACAACATTATACTTGATAGCTGATCACAGTTTGATCAAAACTGAAACGGGCTGAGAATCGCCATTTAACAGAGACCCTTCAAATATCAAAAATTCAAAATGGCACTGATCATCAATTTGATGGTCATCAAATGTGATGGAGTTTGAAACACCCTAGTTTAAATACGTCAAACTAGGAAATAAATAAAATAATCCAAGTATTAGACAAAAGGTCAACACAGCGTTGTTCCTCTTGTTCTCATTTTGAAAAAAAAGTTTTATAAATATGTAGGTCAGTGACATCAATAGGTACGTACTATGTAATATTATGAACCAACATTATGTTAGTACATACATAAGAATAATCTTTTATGAAAGAATTACAAGGCATGGCCATTATTGCAACGGCTGCATCTATCTGGTTAAAGCAATAATTAACAATAAACATTGAATAAATAATAAGTCTAATATTGCCTTCTAATTAACAAATGATATTACGGTTGTTAGTAAAGTTTTTTATGTTAAAATTTTTAAAGTCTAGTGTACAATAATATTGTAATTTATGTAATTTAAATGTTTATATTGTAAGATATATTTTTGTGAAGAATACTCAATAAAAGATTCTTGAAATAAAACAGTCTTTTGTTATGTTCATTCTTACAAATTTATCTGTACAGGCGACCAAAAGAGAAACTAATTAATGAATAAAGTTCAAATCCATAGATTTTTGGTAGCCACAATTTCTAAAGCTTAAAGACAGGCGCGGCACCATCTGACTGCCTTAAACTGACCTGTCAATTTTATTAATATTTTGTTTCACTTTTCCGAATTCCTGTTCTTCTTTCTGGCATTTTATAAATTACAGGTGCAGGACGACACTCCACTGTGGCACTGGTTGAACTCTTTTATTTGAATTTCAATAATTAACTTGTTTTTAAGCGGAGCATGCAAACTAGCCTTGTGACCGCTCCGTGAGAAGTACTACAAAGAACTACTTCATTTTGGGCAGTTCAAACTTCATTCATTTTTCATTGAACAAATACTTCAATTGAAGTGAAAATGAATGAAGTTTGAACTGAAAAATGGATTAAGTTTGAACTGAAAAACTTCTATTCTATTCTTTGCTTTCACCGTGAAAGGTTCATTTTAAAGAACTAGCTAGAGATGGTCGATATCGGAATTGGGTGTACCTGCGGTTCCAGTTACCGGTGACCGGCAAGGAACCGGTTATTTATCCAGCTCCTTTTGGAACCGGTTGCTGGTGCCAAAAAAGTTCCCGAAGGAGAATTTTTCGGAAAGTACTAGTAAATCGACAAAAGTTCCTCACCAAAAATTTTATTTCATGTTACTAGGGAAATTCTGAGATCGAGAAGAATTGAAACCGGTTCTTTTCGCCAAAAAAACACGAAAAGAACGGACGAACAATATCGACATTTTTATTTGCGAAAATTTGGAACCGGTTCCCCGGAGAAATAATATCGAAAGTCCCAGTGACCGGCTAGGAACCGGTTCCTTTTAACCAGGACAGGAATATCGACCATCTCTAGAACTAGCAGTTCCTGAAAAGTTCACAAAACTTTTAAGTTTTTCCCAACGCTAATGCAAACGCTAAGAGCTTGAAGATTATATTTTGTAGAGATGGTCGATATTCCTGTTCCGGTTAAAAGGAACCGGTTCCAAGCCGGTCACCGGAACTGTCAATATTAGTTCTCTGAGGAACCGGTTCCTCTTTTAGGCACAATAGGTTTGTGGCGGAAAGGTCCCTTTGACGAGGAACCGGTTCCACAGTTCCATTTTTTTGTTGATTTGCCAGTCTCTTTTCGGGGAGGAACTTTTGTCGATTTGCTAGTACTTTTCGATTTGATTATAAAAATCTCCTTCCTTGATCTTTTCTGGCACCAGGAACCGGCTCCAAAAATAACTGGATAAATAATAAATAACAGGTTCCTCGCTGGTCACCGATAACTGAAACCGCAGGTACACCAAATTTCCGATATCAACCATCCCTATGCCAGCACACGACGGTTTTGCGTGTCCTTGAAGACCCTCCAACACGCCTGATAAATAACCGGTTCCTCGCCAGTAACTGGAACCACGGGTGCACCCAATTTCCAATATCAACCATCCCTACTGCATACACAGGCGGCCAATGTTAGGGTCGGCTGTAGACCATCTAAGGATTGAGAATTCAAAATCCTTGGATTGCAATAAATATTTGCACACATGCCCTATCGTTTTTTTTAATGTGCCGCATTACATTATACGTATCGATGATTCTCAAGAATAACCAACGGCCCAGCCGTGGAAGATAATACTCAGAAATTATACCAGGAGCACAAACGTGTGAGAAGGTGACTTGTTGAAATAATTTGATAATTTTGTTTTTGTCGAAGAAATTCGAAAGTCGAATGTCAACTTTGGGCGTTTCTTAGCGTTTTCGTTATCTGGGGTGCAAAAGTCAATAGAGTTAATTCATTTCGAGCGAATAACGAGGGAATTTGAATTAATTTCCCGGCGATTGTTCATAATAAAATAATATTTGTGAACCATAATTTGCAACAAGAACAAAATAAGTACCAGGGTCACAGAAAAGTGAATGGATATTTTTTGTGTGGTTGTTATTATTACATAGAAAACTATAAGGTACTGCAGGAAAAAATATGGTCATTATGATTTTGATATAAAATTACAAAATTTGTCACCGATTTTACAGTCCTCATTATCAGCACACATTTTACGAGGCAAGATGAGCCAAGGTGAGACAAAACGAGGCGAGGAGAGTCAAGTCTTTGGGTGTATGTAATAAGCTTGTTCTAAGTTATTGTGGAAAAACTGTGCACACAATTAAAAGCTACTCTTTAATTTGTTAAAAAATACTGTACTTTTAAAAAATTATATCACATCTGATGACCTCCATGGCTGAGCGGTTAAGTTCTTCTTCTGGCTCCGGATTCAGAGGTGCGCATTCAAAACTCGACATGTTCAAATAATATTCATAAAACAAGTGAATACCGCACAAAAATCCCTACTGTCCGGAGCAGATGGGACTATGGCATCCCCTATTCAAGTATGTTGTGAGACTGGATAAGTGGTATGGGAAAAAAGGGCAAGGAGATGTTTTGATTCTGAATGGTGGTCTTTCACCAGGGCAATACTGTTAGAATGTTATTTTGTACATTATTAAAATTTAGTATATCTGTGCCAGGTTCCAGAATTATTCTATATATTATTGTTAATGAATTAATTGTGAAATAGAACAAATTAATTGAATAAAATTTATTTTCTAAATCTATTTGTAAATCACTCATCACTTTTATAGTCCCTAAAACACAAGGCGTATCATTTGAATTGATTAAACACAAAACTCTATTTAATGCTGTCTACGTCAAAACCCATTCTGGTTTGATTAGATTTAAAGTTCTTCCAGAGGAAAAAAATGATACATCGTCCAAGACTTTATAGACTTAGCTTCGCTGTGCTTCTTAAAATCTTTTTGTTTATTTATTTATTTTATTATTAATATCTTGCTAACATACATAGCAATCCCGATGAGTTCTAAAAACTCACTCTGGGACAAGGGAAATTAAAGAATACATGAGTTACAACAAATATACAGACTAATAATCAAACTAACATAAATCATAATAAATCAAACAATTGTAAAACTAAGGAACTATAATGAATAAACGAAGTAGGTAATTGTCAAATGATAGTCTTTAAGGTTAGGTAGATCACGTTTATTTACGAATTAAAACACGCTGATGTAAGTAAACACAAGAGAAGCGGTGTCTTCCGTCACGGAAAGTTAAACGGCAGTCTCCGCGGGCAAATTCATCCATTCCCGCCGGAAACATCTTTCTCTGCTAGGCTGTTAGGTGCGCCCCGTTGCTGGCCATGTAAATACATATTATAATACGCGTTATACAATATAATACAACATAACATAATAAGAAATACAGTTTAAAAAATTAGGTTCTTAGTCTTAATATAAGAGACAACTAAATTATAAATAGAAACAAACGCAGAAAAATAAAACCCTGAAGTGCAAAAAATGAGGATGTTTTTATGCTACCGGGAAAAGAAAACTGATTTGGAAATTAGGTATTTTCATCTTTAAACGAATTTAAAAAATATTCTTTTAAAGCATTATTTTGAATTTTTTTATTAAGTTGACTAAGCCGGTTCGTCATCAGTCACCGGTAACTGGAACCGTAGGTACACCCAATTTCCGATGTCAACCATCCCTAGTATTTTGTATGGGCAGCCATTTTACCACGTGATATAAAACACCCCCTTGATTGGTCAAAATTTAACTGTTCAGCACTTCATTCCAACTGCGTGGAGAGTTCTTGTTTTGTTGCCAAACGCGATTTTCAAATCATTTTTACTACCCCAAAGATATGATTTAGATACCCAGCTATTAATTTACTAACGCAAATGTAGCACTACTCTCTCTCGTGGCCAGATTGCATCATTCGTAACTTGTATAACATCTTTCTCAGATATAGAAAACATTTATTCTAATAATATTAATACAAATAGGAACATACATATCCGGTCCTGAGCCATATAGAAAAAGCATCACTTTTATCAAAATGTCATCACCATTAATTATTTGTGTTCGGCAGGTTCCGGTCTGAAAATATCTAAATATAAACAGATCCGAAAAATTGTGTTTTTAATGTGTAAATATTTTGTTCTGTTAAATTAGAAGAGAAACATAGTGATTCACGTATTGTCATGTATTGTCAAAAAATCAAATAACAATACAAAACAAAAATGTCAACATTAGAGATGTAAAGATGTTCGATATTCCTGTCCCGAATACTGTCTTCCCGGTGAAGTCACTGGAACAGTTAAACCGATTCCAGTTATTTTTATCCAGAACCCCCCTCCTCATTGAAATAAAAATGTTTTGTTGTATCGATTCCCCTTTTTATAGAAAAAAATAGATAGCGAAGAACCTTCCCGCCACCGAGCATCGGTTCCAAAAGTAACCGGTTCCTCGGAGGTCTCCAGTAACTAGAACCACAGTATCACTTCTTTTCATGCTAATACTAGCACTACACAGTTGGACGACAGTGTAGTACTTGCATAATGCGAGTTGGGCGAACTCGTTCAAACTCCTTTGATGTGGTGTTGTTTACCGCCACCCAGCGCCGGATCCACCATACGTTCAAACTGTGCAAAAAACATAGGCGCCGTGAAAATAAAGATCTTATTTAAATTTACTTCAAATATTCTCTAAATCATATCGAAATTTCCCCATATCATTTAAAAAATACCCACATTATGAGGTAATTTTGTTTTTTGTTGCGCTGGCAGTAGCGATGGGAAAAACTTCACAAATTTGTGAATGTTTCACGAATTGCTAGTTCTTTAAAATGAACCCTTCATGGTGAACAGTTCAATCGAAGTAACAGATCAATCGCAGAATACCTCATCGGGGGGGTTGCTAGCGATAACTATACCAAATAATAGTCACGTTTATTTCTTAATAGTTTTATTCGGGGTAGCTCTACCACATAAATTGATGTATGTACTTACTTAGAACAAGCTGTTTTGTTATATTGAATTTGCACTCACTCTTTCATTATTCTATAGCAAAAATTATACCGTGTAGAAAATCTTCTTCTATGTGTGTGTTGATGAATTGTCTATTACTGGTTTCTAGAATGACAGCTGCCATATGTTTGAATTGCTGGGTGTGTAATGACTTAAAAGGAATTATGTATAATGAGTATGCATAGCCTTACAGAGAACTTGCAAAAAGCAAATGTAGTACTTGCAAAATTTCCAGTTTCTGTAAGAGCGATGTGAACTTCTTTCAGGGCTTGAAGTACAATTTGAATATTTCTTACTGTACACAGTTTGGTTAGCAATAGGGCTAATATTGCGCAAATGACGATTCATATTAGATTCACGAAGAGAGCGGTTCGGGGGCGCACTAGTACTTACTGCACAGGGCGCTAGATGTCGTGGAACCGGTCCTGCCGCCACCAGAGCGATCCCGGGCCAACTCCCCCGAACTCGAGCCAACGCGCCCGAACTATCCCTCTACCCGATTGGGCGGTTGGACGATAGTGTAGTGCTACCATAACATTTATATCAATATGTAAAAATAATCTTTACGCTGCTTGGAATACGTTTCAAATCCGTATGCAACCACACTATGAAGAAACGTCGAATGGGTAGCATTGCTGGATGAATGCGACAGCAATATTAATTCATATAGCGTCGTCTCTTTCTTTCACTAAATTAAATCCGCACCAATTTCTCTTTCATTTGCACTGCTTGTTTCTACATAATTTTGTCTCTTTTTAACACCCAGTATGGAGTTTTCGTTCGAAGAGAAAATTGGTATCAACTTGTTTCAAGTATAAGACGAGGGGCGTGGGCTTTAGGAACTACAGATTCGATTGCCGTCCACTAATGGTTTTTTATTTTACTTAATATTGGGAGCGCTGGGCGCGTAAAAAAGCATTCTAATTGAGTACTGTTAGCGCCTTAGCAATCCGCCGCCTGGAGCGGACTGCTCCAATTGTACCTGAACAAAACCCGTCCTGGGTACATAGTGGAATGAAAAATGTTGAATATGCCTGAAACTGCCTTTCATCTTTCATTTTCTTCATTATCATATCGTAAATTAATTACCCCTCAGAAGATAAGGAAGTTTGCATAATACAACGAATTAATGTAAGTAAAATGACACTAGATTTTCATGAGTCATTAGAGTCAACAATACCAGTGTTTAAAATACGTTAAAGTTCATGTTTGTACAAATGAAGATTCATTACTTTTATCTCGCAAAGTGTTCCAATGAGAAATAATTTTGCAGGTATTTTGTGAACAACGCCAGATACTGCTGTGGGAGACAAAATGAAATGTCATTTTTTTGGCCTCGGCAATTTGTTCGTCAAAGATGGAGGGGAAAATAAACGTGAGTGCAATCATTGTCAAGTTTAATATGAGATTAAATTTCTCAGTTTACTATTTCTCAGCTCAGGCAAAAGTCACCAACGCTATTTGAAAGTTAGTATATGAAGATAAAAACAGATTTGCATGTTTTAAAAGTGTTCTCGTCCCGCATAAATATAGATATACTTGGAAAGCATACAAATTAGAGTTTTTCTCCAGCATTCTAATAAGTTGGTCCTTCATTATAAATAAGTGCAATTGATAATACCACCTCTTGACAAAACTTTATTTTCAGTTAAATCTGAATATTTCACTATTTACTCTTGCTTGTATTTTCAATCGACTTAAAAAAAACAAATAGAATACGGAAATGCTAAAATAAAAAAAAATAAAAAACTCATTTTATAAAAATAAAATAAAACAAATACGTATTTTTAGCTCATAACGCCACTACAAAAGACTCGACAGAGTTCAGAGCCAAACTCAAAACTCATTTTTTCAGAAAATCATATATCCATAATCAAAATGTAACAAGCCCAATAGAACCAAGAAAACTTTTCAGACTCTCATTCCTTAAATTCATTAGAAGATTATCACCATTATCTGTTCTTCACTACGAAAAATTAAAAATACCTCCGATATACTTTATTTTAAATTTGCTCTCATGCCCTAAAAATGAAAAAATAATAATAAAGAAATAAAAAATATATATCTACATATATACATATGTAAGAATCAGCTAAATTTTAAGTTATTATGATATGGTGATTGTGTCCTGCCAGAAGTGACCTACCAGGTAAGTATGTTGCTGTATATTTATATAAACTAAGAATTAATATTATGTAGAAATTAAAATTTGAGGTGATTTTTCACAAAAACGGCGCTATACAAATTATCCAAATATTATTATATGATAATCATCATTTTTGTTTCACATGAGAAAGGGTTTTTTTTTACTTTTGACATTTTAAAACTGACAGAATTTGTGAACTTGTGGTAAGAGCCTTAGATGAGAATTTTCTCAATGCCGAAATAATCACAAGAAATTACAAAGCTAAGTTTTGTAACAAATGATTCCAATCATACAATCTTGAACTAGCCAAAGCACTATTTACTAGAGATATAAAAAATAATCTCTCTAGTCTTTAGAGTTTATTTTCGTTTAACGAGATTTTCCTCGTACAACAAAACAGGTGCGTCTTAGGGATGTAACATCTAAAATTCGCTGTCACTACTTTTGGAACCAGTTACTAATAGCTATGAAAAAAAAGTCGATAGCGGAGGAGTGGGATTTCATTAACTTTTTTTTATGTTACCCAAAAATTACATGATTAAAAAATAAACTCCAAAAAAATATAACTCTAAACGAATTCTGAAAAACCAATACAAAACCGGTATAATGTCGCCGTGACAAAAATATGTACCATCTCTAATGGTGCATTTACACTGTTGTATGAAAGCAACGGGCACGGTGAATGGTTGTAGACTTTCCTTCTCAGAATTTTAACGTACAACACCCTATAGAAAAACAGACTTTACGTCCAAATAACCACTTGAAATACGTAAAAAATTCCGTGACAAAAACCTACTCTCCATACAATTCCGCTAGTCGTTCAATGCACAGCGATGCTGCCAGCGCAATAAAAATCATAATTACCCCATGATGTGGGTAATTCAAAAATGATATGGGGAAATTTTGATATGATTTAGAGAATATTTGAAGTAAATTTAAATAAGATTTTTTATTTTCACGGCGCCCCTTCAGAGATGGCGCCTATGTTTTTTGCACAGTTTGAACGTATGGTGGATCCGGGGCTGGCACCACTTGTTTCATTCTGATCATGGCGTGTTTATTGCACAGTTTGAACGTATGGTGGATCCCGCACTGGCACCACTTGTTTCATTCTGATCATGGCGTGTTTATTGCACAGTTTGAACGTATGGTGGATCCGGCGCTGGCACCACTTGTTTCATTCTGATCATGGCGTGTTTTTTGCACAGTTTGAACGTATGGTGGATCCGGCGCTGGCACCACCTGTTTCATTCTGATCATGGCATGTTTGTTGCACAGTTTGAACGTATGATGGATCCTGCGCTGACACCATTTGTTTCATTCTGATCATGGCGTGTTTTTTGCACAGTTTGAACGTATGGTGGATCCGGCGCTGGCACCACTTGTTTCATTCTGATCATGACGTGTTTTTGGCTTGAAAATTTGATTACCTAGAAACATTATAGTTGGCTGACTAGAATACATCTTGGGCCTTGACTTTGACGGGATATTTTTTAATGAAACATTTAGGCTCACAAAAAGACTCTCAAAAAATGCCTCCTTTTAAATAAGGCAAAGATGTGTTCTAATCTCAGTATTTAATTGAATCATCTTTTCAATTATATCATCTTTCTAAGCAAACAATTTTTCAAAACACGATTTGCATGATTTGGCAATGCGCCGCCAAAGCCAAGACATTGTATATATGTGAAATAGTTAATTATAATTACGGTTTCTTTGTCACTTTGTGTATTTTAGCTTTGCCAGATGGGCCGGTGGATTTTGAAGACGCCATTGCAGCAACAAAATTTGGTAAATTCAACATCATGTTGCTGGGATTCGCCTGTCTCGGGGCGCACGCGTTCATATTCGACACCACCGTTCCGCCCTACATCATTCCCAGTGCAGAGTGTGATCTTCAAATCAGTCTTCTGGACAAAGGAATTTTCAATGGCATTTCACACGCAGGTCAAAATACGAGTATATCGAAAATATTTCAAAATGATTTTTGAACACTGAACAGATAATCCATATAAGTGTGTTTTATCTATACCGATTTCTCTAATCTGTATAAGACCTTTCAACTCCTAGACGGCTCGACCCCAAATAGGCCAATGAAATTGATTATATGTTCAAGAAAAAAATTTAACAAATTTCCAAATGTTTGATCAATTTTACCAGAAGTAAGGAAACATTTATCTTACTTCGGGCTCACGAAAACGCCTACAACACACTTCTATTAATTTATCTCTTCAGTGTAATTGAATAACAATAAGTTAAATACCTATAAAGGGGTTACCTACTACAATTATTGAAATGACCCTCTTGCGTGCATTCTCAACTGGCTTCAAAATATGAATGTGAATTGATTTTTCTACTGATGTTACGGCAATGCAAGAAACAAAACAGAAAAAACTATATGGCTGTTCGAACGACGAAAAAACAGCTTCCACAGTTTATTACAAATGATTCGATTTCGGAGGTATTAAAATGAAAAATACGAAAAAAAAAGTTTTTTTTTTAATACTTCAAGAACCGTTTTTTTTTTTACTGTTGGAAGAATACAAAGTGGCAAAGAATACAATGTTAAGAAAAGCTGCCTCAACAAATACTATTCAAAGAGAGACAGAAAAAGCTGTTCGTTGATCCAAATACATTTTAGTCAATGTCATAAAAAATAACATCATAAATCATTATCACCAAAGTAACTCTATTTCATCATAAAATTTAGTAACATTAAACGTGTCATATAATTTAATATATTTTTAGTATAATTTTAGAATCTACCAAAAACAAATAGACTTTATGAATATTAATTTGTTTTCCCAAATAAAATGACTACATCATATTGTAATTTTTGTAAGAGAGGTAATTGAATGGAAAAGTGTTTTTCAAACTTTTTTATATAATCAAAGAAGCCATTTATTGCACGTTAAATCAAAATAAAATAATAACTATTTGAAAGAAACATTCACTTTTAGTAATTTAAAAATAAATATAAAGTATTTTATAACTTACTGAGTAATGAAGTTTTCCATAGAAATGTTAAATTCAGCAGTTGAGAATAACCTTATATTTGAATGTGCATACTATAATCTGTTCCGATTTCTGTGTTGCCATAATACTGATTTTTTTGTTCCATTTTACTATATTTCAGTATTTAATTATCAAACTGTACAATATTGTTATTGAATATTGAAATAAGCTTTTTGTGCTTTGATTTCAGGGATGATATGCAGTGCTCCGATAGTGGGGTACTTGGCAGACACAATAGGGAGACAGAAAATACTGTTCTGGGGACTCTTCGTCGATGCCATTTGCAATATTTCAGCTACATTTAGTCACTCCTTTATGCTCTCACTTCTTTTAAAATTCATTGCTGGATTTTTGTAAGTATTATTAATTTATAAAACAAAGCAATTATTTTTTACAAGGCACCTACCTCGAAAAATTGTTTAGTAATGATTGAAAGAATATTTTCTTATTAATTACAATCGTCAGAAAGAAACGGAGGAAGCCATACGATACGCTGATATTAAACACTAATAAACAGTATAATTTCCTTATAATCTAGCAAAATAATACATAACTGCTTACTTTACTCCACGCTTACAATAGTTCCACTTTTAAAAATGACCTAAAAAAGTAAGCCATATGGACGTCAATTCAAATTTAGAATAAAAGTAATAGTCTGGTAAAATATATTATAAGTAGGTACTTTATCGCTTGTCTGGATTTGAAAAGATTCTTTTTATAATTTTCTTAAAACATCAGATCCAATTTTGAAAATGCCAAACGCGCACAAGGAAATCATATTTAGCATTGAGGAATTTAATTGAGATACCATATGCATAATTTTTACATAACCTTGTGAAATTCATTGCATGTGCCTATTGAAGAAATGAGATTCCTGAGAAGTTTGTAAGTTTAAACCATGTATGATCCAAAACGAATGAAAGGGTGATGTATGTAAGCGTAATGAACAAGTTTAAGAATGGGACGCTCAGACGTTTGGATATTTAGCGAATGCGTCTGTATAAAACATACAAAAATGTATAATAAAATATAAACAAACAAAATATGCATCTGGATAAAACATGAAAGTTAGGAACGCCTTAGAAAGACACGACGCGGTGAAGTGTATCAAATACTTGAGTCAGGTCATGTCAAGAGTGGGTATGACAAAAGAGCATGTATGAATGCGAATAAAGCAAGGATTGCTTGCCAAGACAGAGTTGGGTGACAATTTCGAACATTCCTGCTACTTCCCCTGCAGTAAATTGCTGTGATGTTTATTAAATTATAATTTAATCAATTGTATCATATACTTACTCGTTTTAATGGTGTCTAACTGTTCACTTAGGTGTTTTTAATGTGAATAAACAATAGATTATATTATTTTTAAGTTTTCTGTTGTAATCAATTTTAGTGTGGGTGGAACCAACACAGTGATAATGTCAATGATAGCGGAGTTCCACTCATCCAGGATCCGGCCCTCCCTCGTGATGCTCGCGGGACTGTGGTTCTCCCTCGCCATGTTGGTGGTGCCTCTCATGGCGCTGCTATTCCTCGTTAATCCCTTCAATACCAGCTTTGGAATGAATTACGGTAATATTTCTGTCTTTCACTGTTTTTAATTCTTCAAGCATTACATACATTAAAACTATGTACATCGAATCCTATTTGCTATCTGGATGACATTATACTTATAACTCGTAACTTAAGGGCCGGTGTTTCCAATCAACCTAAGCCAGAGCAACCGTTTAGCTATAGTTTTACCTATACCACTAGAACTAGCATAACTTACGCTAATCGGTACACCCAAGTTAGCCACCCACATGGATTTACTTTGGTAAGTACTGGTTTTCAACACCCTACTAGTATACAAATTAATAAATGTATCAACATAGAAACGAATCTATTTATATTTCATGCGTTTGTATAAAAATTACTGCAATTATTTTGGTAAATACACACTTAATAATTATTTATTCTTTGCAGAATTCCACTCTTGGCAGATATTCTGGGGAGTGATGAGTGTTCCCGCTACGTTGGGCGCCATATTGGCTTTCTTCATACCAGAGAGCCCCCGCTTCCTCATCTCCAGGAACCGCACTGCTGAAGCACTCACCGTCCTCAGGAAGGTCTACTCCATCAACACGGGGCTGCCCGCGGACACTTACCCAGTATGTGAGACCTGCCGTATTTTGGCATTTCGTTTCTGATTTGGGTTCACAGAGGAGGGGTCGCCGTTTAATTATTATAACCCTCAGCATTGTATTTATGTAATACTGATGATTATGTCATCGGCATCTTAAAGTAATTCTCACCAGATTCTATGAAGAACTATTCATCGATACTTGAAGTGGTCATGAATTATTTTACTATGGGAATGTTATAAAACGTTAAATATACCTAAAATTATGTAAAAGGCCAAATATCACTAATTTTCCTTACTTGGCTTGTTTTAATTGCTGTTCCGCCATTGAGTTAGTAAACATATTTTTGTCATTTTTGTTTAGGTGAAAGAACTAAAACTAATCCATGACCCTGAGAAACATACAAAAAACCTGGAGGAGAATGAGCCTAAGGGAGAAGTGGTGATGGATGCAGTGATCCAGGAGGTGGGGGGTGTGAGGGAGGAGAGCACCTGGGCGGCCATCAAGGGGGGCCTCAAGCAGCTGCGCCCCCTCTTGCGTCCCCCACACCTGCCCAATGTTCTGATCATGTTTATGGTGCATTTTGGTGGAGTTATGGGGTGAATATTAGGTGGTTTTATATCTGAAAGAAATGTTGAACCGATTTCATTAGCAGTGAAACTCTCTTATGAGGTTTTTTGAATAAAACTTATGTTGGGTTCGAAATTATCCCAACTTTTCAGTTTTTCTTTGCAGGTAATCTTATGCACTCTGCATTTCTCATCCCTATTTGTGTATTTTATAAACAAAGTTTATTGTTCTTTTATATTCATTTGACATTTTGTTACGGTAATTTTTATATTTTTAGTTCAACAGAACGTACATAATATGTAGCAGGATGTTACGTTGCTTCTGTGAAACAAAATTTAACACCATTTCACAACAAATTGATCAGTCCAAAACAATTTTTAGAAAATATTTTCATTCACCACCAATAAATGTTGAAAAGGAAAAGAGTAAATACAAAATATTTGCATTGTGGAAATTTTACATTTCCACAATGCACCTGAACTTATGATAATTTGATCGACTTCACAATGGTGTCTGAAATATGTATATCTCTTCTGTTGATCTAAGATAAGAAACATTTTACAGTTATAAATTAACTGTTGACAAGTGGGACATGTCATATAATTTCCTAATTTTAGAAGTCCATCAGAAAATAATTTTACTAATGTGTCAAAAATCATTTACAGTTGTAACTCACTGAGACTTTGGCTGCCACAACTCTTCAAGATGATGTCAGATTACGAGGCAGCGGGAACTGACGGCTCCCTGTGCGACATGATCTCCTTGGGGAACCAGACTATCGCTCAGAGACCTTGGCCAGAAGATGGCACCTGTGATCCTGTTAGTCCCAATAAATACTTTTAAAAAAAATACCTATAAGTTTGCAATACAGTTTTGATAAAATCTTTGCTTACAGAAGATAAAGATACCTCTCGTAGAGAATTAAAATAATCTTTGAGCTTAACCTTACAGTGGTAAAACGATAAGTGTCTGTCGTACACCCTCACTGCATGTGCTTGATACTAACGAAAGTGCTGCCATCTCTAAAATTCGAATAGAACTGTTTGGTTTTCCATTCAAACAAGTATAGTACACATTCTGTGTATGGTTTTCCTCTTTGATATCTAATTATATTATTATCTTACGGTATTGTTATGGATCTTGTCCTCTGCTGGCCGCAGATGCAGATTAAAATCTGTTGAAGGATTTTCGAGCCTTAAGATTTTTAACCCATTGCTGTTAATCAATAATGAACTAACTGACAAAAGTCACGCCAATTCAGTGTAAAATGCTGTAAAAACAATTACGGGCTAGTGGTTGTCTCCTGTCAAGCTTTGTGGCAGTATTATACACTTGCATATTTATATTGTCAATGTTAACATACATTGACTCAAATCAACCCGGTTTTAGACCGACTTGATCACCTGTAACTAGCTTAAATCTTTTATTTTGTCAGTAGGTTACTAGAAATCTTTAAAACCTGTTGAAATAATTTGTATACTGATTTTGAGAAACCGCTTAACATTCCCATTCCGAATGGGGGTTCTAATGTAACCCCGAACGAGAGTTTTGTGCAATACCAAAGATAAAGATTACTGAAATATTATGAATATACTTCTCTCTAAATATTACCAAAAATACATTACCTAAGATGTACTAAGGGTAACTATGTTACTCACCTTCGCATCGTACGTTTGATTTTTACTTTCAGGTACGGAAAGGTTAACAGGGTCAATTGTTATAAATTGTTGAAAAAAATGTATTAAAATTGCTAACAATCTGTTACCTATGTGGTACCTTATTATTCTTATGAATATTACAAATTCAAGAATTTCTTAGGTTTTTAATCTTGGCAGTGGCAATATTAATAATGTCAGAGACACAGAAGCTCTCAGCGAACACCCATATGGAAAAACGGCGTCAAATTCAAATCTCGCCATCTTGAACCCTCGGGCAGATGACAAATTGAATTCATTAAACCCATTAACCATGAAAATAATGCCCATTTCAAAAAAATATAGATTAAGTTTAATTCATGTCGGCCATCTCGTTCGTGTCAAGCCACACCAGTTTCTACTATTTCATTTATTATCTTCTAAGATTAATATTTTCAATCTTTATTTACATGGCTTTCAACATCATCACAGCACTACATCCCGAGGTTAGTTACCTAGCATTCCTCTTCCTCAGTCTGCATCTGGGTCACTTCTCCTGGGGCACCTACTTGATAATGATTTTCAGCTTGTTCATAAAGTCAATGATGAAATTTCAGATCCATGTAAAGCCAGACACCTACATCAACTCGGTCATAGTGGCCAGCGTGCAGGTGGCTCTGTGTGCAGTGGCGAGCATCTTCATCAACACTATCGGGAAGAGGAGGCTGCTAGGTTGGTACAAATTTACACTATTTTTTACAAAAATATTGACACCTTGAATATCGCTTCTTTTCAAATATCAAATGATTGAGATCTTGCAGTTCAGAATTAAGTATGTATACGTAACTAGTTATCAAGTAAGTACCTATTGTAAGATAATTTTTTACAGCTTGGCACACTTATTTTTACAGTTAGTAACATCACTTAATGAATTGAATTAAAAAAACAATTTGTTTGTTAGTTCGTTAGTCCTCCTTTGACCTTTGACTTGCAAAGTGTGTATCAAACTGTATTTGATCATTTTTCTATTGAAACTGGGATAGGTTGGTACTTTCTGCTACGATTTTCCTTTAGATTTGAATATGTTTCATTATCAAAGGTAAATAAGCAAAGGCTAATTAGCTTTTTTGACCAATGGATTATTAGGAGAAAAAACTTATCAGGTTAGAAAGGTTCAAGCTCAATTGGAGGTTTAGAGTTGTAAAAACTGACTTATTTAACTTGCGACAGTATCAGCCCTGGTGTGTGGCGGCATTTGCACCATCAGCCTCTACTGGTGCACCAGCACCGTACAGGCCACGGCGCTCGCCTCAATAACTGTGGCTTTCACAGCAATCTGCATGAATGCAGTACTCAGTATCGCAGTGGATCTGTTTCCTACTGCACTCAGGTAATTCTACTTACTCAATTAAATTCTTGTACAGTAAAACCTACTAATAAGGTTCCCACATTATAGTTTTAATGCGAAAGAAATTTTTGTTTTACAGCCTCCTTATAACCTGAAATTAAAAATGGTCTATTTCGGAACCAACAAATTGTTTGGGGGTTTCAAACTCCATTACCATGCACAACAATGTGACTGTTATGCTTGACAGCTGATCCCAAATCGATCAAAAGCTGAAACGGTTTGAGAATCAGCGTTCAATGGAGGCCATTCAACTGTTAATATTTAAAATGGTCATCAAATATGATTGAGTTTGAAACACCCAACCTAAGATTTTTTTTGGTCTCTTAAAAACTCTAATAATTAATTAAATTTGCATTAATAATATAAACAAATGCAATATATTCTCAGGCGCCCTAACATGGCGTCAATGCAAATCCACCTCCGCATTTCAATGTGCCATTTCATCCCCATAAGGTCAAATTTGAATCTTATTAAGTATATGCTTTTAAATTTTATCTATATACATATATAAACTTTCATAACATTCAAAATTTACCTTTATATCCAAACTTTTAAAATGTGTTACTTATCTCAAAACTTTGTTTCTGAAGTTGATGACGATATGTTTTCTTGCCAGTCCTTTCTTTGTTCATTTGCTGTATGTTCCAAACATTCTTAGCATTCCTCTCAAATAATAATAATCTTAATTTTATTTATTACACTTACATTGGCATTCCTTTCAGATCTTCTAATTCATAATTCAGTCATACGTATCTAATATTTCCATGTCTTTCATTTCTTTTGCATTCGGCCTACTTTCGTTTTTCTTAGCTGCCAATTCTACGGTTCAATGTTATTTAGTTTTGCAGAGCTATGGCAGCATTACTTTTCGTCATAATTTTGGGACACTCAATGTGACACTCTAGTTTTTCTTTCTTAATCAAATTTATTATTTATTGCACTACATCAACATTGTTTTCAGATATTTTCACTTATAATTCAGTTTGGTTGTACCTACCTGGTTTTGTGACAATTCTGCTGGTCAATGTAATTATATTTTGCAGAGCCATGGCAGTATCGCTTATCATGATGTTGGGACGAATTGGCTCTATAACGGGAAGTGTAGCGTTCCCGGCTCTCCTGGCTACAGGATGTCTGACTCCATTCCTTACACTGGGTCTAATCCTCATTGGTAAAATAACAAAATACTTCATTATGAATAGGATTTCCACAAATTTAAATAAATGTGGAAGTATTCTGGTTCCTGCCTACATTTTCATTATAATTTTGAACAGAATGCGATAAAAAATAATTTGAATTTGACAATATGCTAAGGTCTGTAAAGACAATGCGTGAAGATGGTATTATTTGTAGTCATGTATACATACTGACTGTCTAGATGTACACATACCTTTGCTGGAACTTTTGAGTTAGGGTATGTGCTCGAGTCAAATGGCATTTATTTTTACTTTCATTTTTACAGGTGGCGGGCTCATTGCTTTACTCATACCGGCTCCAACAAAACATGCAACTTGAACATTTCTTATTGAAATTCGTCGAATAATTCAACATTTAGACGGGTGTGTGGTTTGGGTGAATAATATAATAGGAAATATTTTTGTGGACTATGTGATTTTTCAAACTAAACAATAACTGAATTAATGTGAATTACAACATGAATCTAAAAGTATCCTTGGAAAAACTGTACTAAAAAAATAAATAAACACTAATAACTTTTCTGAAGTTATAAATACATTTATATTGTTACATTTTATAGGCTTCTGAGGTTAGACAGAAAAATACTAAATGATTGCCTATAGGTATAATATATTTATAGCATTTAAATGGATGTTTTCTCATTAGAATTTACATATTGAAGTGTAAAAGGTTATATTTTCACCTCATTTCAGAATGTAAAATTCTCTCAGTGTCGCCTGATCAATAATTCCCTGTGAGAGACCACTATTCAGAATCGAAACTTCTAAGCTATGAACAGCCAGATACTTCTTAACCATCCCCTCACCTGTCTTCTTTCCCTCCCTATTTCTTTCAGCCTCACAAAATTCCTAATATTGAGTTTCCCATAGACAAACTGGCTAGGGGTGACATCATGAGTTGCCACACTGCGTGACCCCAATCCTAACGACACCACTCTCATTACATGATGCAGCAATAATGGAGGCGTCAACACAGCTGAATTCTTGGTAAATTCTTTATGATCGTCAAGTCGGGACATTCTCCTTTTGCTGGGAATTCGTTTTCATTCATTCTAACCTCAAATTATTAGCTTTGTGGTAAATTAAAACCTTTGAAATCATTGTGTCACCTTGGTGTACATGCATTATACTAAATTGGCTCATAAAATCAAGCCTGACATCGTGGCTGCGTGGTCACAGAAAACTGCGCATTAGCTGCATCCGTTTGGTTAAGCAAACAGAAAGAATCCTAACTTAACTTGATTAAAGATTCAAGCGGGAGGGGAATTGCGTTTGTGTCGGATCGGCAGATTACAAACACCACTGAAATGTCGAGTGGTTCAATCCTCTGCAAGTCTAAATCATTGCACAAGCATCAGATTTTTATGGTAGGGAGAATTCAAATATTGTCAGGTTTTGCAATCTGGGTTTAAAAATGTTTCTTTTTTTTTAATAAATTCAGCACCCCAGTGATTCAGTACAGTAGAATAAATGAAAAGCGTATAATTTTAAAAATAATATTTTATATTAATGTTCATTATACAATAGTTATTACAGTAATAATATATAATAATTAACAATGACTTGCTCCTTTCTTAATTTCACCTGATTAACAGTTTTCGGCTCTGAATAATATTAAGGGATTGAATGGAGACATAGACCAAAGAAAGAATCAACAGAAATTACCATTTATAGAGAGTTCTCTCATCACTTTACAACTTTTATAACCATTATGAAAGGATGGGCATGTAATTTTAACTTGAGATTTCAACAATGAAATAAGATTGAATATAACAAGAACCTCGGCCTGCCTGCTTGCTCACTCTTAGACAAATTTCAAGTTGTGGGAGTGAAACATACAAGATCTTAAATAACTTGAAAACAAAAATATCATCGATATATTATGAAAGGCACTATGTTTTTCAAGTATTTTATTTCTTAAGCATTTCTTTAATAATTGATTTATTTTTTACAATGTTTAGAATATATTTTCAAAGAACACACTGGGTCGATGTTATTTTTTGACAACAATGTTTACATTATTTTTAATATGCCATTTAAACAAATCATTATTATGTCATTTTTGTTTTGATAAAAAAGTTTATTTTTAAACATGACAGATGAACTGTGTACATATTTTTTACAAGTATTTCATGTGAAATAATAGCTATGTAAAAAATGTGTATTTATTTGGAATATTGATAAAATAAAATTAGTTTACATCATAATCAACATTTTTAACCAACATTCGATTTTATAGTAATAGTTTTGTTTTGCTTTAAAACTGATTTTATTTTGTTAATGTTGTTCAACAATGAACTCTTTCAATTAAACACAAAGGTATTTATTTAATTTGACAGTATCATTGAGTTAAATATTTATAAGAAGGTATTAATAGTTACTCAATTATATGAAATTAATTTGACGTGGCAACAATGACGTTTGGCAATTTAGTATGCCTAAATAGAAATTTGAATTAAAAATCATTTTGCATTAATTTAGAAATTAAACAAGAATTGCGCGTAAACGATTATTATTAACGCAAAAAACTTTTTAAATAGTACCTACAACAAAATCTTCAATCCTTTTTGTACAGTAAAAAAATATTATATAATATTAGAAAGATTTTTTTTAACAACATTTGACTCTGAGATAAAACACAGGAATGTGGACCACCATGTTCTCGTTGTGTGTAAAACATTGAATAAGGTAATTGTTTGTAAAAGAACTCTGGTAATTTTGTCACAACTCATCTGAAATACACTTTTCAAAAGACCTATTTCACCATGCTGAATATTCTAGTGAGTAGTTATAGCCGATCTCCTGTTTTTAACGACAAAATTCTGTCAATAAAAGCTTAAAAAATGATTTTATAAGATCAGAAATAGAAGTCCACATAAGGTTTGATGCATTACTTCAATTTGGTTCTATCCACAAAGCAGTTGGAGGTAGATCGGGCAGTGGGGGAGCGAGGGTTAGAGGATGGAACGCTAAACACATCCTCAGCAAGTCAAGTATTTCCCACGTAATGGAAAAGAAAAAGAAAGGCACATTGTGACACTCGTCCGTCCTCCGTCGACTAAATTAAATATTTATTTAAAGATATGTGTACATGAACAGAGTATGTGAGTCTTCTTAGTGGGTATTTATACAGTATAAACATTAAAGTACCAAAATAATAATAATTATTACAAAGGCAAGTTCAATAAATAATTACAATTTAGAGAAAGGGAATTGGAAAGGGTTATACATTTTAGTACATACATAATACACACAGCACTTGCTTGGATGTCTCCAAAGCACATATGACTTGGCTTTAACCAAAATATACATCCAGTGGCCCAGTGGGGCAAAGTACGACAGACAATAAACTTTTAAAAATTAAGATCATTGCTTTCAATTTATCAGGTATTCTTTGTCCATATTATCATAATCCCACTCCTCAGTCTCAATAAACTGTCACATGCTCGCCGCTACTTGTTAGTAATCAATCTTCTTCTCTGCTTTCTCGCCCAGAGAACAGACACTAAATAAAGCGGGCCGCTGCATGCTGCGTGGACTGTCATAGCCAAAACTAAATATCTGATACACACAGATACAAATAAATCTCTCTACAAGTAAGAATAGAGTACAATAAAATAGATAGAATACATTTTGTTCCAATCTTTTATGTACGATTATTCGAACGCAACTGAAAAAGTCATATAATAAATAATAGAAACTTACCCGAATTAGATTTAGAAATCAAAAAATATTTCTGACCCAGAAACAAAAATATTCAGGTAAATACATTTCCTTAAATATGCTCAAATTATTGAAATGTTACTGAATGGTTAGTCAAAATATAATTTTGTAACAATATTGTAACTCTGTCACAATTTTAGGATGAACTCAATTGTCCACAGAATCGCATGATTAAAATAGGGAAACTTACACAACAATGATTTCCCCTTTTAGTACAACTTTGGTATAAACAGAAAGGGTTTAAAGTATTGTGTAATATTTGTAGCAGCTATATTAAAAGCAATTCTGGGGATGACAGAGTCAAATTAAAAATATTACTTACTTGCAGAAAGAAATAATATATGGACGTGTATGGACAACAGTTTGCAGTCCACGTAACATGAGAATTGGCAAGACCCGCTCTTTAAAACAAAAATACAAGATGACAAAATAAATCACATGAAAACAACTGACTGTTAATGGAAATACATAGCTTTTATCTTTTTGATTTGTGTAAAAAAAATTCAAGTTTCAATCATTTTTACTGTCATCGTGTAATTTTTTTGATGGAATAATGTTTCATAATTTTCCTACATAATTTAAAAATAAACAGAATCCTAATAATAAATATGATTTCCTTCCCAGCATTCCACTTGCCAACATATCCAGAGTTAATCTCAACGTTGGTATTAAAAACTAAAATACTAAGTATTGTATACATATTTTTATAAAAAGTCAATAATAATAATAATTGATAAAATTGTTTATGTTCTTCCACTTCACTTTGTAATAATAATATATTTATATTGTATACAATAAAATAGCGGCGGGTAGCTGCACTGTACAACTAATAGAATGAAATAAAAAGCTCGTCATCTTTAACAAGACAGTATCTTGCACTAGGCCAACTTAGACGATGGTTCTTGCGGAGCACCAAAACACTAATTATTAACACGGATAATTTGAAAACCTAGAAACCCTCCGCTCTGGCGCACACGGTCCCCGCACGGCAGCCTGCTCGTATCACAGTTGGGTCGCACCTCGCACCTCAGTTCTCAAACGGTTCCGTTCGTTGCGTCGACGCTTCGATGATCATCATCAGAAGAGCAAGCACCAGAAGAATTCAGCTCGAGAGGGCCGTCGGAAGCTGGGCGTTCATCATCTGCAGGGGGCCAGGAGCACTTCCAGCCAGCAGGGGCAGGCCGTGACCTCTTGCCGCGAGTATTTGGGCCCCCAACCCTTGGCGAACGATATCCGCACGGAGTTGGAGTCGACGGGTCCGGTGGGCGCGGAGCCGCAGTGGCTCCAGTGCGGGGGGGGGCAGCCGGACGCCCGCGCGGGGTCGAAGACGCAGAGGCAGTGGCCGGCGGGCACCCGGTACACCAGCAGACTGCGGGTGTCGCTGTCGTCGAGCGTCGGCGAGTTGACGAAGACGGGGTACTGCGAGCGGTTGTAGACCCACACCCCGTCGGCTTCCGTGCTCAGGGTGACGCCGAGGCCGATCTTGGCGCGGGTGCGCACCACGGGCTCGGGGCTGCTGGAGGCCCCGGCCGCCAGCTGCTGCAGGGAGAGGCCGCGGGGGCCGTCGCGGGGCGGGGCGCCGTACACGTTGAGGGCGGCGCCCTCCACGGGCTGCAGGCACCCCACCCGCGCGCCCAGCTCCCAGTACGCCAGGCGGCACCACGCCACGCCTTCCAGCCTATCTGTGGACAACAACACACTCGCATGTTACGTCAATTATTTCAGCAAGCAGAAAAAATAAGTTAATTCTATAGAATGCATAAACATTCCTAAATTCTTTAAAAATATACTTCCACGAACAATATTTTTCATTTTTAATTTCAACTTTGACAGTATCAACTGTCTTTTATTTGAACTACCCAAATGTTTTTGTGATTATGAACACGTGGTTGAAATATGAGAACTTTGCAACCGCAAATAATTCATTATCGCTGAACTTAATCCAGTCCCCTAAGATTATGCGCGTTACCTGATAACATCCAAAACACTAAAGTAATCTATTTTTATACATGACTTCATAGCAGCAGATGATAGGTAGGTGCATAAATTATCAATAAAAATACACGCCGGTTATTGCGGTTAAATTTTGCAGGCGCCTTTTCTTTTTTTTTAATTGAAGAATATTGTCTACTGCAGTCATTTCTGCTGGAATTTTATTGAATAGTTGGACGGTACATGCGAGATGTATTTATGTGCGCTTGATTTTTCCTTGTTGGCAATCTAATCAATTTTGCATTTATCATACGTTTTTACTCATTTTATGATACACGTTGGAATTACCAAAATCAGGTTTAAGCGAAAGTACCGTTTATAACCTCAGAGCATATCGAAAGAGAGCTATTTTTTACCCAACCTATACGAATTTACGATAAATCACTTTCACCGGGTTTTTACTGTCTAAACCGTGAGAGAGAAAGAGACAAGACAAGTTCTCACGTGATATAGCACCACCATTCGGTATGTAAGCATGCTTTCAGTCTCCGGCGAGTCCACTACGTTTTGTTATGCGACATAACAGGATATAACTCCACGGTTTTTTTAGGTTATTTCCTATATTTTTGTTTATGACAATACTGTGAAAAAGTGGTTATACAAATAAACAAAAACATTATGTCCCTAGACCTAGTCCTAGCCACGCCCGAGTCTGTCTCTTTAGGTTTATACCGTTTGAGTTATCCTTTATATAATCGTGCGTTAATCCAACGAATAGCACGAGAAGAAAACGTAGGTCCCGAGAGGCGAGTGTCATTGCAGATCGCCCTATCCGAGTGTCTGTCACAGACTCACAGCGGCCGATAGCAGAGAGGGACAGAGGGACAGGCAGGCGACGTATGGCGGCTGACGGTGGAGATAACGGCTCGAATAACACTGAAGGCCGCCACTTTGAGGTCGCGACAAAACTTCATTTAATATATATTATATAAATACGTACGGAGACTAACAAATATATAATTAATTATCAACATGTTTCATATTTAGCGGTTACGATTTTTTTTAAACATCTATAACATTGATAAAATTAAGAACTGTGCTAGAAAAATGAGAAAAAAGCACCTTTCATAATTTCGGGTCATGTCCATGCATTTTTCTACCGACGGATTTTTTTTACAGGTGAATTTGTATTTCAAAGCTCCATAGCTCACGTTGGAAATGACAAAGCTAGATGAAAAGTGTTGGGTTGACCTAGAAATTACATCTCATGACGCGATAGCTCACTCACATTCGAGGTCAAATTTTTACTTTACAGTTAAGATTTAATTCAGAAGCTTACCAAACATAGGTAAAGGCGTGCCGCCGATAGCTCAGTTGTAACCTGTCCCCCATTGTCTCCCACTAAAGAGGGAAAGAGGTTACAACGGAGCGGAAAGAGAGAAAGATTGAACATAAGAAAATAAAACTAATCTTCTACTCTTAAAACCACCATTTCCGGATGCCACTGAGAAGTAAACTTATAAAGATATAAATGTATGTATTCCAAATTGTGTTCACTTCTACGAAAAGCGTACCAACATTTTAATCGTCGAATTATTATTCCGCACTAACTAACTAACTAACTAACCATCACGCCGTTTCCCCGCAGGGGTAGGCAGAGAGGACGGACCGGCATATAACTCTGTCTTGGCACACACTCCTTGCTTCATTTACATTCATACATCGTCTCATACATACTCTTCTGTTATTCTAACTCTTCACATTACTCGATTCAAGTATTTGATTTACTTGATCGTGCCATGTCTTTCTCGGGCGTCCTCGACTTCTTCTTCCATTCACTTTCGCATCATATATTCTTTTCACACTCCTTTCTTCGTTCATTCGCTCTACATGCCCAAACCATCTAAGCGTCCCTTTCTTGTTCCTATTCATTACGCTCACATCAGCCTTGCATTCTTTCCGAATATCCACATTTTTAATACGATCATACATGGTTTTACCGCACATACGTCTCAAAGATCTCATTTCCACAGCATTCAGTCTAATTTCATCCTTCCTCTGCCAGTTCCATGCCTCACTGCCATACGTCAGGGTTGGTATAAGCACTCCATTGTGGACTGCTAGCTTCGCTTCTTCGGACAATTTCTTATTTGCGCCAACAGCGTTCAGTCCTCCATTAATGGAGTTTCCTGCATTCACCCTTCTTTCAATATCCTTATCAGCCTTTCCGTCTCTCTAGAACATACTTCCTAAATACACAAACTCATCCACTTGCTCCTAAGTATTCATCATTCACAACTATATTGCACGCTGTTCTCGTACTCTCTCTTTCAAACACCATGACTTTGGACTTACTTACATTCATCGTCAACTCATTTAGCAATAATTCAGATTCTTGCGATTCGACAACAGCCGTAAATAATAGATTCGACTTGAATTTGGCTGTTATCTATCGCCCATTGTGGCGTAATGTCGTATAGTGTATATCGTCAGTTATTATCTGGATTGATAAGGAAACGTGTCGTAAATACGCGCAGAATTGGGTCACAAGCTCAACGGTGGCAGCACCAACTGCCGAATAAAGCTATTATTGTTATTGTCAACTCGGAAATTGAATGAGTTTCTACTAAATTGGGTAATGCACGTTTTAATTTGCCAAACTGCACAAATAATGAAGTTCGAAGGAATGTCCAAAAACTGCCTTATTACAACATTGCTAAAATTTGGGTAGTAATAAAATACCTAATCATTATTATTAAAGAAATTTGTCGAAACCAGAGACCAGAGAGACCTTCATCCAACAGTGTAAAGACAACTTCGCCGATGGTGTCATTGCTACTCGCTAATACAATTCTGATAAAAATAATATTTGAATAATTTTACTATAAAACGAGTCGCTAAAATAAATTAACATAATTTCGGCGAAATGTCAGATTCATTCAAGAGTTTGTTGGCGCCGTCGGTTGTCACGGCGGGGAAGTGCGCGTTGTACGGAAGCATGCATTATATTATATTATTCACATTGTTCAGGTGATAAGCAGTACAGTACATGTATGTATTTCATGAGATATCGAGAAACGGCCATGGATTTTCTGTAAAATAGATCGTTCACGTTTTTCTCCAAGACAGGTCAAGCCATTTCCTGAAAGAGGTAAGCAGAGAGTACAGACCATCACAATCGGTGTCTGATTGCTAGTCAAGCGCCCTACCCACCGAGCTATCAACCACCTCTTCCCTCCCTTCGACTCTCGCAACCCTACTCACTCGAGTATTTGATAACTTGATCGGGCCATGTCTTCGTGGGGCGTTCAGACCTTTTCTTCCATTCCCATATATCTACACACTCCTTCTCCGCGCATGCGTTCTACAATACACGTCCACAAAGTCATTTCCATTTGTCTTATTTTGGTTACAGACTGCTGTCGCCGGCTCTTGGGATTACATTGTTGCGGCTCCAAAGCGTTAAACATTGCAGGAGCAAAGCAATCCATAGCATATTGCGAATAATCCCGTTTTAGCGTACATGTCCAAAAACAGCATGCGGTTTCAAATGCGATTCTAAAAAGCGTTGAACACCAACAGTTTACACTTTGCGAATATAATATTGAAAATGACTAATCCCCCTTTGGCGTCAATCTGCTCTGTGTCCAAAAATTGGACAATGACAATGTCAAACTTTGGTTAGGATGTAATCGTCGGTTATTAGCATCATATTATGACTATAAATGCGATTTCAAAAAGGGTTGAACACCTAAAGTTGGTAAATTATATTATACATATATACGCTGTTGTAACAAAAGCGAGACCTGTATAAAACGCATAACGTTGCTATAAAAGTGACTATATGTATACACCGTGCGCGTATTGGTGTTGCGTTTTGTCGACGTATGAGTGAAGCGCCAGGCGCCGGCCCACGGGCGCCAGTCGGCAGGCAGGGGGGCGGGGGGCGCCGCACGCCGCGACCGGCCGACCGGCCGACCCACACACAGCCGAGTGGAGTTTAGTAGTAACTAGTAACTGGTAACGACAGCGACCGCCCGACGAACGGCAGCGAGGCGAGGACACTGAGTAGAAAATACCGTCCTGGAATTTTGAATGTATAAAATAATATGAATTTTGTAAATAGTTTTTACTAGTAAGATTTTCCTTCATATTGAGTGTTAGATTTTCTTAATGTATACAGAAACACAGTACAGATCGACACATTTAACTTTACAGTCGATGGCATCGCTAGTGTAGATTTTGTGGATACTAGCGTTGGGAAAAACTTCAATGTTTTGTGAATGCTTTACGAACTGCTAGTTCTTTAAAATGAACCCTTCGCAGTGAACACTTCAATTGAAGTCGAACTCGCAAAAAAAGATATTTGAATTTGAGTTCTTTTTGGAACCGGTTCCTTGATATTTTTTTCGAAAGTACTAGCAAATCGGCAAAAGTTCCTCGCCAAAACAAAAGTACAAGAACGAAAAGAACTGGAACTGGTTCCTCGCCGAAAAAAACACGTACTAGCCTAAAACACAAGTTCCTTTAGATCGAAGTACTTTGAAGTTTTTGAAATAAAGTACTTCTTTATAGACTTTGAAGTTCAACTTCACAACTGAACTGCTGCAAATTAAATTAGTTATTTGTAATCTAACTTCCATTGTTTTTGTTCAATGAAATGAATGAAGTTTGAACTGCCGCAAAATTAAATAGTTCCACGGAGAGGTCACAACCTTAGAGTATACAAGAGGTAGCCCAAGCCAAAGCCAGTGAAGTCAGTTTTGGACTTGTTTTTGATGATTTTAACATGACTCGGCGCAAATGGGCGTGGCTAAGACTAAGGCTACGGTATTTATACATCCATTCATATCACATATCGACATAATGTTTTTGTGTATTCGTATAGCCACTTTTTTCACAGTATTTTTATCAACAAAAATATAGCATCTAACCTAAAAAACCGTTTAGTTGTGTCAAGTTTAGTGGCAAAATAAAAAATGTGGGCGGAGTCCCGCAGTTAACCAGCGAAAATAACCAGCTTAAGAACATTACGACAGTATATAGAAGCCGTCCAAGAAATTTGTTGTCTCTTTCTCTCTCATGGTGTACGATGTAAAAACACGGAAACAGTGATTTATTACAATTTCGGATGGGTTGGGTAAAACAAATTAGCTATCCCTCCATATATTGTTCCTTCATGGTCACAACGCTAAAATGTACTGCCAACTTCAATTGAAGTATTTGTTCAATGAACAATGAAGGAAGTAGGAACTGCCGCCAAAAGAAGTAGTTCCTTCTGAGCGGTCACAACACTAGTGGATACAATAAAATTCGATGATTTAAAAAATAGTCCGTTCATTCGTTAGTTCTTCCTTTGGTCGCCTGCAATATTTATTGACTGTATCTCAGAGCAATAATATACAATAGAGAGACCTGTAGTCAGTTTTTACGAGGTTTGCCGGACTCGGCTAGACCCGAGCGTGGCTAGACCTGAGCGTGGCTATGACTAGGGCTAGGGTATTTATACATCCATTCATAGCACATGTCGACATAATGTTTTTGTTTATTTGTATAACCACTTTTTCACAGTTTAGTTAAAAAAATAAAAATAACATGTAACCTAATAAACCGTTGAGTTATGTCAATTTATTTCGCGTATCATAACGTGTGGGCGGAGTCGACGGAGACGCGGGACACGAAGAACATTCTAACAATACTTTAAAGCGGTGTGATAATTCGGGAAAATTTGTTGTCTCTTTCTTTCTCATTGTGTACGACGTAAAAACCCGGAGAAAGTGATTTATCCCAAATCTGTATAGGTTGGGTAAAAAGAATTAGCTCTCTCTCCATATATTGTTACTTCAAGGACTGTATCGAGCTGTACCACGGCCATCTTTATTATCAAGCCGAGGTGTAGACTTGGCGGGAACTACATTTTCAAAGTAAAGAGACCTATTTACCCAAGAAGCAAAAACTAATATAAAGATTTCAATATTAAATATTGGTGAATTAAATTAACAGCAAAGTCAGCCATCACTTTATTTTCCAATGTACTATATAACGCATAAATAATAATTGAATATTTTATACTGGTTCCAAAGTAGTCTAATTTTTGTGTTTTTAATTTATCCAAAATTATTGTGTCATTTCATAATTATAAATACTTTCTTATTATATGCATATAAAAGATATTGCAGGTTTTTATCTTGATTGATTTTTGGGATATAATGCCGGATTGCGCTCCCTCCTCCTTTAGCCAACATTTCAGACAGCATTACAGTGTCCATCATCAGGACAGATGTAAAATCTTCAATCATATCCTTTAGGGTTTCGTTTCATATGAATTAATATGTACGTACCTACATTTTATATAGATAAATTAAAGATCATTATTTGAGGGGCATAGAAGCAAAGGCAGCAATCTTTTTTATTCTAAATTATTTATTGAAAAGTTTATTAAGCGATTTATACACTTTTATTTAATGAATATGTTAATACGTTTAGAGATTATTGTTTCAATTTTTTTCTACTATGTACAAAAACATTTTGATACACAAAATTCTCCATTTCTTTATAATAATCATTCAAAAGTTGACAATGCTACAGAACCGTTTTTGTAGTTTGTTGCGTTGGCTTCGAAGTCCCTCATTTGTGGAAAGTACATATTTTATTACATCAATACACAAAACAGAGGGCATTTAATCCTTAAATTATGGCTTATTTACAATTATACACAACTATTATAATATTCTAAATCCAACCGAAAATCTATATTAATACTAAGCTATACACATTATTACATACGTACAATTATGTAGATTACATTATTTGGTACATAACACAATTTCTAATTATAAATAAAGAAAAAGTAAATAAAGTAAAGTAAAAATTTCTAATTATAAATAAGAATATTATATTTTCAAACATACACACTTGTTGTACTTATCTCACTAGTAAGAATAAGTAAGCGTAAATAAAAAAGACTATTTCTCAGTGACTTTTCTCAAGGACATCACTGTCGGAAGTATTAACATATGCACCGATACACACAGTCCTAATTAACTAACTATCTATCACGCCGTTTCCCCGTAGGGGTAGGCAGAGAGGATGGATCGCCATACAACTCTGTCTTGGCATACACTCCTTGCTTTATTCACATTCATACACCGTCTCAAACATACTCTTCTGTTATTCTGACTTTTGACATAACCGACTCAAGTATTTGATTCACTTAATCGCGCCATGTCTTCCTCGGGCGTCCCCGACTTCCTCTACCATTCACTTCCGCGTCATATATTCTTCTCACACTCCTTCCTTCGTTCATCCGCTCAACATGCCCAAACCATCCGCGTCCCTTTCTTACGCCTCAGGAATGTCATTTCTACAGCATTCAGTCTACTTTCATCCTTCCTCTGCCAGTTCCGTTCTTAACTTCCATACATCAGGGTTGGTATAGGCCCTCCACTGTGTTTACAATTTAAATTGCGAAAACTATAATACAGGTATATCGAAATAATTTGTAATTTTAATCATATCATTAACTATTCATAAGAATGTTCAATTATTTCTTCTTGGATTTGTTAGAGTTTAGCAATTATTGAAGACAATAATAGGGTTGTGGGACATAACGGATTTTACAATTTATTGTGCAGATATCTAACTAACTAACTAACTAACCATCACGCCGTTTCCCCGCAAGGGTAGGCAGAGAGGACGGACCGCCATACAACTCTGTCTTGGCACACACTTCTTGCTTCATTTACATTCATACATCGTCTCATACATACTCTTCTGTTATTCTGACTCTTCACACGACCCGATTCAAGTATTTGATTTACTTGATCGTGCCATGTCTTTCTCGGGCGTCCTCGACTTCTTCTTCCATTCACTTTCGCATCATATATTCTTTTCACACTCCTTTCTTCGTTCATTCGCTCTACATGCCCAAACCATCTAAGCGTCCCTTTATTAATCCTATCCATTACGCTCACATCAGCCTTGCATTCTTTCCGGATATCCACATTTGTAATACGGTCATACATGGTTTATGCAGATATCAAGTGTTTGTGCAGATATCAAGTTTATCAAAACTACAAAATTGATACGGCAAAGTCAATGGCGCCCAATTGCCAGACTATTCAGAGAGAGAGCGAGACATAATTACAGTATTGCCACAATAATCAATGTAATCACGAAGAAGAAAAGACGCGCCATTATCGAGGGAAAAAGGTAAATACATATTTTATTGTTTTACCCAAAAAGAATGAGTTAGCACTCTTTCCTCCTTCATCGGCCTCTGCAGCCTCAAGGATCTCCTGGTCTGCGTGTCCTCGTCGCCTCCCCGGCTCCAAGCCCAGGGCGACAGGGGCAATGGGTACGAGGAAGAAGAGCGTGGGACAGGGTTTGAAGCAGTCGAGAAGAAAAATGGCGAATTGGTGAACTCCGCACCAGCGCAGCATACTCTGACTCTGGAGGACTCCGATGACAGTTTTTCAGCAACAAACATGCCCGGGCAGCTGCGCAAGTTTTTCCGCAAGAAGAAGAGAAGGACCACCACGACCAGCGCCGCAGCGCCGACGACCACGATTACGAGACGCCCAAGCCGACGCCGCCCACCATCAAGCCGCCCTCCGACACCGGCGACGAAGTCGGTTACCTTTGGTCACCGCTGGACTCGGCTCCTGACTCTGACTACTGACCATTTTGGTCCCTACCTCGCACACAATCAGCGGCTTCTGTTATTTTTCATTGTTATCGTCTGTGTTATTTTTCAGTTTTGTTGGGTCAATGACCCACAAAAACTGAAAAAACTTGAAAATCTTTAAACCAAAAAAACTTTTTGAAAAAAAAAAAAAAAAGTTTTCGGCTACAACATTATCAATCATGACGTTTTTTTTAATCTTAGCACTGAAACACACTAAAAAGTCACGAGCCGTCACTGGAGAGGTGTACATTCTTAGTTTATTATGATATGGTGATTCTGTCCTGCCAGGTAAGTATGTTGCTGTAGGTATATTTATATAAACTAAGAATTAATATTAAGTAGAAATTAAGATTTGTACAGCGCCCTTGAGGTGATTTTCCACAAAAACGGCGCTATAAAAATCATCCAAATATTATTATTATTATTATTCCAAAGATGTCATTTCAATGGAATGGAGAGAGACAGATAAACAACGGCATCCATTATCGGGGATGCACAACGCAAGTAAAAAATAAAATTCGTTTTTAACAACAGGTAAAAATGTTCAAAGTATTTACGCGTCAATGAAAAAATTTAAAACCGTTTTTTTTATTCGGTGGCGCTTGGCGCTAGCCACGTGGTTATAGTAAGAATCAAACTTAGGATTCTTACTCCGAGGAATCAAATAAGTGGTAGCACTTATTCAACAGCAAGTAGAAAAGTTCAAGCTGTGTATGATAACGTAAATTTGGGAATAAAAACGATTTGTTTTTTACTCGGTGGCGCTAATCGCGCGGTTTAGTAAGAGTAGCAGTTATTTACTACCGGGTAGAAAAGTTCAAATAGTTTACATGAGAATGGAAATTTTAAGATAAAAACGATTTGTTTCTTTTACTCGGTGGCGCCGTCACGTGACTGCTGTTAGCGGAAAGTGGCGGGCGATTATTAATTTGGCGCCATTCTCATTTTACAAGCCCGCGATGGCGGCCAACGGCCAAGAGTAATGTTGGTTGTGGTCGCTACTCGCCGCCTCGCAGGACGCACAGATGGCGCGACCGGCCAGCAAACATAACAATGATGACATTTCTAAATCAGACGAAAACAAGACAACCATCTCCGCAAGATGGAAGCGACGAATATAAATAATAATTTCTACAGTGTGAAACATATCGTCGCTAGAAAGGCAAACGGGCATTTAATTCATCTAAGGCTTAAGCCTGATTCACACCAACGTCCGGTTCCGCTCAGTGCCGATATTGTTCCGCAAGAAAACTTATTGATATGGTATGAATATCAATCAAGGAGTATGTGCCAAGACAAATTTGTGTGGCATTATATCCTTCTGCCCACCCTTGTGATATTTATCTACTTATTTAGTCAAATGATTATTTTGAAGTGTAAAAATACTAACATCGCAGATTTTTTTTTATCAAAAACCATTATTTTATCACTAAATAATATTTTTATTAATTATTAATTATATTATTTGGTGATAAAAAAATGGTTTAAAAAAAAAAAAAAAAGTGCGTTGTAAGTATTTTTACACTTCAAAATAATTATTTAACTAAATAAGTAGTTAAATATCACAAGGGTGGGTAGAAGGATATACTGCCACACAAATTTGTCTTGGCACATACTCCTTGATTGATATTCATACCATATCAATAAGCTCTCTTGCGGAACAATATCGGCACTGAGCGGAACCGGACGTTGGTGTGAATCAGGCTTTAAGGGCATTTGGTAGAGGGCTTGACTCAAGCGACACAAGCTTGGTCCTTTTTTTAGCTTTTTGTCGCTTCAGGTAACTCGGTGAGAGCATTGAATTACCTGAATTAGCCCTTTTTTCCAAATCCAACCAGGTATAGCTGGCGCGACGAGAGTTGAAACAAACAATACATGCATAGCGTTGGGTTTATTGTGTATCGGTATACGCTCCAGTGGCGATGTATTTGCGATGTGTTATAAAGAAAGAGCCCTTTGTCTTGTTTACGCCTACTTATTGTCACTAGTGGAAAAGAGACGGCGAGTGTTTATGTTGATATTGTAAAAGAACTTAAAGCGTGTCCTATTCATTCAGTTCGACACGCTGTACGTAAGCTATGCATCTATGAGAGTATTGACCAGCACCAACTCTCGTGGTGAGACCTATACTAAAAAAAACTTTCGAATTTTATTGCAAAACAATAAAACTTTAAAGTGCTCTGGTATAAACTTCTCAAAATGGCGCTTCAGCCGTTTTGCTTTTCCGGCGACGATATATTATCTAACTTCTTTTTTACTAAAGACAAACATTCCCAGATTATAGGTACCTCAACCAGACAGTTGAATTGCTTGCATACAGTTTGTTTCACAAACTTGTTATAAAAAAAAATTCCAGTAAAATTGAAAAAAAAAACACTCTAAGAACGAACTCTCCGAATAACTAGATGTTTTTTTAAATATTATCCTCTCGAAGGTGTACACACTTCGGGGGTTTAGTAACATAAGGGCGAATCGACAAAAACACAGTTTTGAGATATACGATAAAACAGTTTTTGAAAAATGATTCTCTCTTCCAGAGGTCATTTTTGATTTGAGTTAAAAATATACAGTTTATAAAGCATATTATATAATAATAATATTTGGATGATTTGTATAGAGCCGTTTTGTGAAAAATCACCTCAAGGGCGCTGTACAGATCTTATTTTATATTATTACATATTAATTCCTAGTTTAAATAAGAAAATATAAAGGAACATACTTACCTGGAAGGTCCTATCAGATAGACATACTTATTAACTTAAAAATCTCATTTTATTTATTTTTTCTAATGATTTTTTTTTCTGATTTAGGGCATGGGAGCAATATTAAAAAACTGACTTTCTGAATTTATCGTACAGTAGAGGATTTGGTTGAAATTTGTATATCTAAAGGTGATTCGTCGAGAGACAGATTATGTTGAGATTATTTTAATGAATTTAAGGATGAGAGTCTGAAAAGGTATACATTGTAACAACAAAATGTTGATAATCAAACTATAACATTTCGTTAAGAAAAAAAAAGGAAATTTAGGATAGACTTTCATCCTTCTGTTACTAACATTTGTTCACGAAAAGGGTATTTTCGCCCACTTCAATACAATTTTACAGTTTGAATACAAGGATTATTAAAGAAATATAATAGCAAATGCGCTTCAAAGTACCTGAACATTTTCTACATCGACTGTGAAGAGGTTTCACATGGTAAAATAAAGATTCTTTAAAAAATATGGTAAATAAAAAAATAAAAATCTACTACCTAACCATCACGCCGTTTCTCCGCAGGGGTAGGCAGAGAGGACGGATCGCCATATGACTCTGTCTTAGCACACACTCCTTGCTTCATTCACATTCATACATCGTCTCATACATACTCTTCTGTTATTCTGACTCTTCACATGACCCGATTCAAGTATTTGATTTACTTGATCGTGGTATAAGCACTCCATTGTGGACTGCTAGCTTCGCTTTATTGGACAATTTCTTATTTGCGCCAACAGCGTTCAGTCCTCCATTAATGGAGTTTCCAAAAAAAAACCTAAAATAACCTGTAAAATATTGCAATGTTCGCTGACGAATTCGACAGATGCTCCTTGGGTAAGGCGCGCTTTTGTTCGGGGATGTAGAATGAAATATAATCACTTTACTTGAATAATTTTTATTGGAAGAATTTATGAAGTGTAATAATTAAACCTTTAACTGAAGATATTTAAGAACCGCACAGCAGTGCAATCTGAATAGGAATGCTGAGATGAAATGGGTTGAGGGTAGAACACAGTCGTAGAAATGATCAACTTAAAGGTCATAGTCCAACATGTGGTCTATGGGATAATGCACGTTCAAAAGGATTTTAGAAATCTACTCTTACAATACAATTTAAGAGACAGAAAGACATTAAAAGAAGCAATTAAGAAATACAAAAGGACATTTGTTTGAATGGTTTTTGACATGGGTTAAACTGCACAAGTGGCGCGAATGGGTGGGCCTTTACAATATTTATTATTTTTCAGTGTTTTTAATTATTAAGGTAATATTTATTATTCCTCAGCACTGTTTGAAGAATGACTACTTGGTTAAAGAGTTGTAGAAGCTGTGGTACTGCTCCCGAATAATACCGGTTGTACATAGATCTTTTAAGTCCTTGATTTTTTCTTCAGAAATTGGAACGCTTTCTTTATATTTCTGTTTTAGTTCGAAATTCTGTACACTGGCGGCTCGTGATGCTCTGAGAATACCTTGAAGCATTTTTAATGATTCTTTAAAATCGTACTTATAGTACAATTTTTTACTATCTTCTTTCCTATACTGAAACCATTTGACTTTCAGCCAACTGAGCATCTGGCCATCACTGCCTACCTTTTTTTTTTTCAGTCAGGATTTTTGTAGTTTTGAAAAATCTAGAAAATTTGTTTGTCCCATTTCAATCACACTTTAGTTTTAATAAGCCATTTGAACAGCCGAATACCCATTGGATGGGTGGTAAATATCTACATACAGTGGGGGTAGCCATCACTTTAAGACCAGTAATATTTTTTTGCCATTTTCTAATTTGGATATTTTTAGAAGCAAATATGATAACGCCATTTATCATATATATATTAAAATATATCCATATTCGATAATTGCAAAAAAACTGTTCTTAATGTGATGGCCACCCTGTAATTGCGCGACCAATATTTGAATTTTTCCCACCACCATCTTTGGCAGGGAACCCGACGCTTTGGACCGATCGTCCAACTTACCGTCGACGGCCTGAAGAAGAACTAAAGACGCCATGTTTTTGTTGTTCGGCTGTGAAAATATTTTCCACCGGGTTTCTTCCAACTTTTATGTTTTTATGCTATAAAGCGATACAAAGGGGAAAACCTATGAAAAGCACCGATTGTTCCAGTATTCGGACGAGTTGACGCCAGTTTAAGGTACGTTGTTAGCTTCGCGGAAGTAGGTACTATGCAAAGAGAAACATTATATTATAATATAATAATAACATTGGCTTTCTATAGCAAAGTTTGGTGATATTTCACCTAACGTGCGCTTTACTACAATGAATTCAAAAATGATTACTGTACGAGTATAACCCCATTCTCTGTTTGTAAAATTACGCACACAGTGCTCCTAACCTATGTAGGTTATAAAACGAAATTACAAAAACGTAACTATTATTACGGCTACAGTTTTAATCCTAGTCCAATCATGCAATACAAATGATGTTTTAGGTTAGGTGTGGTTAACACATATAACAGGTAAACAGGTAACAGATTTACGTCATTATTTGCGCATTTTAAATAAGAATATTTGAAAAATAAATAATTTGTCCAAAAAAGCCTAGAGTTTTATTTTAAGTTGGTATCGGCAATACCTCCAGTGACGACGCCACCGACTGCAGAGTTAAGCGTGTCGATCTTTAAATTAATTTGGCAAGCGTGGCAATAGAATTCAGGGGAATGAACGAAAAATGATAATATGACCATGGTAATGGCGGCCATATGACCGTAGTAATTCCGAGCTGGCCTATATTCATAGTCATTGCGCCGTTCCGAGTCGGCTATAGTCGTAAAATTAATGACGGAAAAGCGATTGGATACAGCTAATACCATAATTGAAATGAAGACAACAATGTTCACATAAATAAACTACTAATAAGAAGATTCTAAGAAAATTGGTTGGTGTAGCCATTTTCAAAAATAACTCGACAGATAAAGAAAATTAATAAAATTAGCAGGGAGATATTTTATTTATTTATTTATTTAATTTACGCCCATTATAGGCTTTTACATACATGTTAACATTTTTTTTAAACAATAACCTCATAAGTGCAAAAAAAAATATGTAAAATAAAATTTAAAAAAAGAGTATTGAATAGCAGATACAAAAATAACTAATAATATTCAATAAATAACAGGTTCAAAAATATTGTAAAAGAAAAAAATAAAATAATACTAAGTAACAGGTCTAACTATTAGTTTAGCTCTACCAGATGATACAAAACTGTACTAAACTAAACTTATAGTTTGATGTTGACGTGTTAAATATATCAGCGACATCAAAGTATATGTTTCCCAAATGTTGTATTCGTCGCATAGGCGTGTTGAATTGTGAGGTTGAAGCAGAATTGCTACAATAGTACGGTAGGTACTGCCTTGTAACCGTCCTGCTTGTAACATGAAATGAAATCAAGTTTAACAATAATAATATTTAAGTACATACGCACACACATACCGTCACTTATTAGATTTTTACGCGCCGGTTCAGTGTTGGTTTAGTTACACCGGACGTAGGCCATTAATTAGACGTATAATGGTAGATTCACACCAACGTCCGGATCCGCTCAGTGACGATATTGTTCCGCAAGAGAGCTTGTGATATGGTATGAATATCAATCAAAAGAGTTAAGACAAAGTTGTATGGCAGTATATCCTTCTGCTCACCCTTGTGATATTTAATTACTTAGTTAAATAATTATTTTGAAGTGTAAAAATACTTACTTACATCGCAGATTTTTTTTTATTAAAAACTATTGTTTTATCACTAAATAATATTTTTATTAATTATTAAAAAATATTATTTAGTGATAAAAAAATGGTTAAACAAAAAAACTGCGATGTAAGTATTTTTACACTTCAAAATAATTATTTAACTAACTAAGTAGTTAAATATCATAAGGGTGGGCAGAAGGATATACTGCCACACAACTTTGTCTTGGCACATACTCCTTGATTGATATTCATACCATATCAATAAGCTCTCTTGCGGAACAATATCGTCACTGAGCGGATCCGGACGTTGGTGTGAATCCAGCTTAAGCCGTGTCACATTTACACCTCGTTTATAAGTAAGGGAACTATAGATTGGCAATTAAATGCAGTAATTAAATATTGTTTTCATTACTATAGCAACACCGTGTTAGGCCGATTATAGAACAATATTGAGGTTATGCCTGACCCCCCGATTTGACAGTTTGGCAGGAATAGCGGTGTAGCTCGGCGCGTCTCTTCCACATACTTTTATTTTTTTATTTTCGTGTTGATTCAACGCATAATCAATGGCTTCTTTAATGTATAAATTTTAAAAAATAAAATAATAATGGAATATTAAATTATTATATTGAATTTGTTACATCAATAATCCCTTTCGGAAAGTACCGCTAATTTTTTAACACCGTGTACACAAGTATATGTATAATCTGAAAAGTGTGCACCTAGAACACAATGCATTAAAAAAAGTAACATTCTTTTACATTCGAACCTTCTTGGTGTTAAAATTTAAACGATCGCAGTCAATGACGTTACATATATATATATAGACACGTTATAGCCTTAGAATATTAACACAAAATGTGGCAAGGAAAACACACACGTTACCAGTAAATTCATCATTCAAATATCGGTCATGTATGACAAAGATAGACATTCATAGAATATATGTGTATGAACGAAACAGATCCGAAGTTCGGACCGCGTTCCATACTTGCTTGTAATGTTGAAACGACCTCAAGCGACGCGTGACCGTTTAGTACTAAATCGGCTTAAACACCGATCACACCAACTAGCGTGATTATTGGTTGCCACTTTGAGAGCGCTATAACGTGTCTATATATGTAACGTCATTGATCGCAGTACCCTTTTACTACGCTTATTTCCAGATTGTAACAATGCAGTTGAGAATTCTTGATATTTTAAATATTTCGAATGGTACCTACTCTAACTCTAACCACTTACTTTATGTTGATTGTTGTATTAATATATTTTGGATTTAACTCGCGTCATAATGGCGACTGTTCTGAGTGAAAAAAACGAATGTTAACAACATCATTATAAAAGATAAATATAATAATAAATAACCCGCCTATAAAAATAACTTATGCCCCGAACATAACTCCGCCCGTGGGTTGAGTCGGTCTTGCTCCATTCATAACTGGAGTTGAGGTGTTGCCATGTTTAAAATATTTGATCACCTTGTATCAAATATGGCGCCGGCAGTTGTGTTTTTCCATGCCCACTTCTATCACGTGTTGTTGCTATTTATTTTCGAAACCAGACACTACTCAATTAAAATAATTAACAACATTTATACGACATGCAGAATATCTAGGTTTCTTACAAGAAGTCTGTTGTGATTTTACTCAGAACAAAAAGTCGTACAAACATATCGTCGCCGGAAAGGCAAAAGGTCTGAATCGCCATTTCGGTAAGTTTACACCGGATCACTTTAAAGTTTTTTTTTGTTTTACAATAAAATTCAAAGTCTTCTGTACCTACCTGGTTGGATTTAAAAATGTAACTCAATGCTCTCACTGAGTTACCTGAAGCGACAAAAAGCTGAAAAAAAGTCCCACTCTTGTGTAGCTGGAGTCAAGCCTTCTCCCAAATAATAAATATATTTTAGATGGCTGAAGGGCCACAAGTCTTCAGAATCAAACGAGGGTCACAGCATTCGATGCAGAAAAAAAGCTGGTCAAAACTGCATTTTTTAACTCATTTTTGATTAAAGTGTCGCTTAAGGCCGTTTGCCTTTCCAGCGACGATATCATTGATTTATTTATTTATTTTTAATATGTTGCACAAGCATAGTATTTTTCAAATGCGAATACAACACAAGACGGGTATGTATGTTGTGATACTAAAGGAGGTTCTGGATTATTTAGCTATTCAGATCTGGTCACTGAGTGTTACTCTTTGAACGGCAGAGGGGGTTGTAATACTTTGCATCGGCGTCCCCAACAGGTGCAGTGGCGACACGCCGCGGCACCTCTCTTCTCCACAACACGGAAGTGGCGCAAGTCAACAAGAAGCCTTGTCCGCCGTTGTCATGTTTCCGAAATCGGCACGACACAATACAACAACTAATAACAAAACGCGTCGCGACTGTCGCGAGTCGCCAAAGGAATGCGACAGGACAAACAATGGACCGTCGCCATTTTGGTGGCACATAATGGGTTCTCTGATTGATTGAACTCGCCGCCGTATTATCAGTCACAAGATTGTAGTGTGGTTGACAACGACGCACAGTGGTCAGGCTCGGGGACGAAAATCAACAAATACTGCTTCTGAATATATGAGAGTCTGGTATATTATAATTACACGTAGAACCAATAAGTCGTTCTTAATAAATTGTTCAATTACTTAAATATCCTGGTAGAGACCCACGCCACTACGAGTTATTTAAAATCTACGAGTTATTTAAAAAAAAATACAATTTAACTATGAAAAAGCTAAGGATTAAATACGATATTGACCATCTTACTTAATTTTACGTTCTCCAATGGCTTTTTTCTGGAATTCCTAATTCAATGGGATCTCTGTGAACTGTCGTGTAAACGTTATTTCTTAATTTAATATGTAAATTTAGCGAATACCAACGCAAATGATATCTCAATTCTGTACATCGTAAAAGTCGCTACAGACCACGCTTCTTCAAAATAAATATATACGTATTGTTTAAATTTCTGTTTAGTTGGCGTCCGTTGCATGAGGGAATTGTTCTGAATCCCTCACAAGAGAGGGAATTATTCTACACGGGAGTCCCCTACCTAAAATCTTATTTAATAATATTTGTAAATTAAAAAAAAAAAAACAAATTGTTACAAGTCTTATAACAAAATCTACGTGCGTTTTCAGGCTGTTAAATTCGCAAGCTTCCCCACTGTGCGACGGTGGTGATTCTATGATAATGTTGACGTAGCCACTTTTCCACGAACGGTGACAAAAAACTACTCAGCGAACTCGGCGTGATTAACACGATACCTACTACCTACTACCTCTCACCTGCCACCTGCCACCTGCCACCTGCCGCGGCTGTCCACCACCCACCCACTTTGGGAATATTAATTTGTTGACTTTTTTAATAAGCTAGTTAAGTGTCAAAAGTACCTGTACCTACGATTTTCTAGATTTCCATTTGTAAAAGGTTTTTGAATGTGTTTTTATAACCGAAACGATTTATATATTTTTTCAAATTATATGAAAAAATAAGTGAAAGTGTTGCCGAGAGAGTGCCTACTCTCCAGATAGTTTTTCAATGTAAAAAGTTGTAATTGTGAAAAAAACAACTGGAATACAAATAATAATTAAATAATAGATATTAATTCGGAAAAATCAAAGAAAAGTTAAACCGCGACAGTGAAATCAAGGCATTATTTTTACACAAGGCTTAATTACCAGTCGCACCAACAAGTGTTAGATTAAAAAAGTACATTTTTATTTGTCCCAAATAAAATCACCGAAAGCACCGAATAACAAGGAGGCAGTAGTAATTTGGCTGAATTGTTAATATATTATGTATGTATGTTGTTGGCCTCTAATTGATTGGCGTAGCGAAAGCGATACATTTGTTTGTTTGCAGACAGTCGGCAGTGTCTGGTCGCCGGTCGGACGCGCGCCGGTCACCCTTGACAATCATATCCGCGGTCCTTCCGGTCTGAGGCCGATCATCTGCCCCTCTCGTCGGCGCCGGGAATCTCAATTAACCACCAGCACTATTGATCTTGGATGCGAAGAAAACCGTAAAGATAAACATTATTCCGTCTTTATCTGTTCGCGAACAATTTTGCGTTAGTATCATGAGAAAGAAAGAGACCGGGATACTTTTTAGAAGCCGTACAAAGGGGAATTCCCCGTTCTTGAAAATTTTTTTTTGACATTCTCGTAAATATTTTTAAGTTAAACATATTACGAATCCATTAAAACTCATTTCAAACGGAAGTTTATTAAATTGGAACGAATAGTCCAAAGATTAATTACATATTGGTGTAAGTTACTAGTTGTTTTGTAGGTTAGGATGTTAAATATTTGAGATCAAACTAAAAAAGACGATTTTTATGGTACATACGTGTGAAAACTGTTTGTTTTTGGTCCTTTTGTACTTCGATTAAAGCAAACAAGCATAGAACATGTGGCCATGATGTTTTGCTAGATATTACACAAAAAATAACTCAAGTTTTTAACTATTTACGTACTTTTGACAGTCCGTTCGCCTGACAGTGCAAACGTGTCTGAAGTTTGTGCGGATTAAATAATGAAGACATTTCATTTAGCCCGCCCCAAATCGTGTATAGGTTTCAACAATTGTTTGTCTCTTTTTCTCATATGCTTATAGAACCGAGCATAAAGAGAGAGCTATATTTTGCGAGTTTGTCAACGATTTGTCACAAATTAGTATGGTCTCTTTATATTGTTACTCTGAGTGAGTAACCAACATGACGAGTTCATTTTATATCGGAAAGGACTAGGGTTATACGAGTTTATAACTTAAGCAGACGTCCTGTTTGTCGGAACCGCGTCCCATTGGTGTGACTGCAGTCATCGGGAGGAGGTGGGAGGGCAAAATATTCGGATCCCCTTACAATTCCACACCGCGTGTTTACATGTTAGGCAATATCTGAATAATTCGCGAAGTAAGTTACCGTGGTATTTCGACTAGAATGGCAGATAAAGCGAGGAGAGGCTCCAGTGGGGAAACGGCGCCATCAATTGGCTGCGATTCCATCCACCATCCGCTTCCATCCGATTCGTTCGCGGTATTTAAGCTAAACAAACAAATGGGGTATTTTTCATCTTGCGTCTAGATGCGTCGCGACGGCGGGGCGGCGGGCGTCGCGGCGGGCGTCGCGGTGGCACCGGCGGCTATACTGGCATGCTATGATATCTGATTTGACTCAAAGCTAATTTTATAAAACGTTGGGAATTGAGCGATCAATGGCCCGGGAGAAGATTAACAACTAAAGGCTGATTAATATTTTTGATAGGAAGATACTACAAATTACAACGACAACGATTGTGTGTATTGGTGCATATGTGCACACTTTCGAAAGTGATGTTCTGGTAAAGCTGCACTGTGAAACGGCATTTTGTTTTGTTTACGCCTACTTATTGCTAATAATAAAAAAGGGACAAAAAGTGTAGACGTTTATCAAATTTTTATCATATTAAAATGAATTTTTTTCAATTTCACCTGTATTTTCTTTTCTGAAGTCGTATAACAAGTTTAAAGTTTGCTGTATGCGAGCGACGCATCAGTACTTTGTTCGAGTATTCGAATAACAGTAATAAAGGTGGAAAAGTTCCGGTGGGCGGGAGGTTGGGAGACCGGTTTATAGGGGCTGTGGAGCTGTGAATCTCCAATTTTGTTCAATGGGACCCACTGTCAGCTGGCTTACAATGAATAACAGTAGACCTAAGAGTGTTTCATATCAAATCTTTCGTTGGCAGAATTATACTCTGCACTATTCCCCGCAGGCGTCGCCTTTTGGCCCCGGGCCCCCGTTGGCGGGGGGCCAAACGACGCTGGGTCGAGGAAAACTAAACTTTACAAAAAACATATTATTAATGTAATTCCATACATTCATGCTTGTTATGAACATAATATTCAGCATCGTGATCTAGAACCCGTCTTAGAAAAAGACAAAGGGATAATATATACTTTAACGTGGATTGAGTATGGAGAATCCCCTCTTTCTAGCGGAGATTTTTAAAATTGTTTTACAATAAGAATATGTGTGAATGGAAAGGGTCAGTTCTTAATAATATAATTTACTTGCAATGTTACAACTTTGTGCAATGTCGCCTTATAGATTAACAACGTAGTATACTTGCATCCCGTTCCAGTTTGAAAGATAATCTCAATTTCTCTCTGGTTCTTAGAGATCACCATTTTGAATCGAAGAGCCGCTCGAAAAAGCTTTAGCTACATATTGTTAGTGACTAGATCTGAATTACCAGGTGCGTCTCAACCATCGCCTTCCCTTCTACCACATCTTTCGGCCTTACAGCATTCCAAAAAAAATGAGATGCATTGTTCCACTGACTCTGGGCAGATGGAAGTTTAGTGTGGTATCACACAAAACAGACAAATATCAGACGAGAAAACAAAATCATAACACTTGTATGTTTAACACGAGCAAGGTTGTGGTTTAGAGTTTAGACAGACATAGCTTATTCACTTGTCCAGTCGGTGTTCGGAGTTATTAGCGCAGGCTCGAGATTTGGAGGTCGCCTAACTAATAACTAGGTGCATAACACTTGTATGATTAACACGAGCAAGGTTGTGGTTTTGAGTGCCTAACTAACAACTAGGTGCTGGTAGCCAGCTTCGGCGAATCGCGGAACGGGTCAAACGGGAATCCAAGGGGGGCACTCCCCGATAGGATAATAGATAATAAATAGGTAATAGTAATAAGGAAGTAGAAAGATAGCTTGGTACGTACTCACCTTCGAAATGTATAGCTTATGATATTTATGAGCGCCCCAGGCAAACGAACTGTTTTTCTTGATTAAAAATGTACTACGCACACATCAATGATTAAACATCAGATTATATGCATTTGCATAATTCACATTTGAGCCTTTTTTCCCCAATTTATTCCTTTTTAGCATAAATTGTTTCAAGATCCTGCGGTTTACTAGCGTACGAAGACAGCTCTTCAAAAATGGGCGAAACTTCCAACTCGTGGCTGTCGTTGGCTAGAGAAGGACGAGAGGATGCAGCATCTCCATGTCAAATTGACGTCACACTACTACCACACACACTTGGAACAGAACTACGTTGCGGAGGTAGTCCGTTACCCTACGACCTCTGGCGTGAACGATTTGGCAGGACAACAAAGATTTGATTGATGCCTATCTTTATAGCTGTGAACAACGACGTTACGTCATTGGCTGTGAACAGTTGATTTTTAAGAATAATTCAAAGAATGGGTGTGCAGAAAACACGAAATAAATATCAACAAAGCTAAATAGCAAAACTTGCTTTTAGTATTTTAAAAAAAAAAAACATTAATATTACAATGCACGCCACTGCTTCAAATGCGTATTTTTCGACACAGATAACTATTGATTATATTTACAAGATCAGTAGCAGTCAACAGACATAACAAGTCTTGAAAATGACCAAAAAAAAATCATACCTACATCGTCAGATTCTTAAACGTAGATACTACTAAGCACGTGGTTGTCAAAAATGTACTCGGTAAATTGAATAAAAATGAAATGTTGACTATGGTTTCTAAGACGTAAATAGTAATTTTGTCGTATAAAAGATGGTTAACTCTCGTTTTTTTTTTAATAACAAAAAAGTGTACTTCGTCATTGCAACCACACTGTTGTAAAAAAAAAAAAAAAAAATAAAAAAAAAGGGACCTTATTCGGGAAAACCACAATATTAACTTTAATCATAATTTGATTGCTATAAGGACAAACTACCGACAGTCCCCAGTGGCGCCTGTTATTCTGAGGAAAATAAAGAGAAAAAAACCAAAGATAAAAAATAAATCTTTTAATGCGACAAAAACATTTGTTATTGAAAAAACATATTATCACGAGCATATTCTGTATTTGTTAGATTTCTAGTCCGATTTTTAAAATATATTATTTAGTGGTAATTTATACGCTACCTTATTATGACAGGGATCTAACAAGCAGAAGGATATATGAGATCTAGCTTTTTCTAGTAAGAATCCTGTCAAAATACATATTTGAGTGATAATAATAATAATAAATTGGCTGATTCATATAGCGCCGTTTTCGTGACAGAAATATCACCACCTCAAGGGCGCAAAACTAAGACTTAATATTAACTTATGCCTAATACTTATAACTAGTGACTTACAACTAGCATATTTACATTACACATACATATAATGGTTGTTGCCCGTGCTGTCGGACCCAGGGTAGACAAAAATGGAGTATAAATATAAACTATGTATAGCACTCGGACTGAGTGATCAAAACTCTAGTGAAGCAAATTGACGTTATTGTGGGTATGATCATTTAAAAAGGTGAGTCTTTAGTTTTGCTCTCAACTCAGTTGAGCTGTCGATCTTTCGCAAATGTGAAAGAAGGTTATTCCAAGCTGATGCCTTCAAGTCAATCGAGTTACATATACGAGTATATGTAACGCCATTGCTTCAAGTGGCATTTATTTACGTACCTAAGTTATTTTATCAATTTCCTTTGTAAAAAAAGTCAATGGGAAATGTGGGTTTTCCTGATATCGAACGAATTCCTATGGTATTGTACAATAGTCACTTTGCAAAAAGACGTCATTTTACAACACAATAGCCTAATTTAAACCTAAAATACATTAAAAATAAGGAAATAAGGTTCACTATCGTTTACAAAGGGTCGGCTGCGCCGCGAAAAAAGTTAGGATAGTAATACAGAGAAATTATATCGATAAGAAAAAAGGTTTAAAATTTTTGAATAATCGTTATTTAGTAGTTTTGCTATGAATTTACACTCTTGATAGGGTGCCGTGTGATATTTGATGGATCCAGGTTCACTCGATGCAACATCGGGTCGCGTGACACTAACACTATTACACCACGTCTGGCGCCAGGCTACAACTAAAGTGCGAGGCGGTCATCACCGCGCGCGACAACAGTCCTTATGGATGTCGTGAATAGATAACACTTTCGGACGGGGGGCGTCCAGCACATCCGCCGTTACGCCGGCGGCGGGGGCGGACAACCTTAACACAATGACTGGCGCCAAAATTAAATGGAGGTGGTTTGTAACAAGCCGGAGCGGCTGCCACTTCGGCCCGAGAAAGATAAGAGTGATGTCACTGAATCAAAGTGGCCAAGTAGAACCGTAACTGGTGGGTGCCCATTGACCGCTGACCATAGATTAATAATAAATGGATTACTTTTATAGCGCCGTTTTTGTGGGAAAATCACCTCAAGGGCGCTTTACAAATTAATTTATCTAACCTATAATTTATCACTTAAGCTTATAACTAATAACTTACCTATAATTATAACCTATAATTTATCACTTAAGCTTATAGCTAATAACTTACAGTTAAGATTTATTACTAATGGCTTACAACTAATATTTTCAACTAGTGACTTACAATAAGGACTTATGGCTTGTAACTTACTACTGAGTATAACTTATAACTAGATTAATACCAACATTTCGAATTCAGAACCAAGTTTCAAAATAGTAGTGGAATTGTCAAATTGAATCAAACATCAAACTGACAAGATACATTTCTTTCAAATACGAACTCATTAATGAGCACTAAAAATGAGATTTAATTGGTTCCTTACAGTTTTCACGGGCAGTACGATCGTATGTGATAAACCGTCGAGGTGATATTTCAATGGCGCTGTGTAAATTAACCAAGTATTATTAATAAATTAATTAACTTTTTATGCGATTGTTTTATTAATATAACTTTTGAGTGCATACCTAGGTATTACGTTTCATAAAATAATTACTCGTACAGTTTAGATTTTGTATTAGAAGCCATTGCTTGTATATTATGCAAAAGAGGAATGAATATTTAATATACGAAGGAATGGCATATGGAAGGAACGTATGAATGAATGAATATATGAAGGAATTAATATCAACTAGAAAATAAGATCTGTACAGCGACCCAATTTGGGGAATGTTGTGAGGCTGAAGGTAGCGAGATAGGAGAACGACAAGGACAAGGTGAAATGTTGGGCAGTACCTAGCTATTTAGAGCCGGTCACTAAACAAAGCAAAAGCCATTTCAAGCAACGTTTATATTTCTGAGTGGGGCCGAAATACGACATGAATGTTGGAGAGGCCTGTGTGGTCTAGAGTCTAGACTTACAGGGTCGAAACTCAAAACAGACCTCATTTACAGAAAACAAATATTCGTAAAAGAGTGGCCGATTGACGCTTGCGTTGAGGGTCAGATACCTATTCTGTAAACATAAGCTGTCAAATGAGCACCGAGCACTGAGAGCTCCTTTGCGATCTTCGTTTCTGTTGCGTCGTTTACGAGAAACAGGGAGAGGCTAAAACGGAGCTCTCGGCGGTATGCCTACAATGTGCCATAAACGACCAGAATAATAATCAGGAGCCAGAAGAAGGCAGCAGACATGTGCGGCAATCGACGTCGTCCCTCGACGCGTGGGAGACGAACAGTATAATCACCTGCGAAATGTTCTTTTCTTTATTGGCACATTAGCCGGCTTTTGGTTTTTACGAAATCGATGAATTCCAAATCCGCCCAATAAGTAGGCAGGCGAGATCGCGTCATGTCCCTAAATAGAATGATCAACACGCAATGCGGCCCACGCTTCTTTCGCATAACAACAAAACGCCGGTTCAAACAACACGACAGATCAAACAGATCTCTTCACTTGCAGAGCACCTTTCGCTTCCAATGTCGATCCAACAAGATTCTAATGGGATCTAATTTATAGCTTTTCAAATACTTCACGATTTTTAAAGTCGAACTTTTCAAAGGGGCAGCCTTTTCAATACAAAAAGGTGTTAGTGCAATGTGGAATTCTATCCTGATATGTATTACGATTTAGAATGGACCCGTCTGAAGATGCCCATAGCAGGATGAAACCGGTCCGGTTCCAAAAAAATAAGTGTAATTAAAGATTTCTCCCCTTTAATTTGAACCAAACACATGGTTTCTAGGTCATAAAGTGAATGTATATTAAATATAGCAATGAATAACAAGAATCCAAAAAACAATCTTATTAAAATGACAAACAAAGCGTTCTAGGTTAAAAATCAAGCTCAAAACACAGGAACAAAGCAGCGCCCTCCAGAATCTAGAAGATGTTGAATCCGTTATGTGGAACGAATGTATCAGAAAGAGAGAGAGAGCAGACCACACAAACCACAGCACACGGCACACGGCACACGGCCGCCACCCATCAGGGCCAATTAATGGCTGATTCACACCAACGTCCGGTTCCGCTCAGTGCCGATATTGTTCCGCAAGAAAACTTATTGATATGGTATGAATATCAATCAAGGAGTATGTGCCAAGACAAATTTGTGTGGCAGTATATCCTTCTGCCCACCCTTGTGATATTTAACTACTTAGTTAAATAATTATTTCGAATTGTAAAAATACTAACATCGCAGATTTTTTTTATCAAAAACCATTTTTTTATCACTAAATAATATTTTTACTAATCATTAATTATTAAAAATATTATTTAGTGATAAAAAAATGGTTTAAAAAAAAAATCTGCGTTGAGTATTTTTACACTTCAAAATAATTATTTAACTAAATAAGTAGTTAAATATCACAAGGGTGGGCAGAAGGATATACTGCCACACAAATTTGTCTTGGCACATACTCCTTGATTGATATTCATACCATATCAATGAGTTCTCTTGCGGAACAATTTCGGCACTGAGCGGAACCGGACGTTGGTGTGAATCAGCCTTTACGCTGGCGTCCTTCTTTGACCATTTCGTGGTGTGATGAACCGTGCGGTTCCGAGAATCCTCCGCGCATAATGCCGTCATTAGCGGCAAAGGAAACATTTCAGCCGTGAATGAGGCTCGGCCTATATTATTATTATTATCGAGTTAAATGATATTTTGAAATCGACTAGCTAAAAGGAGATTGCTATAAAAGTTGAACCAACTTTCAATTACGAAGTATCAATGCAAGAAGTTCCAACATTTTACTGTCGAAATCATTAGCCTTTAAATATTAACGTCATTGTCTTATTTTTTATATTGAAATTGATATTTCAAAGCTTCATAACTCATGATACATTGCGCGAGTGCTGAAAATTGTTATGTTGACTTGAAAATTACAAACTGAAATCGCTGTGCAAATTCTATGACGCCAGAGCTCACCGTTTAGGGGTTTTTACATCTACAGAAAATAGGTTTCTCCTTTATACTCGCAGTTAAGATTTTCAGTAACATTCATAATTGCGTCGATTTTCTTCAGTAGTAAAGCCGCATTCAGACGGGAGTAAAAAAAACCGCGTCTCTTTCTAGCATACGACAGCCTTTAAAAAGGTCGCCATTGTTTTCGTCGATTAAAAGTAACTAACTAACCATCACGCCGTTTCTCCGCAGGGTTAGGCAGAGAGGACGGACCGCCATATAACTCTGTCTTGACACACACTCCTTGCTTCGTTTACATTGATTCTCGTACATACTCTTCTGTTATTCTGACTCTTCACATGACCCGATTCAAGTATTTGATTCACTTGATCGTGCCACGTCTTTCTCGGGCGCCCTCGACTTCTTCTTCCATTCACTTTCGCATCATATATTCTTTTCACACTCCTTTCTTCGTTCATTCGCTCTACATGCCCAAACCATCTAAGCGTGCCTTTCTTGATCCTATTCATTACGCTCACATCAGCCTTGCATTCTTTCCGGATATCCACATTTTTAACACGGTCATACATGGTTTTATCGCACATACGTTTCAACGATCTCATTTCCACTGCATTCAGTCTACTTTCATCCTTCGTCTGTCAGTTCCATGCATCACTGCCATACATCAGGGTTGGTAAAAGCACTCCATTGGGGACTGCTAGCTTCGCTTCTTTGGACAATTTCTTGTTTGCGCCAACAGCGTTCAGTCCTCCATTAATCAGCCTAACCAAAAGTACACAAAAAAATATGAATTCGAACCGGCAACCTACATACCGATTCAAAGTCAAATGCGTATACCATTACGCTACGAAGGTCATTCGTCATTCCTAATAAAACCTAACTATGTATTACTAACAAAACGCAATAATTACCATTCTACCCAAGTTCATACAATTCCCGGGAAAAGCCAAAAGCGCTGTCAATAACAAAGTTCCACTTATCAGAACCTATGTGGGTTAAACGCGGTTTGTTGGGGTGTGGGAGGGGGTCTGGTTGAGGGCTGGCGCCAGAGGTCACCTGTTGCCAAGTCTGGGGCTAACTTCTATACCAGTGGAAAACCACCCTCTGTAATGGAGGGGGTTGTAATCATAAGAGAGGGTGAAATAATAAAACTACTGTAATTAATGGATCGGTGGGCTGGGCGAGACAGTTATCATTCGATTTCTATTTGGTATTTTAGACATCTCGTATTTGTGTAGATATGAGATGTAATATTATTTCGGTGATATATACGGTGATATTTCACAAAAATGGCGCTATATAAATTAGCCAAGTATTAATTAAATTAAATTATAAATATATTTTTTTAATTTGCTGGTAGTTTCAGGTTTTGCTGAGCAGCTTTTTCATTTACGCCCGGTATTTTGATGATTCATATTTTTCCTTATTAATTGCATTTTCGTGCACGGTTTAAGAAAAAATGCATTAATAAATATGATAAATTGGGTAAAGTAATCAGTATTCACTTTGTATCTATCTTTAAAAATACGAATCCTTGTTGTTACAATCAATGGAATTTTACTGCTCTACCAAAAGGGATGAATAATATCAAATTATTTTCTGATATACGAGTATATATATTTTTTAAAAGAAAGACAAACATTTCCGGGTTACGAATAACCAGACAATATTTGAAAAACTCCTACTACCATCATAATAAGCGAAAGATGTTGATTGTGCAATTATGGAGGACTTAGCTAGATATATCTACTTATATCTACTTGTATCAGTTCACCTGTATATACAAACACTTAAGTGGAAACCTATAAATGGTCATATTAATACTACTTATATAATATTTTACCTAGTCTGTGTGTAAACTGTTGGTCTCCCAAACAAATAAAATAAAATAAAATATTAAAGTGATATTTCCCGGTTCAACTAAAACAGCTGATTTTCCTGGCTATCCATAATTGTTCCGACCATAGCCAATGATACAATAACAACCATAACATGGCGGCACAATATTGCGGAATCGGTCGATAAGAACCTTGATTGAACTGAGGATTGATTGTAAGAGAGTTCATTGTAGTGAAAAGTATAACTAATATCTACCTTACCAACGACCCGATATCTGGGCGGGTTTGTTTATAAGATAACATCATCTTTCGAACATACCTGAAACAAAAAAAAATAAATTATATTAAAAAACAGACATAATACAAGGAAATGCCAAGAAATCAGACCACCAGAAATAATAAATCTAATAAACAAAACAGTTTACTTTATTAAGAGATGACATTTTATAATGCGTTGCCGGAAACCATGAAAATTATACCAAGTAACATTTTTTTTATATACCTGGCCTGTTCAAAAGAAAAGGTGAATTTTGAATTTTGGCGGGCTGTGTACATTCGATTATCGATTTTATTTTTGTTATGTTGGTACACATATGTTTATCATATATCTGCATTATCAGCCATTTTGGATTAGTGGTTTGTTTTTGACAACTGGAAAGGTTAGTCACGTTTTTGTGTGTTCTACGATTTTTTACTTTTGAAAAAAATGGATCAAAGAATAAAATCCATGATTTGTTTTTCCACAACTCCAGGACGCTCATCGTCATTAAAATCTTCTCGGCCTTCTGTAAAGCGCTTGTACCACTTATAAACACTTTTTTGAGACAAAGTAGACTCGCCGAATGCCACAGTCAACATTTTAAGTGCGTTGGAGCACTTTATTCCATTTTTAACGCAAAATTTAATACATATTCTTTGATCTATTTTTTTTCAAAAGTAAAAAATCGAAGAACACACAAAAACGTGACTAACCTTTCCAGTTGTCAAAAACAAACCACTAATCCAAAATGGCTGATAATGCAGATATATGATAAACATATGTGTACCAACATAACAAAAAAAAAACGATAATCGAATGTACACAGCCCGCGAAAATTCAAAATTCACCTTTTCTTTTGAACAGGCCTCGTATATATTATGTTTATTAAGTTGTTTTTGATGACGTGCCAAGCAAACAAAATGACTTCTCGACGAAGAAAAAACACATTAATGATTGCATGGCGCCACCCATCAGCAACTCTTTATTGGTGCCCTCTGACTCGTGATTCATTCAAGAATATTATTATGAGAACTAGTTAAGTGCATAATTGTTGGGATTATAAATGCACGGAGCAGACAAGAAGCATCTCGGTGACATTCATGACACAAGTAACTTAAATGTGTACTTGCTAGTATCGTGCATGTAGCAATCAGCAATTATACCTCCAGATCCTACATCATTTATTGTTTTACCTTTCATCAAGATGGGCTTGATGCACAGTTGCAAGATAATAATTTCGGATCTGTAGAAACGACAACTTGCAAGATGCAAACAGCTCATTTAAACGCAAATAATACCGACGGTACTACATACGATTGTGAGACGTCTCGCGCCTTCTCAAAGCGTAGTGGAAGAGAGATGCTTTCAAACACTTAAATAAATTCACTGTTATTATTATTATTAAACACTTTGGGTGAAATTGAACTAATTACGCTATAGAAGTAAGGTAATTGTATGATTCCTTGGTGATTCTGTTAGAATAGCGTTAAATTGTTTTTAATCTCGCAACAGAGTCATTTTTCCAGTGAAGCTTTAATCCCCTATACCGCCCCCTGGCAGATTGGCCTAATCGATGATCGCGTGTACCGCTGCCGGGGGGAGTATCGCGCCCGGCTGTGATTTATTCTGCCTGCCGCCTTCTGCCGCCCTGGAACGGGGCGAGGGGCGGCAGGGCGGCAGGGCGGCGCTGTCGACAGACTCCGGGGCGCCGCCTAAAGACACCCCTACACCCGCCCTACCCAGCCAGCCAGACAGCCACGGTGCGCCGCAATATAGTCAATCGGAATGCTCCGTTTTAGCGGGGATGTGGAATATATGTTACTGTGGCTCCTTGCAGCATGTTTTAGCGGTTTAGACACGCGGAGCAGATGGATAAAGACCACGGCAGAGTGGCAGAGTGACAGAGTGACAGTGTCAGGATAATAATATATAACGCGCAAAAGAATGAAAGAGAAGATGAAGGAATCAAATACTCGAGTCGGGTCATGCCAATAGGCGGAAAACCAAAGTTGAGTGGCGTTCAAGTCGGTGTTTTCGCTTAACTATAAAAACACTTTAGCAGTCTAATAGGCGACACGATGGCGATAGTTCACACACTGACGGACGCAGTTACCGCTGTTTTCGGCACGCGAACATAACACTGAGCTATTAATGATTCTACGCGGCAGGTAAGATCGTTAGACAATGACGGATTGTTAATGAGATCGTGGGCCATTCACTCCTTCTGTGGTTGGCTACCAGGTTGGCAGGCTGCAGCCCCGGACTGCGCTCGTACCAGGCACGTGAAATCCCGTTGGCCACTCCACAAAGAACCTATAAATGTGCCTAAATCTACATTCCAAACACAACCACGAACCACTCTGGTTCCTAAACCTAGTTTTAGTTCACATAAATATATAGCAAGTAGTAGCAAGGTTCATTTCATTATAGAATTAAATACCTTAGTCAGTGGAAATGTCACTCGCACAAAAAGCGCATTGTCCTGGGTGATTATTTAGACGCCACGGTCACCTCAATTAGCCGACAATCAAAGAGAAGACCACTCATTCAACTGCCCTTTGAAAAGAGAAAAAAATGAAGGTGACCGTAAATCATGCCGCTGGTTGGGACCACCATTGTGTCTATTTCACAAAGGGGATAAACAGCCGGCTACCTGTCTTGGCACAAAACCCAACCACGAAGGAAGCACGAGCAATATAAAAGATATTAAATTGATAAATGCATTTTAAGCAAGCTCTGGGTGTTTGTCGGGACTTGAAATGGACGGAAAGCGAATGTTACCAAAAAAGACAACAGTGTTTCAATAGTTACGAGTATTTCAATCGTACTCTGGGTACGGAATCAACAAAGATATCTCAATATGTTGACAGACAGACAAAGAATTCCAAATGGGATTGATCAAAACAAAATAATTAATCGATAATAAAGGGTGTTGGTATACCAAACAAAACCTGATTATTATTCGAACATATTATTTACGACTATATCTTATATTATGGGTGACTTTTGAATATCTCATGGGCTCTGAACCTAGAGACGGTGGCTTCGCAACCCGAGGGACTTAATGTTTTTTTTATACAGTTTAGATGGATTATTTAGCATATTTTGTATATTTGCATCTGTTTCAGAGTGGAGGATAATCCTGAGTCCCTGGTGAGAAACGACAATTCAGAATTGAAACGTTGCTTTATGATTTTAACAATGTTTAGCGACCAGATCTGAATAGTCAAGTACTTTCAAAACCTTTCTCTTGTTCTTCTCTTCTCCTCCCCCTCCACCATTGCCTCCAGTCTCACAGCATTCCCCGAATGGGACTCTATATCTCTCCGGGTTCGAGCCAACATGTAGGAGCTTTTCCACAACTCGTGAGCGATGTAGCAAAAAAATAAAACCTTTGATCGAAAAATCAAGCACAGATTGTCTGGAGCCGTTTTACAATAAATTCCATCCGACATAAATACGGGGATGTGTGAGTAGGAGGTCCGCGTGTGTGCGTGCGTGTACGATACGCATTCCGCCAATAAGTGATTTTCCCCTTGGCATGGCTTTACCGTTGTCGAAGCTCGAAGCAGGTTCACAATAATAATACACCTGCACCGTGGGAGAAAACACGACAAGTAGCACGAAACAATCACCAAAATGTCCAAAACCAAAACAAGAAAGTTGGGCTGTATAATTCAAATGAACCATCCCGCCGCCGAATCGTCTGCTTGCTTTCGGGAGTCGGGAATTGAAGAAGTGGCATGTTTGGTCTGAATCAACAATCTTCACACTGTGGTACATGTTACGTGTTCTGTAGTTGGTTGATTGGTTGTTTTGTTTGTTGCATGCGCATGTTTGTCGCATTGAACGGCTCCTTCGTCACTTGTGGCGAGGTATTTGAGAGATTCGCAACAATGCGGAAGAAGAGTTATTTACATTGAATACACTAAATAAACTTGTCATAGGGAAAGGCATACGAACCTGACAGGAATTCATCCAAAGTTGGTTTAAAACTTTCAAGAAAAGTCGTGTGTCTAAGTGGACACACTTACGGAAACAATGCACGACTAAGTAATAAGACTAATAAGTTTCCAACCGCTTCCAACCATTCCCGGCAAAGGTATACAAAGAGGATATAACGCCACACAACTGTCTTGCTACACGTTGTCTCACACAGCGCCGTTGAGGTGATATTTCACAAAAATGACGCTTTATAAATTATCCATGTTTTGATTCTTGTAATCATGTCATGCCTTCTTCCCGCGGCTTCCCCGACTGTTTATTTCACCCACTTGCGTGTCATATTATATTCTCGTAACTATCCTTTCTCCATCCATTCAATTACATGTCCAAACCATTTAAGCGTCCTTTATTCTTATAATTATAATCGAGTTGTGCTCAGTAGCTGCATGACATGTTTTTGTACGCTCCATAGTACGCGCTAAGATATGCGGAATTTGTTGCATTGTTTTTACAAAAATGAACTTTTTTGGATTGTGATGGATTGCGTCAACAGCGTAGAAAGTTTTGTGAAATGTTTTGTTTGTTTCGGTCAATTCAACACAAACAGTTTTGCAAATTCTGATCAGTCCATCTCAAAAAAAGTTAAGCGCCCTCGAGGTGATATGTTTATTACTAAACGCGGCTATATACATTGACCGATAATAAAGATAATGGGCCTTGCATTATTTTAGGAACTACGACACATAAGCATGGTTTCATAAGTTCTCGTGGTTTATTTTACACTTTCGACAGTCTCAAATAAATAGAACGACGGCTTCTGCGGAGGTTACACGATACAATAATGTTGATACAACTGTAACTTGTAACCATGTTCATATTATGAATCCATTTCAAAATAACGCAATCAAGTAGCAGCCAGTAAAAATAAAACCATAACACCGGATCTGATCAGAAATTCCCAACTTTACGACAATATTAGGCAGGTCTGCGTCCTTCAATACAACCACCAAATAACCAGACAATTCAACAAATAAATCAATGGAATTTCAATGGAGAGAGAGTATTATTTTCACAATGTCTCATAAACGCTACATAAGAGTACTAGGGCGAGGAAGCCAGAGGAAACATTAACAATACTATGTATAATAATTAATATTATGTCAATAACCGACCGAGTGCTAGTGGGATATGAGCGCACCTATCCTCTATCGCGCTGGTGGGTGACGAGCCTGGAAGGAATGCCGGGGCAATCTGACAAATATCTCAAACAAGATTGACAAGAGATGGGTATGTAAAGAACTATGAACTGATGATGCCGAGCGCTAGTGGGACAGGAGCGCACCTATCCTCCATCGCGCTGGTGGGTGACGAGCCTGGAAGGAATGCCGGGGCAATCTGACAAATTCCTCAAACAAGATTGACAAGAGATGGGTAGGTAAAGAACTATGAACTAATGATGCCGAGTGCTAGTGGGACAGGAGCGCACCTATCCTCCATCGCGCTGGTGGGTGACGAGCCTGGAAGGAATGCCGGGGCAATCTGACAAATTCCTCAAACAAGATTGACAAGAGATGGGTAGGTAAAGAACTATGAACTAATGATGCCGAGTGCTAGTGGGACAGGAGCGCACCTATCCTCCATCGCGCTGGTGGGTGACGAGCCTGGAAGGAATGCCGGGGCAATCTGACAAATTCCTCAAACAAGATTGACAAGAGATGGGTAGGTAAAGAACTATGAACTAATGATGCCGAGTGCTAGTGGGACAGGAGCGCACCTATCCTCCATCGCGCTGGTGGGTGACGAGCCTGGAAGGAATGCCGGGGCAATCTGACAAATATCTCAAACAAGATTGACAAGAGATGGGTAGGTAAAGAACTATGAACTGATGATGCCGAGTGCTAGTGGGATATAAGCGCACCTATCCTCCATCGCGCTGGTGGGTGACGAGCCTGGAAGGAATGCCGGGGCAATCTGACAAATTCCTCAAACAAGATTGACAAGAGATGGGTAGGTGAAGAACTATGAACTGATGATGCCGAGTGCTAGTGGGATATGAGCGCACCTATCCTCCATCGCGCTGGTGGGTGACGAGCCTGGAAGGAATGCCGGGGCAATCTGACAAACTCCTCAAACAAGATTGACAAGATAATAGGGTGACTTCTTGAATAGAAAATTAATTAATTCCTTTACACAATTGTGGCAAACTTCGAAACAATACACCTGATAGCTTTTTTTAAACTATGACGATTGGAAACAATATGAATCTTATTGCATCTTATAACTAACCACATATACGAGTAGATATCATTACTCTCTATTTTTTCAAAGAAAGATAAACATTTCCAGGTTGCGAATAACACTAGAATATTTTAATTTCTCCTACCACACCATTATAAGCGGAAAATGTGATATGTGCAATGATAGAGAGCTTAGCTAGTAGAGGATGTAGCTAATTAAAAACAATAGAGTAAAATACGAGTATATTCAATTTAGTTGATAAACAAGTGTGATATTGTATGTAAGATTTAACAAGAGATTATATTTTGTTATGTAATAATATAAGTATCACTTTATCTACTTAACTCATCATTTAAATTTCTAAGAGAAGAAAATGTTATTATTGTTTTATTCGCACGCCATTAGACTTACGCGCAACTCTTAAAAGTACGTCCACATACTATTCATGAATTAATTTTACATGCACTCCTCTGTGACGCACAACAGAATCAATAACTGGATCTTAAACACTATTTTCAAATTATTTTCATAATCACGAAACTGCTAACTGTTTCAAATATCAATTTGCAGCTTTGATCACCCTGCTATCGGCAACAGTCTCAACAGAATATATGAAGAATTATACAACAAGTCTCGGTAGTATTAATATAAATATATTAGAGATAATAAAAACAAATTAATTAACATTTCGAATCAGTGAGGGCCAGCCGACCGCTCAAACGTTCGCCACACGATCAAATTAAATGTTAACTTTTTACTGCAGTTAATGGATACTGTGAAAGAAGCATTGGCGAGTTAGAAATAATAACGAAGCAGCATAGTTCCATAGTTAATGAAAACAGAGAAGTTATACTTTCTGAAAAATACCTTAAATATAAAATTGAATGTAAACAAGTTACACAAATCGCGACTCCACGCTAATAAACATCTTGATTACTCTCTCCGCACCTTCAATGGATGTCCCTTGAGGAGTGAAAACCAAATACAATTATAAAAACTTGGTACTAGTAGCCTATTAAGTTATAGCTATAACAAAATTCGAAAAGATCATAGCTCTCCTACGGTATATGAACAGATAAAGGGCATATCATACCACGTTAAAAATACAATAAATAACATTTCAAAATTCCAAGATACAGGTACTGAAATAGATCCCCGACTCTCCCACGCGAAAGTGCACTACCCAGGTAGGTACCGCTAGTAAAATTACCGATTAAACAAAGCGGCGGCGGCTATGACGTCATTTGAAATATCTTCTTGGCGATTGGAGAATCTACGCTGGTCTCTATTACAATTTGGATTGTTTTCTATTATCGAAACAAGCGCTGCTTATTTTAGATAATACTTATATTTGTTGTGTAAATTCATGATATTTTGGAGGTACAATCAAATTTCAACAAATTTGTGACAACCCAATTTATTATTTGTAATAAATTTGCACAATCCAAATATTGCATTACGAGTTTGCAAATTTCAAATATAATCAATAAACTGAGTAAAAATATAGCGTAATAATATTCCCTTACACTATAATACCTATTAGATGGAAGATGCTGCCGACAGCTAATCTAAGGTAATTTCTTGGTAAAGGGTGTGTCCGCTTTGGAGACAACTTTCTTGGTTACGAGCCGAAATAGGGTTAGTTATGTACACTTATACATTTGATGCTATTTGCTAAGATAATTGTTGTATTTCTCTGTGCGGTCGAAGTAACATTCGGCAGCATCAAAGCGCCGGGCTGGGGTCACCCGCCCCGCACTCCGCACTCGGCGTCAGATGCCCCGCGTCGCTTTACGGCATGGGCGGCAGACTTCAAACGGGGTTGTGTCGCTGTGTGCATTGGCCACTGAGCGTATGCACTATGCACTATAATAATTAAATATAAAGTAGATGTTGCATATTTTGAGAGACTATCAAAGTAAACAGGTCGATTGTTAGGTGGCTTTGCATGTGGGGAACTAAATATTACGTATTGTGTACGAATACTACAAGAGGAATAGCAAAACTTTTATTAAAAAAATAAAATAATATTCCTCCATAAATTCTTGGAATTATTACGACCACTAATAATGGTAAACACGAAAGCAACTGTGTTAATATATGGATTAATTATGAAATGTTAGTGACCAAAAGAATACAAACTAATATCGATTTATTTCAATTAAAATTTGCAAAGTGTGGTTATTAGTAGCACTTCATGTATAATTTATCAGTTTGTTTTTGAAACGATTTTTCTTGGTCAACTGAATTTAATAATCACGAAAGATTTGATCTTGATAATAAACAGCGAGAAAAACATGCAAAGGATTTTTGCGTAAAGTAATAATTAGTACCTATGTTTTAATTCGTCAAATCGTGCAAGTGAAATAAAACTTTCAACAAAAGCGTGCGCGTGAGTTTTTATAACTCATCGGGATTGCTATATATGTTAGTAAGATATTTAATAATAATAATTTAAGTATTATACATATATTAATAATGCCCTTTAGTTATGGACTGGTTATATGAAGTACCAAGTACCAAACGGCTAATAGGCACCTCTTCATTACAGGTGCCAATAATCCATTTATTTATGTTCTACCTTGAATAATATTATTCATTTGCTTTTGTTTGTTATCAATCAACTTTTGCATTGTTCATAAACTTTTACTTAATTTCCTACTGTTGTTAAATATTCGAATTAAATAAGCACTCATGTTTTAAAATATGTATATTGAAGGTGCGCCAGGTGATGTAAATACGGGATGCTCGCATCAATATTCGGCGGTGTCAACACCCTCGAGAAGTATGCCGGGGGTTGGCGCCTTATAGAGGCGCCGTCTAATCACGCCGCTCTTAAAACAAACATCTCTGCAGGACGACATGATTGACATAAATAAATAAAAATAATATTAATGGTATTAATATTAACCTAAGTAAAGCTTTTGATAGGGTTTCGCATGCACTGCTTTGGAAAAAAACTGAAGAAAAGAAATGTGCCCTCTTCAATAATTAACATTCTGGCAATCTAGCATCATCAGCAAAAGAACCAAGTAATCTGGAATAATAAAATGTCAACATCAGTAAACATGCGAAGCGGCGTCAGACAAGGGGGAAGCTTATCACCGATTCTTTTTAATGTCTACATGAACGATCTAAGCGAAGAACTTACCTCAGCAAACGTCGGTTGCCACCTGGGAAATACATGCGTCAATAACATTGCGTACGCAGATGACATGGTTATTCTAGCACCATCTATCAAAGCCATGAGGAGGCTGCTAAGGATATGCGAAAAATATGCTGCTGAACACAACATGGTTTACAACCCCACTAAATCGTGTTACTAGTGTTCAAGACGGGAGCAGGACCTACTAAAATATTACCAGTCAGCCTTAATGGAACAAATATAAATGAAAAATCCGAGGTCAAATATTTAGGACATATTTTGACAGCTGAGCTCAAAGATGATGCTGATATCGAGCGACAGAGAAGAGCACTGTGCATTAGAGGAAACATGATTGCTCGAAGATTCAACAAATGCAGCCGAGAAGCAAAACGGCAACTATTTAATACATATTGTACAAGCCTGTATACATCGGATCTGTGGACAAATTTCAACCGTGCAACTTTAAAAAGAATGGAGGTACAATACAACAACTCGTACCGGATGCTTTTCGGGCTGTCATGGTACTGCAGCGCTTCAGAAATGTTCGCAGAAGGACGAGTTCCCGGTTTCAGAGCCTTAATAAGAAGACGTATCGCCAACTACCGAATAAGAATAGGCACGAGCGAAAACACTCTTGTGAGGGCAGCACTGGACTTCTTGCAGGGCCCCGTTTATAAACAATGGAGTCATTTCCTGATGTCTTGAAACGAAGTTTAATTTTATTTCTTTATTGTTATATTTATTACTATGTTATCATGTTTTCTATTTTTATTTATTATCTTTGTATTTTTTTTTATTTTTATCTTTCTATGTATTATATGGAACTCATGGGATTGCACCACCCTCCCTGAGATCTGGAATAAATTTAAAAAAAAAAATAATAATTAAGGCATGAGAGAAAATTTAAAATATAGAGTCGAACATGGTTATAACGATCTCGGTAATAGCGAGGTCACGGCTATAATGAGCAATTACTTAATGATACGATGGTTCGGGCTTATTTTCATACAATCGTATGGGGTTATAACGAGATCGTTTCGCTGATATAACGTCCAAATAATATTGTCAACTCAATGCGCCCGGGTATGAGAAAAAACCCAATTCTCGAAAGTCAAATAATGTCGTAAACAAGACAAAGAAAGCCGCCCGTCCGGCATCGCGGCGGACCTTCCGCAAACCACGAAGGTTTATAATCAAACCCCTTTACAATCAAGACATCCACCAACATAACGAAACGAAATAACAATAAATTTCACATTCCACTTACACACACCACAAAGTATAAGATAAAATTTTTGGAATAAATTGCCTATACGTTATATAACTCGCTTCCAGATAAATATAAAAATAGTCAACTTAATAAAAAAATCCAAAATAATGCTTTAAAAGAATATTTTATAAATTCGTTTAAAGATGAAAATACCTAATTTCGAAATCAGTTTTCTTTTCCCGCTAGCGTAAAAACATCCTCATTTACTGCACAAGAGGGTTTTATTTCTTCTTCTTTGTTTCTATTTATAATTTTGTATCTTATATTAATACTAAGCACCTAATTTTTTGCACTGAATTTTTTATTATGTTATGTTGTTTGATTTATGTTAGTTTGATCTCTGTATTCTGTTGTAACTCATGTATTTCTTTCATTTACATTATACCAGAGTGAGTTTTTATAACTCATCGGGATTGCTATACGAGTATACATAGCCTGTTCTAAAGAAAAGGTGAATTTTGAATTTTCGCGGGCTGTGTACATTCGACTATCAATTTTTTTTTTGTTATGTTGGTACACGTATGTTTATCATATGTTGGCATTATCAGCCATTTTGGATTAGTGGTTTGTTTTTGACAACTGGAAAGGTTAGTCACGTTTTTGTGTGTTCTTCGATTTTTTACTGCGTTCAGTCCTCCATTAATTGAATTTCCTGCATTCACCCTTCTTTCAATATCCTTATCAGCCTTTCCGTCGTTCGTAAACATACTTCCTAAATACATATACTCTTCCACTTGCTCCCAGTACTAATCATTTACAACTATATTGCACGCTGTTCTCGTACTCTCTCGTTCAAACACTATGACTTTGAACTTACTTACATTCACCATCAACTCATTCTGCATAAATATTTGGTTCATCCTAGACACGAGAAACTGTAGATCTTCCATACTGTCAGAAATCAGGGCCGCATCATCAGCATACGATAAGCAACACACTTACGGCCGAACCTATGTACACGATATACGAGTATAAGAGTGAGTCAATATTGACCAAGTGTATTGCCATCGAGTATTTGTTCCGATCTGCCTACCATTAGGCAGACGGGTAGGTACTGGATGATTTTATCTGTACTGAATAATGGAAGGAAGAGAAGGCACACGCGACAAGACAAACAACGGCGTTGATTTATATTACACATTAGATGCACACTTATTTTTACATTCCTTCTGATATGCGCCGACACGATGTGTGCAATGACCAAAACGCGAAAACGAAATAGAAGTGAGAGTTAAAAATAACTATATCTGAAGATGTTGTTGATTTAAAGTTGATAAAAAACATGTCCCTACTCTACTATCAGTGTTCCACTCTTAATCTTTTTCACTACGCTTATATCGTCGTCAACGCGAAAATACCTCCTATGTGGTCAACTCTCCAAATTGACTTAAATATGACATTGCGTAGAGTTTAAATTTTTCTTCAAGTTTCAATGTTTTTGTTGGTGAAAATACAGTATTGCATCTAAAACTATAAAGCGTATTTTTTATGTCTCGAAAAACAATCTGTAACTCTCAAAAATCAGTTTTTTTATTTCCTCCTGAACAATTACGCTTTTGCCACATGGGAGGTATTTTCGCGTTGACGACCATATGCTTTAAGTAAATCTGATGAATTAAATGAAATAAAACTTATTTCAAAAGTGAGAACTTTATCACATATTGAGATCTTTTTCCTAATTCACACTTACTACTCCCCTAAACCTCTTGCCGTGGAGCTTCATTCATCTCCCCGTCCCCCTGGAGGCTGCGTAGTATGAATGGGTCTTGACCCCCTTCATCCCTTCTCATCCCCCGAGAACCACCCCACAGATTTACAATCTCACAACCAACAATCCCTCTGTGAATGGAGAAGAATTTCCTACTAGAGCTTTTACTACGGTTGTAAGCTTTTACGTGGGTTATAAAGCGGGGGTAAAGCCACGTGCCAAGGACAAAATCGTAATATTTATTGGGACTTAAAATTGTATACGCGACTTCATTACTTTGAAACTACGTTCTATTTTCACGACTTACTAGAACTAAAGTTCATGGTTTCTAATTTCTGATATTTTTAAAACTCCGCTTTTAAATAATACACGAAAGTCATTTCCATCCTAAAGGTTCATACAAAAGTTAGATGTAAAAAAAGGTAAGTGTCACCATTTAGTATACATTTTCCAATATCTACAGATTTAACATCTAAGCTTTTCTTTAAATTTGACGAAGCAATAATACCACATTAATTTTGTCTCAAATGTTGAGAATTGGAGGTGGTTAAATTTTCAACATTCACCTCAAAAATTGACTCTAGTTTTGTCGATTCGTGGGAGCTTTCATCCATTCGAAGACGGAAGTTCTTTTCAAGTCTTTCAGCCCGTATCATTTGGGAGCAATCACTGCTCCTTTTTCTTAATCGAAGACGAAAGCAGATTAATTATTAGGTTTTACTGATCCAATATCTACGAGACTCCCAATTCTGTTAGAGAACATATCGTTTTAATGAAGCTCAACTACTGTTATAGCAATAAATATGTAAAAAATAACGACATGATTGGCAACAACGTTGAAACGATGTTCAGAACATTTCATTGATTCTCATCTATTATACCAACAAAGATGTCGCATAATAACGAAGTAATTCTGCTGATTACAGTTATTATTACGCTTTGAAATAATTTTCAGACAATTGATCAATTTCAGAACTTACAATTCGTTTGGCAACCTATCAATAACTTTGCAACAATGTCGGGGTATGAATGTGCGCTTTGAATGGCATTATAAATGATCATAAACATGCACCCTAGTATTACCGACGAAATATAAGCTTAAGGACATAAAGTATACTAAAATTCAAAGTTCAAATTTTACACCAGTCTAACAGTGTGATTTTTTTCTAAGCATTTTGTTTAATAATATCATTTGTGTTGGTACCCACATGGGTAATTGTTTCGAAAACGTCACAAGATCGTCGCTCAATATAAATGCCGGCAGATGAAAATAATTTGCCAAAAAACATCGTATGTGATCAAGGGCCCTAGCACTTAACATGGATATGGGTTTTATCGACAATGTCAGTAATTTCGAATCGTTCCCAAGCCCGACTGCAGATCGCCAACAAACAAACGACAGTTCACATCGATTAAATTAAGCATATTTAGTCGACGTGAGTTTTCGTTTGTTCGTTAACGATTTGCAGTCGGGCTCGAAAACGATTCCAAATTATCGATATTGCCGATAAAATCTATATCGATGTTTCGTGCTAGGGTCCCAAGTGTTGTAGGATACGATATACACTGAAGTAGGGTACGAAAAACAGGTTTACATTATATCCAATTGCGTAACACACGGTGTATCTTATTCACGATATAATTAACGGGTGGGTACCACTTTAGTCGGGGACGTCATATTCAAGCTATCGCTGGCATAACTTCCAGATTATTTGAACTACCAAAAGTATTTTGTATGTAACCGATTTATTTTCTGCTGGCGCCGGCGTCTGGCGTCCCGACGGCATTACAACACCGACGCCGACACGCAAATAAATCAATGCACCACAGTGAAAAGCACCAAGAATTTAGACTGTTGTTATATGGGTAGTATTACTAGAAATGGCTTTTTTACTAAACTGTGACTGTTGATGAGACAGGGTAGTTTGCTACTTGTGTACCCGACAGACGATCCTGCTGTCTACCTCAATATACCTTGCCTTTATGTATTCTGAATACTTGTATGCATTGGAATGGAATAAACAAGACTGGTAAGTATTATTTACTGAATCCAAAATAGTAATACATCGACTGAAGAAGCTTCAGAACACCAAGCCTCGATATAAGGAATATAGAGCGGCCGGGAAATATCCTGGTTTCAAAATGTGGCTTGTTAACCGGGGGGGGGGGGGACTTTAAAAAGAAAACACTTACTTTATAGTGAAACATCTTCTAAAACTACCTTATTCACTTGATTAAGGTTTTATTATGTAATGCATTTGAAGTTTATTGGCTTATGTACAAGTGTACTTACCCAAACTATTTATTTATTGGTAATAAAAGTTCCTTAGATAAGAGTGGCATTTACCATAGTGAAAGACCATGACAAATAAATTAATGAACGTTGCATGTAAAAGCTTTATTAGGTTAACATTAACTGGGGATCTCCTCAAATTCACAGTATAAGTAATAATGAGTTCAGAAAAGTACATGATACTGTAACTGAGTGTATGTCTCGACATAAATGCGTCTCGGTATCTTTGTTCCGTTGAGATGGCGCCTCTTTAGCTCAGCTCAGATGGCGCCTTACAGTAGGGGCGCCATCTGCCCTGTCAAAATAAATGGAATGGGGTGGGCAGACTGGAAACTGAATTTTATACGAATTGAACATAGTTGGGTAATATCTCTATTGAATCTGGCCGTCTTCCCACTCGAAAATGTGTAATCAACGAGGAACTCTTCACAACAATAATATCGTTAACTAATCTGTAACGGTTGTCTCGGCTAGAGTGAGCCTTTTAGAAGTAGGTACCTTAGTGGAGATGGCGCCTCAGAGTGGTGGCGCCATTTGTATCTCGACCCAGTCTCGAGTAAAACCTATCCCTCTTGTTCGGGCGCCAGCTCACGTCGGTGACTGGCTGTCACCAGGAAAACTAAAGCGACCATATCTCTAGATATAGCGCAATTCAGCTCTACATTAGTTACCCTGTCCCTACCCTCTATCTGTCCAGGGTGTTTTGAGGATCCGCCTAATAATATGAAAGAAAGCATAAAATCACTTACGTACTTCAGAAAAGAATACGCAGATAAGCGTTAAGCTTACTACGGAACTGCATAGGTAGAAACACTAGCTTACCTAAGTTTTCTACCCTGTGCCAGAAACACCGTCTTTGCAAGCACCAAAATTCAAATTACGCTGGATAATTTGCAACACAAATTAAAACGCAATAATTCACGCCAATGCACGTAAATGCGGCCACTTTAAAATGCTATAAAAACCGAGTCAAAATTAAAATAGACGCGCGTTTCTAGGATTACAGAATGTTGGCAGGTGGTGTTGAAAATAAAAATGAATCACCGACGACTTGGCGGCTCGAGGGTAAAAGGTTGTCGATCCGAGCTCCAATGACAGGAGTTCAGACGATGTCTACTCCTGTGCTCCTAGTAGACGTCGCTCCAAGTTTTCAACGGGATTTGATTTTGTCGGGATTAAATACGAAAACCCTTCCGATTATGGATAGAATGTCTCCTATCTGATGTGAATTTCGCCATAACGTTATTATTTCAGTATTGTATTATTTTGTGCGAATCTAAATAACATCAATTGTCATTAGGTGTAGGTACATATAGGTGATAACTGATCAGTATACAAAACCGTCACATGAGACGGATTGTTTAAACAAAATGCAAAAAGTTTTCCAAAATAATCTACCAGGAAAACGTAACACACTTGAGACACGAGATTGAAGATCAAGTCCACGTTTTAATCTCGCCTCAGAACGGTTCCGCTTGTCGTACGATAGCCATCTTCCTCGGGTAATACATCACACAAGTGACTATTATACCAACATATTAATAATAACGAAATAATACTCACGCTGTACTATACTCTAGTGAGTACTGACAGTAAGATAGGGAATGAAGCCAGAGTGTTTATGGTGTTGATTGACAGTAGAAGCTATTTTCGCGAAGCCCCTTTATCAAGTCTGGCAATACAGCAAGTTTTAAATATCTTTTGATCTAAAAAAATAAGTAAGCAAAACACCCCTTGCGGGAACTAAAGCCTCATTAATCTGATAAGTCTTGCCAACCTGATTCTGTAATATGTTTAAAACTTTTCGAAATTAGCTTAATAATAATAACAGTGAACTTATATAGCGCAGTTTTGTGATATTTCACCTCAAGGGAGTGCAGATAATGCAATACAATGTGGTTAACTTCAGCTCTAACGAAATCGTCTATAAAATTTCATCTTGGATCTACGGTTGACAAATTATTTATGTTTGAAAAGACACAAACATGGAATTTGATCACCTTAGCAATACAACCTTTCCGCGTCTGCTAGAAAATTATTGATATCTAACAATGAGCCGTGTATAATTAAATATAAACTTCACAATAAGTGTGTATGTAGCGGAAAGGCGCCTAGAGCTCAGTGCTGAAAATTTTACTCACTTGTAAATCGGTCGTGGGGTCATACTTCCTAAACTAACTAAAACTAACCATCACGCCGTTTCCCCGCAGGGGTAGGCAGAGAGGACGGACCGCCATACAACTCTGTCTTGGCACACACTTCTTGCTTCATTTACATTCATACATCGTCTCATACATACTCTTCTGTTATTCTGACTCTTCAACATGACCCGATTCAAGTATTTGATTTACTTGATCGTGCCATGTCTTTCTCGGGCGTCCTCGACTTCTTCTTCCATTCGCTTTCGCATCGTATATTCTTTTTACACACCTTTCTTCGTTCATTCGCTCTACATGCCCAAAACATCTAAGCGTCCCTTTGTTGATCCTATCCATTACGCTCATATCAGCTTTGCATTCTTTCCGGATATCCACATTTGTAATACGGTCATACATGGTTTTACCGCACATCCGTCTCAAAGATCTCATTTCCACAGCATTCAGTCTACTTTCATCCTTCCTCTGCCAGTTCCATGCCTCACTGCCATACATCAGGGTTGGTATAAGCACTCCATTGTGGACTGCTAGCTTCGCTTCTTTGGACAATTTCTTATTTGCCCCAACAGCGTTCAGTTCTCCATTAATGGAGTTTCCTGCATTCACCCTTCTTTCAATATCCTTATCAGCCTTTCCGTCTCTTGTAAACATACTTCCTAAATACACAAACTCATCCACTTGCTCCAAGTATTCATCATTCACAACTATATTGCACGCTGTTCTCATACTCTCTCTTTCAAACACCATCACTTTGGTCTTACTTACATTCATCATCAACTCATTTTGCATACATACTTGGTTCATCCTAGACACGAGAAACTAGATCTTCCATACTGTCAGCAATCAGCACCGCATCGTCCGCATACAATAGGCAACATACTTTCACATTGTTCATTTTCGCGCCCAAGCCCACACCTTTCAATTCTTGCATACAATTATCCATGTACAAACTGAAAACCCACGGTGACATTACACAGCCTTGTTTTACACCTTTTGTTATGTTAAACCACTTCGTAAAATCACCGTTCACTCTAACACATGCAACGCTTCCCTCGTACAAGGACGCGATTGCTTGTATAAGATTTGTGTTAACTCCATACATGGATAATACCTTCCACAATTTGTTCCTATCAACTCGATCATACGCCTTTTGCAAATCGACAAAAGCACAGAAAAGTTTCTGGTTTTTTGCCAAAAACTTCTCTCGGAGTAACAATATAGTCATAGTCGTATTCCCCACGCATGTTTCCATAGTTATCTCTCTGGCTGTTTTGTTAATGGTTTCCACGTCAAAGATAAACTCAGAAATTGGCTTCGCTATCAAATTAACCTCCCGCATCAAGAAAATACCATGGGTATGTTGGATAATATGAATATTCAGTCGCGACCGTAATAATATCTTGTAGAAGAACTGATGTATTCGGCAAAATCGTTTGACGGTTAATTTGCTTATATCGGTCGGTAAAATTGTGCGCGTCAAAACATCCGATAGGGAGTAGACTTGTGATTCGTGGCACGGGCGGCAGAATCACTTGCCGAATATTATGTCCTAGCTAACTTGTTATTTCTAATGGGCATGTTTTCGTGTCTAAGTTATATTCGCTAAATACCTAATAATGAATACTTCCTGGTTACCTTAGAAAAAGACGCCGGGAGCTTTCTAAGAATATAATGTATCAATTGAAGTCTGCGTGAATTGTTATTCTTACCAAATTGATCGGTATCTCATTCAGAAGAAAAAAGCTGGTGTCGTATCATGTAATTACCTATGTATGTGTTCCTAATGGCGGCCTGATCACTCGAATGTCATTTATATAAGAAAGTCAGTGTTCTGAGTGATAAATTAAGCAGTTTATAGAGGAGGAGGACTAATATGTATTCTGCATTAGAACTAATAATAATAATATTTGGATAATTTGTATAGCGCCGTTTTTGTGAAAAATCACCTCAAGGGCGCTGTACAAATCTTAATTTCTACACAATCACCATATCTTAATAATTTAGAATTTAGCTGATTCTTACATATGTATTTGTGTATATATTATTTTTTTTAATTTTTAGGGCATGAGAGCAAATTTAAGATATGGTATTTCGGAGGTATTTTTTAATTTTTCGTAGTGAGGAACAGATAATGGTGAAAATCTTCTAATGAATTTAAGGAATGAGAGTCTGAAAAGTTGTCTTGGTTTGAACCGAAATTCTATTGGGCTTGTTACATCTTGATTATGGATATGATTTTCTGAAAAAATGGGTTTTGAGTTTGGCTCTGAACTCTGTCGAGTCTTTTATTACTCTCAGATCATGTGGTAGTCCATTCCAGGCTTTGGGACCTGACACTCCGAAGGCGCGCTCTCCGAACTTAGTGTCTGGTGTGCGCTTTGGTTCCTTCAACCTTCCGATAGCCGATGACATTGCCGATCTAAGGGTTGACTGTCGCGAATCGGAATCTTCAGGAATACACAATTCCGATAAAGAACTATCTTAGATACAGTAGGAAGGTTTTCCGAGAAAATACAATCACGTCATCGGGAAAGTCCAGCGACGGTGAATTGTAATTATCTAGAATATTGTATTTATTATTTTAAAACAGCAGTGGTGTAGCTCTAGTCTAGGCCCAGGTAGTCCTTAGGAACAAGCCGTCCCTCCAGTTCCACCGTCCAGCCACCATACTTTAGGGCTCTCAATACTCGTTAGTATCCGAGCCCCGAGAGCCCCAAGATGCATGATGGTTTTCCTTTGTCTTGCGGAATCCTTCTATGCGGGCATCCCCACCAAACACCCACAATCTCGTACATAAATAGCTCGTTCCGGTATCCAAATCTAATACCCTAAAAGCATCAGCACTAGCGTTAGGAAAAACTTCAATGTTTTGTGAATGCTTCACGAATTGTTAGTTCTTTAAAATAAACCCTTCAAAGTGAACACTTCGATTGAAGTCGAACTCGCAAAAAAGAGATTTAAATTTATCCGGTTATTTGTTCAGTTCTTTTTGGAACCGGTTCCTCGCCGAAAAAGCACGTACTAGTCGGTGGAGATTTCACAGTGAAAAGAACTGGAACCGGTTCCTCGCCAAAATAAAGTTCACCTTCGCAACTGTACTGCTGCAAATTGAAGTAGTTCTTTCAATGAAATGAATGAACGCTAAAATGAACTACCGACATCAATTGAAGAATTTTTTTCAATGAAATGAATGAAGGCTAAACTGAACTACTAACTTCAATTGAAGTATTTGTTCAATGAAATGAATGAAGGCTAAAATGAACTATTGACTTCAATTGAAGTATTTGTTCAATGAAATGAAGTTATTGAAATGAATGCACGCTAAAATGAACTACCGACTTCAATTGAAGTATTTGTTCAATGAATAATGAATGAAGTAGGAACTGTTGCCAAAAGAAATAGTTCTTTCAAAGCGGTCACAACGGTAATCAGCACCCTACGATCATTGCACCAATTTAGCGAGTATTTCCCTTAACAATTAAAAAAAATCAACAATCCATAATAATTAGTATTTTTTAAAGAGCAGGGGGCCTAACTACTTTGGTACTCTGTATTCTGGTTATTTGCACTGCCCACATTCATGTAAATTGCACAACAGTCCCTTTTCATTAAACATCAATATGAAATAATCACCACATGACACTCCGCGTCGCTCGAAAGGAAAGCTGCCACGGTTGACATGACGCTTGAGCGCTTAATTAGTATGGCTTCTTTCAATCAACACACTCAGATGTAGGATCACCACTTGATTGTGTAAATAATGGTTAAATGGCTAAGCAGCAAGATCGTGACCTTACTGACAAAGAATCTCAACAGGGGAGTGGTAACACTGCCTGCCGCCTACCGCCCACGTGACAAGCGGATAGTTAAAATCTTCAGAATATATCATCTATTATTTGTTGTTTTGCACGACGGTCTTGTCGGTGGCGGCGTCTCTCTGACACTACCTACGTAAGTACTTATAATTCTCGAGACATAGTATTTTACAAACATAATATTAACACTAACATGAGCGGGTAAAATTGCTTTAATATTTTTACCTTATTTTACAAGCAACTGAAATAATGAATGCATATTTTAGAATCTACTATCTCGTGTATGCCCATTGCGAGAAGACCTCGGATCACTTTTGGTGAGACCTAGAAACTCCAGGCAGGAAAAGCTATGTAAATTTCTTGACGCCAGAGTTCACCGTTCGAGAGTTTTGCTAATTGGTACAGTCAGATTTCTGCTTTATGGCTAAAATTACATTTTCGCTGACGAACATCCTAGCAGAAGGAGTTTAGCATTAGAAGTCGTTTTTAAGGTGCATTTTACGGAAGACAAAAGAGTTTATGGTGGTGCCATGCCTTGTGGTGCCATGCCTTGCAGTGTCATGCCTTGCATTCCTGATGATGGCCACTGAAAAGCTGTCCGAAACGTCAAAGACGAGGGAAGCCCAGCACGTCATAATACACAAACAATCAATCACGATAATACGTTAGGCTGTAATAATCTTAAAAATGCAACACTCGTTTGTGATTGTACATAGTATTTGAAGTAGTACTGGGCGTTAACTATAATTCGAAAAAACGCCAACGCTGTTATCGTTGGCGATTGTTAGCTGTTAAATATAACCGTTGAAAATAACGACGACGTCGACTATTTTTTGGTAGAATATCAATATAATACTATATTTTCTAAATTACATAGTAGTACACAAAATCACCTAAGTACACAAAGCGTCCTTGAGGTTATTTTCCCACGAAAACGGCGCTATGAAAGTTATCCATTTATTATTATTATTAAGTCTAGACGTTGAAATATATGCACTAATAATGCAAATGCAATAGTAAAAAAGTAAAATAATATATTGCGTAGTATTGTCTACTAAAACTTAATTTATTTGCTTACTAGGTATTTGCACTTAGGCCGTAAACAAAACATAAACATTAGACAATCACACCATTAGTCGTATTCTTCAACTCATAAAAACACATCGAATGCACGCGCGACAAATAAAAACGCGCCAAACTAAACGAGTAGGAGATTGATACAAAACCAACTAGCAAAAATAGTTAATAACGAGCCTATTGGTTATAATAAGAATAATCCCCTGTTAAAAATAACAGCTCGATGAAAAGACATTTGGAGACATTTCATAACTGTTCAATTTTACTTAGTCATTATTGTATTCGCTTGATGTAAAGCGCTACGTATCGGCCGTTTCGGATAGAAAAATCCGCAAAGACGTCTAGTAAGAAGATATACAACCAAAAGATTATATCAAACTACGCATAATATTGTTCACGAAGTATAAACTCTTACACCTTTTACTTTGGCGAGTGCAGATAAAATAATAGGTACATGGGCGTCAAATATATTAGTATTGTTACAATCTAACGATACTTATATATTTGATGCCTGTTAGATATTTAGTGACATTAGGAGAATATTATTTAACTGAACAGTGATATTTTCGGTGCCGCCGATAGATTCGCTTGACTCTAGAAGCTACGTATCGCACGTTTCGGATAGTAAAATCCACACAAAACGTCTACTGTCTAGTAAGAAAGTATACGACCAAAAGATTATTTTAAATTACGCATAAATTCGTTTACGGAGAATACACTCTTACACCTTTTTGTTTACTTGGCGCTAACGCTAATACAAAGATAGTGTCGAATGATATTCGTAGCTACTGATATTTTAAATAATAATATCGAACTGTTGGCGCAAATTTTCTTCAATAGCGTTAGACGTTGGCGGCATTTAGCTGTTATTTCTAACAGCTAGATATATTTTGATACAGTACATAGTGTTTGAAGCACAGCAGAAATAAAAATAATAACATGAATAAGTCATAAGCAGAATCGTGATAAAATAAACGTGACGTTATGTTGGTTAACTTTCGGGGTGCTGAGAATTACGCTTCTTTCTCGTTCTTGGGCCAGCGGCGTCCATCTTCGGGGCAGACGTAGAGAGTAGAAAGCTGGATGTTTATTTGTTATCAGTGCTGCCGCGTCGCAGTCAACCTCGTGAATGTGGGTTACACCGCGACCGATCGCTTCTTGTCTCCGCTTCTTGCTTATTGTGTCGCCCCCTATTCGTGTTAACTGGCTGCTTATAACGTCACGTTCATTCCCTGTAAATAGAAGAGCTCAATAGGTTTTAGAGCTTCCCCAGTACTTAACGCACGCATTCAAATAAATTGCAAATACATGTCTAGGGAAATGCATATCTTTCATCGATTTGTCCGAATGATGCGACACTGCAGGCTGTTCGAAGCGTTGGCTCGAGATATATGACGAAGCGTACCATGACCCCTAAAAACAACAACCGATAATATTTTTTTGATATTTTGAGAAAGAGACAGATAATATGAATTGAAAGAGACAAAATTTAATGATGCTTAGTCTAAGCGAAACCGGTCGGTCATAAAATTAAAAATAACATTCGTGGTCTTATACAAAGTTATTTTTTCATTTCTTATAATATTTTGAAGTTATTGTCAATTATTTACTGCAAATGTAACAAATTTTATATATTTTGTGTGAATAATACACAAGTGCTCACTGCCTAGAGTCAGTGAACTTATGACACCCCCAAATGGGGAATAATATGAGGTGAAAGGGAGGATATATAACAATTGAAAACTACCTGGCTGTCGCTCGCACATGCGCCGAGGTGAATATGTTACACCTGTGACCTGGCACGGACGGGTTTACGGATGACTGCGGCGGCCCAACCGTTAGATATCGATCGTCCCGGTTAATATTCATGCAATGCCAACCGGTAATTTGTTCCCTGCAATTAAATACGGTCCGATAATGCCTTGCATTATCACTACTTACATTATGCAGTGCTGTACTGAACAAATGTGCAGGGTACACTAACATACTTGTACGGTCATGTTCATTCACGAACCAACACCAAAGGGGACTGGTGAGAAAAACCCAACACCGAGACAATGTGAAAATAATTTCAGTTTTTTTAGAGGTGCCTAATGTGCCTTGCTGTACTGTGTGCTGCGTACCCAATACACTGGGCATTAATTAGTCACGAGAGGAATGTATTACTTCGTATCTGTCATGCGAAGGAAAGGAATTTTCCTTTTTCAGGATCGGTAATACGGCATGCAGGCAGGCAGTTATATAAAAATATAAGCGCTGACATCTGTAAACTAACTTCATACGCACTTTTCTCGTGAGCTGGATTCAAGCAGATTATCTCTCAGGCAGGACGATATTCTTTCGTACTGCGTGCTTTGGTAATTTCGGCTATACTGGCTAATATTGTACAGCTTATAATGTGTATATTGAATTAACATGAGCGAGAATGGAATAAAGCTATAGTACGCCTCTATGTCCAAAGCTGGATGCAAGAAGTCGGCGAAAAATAAGGTGAGCGCTGGCGTCGTAAATGGAATTTATAGGTCGACGGAAATATATTTAAATCTCAGCATCATACGATCATGAGCTATGAATTAATTAATTATGTCAAAAACAAGAAACGAAGTCATATTGCTTGTTCCATATTTTGGCTCAAAAAGGAAAAATATTTTGATAAAACAGTCGAAAATCGGGCAAAACAGGGTAGTATTAAATTGGTAATGTGTATATTAGAATAAGTATGTGTAAAAAATCTTTCAAACTAAACATAATAATTGTGGTAGGCTTATATTCAAAGCTGAATGTGAGAAGGTTCACGAAAAAGAACGATATAATTTCAAATTTGGAGAAAATACGCAAATAATTAACGGCATTTAAAACGTACATTTCCAGAAATAAAGTAGGCTAGGTTTATATTGCGCGTCTAATTCTAGAGAGTCCCGGAACTAAGCTAAGCTGGCGTCACCTTTCTTCCCGTCGAGTCACGGCTCACAGTGCGAGTGCTCACTGCTCAGAGCTTGCTGGTGGTAAAGCTCTCTCGTCGATAACCGCGGAGTTATGCGAGTTATGGGTAATAGCACGTGTATGTTTTGTAACATAGTGTTAATTCGTCTAGTCTCGGCTCGTGAGGCCACCAATACCACCGGATGTTTCAGGACTTATCCCTGTTGTCCTATGCCTGTGTTATTTTAAGCTTTGCATATGCCGATAGCTGAAATAAGCTCCATGACTTTGGACGATAACGATATTGAGTAAAATAAATCAATGCTGAAAATTGATGTGTTTGATTGAGTTTTGTGTGTTTTAAGGAAAGACAAACACTCCCAGGTTACGAATAACCTGACAATATTTAAATTCCTTCTACTACCATCGTTATACGTTTGAAAATATTGCTCGTGCACTGATGGAGGACTTTTAGGAGACGATTTAACCCGCGACGCCCGGGTGGGAACCGGGAACCCGACAAAAGCTTGAAAAATCGTTATCTGATATTGAAACATTTAATGCGTCAGAGATCCCCAAAGACTTCCAAATATTTCGTCTCTCACAATTCGAGAAGATTCAGTAGGTTAAATTTAGCTAGCGAAAGATGTAAAGCTTTTTTTATAAATTCCAACAAATTTAACAATCGATATTACAAAACACAGGATTGCAGTGCATATGTTTAAAACAAAAAATCTTAGTCTCATAAAATTCGTGTAAATACACAATTTAATTAATTCAAAGGCAAGTGCAACAATTTCCCAGCCGCCCTGTAGTATCGGCCGTCATAAATTGCACGGAGGCGTCGTGGCGCCGGCGCCCCGCGCACCTGCCGCCGTAAATAACGCCCGCGCCGCATTACGTCACTCAACCGCCAGCAAACCGCAAGGCGTTTCAGTTCGCCTGGTAGCATTCACAATTCACACTTTCCACGTACGCCGCGTGCGGAGGTATTAATTGCAGGGATAAATGAAGGCTGCTTAGGTGATCACAATAATGTTAACATTGTATTATTCTATTGTTTTGGATGTACGTAGTAGCGAGCATAAGGATTCTGCTCGCCTGATAAATATTATTCATGCTTTACACTTACACCGACTGCGGACAATTTGTGTGTAGATGTTGCCGGGATATTATGGATGCTGAAGCGATTCTGCTACCCTGATGTCATACTCATTTTAACGAAGCTTTTCCCTACTGTTTTGGGTGAGGATACATCTCCATAGGGTTTCTGCTTCCCTGGTACAAATCACAATTTACATCATGTAATCATTGTTCTAGAAGACAACCTTCTGATATCCTGGTATCAATAGGTTATACAGACTCTATATTGTTCATACTAATTACCTAAAACGAAGGTTTTAGTAAAGATTTTGCCATTTCTTGCAGTTACAACCTAACCGGTAAATTATCGGTACTAAATTAACTCAAAAGAGAAAGGATGGATAAAATAGTACACCTGTTTACATTGAGTATATAATACATATTAATTGAAAGTTTATTAAAATTTGTTGGGTAAGAATGTATGGTATTATGTCGTAATAGGAGAAAAGCTACAGAACTTAAAACTTCAATAATTAACAACTAAATAAGGTGAAATTTCGTTAATTGATCTTCTATACTTGGATACAAAGAACATCTAAATAAATTGAAAAATCTTACCTAATAGCCCGGTATATCAATGTAACTAAAGGGTTATATTGCATGCGGATTATATAATATGATCTGCATACCAATTAGCGACCAGTGAATCATAATCGCACCTATTAATCTTACAACAATTGTTATTTACTCAGAAGAACAAGTAATATAACTATGGCAGTTCATTGTGAAGTAACATTGACGACAACTTCTAGTAAATAAAATAGGCATGGAACAGACTCCTCATACTTTGCTTCATAATTGTAGTGTAATAAGTCACCTTGGCTGAAAGGACTGATGGAAGATTCAAACATCAAACGTTAAACTCGGATATCCTAGGAGTGCCTTTACCCAATTCTGCTTTTGTTCGTTTACTTTTACCATCACGGATTTGTTTAAAATGCCAGAATAACCAACGAGTCGAATGAGGACCTTAAATATTTAACTATTCCGCGTTGACTTAACGTAAAGAAAATAATAAACACACAGTTCCCAACTATCAGATAACTATTTTGGCGGTCAAAAGGGTAACATAAAGTGTAATCATTTCTGACTTTAACGATTCCGGCCTTCTCCATTAAAGTTCAACTCTTTGCTCGATACTTTTTCGCACTTGACAGAGCCATTGACGAAGTTTTCCGATGTTTCCGCTGTTGGCTAGTAAAACAACGCCACAAGCTTTCATCATGCTAAATTCTGGTTTGATCCAGTCTGAGCCGACTCCTCGAATGTTTCGGCCTTTCAAACAAACAGACAAACAAGTATACAATAAACTACCTCGGTCAATTGTCGGAGTGCGGTGTGCCTTCTGTCTATCTTTCAGGGTTTACTAAACCACAAGCTGATCAAACAGCGGCTTTGTTTGCTCTGCCGGCAGAATAGCCAGCGAGGAATTCGCCGAGCCAACACAAATGCTCAAACAAAAACATTACACAGGTTACCGGATTGTGTAAAGCCAACAATGCTTGTGGCGCGATACAAGCGAAGGCTGTCGCAAGGCCGTTGGAGTATTTTTGGATCAGAGATTACACCAACGGCAATGTCAAATCAAGCGATAAACTAATACGCGTTTATGACTCATATCTGGTCGGTTTCATTGAAAACCCGGCCGATTCTCTATTATCTGTCGATGTTATCAAAAATCTAACGTCCTGGCTGATATCTGGCTTCCTGGGTTCTTTGGCCCAATAACGAAGATCTTGTCGGTTTTATAAGAAATCTATGCTTTCGGGGGTTATACTCCCATATTTCATCGATATTATCTATTTATTATTTCTTTATTGGTGAGTGTTAATATCCGCGTGGTGACTAGACCATGAATGTAATTTAAATAGTTGGCCAAAAATACATATCCACAGATACAGTAATAGTAACGTTTGATCATTTCCTTGTAATAAACATGATGAAATCAATTATGAAATTTAAGTGTGTCAAGAATATTGAAAGATACTGTAGGTACGTTGATATGTACACCTTCTCTACTAATTATGAGACAAGTGCGGACGAGATCCGGACTACTATTTCATTTTAAAATTTACTCTTATAACCAGCGTACAGATATCTGAGCTGAATCCGGACGTCTGGCAAGTCTGGTTATCAGAGGTTAGAGGCTGCTGTAACAATACCAAACACGCCAAAGAAGACGGTGACATCACCCCGCCGAGGTCCGAGAACGGGTTGTGGCCGCCATCACTAAAATATTACCTATTTATTCAAACAAGAGAGGCCGTCGATACATTACCATGACCAATGGAACTGGTTTACGCGGATTCCGGGTGGATTCGAATAATACGGAATAGCGATGAAATTAGTCGACAAATAGCGAGGATCTACATAATGTTATTTATTATCATTGTTGTTTCTGATAAACCTACACTTCGCGACATCTTGTTAGCATTATTAGAACTCGGTAGCTATTTAAAAAGACTAAAAATCAGTTTCATTCTCTCAAAATCCAGTTTTTTGTATGGAAAAAACTGAAACATTGTCCGGTCATTTTTCAGAAATTTACTTCGTGTTTTATTTACCAAAACTAACTTGTAGCACTACTAAATTGATATAATTATCATGTATAGAAATAAAATAATACATTTTGAAGAAGAGCCTTGAGAAAATTCTACTGATAACAGGAAGTTGCGAACGATATAAATCGATTTTAATTAGTTTAGTATGTCAAATTTGAGTACCAATAAGCATAAGGGTGGTATAAGGTTATATTGAATCTTTATTTGACGTGGTCCTTGTTTTAAGCTCAAAATCGAATTGATTTAAATAAAATACAATATAAATCGGTTAAGTGCCGAGAGTACCTATATTGCGTAATCGACCCTACGTCATCGTGATGTCAGAAGTCAGAATATTTTGTCATTTGGTAGTAAATTGCATTATCATCCAGCGTCACAAACTCAAGTACCTTACCTACCTTAGATGAGGCATTTTCCCAAATACAAAGTACAAAAACACTTTTTTTTAAATCGGTGCCTATATGATAATTGTATCTATGGTAATTTTAATTGTGCGGCATATCTCTACACCTTTTGTATACTATATGCTCCAGTAGAAGCGATCCGTAGGCAAACCAAGTCGTTAGTATCTACCACTCTGGAACGTGTCGTAAATATACCGTATATTATTTTAAATAATGAAATGTGTCATGACTATTATATTAAATAAAATGTAAATATATTTTTTTTGTGGAAAAGGTACGTTGACGATATTTTTTGCATTTGGAAGGGCACAGAACGTCAACTTAAATCCTTCTTATCACTCCTAAATTCGTTCCATAACCAAATCCAGTTTACAGTAGAAATGGGTACTAGCTGTAGAATAAACTTCCTTGACCTCACTCTATCAATCGTAAATGACGGCCTCCATAGTCGAGTGGTAAGACGCTCGACTACGAATCCAAAGGTTACGGGTTCAAACCCGGCGTGCGCCAATAACTTTTATTTGATTAATATGTGTCATAACACATTTAATTCATATAAAAATAATAAAAAAATATATTTGCGGCACGTTCCAGAGTGGTAGATACTCTAAGTATCGCCCTGGTGAAAGACCACCATTCATAATTGATACGTTGCTTGAAATGGCTTTAGCCGTGTTTGGTGACCAGATCTGAATAGCCAGGTACTTCCCAACCTTCCTCTTCCCAATCTCTTTCCCCCCCCCCAGTACCTTCAGCCTCACAACATACCATATTTGGGGATGCCATAGTCTCACTGGCTCTAGACGGTTGAGAGCAGTTGAGACTCTTGTGCGGTATTCATATAAAAAAATTTCAATATCTACAGAAAACCCACCTCTACAGACATAGTGATCCACAATTCCTCCAACCACCCTACCTCTCTTAAACATTCCGCCTTCCACTCCATGGTTCACATACTTGTCACCGTTCCACTATCAGATGATAATTTTACTGAAGAGTTATCGACTATAAAATCTATTGCTTCAAATAATGGATACGACAGCACTTTAATTGATAGAATCCTTAACAAAAAATACGACGTCTATCAACCAACATTTTTTTATTTAACAATACCCCCTCCTCTAAAGTAACTAGCAATAATCAATATCATGGTTGGCGCCGAATTCTATAAAATTAATAATTTTTCATCACTTAGTACCATTAAATTTCCTTCTGAAATAAAACCAGCATATTATACCAATAACAAATTAGGAAAATTTTTAATTAACTGCAAAAATAAAGAAAATAATTTAAGCCATTCTGGCATTTATAAACTTACATGTAACAATTGCCCTTCATTTTATATAGGCAAAACCACCCGTAATTTTAATGTTAGAGTCAAAGAACATATGCGATGTTTGAATAGTGTAGGTTTTTCTGAATTTGCGGAACATCTAATAAGTAATAATCATTCCTTCGATCAAAATACGGGAATTAATATTCTACATAAAAATGGAATAGGCCTACGGCTAAATAACTTAGAAGCCCTAGAAATAACTAAATCAGTAAAACTTAATGATAACCATCTTCTAAATAATCAAAGAAAAAACCTCTAATCCTATCCTAAACATGTTTCCCTTCTCCTCCACCTCTCCCTCCCCTCAAACTTGACGTTCTTCTACCCCCTCTATCTTGCATGGTTTCCCCCTCGCCCACTTAACTAAATACATTATATGAGTCGTATAGTTCCTATCTACGGTAAGTCCACTATGGTGAAATGTTGGCAAACCATTTTTTTTCAATTATGACTTATATTCATTACAACCTAATATTTATTGCATTTGGTGTGCTTTATTATTGGACTACGGATGTTTATAATAAAATAAAGCATTTAATTTCTTAATAGTTTAGGAGTAATTACGCAAATAAGAATGGACTTATCGGCATTTGAAACCAACTGTCAAATTTAACGTATATTGGAACTCACCAGTCGTGACTTATCGGTGTTTGTTTCTCAATACGGTCGACACGTGGTAGACAAGTATAGGGTCACAAAAAAAAAAGATTTAATCAAAACGAAAATATTAAATGTTTCTTTTTTTATTATTTACCAAGAAAAATTAAATTGGAATAAACTAGTGTTTACAAAATTCTTTTTTTTCATATTTAAAAAGTTGACCAAACCAAATTATATGACAAAATATATAAAATAAAGGAAATAGAGATATTTTATAATTACAAAAATTCTGTATTCATTTCAATAAATTCTCAAACTATTGTTCTTTTGAAAAAATACACAAAAAAGGTTTATCGATTTGCTAGTTAAATCAAAACAAAAATAAAAGTCTTTGCTTAAAAAAAAAATTACATACATTTTAAACCGAGGAATAAGAAACGAAAATATTTAATGATTCTATTTTTTTTTTTATTTACAAAGAAAAATTAAATGGGAATAAACTAGTGTTTACAAATTCTTTTTTATTTTCATCCTTAAGAAGTTGACAAAACCAAATTATAAAACAAAATGTCATATAAAAAAAAGAATGGAGACATCACAATAAATTCTCAAACTATTGTTCTCTTTTGCGGTAGAGTGTGTTTAACACTTAAGCCTCTTGTTTCAATTCCAACTGTTTTTTTGGGACGCCAGCGCTTGCATTACAAGATGACAATATTTTATGATATGGTTGTCTTGATAATTTTTTTCATTTTTCAAATAAAAAATTGTACGGATATCTATCAAATCTACTATTTTAAAGGTGTCACATTTAAAGGTCTTCGTTTTATGCTCGCACAACGGAGAAATGAGCAAGTTTGTCGGAGCGTACCTAGAATTTTTTTTCTGTAATAAGTTTTTTTTTTTAAATGATGGTTTTATGATTAAATAGGTAAACGCATGTTTGCTTTATATTTATATCCACAGATTTAATAAAAAAATGTTTTAATTCTCAAAAATAAATAAACGTCAATTAATTTTACTAAAATTATAAAAACCATACCTACGTAATTCAATTTTTTAAATAAATTTATACAAATGAAATTATATTTCTCTCGCCCAGGTATTTAAAAAAATAGACAATAAGAACAATTGTGAAAAAAAACGAATAAAATTAAAAAAATTAAAACAAACGAGCGAAGTTTTTGGAGCACCCAGTAATGACGGACATTCGATTTACAAATCCATTCAAAATAGCAGATTTTTCATTAGCTTTTACGGCTATCCACATTCTTTTTCCAAGATTCCTTATTGATAACTCGTTTCCTTGATGTATTTCCAGTCACTTGAATGACATTTTTGGTAAGATCGGACATTATTTGGCTGTACAAATGTATAAAACGGTAGACACTTTAAAAGAATAACACTCCTCGCAAGTGCTTTAGCGGCCATGTTGGAATTTAGCGAAATGCTTCGCGCTCATTGGCTATCTGGACAAGCGGTGGACTTAACGGCGTTCGGAACAAACGGCACCATGGATTTATCGGCGTTTGAAACTCATCGTAATTTTAAAACCCACTTTTCGTAAGATTTTACGTACGTTTGGAACTTATTGACATTTGATTAGTATGGTAAATAGCCGGTAGAATAAAACCTCATATTTACTTAAATTTTGAATTATATTGGACTTATCGTACATAGGAACTATACGACTCATATGATACGTTCCTTTTGTCCTATTGTTATATTGTTGTCTCCCTCCTAATACTATCTTTCTTTTCCCCATTTTCACCATTATATATAATATATATATGCACATTCCTTTTATGTCATAAGTATATTTTTAAATCCCGATGAAGATTCAGCAGAATCGAAACTAGTAGACGTACAAAAGCAGTAGTACAAGAGTAAAGTTGTACAAAAATAAAGTGGATTAAACCAACGTGTGTTTTTATTTAATTAATCATGTCAAACCACAAAGTGTTTGCTTTCGCACGGGGGTTTGAACCCGCGGCCATTGGATTCATAGTCGAGCGTCTTACCTTTCGACCACGGAGGCCGTTAATAATAATAGGTAACGAGCATAATATTTGATTGCACTATTAGATTCCGAATACCTGTTTGAATATTATAATAATATAAATTGTCATAAGTTAAACAACAACATACCTGTCCGACTGCCTGCAACCAATGTCTGAGAAGGAACTAACGACAAAAGCCGTGTATAAAAAAGTCATTTTCGCATTTTGTATAAATATAATTTTGGCCGTTCGAGACAAATTATTCGCATTCAACTGTCACATTTGCGCTTGTATTATGCAAATGTCCTTCCTCATTCGGCCGAGTAATAAAGCAACGAATCCACGAACGGGCACAATGAAAACGACACTTTCGATTAGAGATTAAATTAAATAAAACTTCCAGTAAGCAGCAAACAAAAAAATATTAGCAAAAGCACTTGTAAAATATTTTCTCACAGCTTCACTAAGCAGTGGTGCATTCTTTCTTTGGAATCCTTTTATGTGTGTATTTGTCTATTTATGTATTTATAATTGTTAATATGTGTAGGAGTCTCTTTTTAATGTATCCATGTTTTTTATAACATATTACCAATTTAAATAAACAAAAAAATACCAATTACCTGAATAGACTCATGTTGGAGGGAGGACCATTCCACAGCTGAGCCGTTGAACACAAGAACGAGTCGTAGAAGCGACCCGTGTTCGACAAATGTTAACCGTGTAGAAATATTGACGTGTTTCTCGGCTGTGCACTGGTGCCGGAGGAATGAAGTTTCTCGTAGCATATTTTATTGAAATACCAGTAGAACGAGGACAGGATTCCCATCTGACGTCTGTGTTCTAAAGACTGCGTCTTGCTACTGCTACGGTGGCCTCGTAGAAGGGGCAATGTGGTGGGTATTTAATACGGTTCGATCTGATCATCTGCTGATCTGCTCCCAGCAAGTGCTGAGGCCATTATACATCCACCATTCACTGGTGTGCTAGGCAAACGGGTTTGGATTATTATTAATTTCGCTTTGCTTTTTGCTTTGCAACCTAATTACTATTTGCTTTTCTATAATGACTGCTTTGTTGTCAACCTGTTTAAAATAAATACATTATTATTGTTTTTCACCTTCGCCGGCTGCCATCTTGCCCAGATGACCTTGGATCAATGGACAATGCACCCGATGTGTGAGTTGGTCCGACAAGTGGATGACATGAACACGAATTCTACTGCAGCTTTTAGAAGCTTGTGGATATCACTATAAGTTATACGGTATTATAAGGTATACCAAAGATAAATCGACACAATTCTAAATGATCTATTAAATTCAATTAATTGTTTCGATAAGTTATCGGTATGACGACCTTCTTGACAGAGCGCTAAATTCCCTACATTCATGAACTAAATGAATGTAGGGATGAACCTTTGAATACACAAAAATATATTTACAATTTATAACGATATGAACATACTTAAATGATTTTAAATTAATTGAACTGTAACGAAACTTTGCTTGAAATGTCTTTAAATTCAATTAATTCTATCGCTGAAATAGTAGATATATTCAACTGCACTGAATCTAGTTACAAGAAGGCTATAATAACATACCTCTTTCTTAAATACTAGTGTTAATTTTCTTGGACGTAATCAAATCGTCGCATCAAATGTTTTTGGGCGCATTGTTATTTTTTATGTCATTGTTATTTTTTATGTCACTGTTATTTTATTTTATACCTATGTTATGTAAAAGCCCATGAGGGCGTATAAAAATAAATAAATAAATATGTTAAGTGACTCCATCCGAATATCCAGTTACTTCCCGGCGTTCCTTTTCTCCATTTCCATGCCCTTTGAGCTTCCTTCAGCCTTACGACACTCCCCAAATCAGGGATGACATCGTCGAATGTCTTTCGGCATTTGGGACATTAGCACGATATCATGTCAAAGAGTATTCGATAAGATTATGTATTGTATTTGCGCATATGTCCAAAACTATTATTTCATATGTGCGTGGTATCTAGTAAATTATTTGGGTGGCCGTCTAGCGGGCCTAGTCATGAGCGTCTTTCGTGTCCGATACCCAGCCTGTTAATTGGCTTTACAATGAGACTGGACACGTTTAGTTTTATTCAGGTTTAAACTATTTTATCTTGTTTTCCTAGCTGCTGGTCGCTCCACAGCATTTACTAGGTACCCCGTACATATCAACTCAGCACCGTACGACAGCGGACGATCAATCAATCGAGAGAAAGACAAACTAGCCTAAAATGTTGGCACATTACTGTTTTACGGATACAAAATATCTACTATCCAAAATAAAACTGCATTTTTGCGTGGCTGTATCGAAAGTTTGGCCGATCCCCGCATACACTCTAGCTGCTGGGCTCTACTAGGCAGTTATGAATACTTAAAGAACTGTAATGAATATGATAAAACAATTAACCTTTCTCTTTCTTGAGCTAAACTTTCGGACATCGTTACAGTGCATATTACCAGTGGCAGTGAAGACAACTAAAACCATAAATATTGCGGTGAAAAGCTTAAATCAAACAGGATAAAATATGGATAAGTAAGTCATTTCATTCATACCTCTATCTAATACGCTAATGGTTCACTAGACCAAACAACTCAGTGGAGCTTGTTCTTTTCGATAATATTTCGGAAAAACTTATTGAAAGTTATCAAACTGTTCTCCTAAGAAATGACATTTTAATAATAATATTTGGAGAATTTGTATAGCGCCGTATTTGTGAAAAATCCCCTCAAGAGCGCTGTTAGCACACATGATAAAATTTGTCATAAGACCACAGATATTATACGCATTTTCCAGATCATTATAATTTCATTTGAGGACATAACCACTTGTTTGTGACAACATAACACTTGTATCTTGTCACCGACCCATTTATTAATCAATTCACCCCGTGTGGCCCGATTAGCACCCTCTTACGATTGCTTCACTTAATGTTAATGTAATAAATCCTTGTAATGTTTACACCGAGTCGAACGCAGCATCTCTATCATTCAATCAAAGAGAGCCGTGACGATTCCGCTAATCTCTTATGGGTCACGATATTGAGATGACATGATGCTCCTTCAGTGCACCGTGAAACGAGTAAATGATTTGTCACTAAATGGCAAAGAGAAGATTACCGAACATTCATAGAAATCAAAGAGAATCATTGAATTATGTGTTACATACTACAAGGATTAATATATCTATTGCGATTACATATTATGAGCCATTGATGATATACGATGTTAGTTATCGACGATTAGTCAACCCCTTGGAGTAATAAGGTTCCAACTGTCAATTTGGGCTGACTACTCTTCATTTCATCTATGGACACCAACATCATTAATGGACTATTAACGGAATTAGAATGTGTCAAAAGTTCCAACTGCATCAATTATTTCCTATAAGTTGGAGTAACAAGGTTCCAACTACATATGGAACCTCGTTACTCCAACTTATAAATTTATTTTGCAACTCGCTTCACACTAATCTATACAGAAAGTTCCATCTGACGAACTGTCAAATTTCCGCGCGTTGCATTTTAAAGTGTTAATTAGAGCGATTTAAACTTAATTCCTTATTAAAATGTTTAAACACGCAGATTACATCGATTCAGAAATATTTTATAAACAACCGGACAGCGATGCTGGCACATCTATCGACTGTTGCCGGTATGAATACAACAGAAAAAACTACTACAGTTCACCCAAAAAGAATAGTTGAAAATACATCACCGTATATATATTTTTCTTTTAAATATATGTTTAAAATTCGCAATGACAATTTAAAAGTTAGTAGAAAGTTGGCACATTGTGCATCTCGAAAAAGCCAATTTATAATACTTACAATAATAAGGATCAGAATAATGCTCCCAAAGGTGATCATAGAGCCCCGAAAAGTATTAATTCAATAATGTTAAAATAGTTGTTGATAATACTCAAAATCAGTTAAGAACCTACAACTAACCGTATTTGCATACTCAAAACAATGTAAAGTTAAATACGTATTGAATAGAGTCATTTGAATCTTTAAAGCCTGTTATCTCAGAATAGAACCTTGTTACTCCAACCGGTCGTGGTGTCAAATTACTGCAACCTACAAAATCAACAATGTTGACGAGCACTTTTACCAATCAAATAGAGCGATCGTTGAGCTAAAATGCAGTCTTGGTGCCACCAATACAGCTGAGCTCCCTCAGCGGGGGTACGCCTAACGTGAGGTCACTTATTTTCATGGATTTCTTCGCTAAGCGTTGAATTGACAAAGTGACGGCGAAAAAGTTAATTAAAATAAAATTTCACCACGAATTACGAGTTTCGAAAATAGAAATTAAATATATGTATATATATATAAATATTTAATATAAAAATGTGCCACAAAAAAAGATTTATGGCACATAAAGATGCATTCCGGGACCTAAAACAATCCATTTTTTCACAAGGGTATTTATTTTTTGTACATACTTTTTTAAACTTTTACTTTTCGACTATTATTTTGTGTCTTTAGGCATTTTAAAGCGCAGTAAAAAAAAATGGTGAAATGTAAATTAAGTAAGTTTTCTTTGCTAATATTACCTGAGTGAATTATAGAAGCTCCCAAACAAGAAGAATACACCAATGCAAGTTGAGAGGAAAATAGAAATTGCACTATGTAAATGTATAATTGAAATGCGGCGGCAAATAATCTCGGAGACAAGAAGAAAACGGCGATTGCGAAAAATCATATAATTGCCTTCTATTTTATTTACCAAAGTATCCAATCAATAATTTGTGCAGTGGCGGCGCCTTGTTTTATAAACGTTTTGTTGTAATTACAAAAGCGTGATAAATAATGATATGACAATGACGCTGTGGGTTATTACGGATGCAAGACCGCAGTTGCATTATTGGAAGGATGCATTTCTCTCGGGAATATCGAGTTTTTGTTATCAGAGTGTGGAGTTGCATACAGAATGCACTACTTTTGTGGATAAACCAAGGTATTGTACACGCAGAATACGCGTTGAGATGAATTTTCAATGGTATTTATGTTTGACTTCCAAGAATCTACCGTATTAATTACATAGTACTCAATTTCAGAGGCAAATCCACATAAAATATATTATTATTGCTATAAATTACTGATTATTCCTTTTAATATTTTACACTGCCCATTTTATGTGAGAAATTAATAATTAAGATCTGATAGGTTAAAATTATTATTTGTATAATTAATTACAAACATGATTTACCTTGACCGTAATATACTCGTATGCGGTTCTTACCTAAACGGAGCCCTTGTCTGCAAACCAAAGCGTAAGTGTTTTCTATAGCGGCACATGATTAGTGAGTAGCAAAGTACCATATACCTTTCATGGTGCAATACTTATTGCGTCAACTTTGTAAATGTATTATAATGAGTGCGCTTACCTTCCCCATCAGTTGTGAGGGATACAGGCTGCAGCCGTTCGTGGTCCGTTCTCCTCGAATCTTCGCTTGGAGCTCGATCTGATAAAACATACAACAAATCGTTAGCCAACATTGTTAATATACCAAAAATACACACAGGTTTTGTGCAAATAAATATAAAGCCATTGGTCTTCCATTCGTCAGTGGAGTTTATTTTGCCTGCTATCTCATTTCATTTAACGTCGGAAAGATAATTATATCATTCTTTTTCAAATACAATGATATTCTGAAAGTTTTTGCGATCATAGGATACAAATGTTGAGTAACTAAGGGGCTATTTCACCAGCTCTCAATAAACTACTATTCATTAGATAACTCTAATCATCGGAATATTCGTTAGTTAGCTCCTTCCGCAAGTTTGGCTGGCAACGCCGCTTTTTTTCAAACCTTATCCCGTCTGCTGTCACGTCTGTCAATACAATGCCGTTATTTCTATCATAAACAAGATGCCAAAGATTGTTGTTATTTCATAGTATATTCCGTGATATATTGTGAAGGCGTATATTAGAATTACATACCGTGTGCTTCTTGGAGAGATTTTATCCTTGATTTTGTATCTCCTTTACGGCATTTTTTGTCAAGCGAAATCTTGACCTAAACTCAATGTCATCTAAGACGTGTAAAAAATTGACTCTTGGTCTGAAAACACGCGGTCTACGTCTTTCCGCCATGTCCTGTTCGTCTAAGATATTTAAATCTTCAACCACTTCCATAATTACAGTAAAAAATCAACTTCAACAGAAAACTCGCCTACTAGACCAGCCAGCTGTCAAAACAGTACGCCGCCATTTTAAATCAGAAGATAGATACTAACTACTGGGTGGCAGCAAAACGTAGGGTGCACTTTACGTTGACAGCTTATTGAGAAGTGGTGAAATAGCCCCTGAATAATACAATAAAGTTACAAAATAGAAATATGTTTTATTTCAATATAGAGACGCGTTTAACTATTTGGTGACAGGGATGTAATGAGCTTCGCGCGCGAATGTTGTGTTGTGAAAGTTAGTTTATGTTTATGATAGAAATAACGGCATTGTATTGACAGACGTGACAGCAGACGGGATAAGGTTTGAAAAAAGCGGCGTTGCCAGCCAAACTTGCGGAAGGAGCTAACTAACGAATATTCTGATGATTAGAGTTATCTAATGAATAGTAGTTTATTGAGAGCTGGTGAAATAGCCCCTAAGTCGTGTTGCACTACCTCCCCCTTCTCGAGCTTCGAGCAGTCTCGTGTAGAGTGGATCACATTGGATACAAATGTTGAGTAACTGAGTCGTGTTGCACTACCTCCCCCTTCTCAAGCTTCGAGCAGTCTTGTGTAGAGTGGATCACATTGGATACAAATGTCGAGTAACTGAGTCGTGTTGCATTACTTCCCCCTTCTCAAGCTTCGAGCAGTCTTGTGTAGAGTGGATCACATTGGATACAAATGTTGAGTAACTGAGTCGTGTTGCACTACCTCCCCCTTCACGAGCTTCGAGCAGTCTTGTGTAGAGTGGATCACATAGGATACAAATGTCGAGTAACTGAGTCGTGTTGCACTGCTTCCCCCTTCTCGAGCTTCGAGCAGTCTTGTGTAGAGTGGATCACATTGGATAAAAATGTTGAGTAACTGAGTCGTGTTGCACTACCTCCCCCTTCTCGAGCTTCGAGCAGTCTTGTGTAGAGTGGATCACACTAGTTACGAGTATTGTCGCTAATGGGGATTGGAGCGGTCACTTACACCCTTCAGAGCCTTCATTATTATAATAATAGAATGGTAATGAATAAAGATTAGGAATAGAAATTGTAATAGAATTTAACATTTATGATGCATCACGGCCACAGGTTCCAATGGTATTTACATGTTACACGTCAAATAAAAATGCGGATGAACCAGGACTACTCTCAACAAGAAAAGCGAAAAAAACATTAGAGTTAATAGGACTTTGTAACTGGCGACCGGTAGACTGCATCGGAATACTAATGCTTGGACCATCATACCATTCGCCGCTGAAATGTTACGTATTTACATATTGCCCGGTATAATTATTGCTTGCAGCCATGTTTATGTCTATTTATGCGTATATAGCAAATTAATAATTAAAGAAATATAATAATTAAATTAATATGTATTAAGAAAGGCCCAGCTTTGTGACCAACGTTTTCCTGTTCGCGAATACCTTAAAAGGGATACATTGCATTGGTAAGCGTGTTTACGTAATTTGACAAAGGCCGATTTCCTAAGTTGGACGTTTAAAGGCTCGTCATGAAGAAATTACAATTTCCTTTGAAATACGAACTAAGAAATATCGACAATGTGCAGATCGCCAATGAACAAACGACAATTCGCATCTACTAAATTAAGCATGTTTAGTCGATGTGAGTAGTCGTTTGTTCGTTGGCCATCTGCAGTCGGGCTCGGGAAGGATTCCAAATTACCGACATCGTCTATAAAATCTATATCGATGTTTCGTGCTAGGGCCTCTGAACTTATTAAAAGTTTTGAAATTATATTAATATTATTAAACTAATCTAGCTTTGTGTTTAGTTACATACGAATAATCTGACAATTTCCTTCGAAATACAAATAAGTTCTCGCAAGCACTTGAATTAAATTAATTTACCTAAACAACGAGAAATGAGTACCTTTTGACTGATTTTTGGGAAAATATTATTGATAAATGAAAAGAAAATGAATAACGGCGAAGGAATTGTTTCACGTTCTTCCCGATGCTTGGCGAAATTGGCGGTCCGATTGTTTCTTCACTTGTCTCTGGATAAGGTTGACAGTTGGAAGACGAGTTTTTAGTCGAACCGGCAACCACCCAGGTGCCAGACCAACCACACCGACTGCACCATCCACTTGCAACTCGGTTGCCGAGTAGCGTTGCCACCTTATGTAGAAGTAAAAAATAACGAGAGAGAGTGACGGTTCATAATTTGGCTCTTTTCTCCCTTTTATTCTGTTTGAACTCTAAATCAAAATTTTAACAATCGTTTTTCGTAAAAATAAGTGCCCTTCTTTTTCATAATGACTCTTTCCCTGGCAAAAGTGGTTCCCGGGGTTACAATCAGGCTTCTACGAGTTGTATGTAGTTCTCGTGAGCCAGGGCGCCTTTCAGGGCGTTTAAATGTGTGTATAAGGCCCATTTCAAAATAGAGATACCAGGAGCATAAAATGTACAGGAGGTATTCTCTACCAAGAAAATTAAACACGTACATTTTATATCAGCGAATTAGCACATTACAGGATGAATATTCTGAATCCGTAACGTATTTTTTTCACGGGAAATCAATTAATAAAAATCATTCACAAAAATAATGTAAAATCAAATTGTCGCAGCCTCCATTACGTGTGGCATTTCTCCTGTGGCCGGTTTAGAGTCTCTAGGTGGTCCCACAAACTTACCTAGCCACCGTCTTAAGCACAAGTGTATAGTTGTTTTTCAGCACCCAGAGTAGCCTCCTCAGAAAAAAATCTAGACAGGACAGGTTGTATAAATGTTGAAATTGTAATATATAAAAAAAATTACAATCCATGATACATTACTGAATGCAACACGGTGACATCACGATCCAATCTGGCCTACTGGCAAGCTGTCTTCAGAGTTAAATCAAAGGTTTGTTGCAGGTGTTTTTACAGCACCTCATCAATGAAGTCGTACCAATAATTCATATTGAATATGATGCAGAAATAGAGCAGAAGTTTATCGTGGGACATTTGCCTAACTCGAACGTGACTGTTAATAAAAAACCGATGTGTTTCATCATACAGGTATTTCGAAAAGAGTTTTTTATCGGTCGGCTAGGCTGTGTGGTCCTGACTCAATAATAAAAACAATATTTTATTTATTTTATTATTGGTGGACTACAGATTTCGGCTCTGTAGTCCACCAGTGAAAAGGACACTCTTCCTGGCGTTCTGCACTACCCTATACACGTGCGAGCTCTGGACCAATTTTAAGAAGAGTAGCATGGAAAGGCTTCGGGTCCAGTACAACAACGCCTACCGCATGATGTTCAGTCTTCCCAGGCACTGCAGTGCTTCCGGTATGTTCACCGAGGGGCGAGTTCCAGGATTTGCAGCCCTTATGAGAACCAGGGTAGTAGGAATGCGGGAAAGGATTAACAACTCCAGAAATAACCTCATCATGGAATCCCGTCAGATCCCGAACTCAAGCATAGAAGCGCATTGGAGTAAATTATTGGCCCCATCAATCTTAACGCTGCCAGGATGGACTCCCTCTTGATGGCGTTTTGTAGAAATGAGGCCTAATATACTCCATTAATATTTTCTTACTTACATTCTTTATTTTTTATTTTTTTTTTTTTATTTTATTATTTTTTATTTTCATATATTTTTATTTTATTATTTACTTATTTATTTATTTCTTATGAATTTCTGTTCATTATTATTTTGTTACTATTATTATTACAATGTATTGATATCAATTATGGAAGGTATTGCATTGCACTACTCCTGCATACCTTCCGGAATAAAACTTTTATTATTATTATTATTATTAATCTAACAAATTAATAATCTCAAGTTCATCTGGTATTTAGCGGAGGCATATCTCTGACCTAGGTTTGAGAGGCGTGTATTTAAACACAAAGACATTATTTTACACATGTACAACGAGTATATTCAGAGTAGATAGAGACTTGAACGAGTGCTCCGCGGGTACTTGACCAAACCAAATCTAAATATGTATGTACTTCGATATGTGAGAGGAAGAGTGGAACCTCGATTTCAAGGTATTCAACTATCTGTTCACACGTTTCCGTAAATTTCGAGTTGACTCATAATCAGAAAGCGATATTCGAGCATTTATAACTACCAATACCTCGGAACAATAATGTACAGGAGGGATAGATTTTCGAAACTGTGTAGTCAGGATTTTTGATTTTTTCCTGACTCGGGCGTGGCTAGGGTTTTTATGAACACACCTTTTTAGATCCATTCATAGCACATGTCGACATAATGTTTTGTTTATTTGTATAACCACTTTTTCACAAAAATATAGGATATAACCTAAAAAAGCGTTGAGTTATGTCGCATAACAAAACGTAGTAAGCGGAGTCGCCGGAGACGCGGGAGACGGAAAACATGCTAACATGCTAACATACCTAAAAGTGGTGCAATATTATCTGACAACTTGTCTTGTCTCTTTCTCTCTCACGGTTTACGACCTAAAAACCCGGAGAAAGTGATTTATCGTAAATTTGTATAGGTTGGGTAAAAATATTTAGCTCTTTCTCTTTCTCGTATATATTCTTACTCCGAGGTCAATACGTAAATGCGGTATTTTATTTAGGAGGACACACTACCCTAGAAATAAATCCGTGAGGGGCATTCTCAAATGACACATTCATTTGCATTCGTTCATGTTCTATTAAATTGCGGAAAAATACAATAACCCTTTATTTACAGGTAGGTGAAGTCAAAATATTAAATTTAAAAAAAACATAAGGTTTCACTTAGTATTTGTATCAATTATAAAAAATGAATTAAAAATTCAACAGAGATTCGGCGTGTTTTATGGTCCACTGTCGGTCGACGATTAAACAAGAAAACTATTTAACTCAGAAGGTAGGACGAAACGAATTATGCTTGTCGCATAATTCTTTTCGTGTGATGGGGTACAGGGTCGACTTTGCTGTAGCAAGCTTGGCTTAGAAGGGCGTTCTGCCAGAGGTGTAAATTTGTATAAATGCTGATGAACTTATTACTGCAATCTCAAATGTTTTCATATGAATCTCTCGGGAAGTAAATAATGTATCGCATAGAAAAAATAATCGTGGTTTATATCGCTAACGTTATTGCTAAAAAACGATTTGGAAAATTTGGAAATCGTTTTACGGTAAAAATGTGAGTGGTAAGGATTAGTTTTTATTAATCTAAAATATAAATTACTTACATGCCGAGTGCATCCGTTGAAAACAATTGATACATTTGTTATTGATTCATCAGAATTAATTCAAATGTGAACCTCGGGCAAACCCCGTTTTTTTAGTGTTATGCCCTCAACAAATACGAATCTATTAGGTACTCATATTTTTGCCTACGAGTTGTAAGAATAAAATATGAATGTATTAGTGGACCATTGTTCATTGAACTTTCTGGCAAAAAATATAAGATGCATATAAGACCATATAACATTTAATGGGCAATAGTAGACAATCTTAGTAACAAGTGGCAGCTGCTTTATCTACTGATCCAACGAGCAAGAGTTCAATCCTCGCGCAGTTTCTATAAATATTCTCTCACTTAACACGTATCATTTACTTGTGGTATGTTAAGTCCAGCTGAAGAACAAGGACGCGGAGCTGCACAGGTGAGCCTAGAAATGTCATATTGCATCTGTAGACAGACACTAGTTACAGGGCAGACACCTGGGAGGTCCATAGCGGGACAGACGCCATGCCGCTGTGTCCAATTGACTGCTAACAAGGTAACTAACTAACTTCGCAAAAAGTCGGAGAAAACCGGCAAACTAGCGCTTGTTTTTTATGCATATATTATATGGGTATGATCAGACGCAATAAAAAAGGACCGATGCAAAATTGATAGCGTACATATAGAAAAAAAACCTTGTTCTCGTTACATATCTGTATAAAACGATAAATAGAGCCTGGGAATCGCATCATCATGTTAGATTTTACAGAAAATAAATTGAATACTGAATGAATAAACGTTAAGATTGATTGCATTATTTTCAAGATGAATAAGGGTCTTCTTCGTGCCAATGCTAGTTAGTACTTACGAACACAGTTGTGAGGGTTTGTATTTTCAGTTAAAGATATTTTTTAAATGACAAATTTATTTTTCTGTCCATACCGATGAATACACCGTTTGCGATTGAGTCATCCTAAATCAATCCGCGGCATTTATCCCCGCTCACATACGAGGGAGACGCGCGTACGGTGCTGTCTGGCCGTCTGGTCCGTCTGGCCGCCGGCCGCCGCCACCGGGGCGGACCTCCCTGCGCGCCCCCCGCGGCCCCACCTGGCCGTCGTTGCCTAGTCGCCCGATTGACTCGTCAGCCGCCGCATTGTTTCAGGGCGCTGCGCACCGAACGTCCCTGGCTTCGTTTGCATTCCTTTTTTGAAGAGGCTTTTTATTTGGTCGTTTATGGACATACTCGTATTTGAGGCTCGCCGGAGCCACGATCGCTTGTGGGGAGAGTATCAAAATAAAAGGGAATTAATCAGCTGAAACACCGCAATGATATCAAGGAGTTCATACAGAATACATACGAGTACATGTGAAGATTCAGTAATAAGAGTAGGGTGGAGGGAGGGTGGTTTCAAATGTTTGAATAAAGAGGCTACCTCCATCTTTACCTTTACCAATATGTCAATGGACGGTGAACAAGCAGACACGGACAACTATTGCAACTACCAACTACCAACTACTCGTACTCGGTACGTGACGAAGCCAGAAACCTGATTGATGTCGGTTCAGCAATAGCTTTCGTGCAGTCTATACATATATTCCGTTGCATTGACTTTCCTCCGAGTTCGACACAATTCACCGCGTTGCATTATTTCATCCCTTAGCCCTAGCGAGTAACGACTTTTATCCGCCTAACCAGGCCTAGTCTACGGTCTAGACTAGTTGACTCAATGCCGGCGCCTAGCGGGTGAAACCTAGGCGCGTGTATTTTCCAATATTTGCATTGTATCGGTTTTACAATTTAATTTTAATCATAATAAAGCAGAAGATCACTTTGCTTGTCTTGGCAATAACTCTCGAACAGAGAAGTCTAGCATCATGTAACAAACCGAGGTTATAGTTTAAATAGACGCTATAAACTGAAAGAATAAGACTATCTGTTTTTATTTATTATAATTCAAATAAATTTAAAAAAGTATTGACAGTAATAATAGTAATAAAAAATCTTTATTTAAATACAGTTTACAGTAATAACAGCAAAATAATAAAAATAATAGCAAAATAATCATATAAAATACATAGGGTGTATAAAGGTGTAGGTATATTTATATATTTTAGCAAGAGATCTATACATTGTAAACAGTATATATATATATATATATTTATACTGTTTATATATATATGAAGTACCTTGGCCTCACCATTGATCCGTACCTCAAATGGAACCTTCACACACAAAACATTGCACATAAAATCAGAAAAACCATTTTCTTTTCTTTTTTAGAACCATAAGAAACTTTCTTAACTTGAAACACTTAAAAATGATTTACTTTGCGATATGTCAATCTTTTATTGAGTATGGTATCATAGCTTGGGGAGGTGGAACTTCATCTGCTATAGACCCTGTCATAAAAGCACAAAAACAATTATAAAAATTATTCTCAAGCTACCCCCTAGTTGCAAGTTCTAACTCAATTTATCACATAATGAGAGTCTTTGACGTTCGACAAACATATGTAAAATCAATTCTCACTCATCTTTTTACAAACAAACATAAATATTACGAAAAAAGACCACACACTCGATTTACTCGTAATACTAACAAAGATTTACTCCAATATCCTGTTATCTCTACCTTTGGTCAACGGAGTTTTAGGTACATTGCGACAAGAATCTTCAACATTCTTCCAGAAAATTTAAAACAAAGTCAAACATTAAATAACATAAAAATTTGGATTAATAGCAAAGACAGAGGATTTACCGGTACACTCACCCAAATTCGAAGTAATTGAATAAACCAATCACAGAACAAATAATTACTTATTCATATATGTACAATTTTAAGTTACTATTTTTTAGGTTTTTTAATTTTATTTAAACAATAATAATTATTATTTTAAATAAAAAAATAAATAAAAAAACAATGTTTATTTAAAAGTTCTGCTAGGTAATTATTTTTACGCGTGACAGCTGTCTCGCCTTCTTAGGGCATTTTGATAATGCACAGATTAATAATTGAGTGATTTATCCATGGTTTTAATGGTTTAAGTTTGTTAGGATCTTTTTTGTCAACAATCATAGTATGATTATTTAATTCATTTTTAAGAAAGTCAATAAAATAAATCCATGCATACTCCGAGTTATTTATTTGAAAGAGATCTTGCCATGATTTTTTCTTAATTGAGTTTTTTTTAAATTAGAAAAAATAATGTTTTTGAAAGTGATCGTCTATTCTCTTCTATTTTTTAAAGTATCTGATTGCAGTGTGAGCATTGTCGTATAGTGATCGGTAATGGTTGATTTGTAAACGATACTTTTACTTAGTTTTTTTAGTTTTGACCATAATGTGATCAATGCATGATGCTGATTCGTTTGCAAATCGTGTTGGTGTATTGATGGTGCTAACTAATCCATGAAACTGTAACATGTTCAGGTAGTCGTGACATTGGTGATGCGAGTTGTTTGGAAGAATGTTAATATTTAAATCACCTACAAGTATAATATATTTAGCAAAGGAGAGATTAAAAAGAATGCAATTGAGACTGTTAAGAAATGGAGTGATATTTTTTTTTGTGTATACAACAACCCCATCATTCTGACTATCAAATTTTGTTGAGTTGCATGAAGTGAAGTTAATTAGGTTTTTAAGTGTGGATAAGTTTGTCAACCAACATTCTTACGGAATGTTGGTTGACAAACTTTAAATATTATGTTTCTATTTGTATTATTTTAATGTTTTCGCCACTGGAATTTAAGGTGCTAGAAAATACATTGTACGTTAAACATTTACTATACAAATCACATTTAAAACTATTCATCTTACGAACGATGAGCTCTGGCCAGAATCGGTTCTCTCAAAGAGGGGCACTAATTGGTTTGCACGATAGCATTACTGCCAAGACTCAATGCACAGGCTACTATTCTGTATACATACGTACGGTCTGGCCATTGACGCTCTCGGTATCAGCTGCGTGATGCAGTCTAGACTAAAACAACGGAGAAAGAACCACCGGGGTTATGTTACAATCAGCTGCTAGAAAAACGGTTAGTCAATCAGCATTAACCTTGTAAACTGCAGAACTTGAAAACATTGGGTTTCTTCATATTCTGCTTGTGTACCTGTATGTCTGAGTTGAATAGATAAACTGAAACAAAAATTCTAAAAACTTTTTTTTTTAATTATTAGATACCTCAAAATATTTCTCCTACTTTAACCCTTATCACTCGAGAAAAAAATCATATGGTTTCCAGCAACTCGAGGATTTTTTAAGCAAAAAATGATAATTATGATATTCTTAGAAAATTAGAAAAAAATATTTTTTGGAAAGGTAGCAAATAAAAATGCTTATTTATGTTTACAAATATATATTTATTATAGAAAGTAAGTATTTATAAAAGAAAAAACGGCAAATTTTAGTTTTTATAATTCCTTAAAGTATGGTATTTTTCAAAACAATCACCCAAATGCATCCTCGGTTTTCCAGGACAAGTGTCACAATACTCGCTGGTCTCCCGTCTCCCGCCTTTTACTGCCCTTTTTGAGCAGACCACACAGTCCCTCTTAGGACCTTTCCTTAAAATGTGCAGTTTTCCATTGAGCCTGGTCTCTGATGGAGTGGAAGTAGATGGCCTACTTCGAGGCTCTTTGTACTCACCCACTAACTGATCAACCAAAACTTTTATTTACTTTAAATGGCTTAGTGGTTTTTCGTTATTTTACTTTTTTATGGATATATAAGATATACGAATTTATGGAACATATCTCCAGCCCCCAAAAAAAAAGTTTGCGCCACCATTTACATCTTCCTCTTGTATATCTACGTCGGAAGCACTTGAACTGCTACTTGTGTCTAAAACACGCATTTTTTCTTCTATTCACTATCTGAACTGTCATGTTGCATTGAAATATCGCCGGTACAGTCACTTTCATACTCAAAAACAAAGTCATCATCACTAATTTCGTCTTCATACATATTTACTATGGAGTAAAAAAAATATTTGAATAAATAACTGCGTATTAATTGTTAAAAACAAAAAAAAATGTAGCACAATACACAAGCATTCAGTAGCAGGTACTAGACGCAACTAACTGTAAACATGAAGAAACCTGTCCGTGCACCCTTGGATTTTGTAAACAATAAAATGTATGACTATTGTTCATGGCGCCGCTGCGGCGCCTAACGAGTGGAATTAAAATTTTATATAGCGCCGTAGCGGCGCCTCTCGAGTGATAAGGGTTAATATTGTACAATTTAAAATTACTTAGTCTGTTTTTATTAAAGTATTCATATAAATAATCGACCAATTTTCATACTACGCTCATGTCAATTCTCACTTATCTTATACGATCTAGAAAAAAACACAATAGTGGATTCTCTCATTCTCAAGGCGGCTCCAACGACGCGGATTTTTTCTCCATTATTCCGGCTTTGTGTAATGTATTCCGAGGGATCTAGGAGGGCGGGGAGCGGAGCATTCCAGATCTAGTATAGCCCGGATCCGTTGGTTCTACGATATGCCTTCTAGAAAGCTTTCCAACATTCAATCCATCGCCATAAAAAACATTTAATTTCGCTCTCAGCATTTGCATACAATATTAGCTTTCACATCGATTCGTTCAATGGAAAAGTTATTTTTTCTTATGGTGCCTACTCAACTTTTACGAAATATCCAATTAATTATAATATTTCAATCGAAACAAACCTCCTTCCGTGGGAGCAATTTTTTGGGTGAGTTTTTTTTTCTGGTTAAGAAACTAAAAGCACATTGATATATTTATAAAAAATGGTTTTTAATAATGGAATAATAAATAGCCAGGTACTTTGCCGCCATTCTTTTTTCCCATCTCCTTCGATAGTTTGAAACATAAGCAGTATTTATTTTTCATTAAAAAGGTTGGTGATAATATTGTTGTAGGTATTAGAATTTTTTTTTCATGTGTAAAACGCAATATATCCTCTTTTAATTTTGTTATCATTACGTTTATGCTAACAAATTCCATGATATTATTTTTCTTCTAATGCTCTCTCCTTTCACAGGTTGACCATGCTCGGGACAATATTCATCCATGCTGCTGCGGAGCTCCAGTTCCACTAGTCACAAGTGATAATAACGTCGTACCATTTATATTTATGTAAAGTATTTTTTTAAGTAATTTCCTTGATTGAAAACTAACTAAGGTCATTTAAATAATTATTGGTAATTTTTATCTTTTTAAAATTGGAAGTATATTAAACTTTTTTATTTCGTCCTGAAGCCCTTTTACAATAAACACAGTCAAAAGTTAACGTGTAGGTACGAGAAAGTCAAGAAGCTAACACATTTTAAAAAACGTACTCTTCTGCTGGCAGCTATATTGACCCTTTTCACAAACTTCTAGGATGATAAATTCACTGGAAACGTTCACTTAAAAATCCACTCTGATTCCATTGAAAAATTGCAACACAAATTTCCAAGATACAATAACTACAAACTCGGTCTACCTATTGAAACCATTAATTATAATTATTTAATGAAAAAATTAAAATTACTAACACTTTCAGACAGGAGGCTTTTTTCCGACTTGACTTTTATTTTTTAAATTGTTAATGGTATTATAGACAGTCCTGATTTACTTAGCTTAATTACCTTCTATGTACCTAACAGATCCACTCGATCCAAAATTCTTTTTAAATGTAACAATAATATCAGGACTGAGTAATTTAAATACTCGCTTGTACCTAGATTGCATACAGTGAGTAATTCTATCGCTGAAATAGTGGATATATTCAACTGCACTGAATCTAGTTACAAGAAGGCTATAATAGCATACCTCTTTCAAAAATACTAGTGTTAATTTGCATTATAATATTTATATCCACTTAATTATGTTTTTGGGTGCTAATCATTGTTATTTTTTATGTCACTATTATTTTATGTTTTATATCATATGTTATGTAAAAGCCCATGAGGGCGTATATAATTAAATAAATAAATAATTCTGTGTGCGAAAGGAAAAATGGAATGAGTAAAAAAACGCAGGTTTCTAGGAGAGCCAAAACAAAATTTTGGAATTTCTTTTTTTCATGTAATCATGTCATATATCATATGTCCTTTTTCAAAAAATAATTGCACATTATTTTATTTTCTGACTCATCTCATTTTCCTTGCTAGATATGATAATAAAGAAACAATTCTCCATACTTAACTCAAAACTTGATATATTTTACTCATTCCGTCTTCCTTTTGCATACAGAATTGGGGACCGACTTAGCCGTAATTTCAAAGGCTTTCGAGAACTTCGACAATATGGCTGCGTGATTTATTTTTTATTTTTTTATTTATTCATCGAAACAGGATGTAGGAAAGGATAAAAAATCTACATAATACAATGTTAATAACAATAACATGGAAAGTAAAAATAAAGTAGGTATACAGTAAATAATAAAAATCAACATTTAAAAAAAAGTACGATAAATGGTAAAAATCATTATAAAAAATGGAATACAGAGTTGTAATCACGATCATCACAATAAAGTCGATATTGGTTCCTAGCTGCAGATTACCTGTTCTAAGAAGCCAAGAGTTTTTAGTTTTGTTTATCGCTTTATAGAGTTATAGTACCAACATGACTTTCCGAGAACGACGAACAATGATAGAGTATCTGCATTTTTTATTCTTAAGCTAAGGTAAATATATCAAGTATAGATCATATTTATCATTTCAAATAAGAAAATAATATATGATGCGAAAGTGAATGGAAGAAGAAGTTGAGGACGCCCTAGAAAGACATGGCACGATCAAGTAAATCAAATACTTGAATCGAGTCATGTGAAGAGTCAGAATAACAGAAGAGTATGTATGAGACGATGTATGAATGTAAATTAAGCAAGGAGTGTGTGCCAAGACAGAGTTATATGGCGGTCCGTCCTGTCTGCCTACCCCTGCGGTAAAACGGCGTGATGGTTAGTTAGTTAGTCAAGTATACATAACTAGAAAGCCCCAAAGATATGTTTTTAATTTATTTATTTTCAAATACTTAATAATTTAGATCTTCTGTTTATTGTGTGGCGGTTCCAGTCCAAATCCGGTCAAGTGCTCATCAACGGTTTGAGCCCCAAACTAGCCAACTACTCAATGTGGATAGATACTCTGGGGAGCTAATACGACTGCAAACTGATTCGAAAAGGACGGAGAAAGTCCAGCTGACTTATTGTGCCGATGTACCGCCTCTGTGGGAAGATACCTCATACCTGAAAAGCTATGTTGTGGAACAAGGAGACAGCTATCCACAAACACACTGGCCATTGACGCTCTCGGTATCAGCTGCGTGATGCAGTCTAGACTAAAACAACGGAGAAAGAACCACCGGGGTTATGTTACAATCAGCTGCTAGAAAAACGGTTAGTCAATCATTAAGAGGATCGTCGTTTTACTGTCATTTATTATAATGATAGCTCCTTGAAAATGCTTTTTCTTCTTTTTATTATAAAGTGATCTTTATTTTGAAGAGAAATTATAAAGTGAACTGAATAACATGCATATTATGGCTACCTATTATATTGACCATCGTATCACCTGGCCAGTGCCAGTCCAGTGCTCAGACCGTTGTCTAGACCGCACCTGCTTCAGGTGTTGCAGGGGGTCTGTCTGCTCTGCGCTGCCTGGCGGCGACGCCCAGGCCACGAGACACCGGACTGACGCCAACCACTGCAGGGTTAAACCAGTTCGGTCGCCTCGCAGCCCGTACTACAGGACTCAATCAACGTATGCTAATTCAGAGATATCGCAGACCAAGGGACATATAGGAATCACAGCTTGAAGATTTTATCGACAGTTTGATCTATCCACAGAGCAGCTTTTTACTAGTTATCAACGATATCGACATCAGGGGCTTATGCTGTTCAAATAACACTTTGTTCTCCTTAACGAACTATTCTGTTATCTATCTTCCATTCTACTACTTGTATAGAGATATTATTAGTTGTTTTTTTAGCTTTCATTCTTATTCTTACTCGTTACGGTTATATTTTTCTTTACAAAAAAATTATACATCTTTGCTCAAATTCATGTGGATGTTACATCTTTAGACACCTTAAATATGTTTGATTGGCAATGTTTTTTAAATTGAATCTCTACCAGGAAACAACACTTCCTTCTTCGGTACATTGTGATACGGACAAATATCTTTATCGAATGCATGAGAAAATTGCGACCGTAATATTGATTTATCTGTGGAAAATTACAAAATAAAATCCTTCTGTTGTCTATCTACAATCCGATCTAATAATGTATTTCATCGACTACAAAAAATGTTAATGCATTCCGCTGATAGTTCCGTTGCAACAGGTATATCTTTCTCATAACTGACATAACCATGTAGGTGTTTTACCGATAGATTTTCCATCACATAGCTTCTCCACACTATCCGAACGTATCCCTATGTATAAGACTACATGGGGTAAAGGTGCATATAAAATTGCTGCACGTTAACCTGCTGTTTGATGAATACACCCGAGTTAACGAGCTTTGGATGTATAAAGAAAAAATTATAACAATGCCAATCCATCTGCCGCCGTATTGTGGCTTGGATTGAGTCAACAATGTCTGGCGCCAAAGTGGGGCCAAATAAGCATTTTATTTGTAAACACATGATAGGGAAGGAGCGCTGATCGCTGATTACGGCTTTGCGTGGGGAAGTGCTATTAAAAACAATTTAACAAGGACATTAATTAATGGCGGGCTTTGACTTTGTACTAATTTTTGCAGTAGAAATTTTTGAGACATTCATTTATATTTAGGGGGTTTTTGTTTTTGTATATTTAGTTGAATGTATGCAAATGATTTTTTTCACATCTAGAAAACAAAAAAAAAACATTTCACAATAGTAGAACAAAAGACTGCCAGCTTTGACACTACTTTCATTCAGTTTTTCTTAGAATTTTACAAAAACCTAATGCATTGATATTGTGTTGGGTGAGAGAGGAATCATAGAACGGCGCATGCGCGGAAGGCAATGTGTGTTTTGGATTGAAGTTCCGAATTATTTTAAAAAATTATAGTTTATCATAGTTTCATTATTTGATACAGTAATAAAGCGAATTTATAATCTTCAATTGCAGATATCAAATATGTACACTACTACAGTATATCATGGCTTCCCGTAAATCCGAGAGGTACTCGATGATTACAATTCGTGGACAAGTGGTAAGGGTATGAGAATTGAAACAAATCGTGACCCTTTAGGTTTAGGTGTACTCCAAACTACATTAGAATGTATTCGTTCTTAACCATAATAATTATGAAAACACACGAGGGGGCGGTACTACATAATTATGGAAATATTGAAATGAGATACCCAAAACAATGTTTATACTTAAACAAAGAAAAACAACAGCATCACGCATAGGTCTCGTCTCGGACCAATTTGAGAAGGACGAGTCGGGGGATATTTCCACGTAATATTCGAGCTTGTTATTTAAATAAACACACGTTACCAACTGTCAGGTAGGCTGGGCAGGTAGCCCAAAGGCATCAGGGGTCCAGAGCTGCATCGAGACGAAGGTAACCAAAGACAGCCGACGTGGGACGATCAGGTCATTATTTTTCACCAAAATAATCGGCGATTTATTGGAACAATATTATTCTTTTGATCAAATTTTACGTAGAAGGATTCTTTGTGGATCATAGTTCATAGTGCTAGCGGGTCGATGAAATTATTTATATTTAATTGTTCGATACAAGGACATTAGACAGTCAATTATTCAAAAAAAGATTCTGCCAAAGGAGCATAGCCAATGAAAATAACATCATTGAGTGAGGTTTTTTCTTGGTAAAACAAAAAGGCTCCTCTCTTATCTTGCGAGGATTATTTTATAATATGCTATTTTTCCGAAATGTTGATATTTCTTCAATGATGTTACTAAGGAAATCGTGGCAATTTAAGATAATTTCTTTGTCTAGTGCTAAAGGTACCAAAGTCGATTTTTTAAAAGAATGAACTGAACTATCTAACCATCACATTTCCCGCAGGGGTAGGCAGATAGGATGGGCTGCCATACAACCCTGTCTTGGCACACACTCATTGGTTCATTTACATTCATACATCGTCTCATACATTATTTCTGTTAATCTGACTCTTGACATTGCCCGACTCAAGTATTTGATTCACTTGATAGTGCCATGTCTTCATTGGGCGTCCCCGACTTCTTCTTCCATTCACTTTCGCGTTATACCATATATCACTCCTTTCTTCTTTCATTCCTAAAAAGACCGAACTCCTAGCATAGCTCGATTGAAAGAAATGCAAAACGTTAAAAAAATAAATGCTAATTTTGGCAGGTAAAATTTCTTCATCAATTTTGATACTTTTAGCGTTAGGCAATAAAATCGGGGAAGGAGAATTCAAAAGCTAAGAGAAGTTACCGATATTCCAACTCAATCCTATCCTGATATTTAAAACAAAGGGTAAGATGCAATTTCAAGTTGCTTTTTCGTAAACGGGGTAACCTACAATTAACTTAATTAGGGGCACATACTCGTAGTATACAACGACGGGGAAAGAGAGCAGTATTATTTGTGATGTGCTTTTTGTTCACTGAGTTCGTTTAAAACATGATTTATGTACCTCGGGTCTTGAAAAAATAACCCTTCCGGTTATGTATTTTTTTTCAATATTATTTGTCCAGACTTGGGATCTGGAAACCATTATACTTAGATCAAAGCCAGTGTTTTCTTGGTATGCTGGTTCTTACTGCCTACGAATTAAGAGCTTAAACAATATGTGGGCGGTTATGACAGGGCTGAGATTCTACAGCGTAATATGAGATTCTTCAATCCGAATAATTTGAAATATTCAAGTGGTTTCAAACGAATACTTCTTCTCTTGAACGGTGAAAAAACTGGATGGTATAGTCCGAATTAAAGGGAACTGGAGATCAACACTGAAGTACCCCAAAATGAGACATGCCACGCCATTGATTTGACTTTGACCCAATATAATGTGGCATGGGGCATACATTCAAAATAAATATGCTCCGTTCCCAAAGAGATTCTTTTAAGGTGATTCTGTGTGGAATTTGACAGATGCACACGGGAGTTGCAGTCCAGCTGATTAGCTATAAAACAGAGCAGAGAGCTTTTTGACTCCCACTACGAACAACGTACCAAATGTATTAACTATAAGACACAGTAAAGAAGCAGTTGCCTATTCTTCAGTTTTGGAAGGTTTAAATCTCGCTTACTACTATTTGCACTACTAATGACTACACCAATAACAGAAAAGGAAGAAGGGGACACATCAATGAAACCAACTCCGCAAAAAGATAGGAACGCAAAGATCTTCCCTTTTCTGTACAGTCAGGTTTTCAATCTTCGAAGTGATATGCATAGCTTTTAGTGTTGGCATCAGTGTGCAGTGTACATCTTGAGCTAGTAAGCTAGGTTGGTTCAGTAGCGATACAGTATACATATACAGATACTGCACCGATCTAGCCCACGCAGCCGGTCGTAAGTCCCGACCAGGCGAGAGATTGCGCGGGACAAGAGACGACGCGACGAGTCGTCATTCATTTGTCGACACAAACGCCGTCAGTCACTTTATGACCGCATTTCACGCTGGAGCATTGCTACTAGAACTGCTTGTACTAGAACTGTTTTAACCTCCGCCTACCCCCGGGTCTTCTGGCTATGCACAGGTGCTGAAGGGATCGATGACATTAGTTCTTCTGAGCATCTTCGAATGAGACACCGGTAGAACCAACACAGCATTCGCATCTAACTTTTATGTTATGGTCCATTTTAGCACAGAGTCGATAGTTTTTTCAGGCTAAAATTCCTCCACTCCGAAAACACATAATAGATTTAGCCAAAACATGTTACTCCAAATTAGATTCAAATCTGATTCCTTTCATTTCCAACCTTGGCCGCTTGCCCAGTACGGACCCCCTTCGTCTCCGTCCAAATTCCATCTTATTTCCTCCCTAACCTCGATGAGTGGGCTTAAATAAAAGATTGCTATAAGCACACAAAACAGTCTACAAAATTTCACTTCAAGTACTTGCATTATATAAAAATATACACAAAAAAGTCCTACAGTAGCAAAGGCAGTAACCACAGTAAAGTTGATACAGGAAGAGGGACAAATATTCTCTGGCACTGTTAAAAAAATCTACAATATGATAAAATATAGGTAACTAGGGGCTCCAGACCAGAGAATACAATTATAATGAAGATGTGATTAATACCGATAGGTGTGTACTGTTATCAGTATTAATAATAATGATCTTTATTAAAATGGGGTTTGCAAGAATAACTAAACACATATAAAGTTTTTTCGAAGGAAGCAAAAACTTGGGGGGTGTGACATTGTATATTAAATAAAACAATAAACTTTGTAAAACACCACTTTATTAGAGTTAATCACCAACCAGGTTTGGTTTTTTTTTTTTGTTGAGTTGATGTAAAAGCCCTGAAGAAGCTTGAGAAAAGCGAAACCTGGTTGGTGATTAACTCTAATAAAACGATTTTCCGGCCTCTGTGTTTCCTCCCTCCTTCAACGTGGGTCTCCTCACGACCCGAGTTCACTCCTTCCTTTCCTCAAGGCCTCCTGTGTGGAGTTATTGTAAAAAAAGTTAAAAGCATATAAAGACTATTAGGCGTGTTCACTTACTTTATCTTTGCATAATTAGTTTAGGCTTCACATAACCTGCTTCACAACTCACTGGCAAGCCTGTGTTGAAGCAGTCATTTTTTACAGATTGTTTGTCTTACTATAATTAAATCTATAATTGCTGTTTATTGCAGTTTGTCAAATAATTATCGTCTCTATAAATTGTAAGTTGGAATAATGCCTATAAATACATAATTATTTGTTCTGTGGTTGGTTCAATCAATAGCATCAAATTTGGGTGAGTGCACCGGTAAAAAACCTATATCATCACTATTAATCCAAAATTTTACATGATTCAAAAAAAATTATGATTCAGTTTATTTTATATTTTCTGAAAGAATGTTGGAGATTATTGTCGCAAGGTATCTACAACTCCGCTGTCCAAAAGTAGTAAGGATTACAGGATTTTGGAGTAAATTTTTTGTAGTTATTTCTAGAAAATCGAGTATGTAGTCTTTTTTCTTAGTATTTATCTCAGAGCAATAATATACCAGGAGGGAGCGCTAGTGTAGTCAGTACTGATGTTTTTTGCCTTACTGGGGCGTGACTAGGGCTAGGGATAGGATATTTATACATCCATTCATAGCACATGTTGACATAATGTTTTTGTTTATTTGTATAACCACTTTTTCACAGTACCGTTGACCTTTACCGTAGTGGGCGGAGTCGCCGGAGACGCGGGAGACAGAGAACATGCTCACAAACCTAAAAGCGAGGCTACATTGTGTGAGAACTTGTCTTATCTAATTCTCTCTTACGGTTTACGACGTAAAAACCTGGAGAAACTGATTTATCGTAAATTTGTATAGGTTGGATAAAAATGTTTAGCTCTCTTTCCATAAATATTTTTGCTTTGAGATATGTATGTTTGCTCGTAAAAAGATGGTGACGATTGTTTTTGCGTATATGTGTCGAACGTTAAACGAATTGATGGCGATGATTGAAATGTAGCGCTTGACTGTCTGCTACTCAAGTCAAAACAACACCATTGAGATACGCGACATAAATTAAATAAAGTACAAATGATGAACTATTCTTCCCAAAGGCAATATAAATTCAGCGCATCTTATGGAAAGAGGAATTGAACAATCCCCGTGTAACATTCATTCAACCTCTACTCTACGGCGACTGTTTGTCCCCGTCCCGGGCTTATAATCGGGCGCGTGCCCGATTTCACGGGACCCTTCCCCATTGTTGTAGCGCGGGATCATACCGGCGCTGGCCAGTGTGGATGTTGGAATCGAAAGCCGTGGGCATCGGGGATTTATGCTTTGTAACATGATATAATGGCCATACAATAAGACGCAAGATGCATTTTCCATTTAAAATAAGAAAAAAAACTTATTTTTCCGATCCTTAAATACGGACGCTCACCTTTCTAAGAACGCGCCTACGCCCTCGCTTCTAGTTCGATAGAATAGTACTGCTGGATCAGAAATCACCTAGGATCAGTTTGTAAACTTTCGCCACAGTATTTGGGATATAAAAAGTGCATTATTCTGCAGTAATGCGCGAACTGATTTATGATAGCATACATCTGCAACGAATGAAGCCGATAATAGCAGCATAAATCCAAATTAACCTACCGTAACAGGCCCCCGTGATAGAGTATCCTTACGTATCCTTATCCTCACGGACATATTCCGCATTCCGGAAACAATGGCTCGTAAAGAGCTCAGCTGACCGAGAGAATAATAACTATAGATAGTTTCCGCGACTTTTCCATTTTAAACATTTACTTTGTTTTCAAATGCTTGTTTTTTGTTTGAATATTATTGTTTGTTATTATTGTGGGTAGGTGAACATGTGTGGGCCCTATACTACAAGGGCTTTAGAAGTAAATGCTAAACTACATGAAGTTATTTTAATAGAAAAGTTGACAAACTATTCAAGATGACTGAATATGTTCTTAGTAATTGATTTAAAGAGATTTAAATGATTTTAGGAAGAGTTCAGAATGCAAACACCGAGACCAACATATGAAAACAGGTTGACTAAATGTTGTTTTTGACAAAATATGAAATCAGGCCTAGAAAAAGGGGCTAATGAGCTAAAAATATTGCTTGAAAATAAAATGGTGACGGAGATTGACCTCGATAAGTGATACCCCCAATAAAATAAGCCATCGCGTAGCCTGAAGGCATCCATTCCCAGGCGAGTCATCTCAGACATTGCTCTCCTAACAGAGGAAACGCGAGTGTCCTGTTAGTTGAGTGAATGCATTTTTACATATGCGCTATCAAAATGTATATGCAGAGATGCGTCAGCAATTTGTACGTTTAATATACCAGCTTCTCGGATCGTGGGAAAATCGATAAGTAGGCATCCGAAGGTGCTGCTGGCGAAAACAAAATATAAAAATGACAACCGATAAATGGAAACAAGGAGATTTGAGATAAGTGTGATTAAATGCTGATTTAATAACGCCATAAATAGAAATTGGTAGCATGATCGCAGATCGGACAAACGAGATTGCAACTCGACTCAGACATAATCTATAAAAAAAACACTGCTGTATAAATCACATTAATTTATAAATTAACGACACCTATCTATTTTCTGTACTCAATTGCCAACAGTTTAAAGTAGCCCCGAACATGGACCCTAATGCAGCTCGAAACGTTGGCCCAGGAAGGAGGGGGTGGGGTAACACGCAACACCCTAAAAATCAACCAAATAAAATCGGATGATTCGATATCAGGAGTGCATAAAGTTGAGGAAATATTACGTCGCTGTAAATAATTAGAGAAGGCATGCCCGCTGGCACGTAGCCCCGGAGACAGGTTCGCGAGCCCATACAATGCGGAGTATCATCAAGCGCCGTCTTTATGCGCGTGTTATCCCGGTGACTGCATTGTATCGGTCTAGGATTCCTAATGTCTGTGTATGTACTCGTATATGAATTGGTCATTTGTTTTGTGATGTCATATTATAATGCGCCGGGTGATATTTTAGCGAAAAGGCGAGATTGAGGTGTGCGACGGCCGAGTTAATTGGAAAACTTCGCTTGCCAACCCAAACCAGGGGCCACTCACTAGGCGCTTAATCTTCGTGCAAATAATCAGTAATTATACGGGCGACGGCGAATCGGTAATTTGAGATAATGCCAGGGAAATGCAGCAATAACTATGTCTCTTCTGTATACAGATAACTGGAATACTTGCTTCTATAATGTATTGTTTTGAATGTTGCAGTCGTGGCAAGGTAATTCTCGCTGCTCAGAGTCGCTAAAATTGAATGTCCAACTTTCGATATGAGTGGAACAGGACTAGAAACGCAATAAATCAATAGGAAGTGCACGAAACGCATGCAGTGAGTCGATTATGTTTTAAATCTGTAATGGCGTTGCTCCCCAACCCATACACGAGAATTGGTTTCTCTCCTGGGCTGGGTAGTTTTGTTAAAAAAAATATATATATGTAATAGCTTAACGAACCATATGTATTGTTTATTTAAATATATATATGTATGTATATTCAAAATTATTGAGATAAAAGCTAAAATATTTTTTTTAACGCAACAGCACGCCACTATGACGGAATTCGTCACATATTACATCCAAAGACCAAATTGTTAAAAGTTTCAATAAATCAATTGACAATTATTTTTATGTGATAATAGTAGTAATGATAGAACTATTAATATCATATATAAAAGGTTATAGAAGATAATATTGTCAATCATACTTCTCTTTGAAGCGTGACCTACGAAAAACAATAATTAGCAGTAAATTATGCCAGCATATCACTTTAGTTGGGGAAATTATTCGCTTAGATAACGTTACATACCTTTGAAAATAATTAATAATTATTGGGTGAATATTTGGCGATAATAATATCTTATAAGTATTACTTATTTGCTAAATATATGTAAAACAAACAAAAAAAAGTGAAAGAGTTACTACGTTGAGAAGTTAGGAGTAAAAAAATAGTAGGTACTTGTCGGTACCTACCTAGAAATTAATGTTGAATTTTATTTTCTATGTGTTGTAGTTATTTAACTGGTAGAAAACTTTTTATTCAATGAAAAATTAGAAATGAAGATATCACGAATAAATTAGATACAAAAATATCTTGCAACAATTGAGGAAGTATATACCTTGTTCATGCATATTTTTTACCCAAGTGGAAACCTATAAATGATAATATTCATACTACCCATGTAAAATTCTACCTAATTTATATGTAAACTGTTGGTCTCCCAAAATACATAAATATATGTATATTAAAATTGGATATTATCCCTTATTCATTGTTGGTCACTAGCTGTATTTTATGTGTGAATAACTGCAAGCGCCAATGATCTATATTGTATGCACATCGCATTTTGATGAACATTATCTCCTTGGTATTAAAATTATTCTCTCTCAGAGAACAGATTAAAAGTATCGACTAACTCTTTAAATAATAACCGAAGGCTTCGTCATAAATAATGTGAAGAAGCTAAACAAACAGTGGGAAAAACTTTCCTACAATAGGCTAAATTAGTTACTAATAAAACACGTAACAGCCTTTTATAATGTAAACTCATTGAATAAAATCCTAATCAATAAAAACGAAAAAAACATGTAATTTTGGAGTGTACACAATTGATTGTGGCGACTGCCCATGGAAGAGCCTTTCGCACTAGGATAAGGGAACATTTTTCAAACTGGGTCAATAATAAAGGGAAAGTGTCGAACGTAGCCACTTATTATGTATTATTATAGAAATGTTAAAATACTGCATGTGCAACAAAGGGAAAAATTAGACATATTGGGATCATTAGAAATAAATAAGAGCAACAAATAAAATAGAAGAAAAGTATGTAATAAAGTCAATTAGAAAAAAGGCTGACTCTCCGTTAATACCTGTACATAGGAAATAAACATAATAATACCTGAGTGAAATGTAATTTGAAAATCCTGTCACTGACATATAAGGGGAAATCTACAAAGGATAAAACTTTGATGTGTACCTATCGTAATAAGATATTTTACCAATCGACCCATGTAAATGTACCTATTATTAAATACATTTTAAGCAACCGAAACGGGAAAATCAAAGATTAAAATCAGAAATAACCATGCTGTTCAAAATACAGCTGACACCAATGGATGTATCCAACTCATCACTGTGAAACCCGTCTCTCGGAAGGGAATAAACCCACCCGAAGGTATATTCGAATGTCATTGTAAAGCCGCTCCTGGTAGCAATAAAATACTAAGTCACACATATTCAATATTATATCGAGCCAATAGCGTCCAAATAGTAAATAAATAGTAAATATACCATAGATTTACTTTGAATTTTACCAGTCTGAAGATGTCCGTTACACGGTAAACCAGTCCGGTCAAAAATCAGTGAGTGGCAATAAGTTAGAAAGGTTTTTATTCATAAATTCAGATTAAAATGAAATCTCACCACGAATAATCAGTTAAAAAAAGTAAAAAGTATGCATGTTAAAAGAATACCGTGAAAAATTGAAGAAAACCACAATTAATAATTACTCAATGTTTTTATTCAGAAATAAATTGAAAGTTCAATTTCAATTCTTCGACAAAATTAGATCCCTCAAAAAAGTGAATATTCATGATTCTCATTAAATTTGATTGAATAAACAGACTATTCTTATCTAGCTTTGAACACAACAAGCATACGGGCATAATTCAAACATACGTTTTATATTTAAATCTGGGACTATATTACTTTATCTAAACTGATTGTGTGTATCAGACAATCGCTTTGGCGCCGGCCTCCGCAGAAATGTGTGCGCAAATTAATTATTTGGGAATTGTTTAAAATACGATTGTACCTAACCGCGCGTAGGTACAGCAAGCAGAGCAGTCATCCGACGGGCTTCTGGAAATTCTTCGTAAAAAAAATGAAATACTGTTCCGAATGTTCCACACATATTTTTTTGTTAGAAAACCGTTTTCACGAAAATTGGACACCACTGTATGCAAGTACGCATAGAAAGATTCCAAACTTATGAAGCATCAACTACGTAGATAAGAATATCAATTTTCTCTCACAACGAGCACATATTTACGAGAGTTAAGCCCATATTTTAATTATTTAGTTTACATTAAATTCGTGCCAATGGATGTACATTAATCGACATACATAATCGAAATAACTCAGAAAAGCATTACAAATATGAGAAAATAAAACACAGAGTGTAAGGTACTTATGATATTTGTCAAAAAAGACATCAACGCGTTGCATATATGGAAAGTATTCATATAGGTTGTTCATTAAATACTCATATCAATTGAAGTAAAGTTTTGATAATTTCTTCGTGGGAAAAACTAGAATAATTATTACCATATTAAAATGTTGGACGGTATGAATGACAACCACATATGACTCTTACAAGTAGTTATTAGTATGCAGTAGCAGGTACCTACTCTTATGTCATAATTATATACCTAAGTTTATAAAGGCGCGTCTTGACTAGACAGTAGTCGAATGGCGTCATCATTATTAGAAAACAATAATGTTTTGTGGTTGTTATACCAAAATTGTGATGAAGGCCGCGCAGTCAACAAGATATTAACTATAAATAATTTCCTTTGTGAGTAGGTACGTACGAGTGTGAACTTTTCTAAATTGAAACCAACGGATGTGTTCTGAAAATTATCAAATTTAGAAAATAATCTTTGCAAATCCCTGCCTACCAAATGAAGTACCTACCTGTAGTGTTTTTTTTGGCAGACATTATTCTATATTTGAAATGGGTGGATTAAAAAGCAACTAATATTCTTTTCCTGGAAAATCGAGTTACATCCAGTATTTTTCAACGGTTTATCTGGTTTAGATATACCCAATAAGGGTTTCTATACTGCACTTTTGCGCCGAATTATCTCGCTACGCATTTTCAAAAACGATTAGAGGACTTCATTATTAAATTAAAATCACCACCATTATTTTCCCGTAGTGGTAGAAAGAGAGAATGAAGCGCCTCACGGCTCTGTCTTGGTCAAACTATTCCGTCATTCGGACAGGTAGACATGCTCTGACTCAATTATTTGATTGTCTCAATCGTGTAATGTCTTCCTGGGGCATCCCCGTCTTTCATTCCCTTGTACATCATATTCTCATCTTTTCTCCGTGCCTCCATCCGCTGCGCATTTTCAAATCATCTAAGCGTTTCTTCCATCTTGTTCTTTAAGCTTACATCGGCCTTGCATCATTTTCAGCTCATCCGCAATACGGTCGTACCTACATAGTTTTATCAAATGCCCATTATTTAAAATTAAATTAAACTTATTTAAGTCCCTTCTCATACATTAGAATAGGCATCAGAACTCCGTTATGGACTGATAACCTAGCGTCCTTATCACAGATTTGATCCCGTTCGAATGCATGGTGTATCAGGGGATCAGGACAGCTCGCGACGGTTATTTTTAACCGGCCGCACTGAGTGATATTTAACCATTAATGTATCAAAAGTACACAACGGTTTTTTGTTCTGTTGGGTTAGGTTACGTATACGGTTTTTCTAAATACCAAAAACACATAAAAACGATGGCGTGAAATAGCGATGGGAAAAGCTTCACAGATTTGTGAATGCTTCACGAATTGATACTTCTTCAAAATGAACCTTTCACGATGAACCCTTCAATTGAAGTAACATATTAATCACAGCATTTCTCGTCGGGGGGGGTTGCTAGCGATAAATGTACCAAATAATAGTCACGTTTTTTTCTTAATAGTTTTATTCGGGACAGCTCTCCCAACCACATAACCCACTCCTCCATTATTGTATAACAAAAATTATACCGTGTAGAAAAACTACTTCTTTCTTTCTTCTATGTGTGTATTAATGAATTGTCTATTACTAGTTTCTTGTCTATTGTTTCTCGATGACAGCTGCCCATATGTTTGAGTTGTTGGCCGTTGGCGGTATCATGCCTTAAAAGGAATGATGTACAATAAGTATGCATAGCCTTACAGAGAATTTGCAAAAAGCAAATGTAGTAATTGCGAAATTTTCAGTTTCTGTAAGAGCGATGTGAACGTTTTTCAGGGCTTGAAGTACAATTTGAATATTTCTTACTGTACACAGTTTGACAGTTTGCTTAGCAATAGGGTGAATATTGCGCAAATGACGATTCATATTACAGGCATTGCCTCCCTTTATGGATATAACTTTAGAACAAAAGTTGCATTTGGCCTGGTAAACCCCAACTTCCTTAAAATAAGCCCATATTTCACTTTCTCGTTGAACGGCCATCCATAATTTTAGGTAGAGATTATATAGTCCTATAGACAAAACAAGCACAGAAATCATAAGAAACTGTCACGGGTACATGCGAGGGAACGGATAACTAAAAAGATACTTCATTGCTTCATTCATTCTTCGAACTAAAATCGAAGGAAGAAGGGAATGAACAATTGAACTGTGGATGATGCAATATTTCAGTCTTTCGAATGAATGAAAAATTGAAGTTCGAAGTAGATGCCATAGATTGTTCAATCGGAAGTACCAACTTAACCAACTTCAATTGAAGTATTTGTTCAATGAAAAATGAATGAAGTTGGGACTGCTGTCAAAAGAAGTACTTCTTTGAAACAGTTCTTTCAAAACTGTCACAACGCTAGCGTGAAAGAATTGAATTCATTATGCGAAAAGGAGTCGCCAGAAGCGCATCATCGCGGTCGGCCGGTCCCGTGAAGTTTAAAATGAATATTATGTACCCTGGAAGAAACGAATTAAGAACGTTGTATTTGTTCTTACAGTTTGAAGGAAATGTGTCAAAAGGAATAATCAGAATACGTGCGTGGCGCAGCAAGACGCAAACGAACATATGATTGTACTTTCTTACATGTTCCTTTCTTCGCGCGCTATGTATAGATAATATTTTCATTTTGAAGGAAATATGGTATGTAGCAAGGATCAGAATAGGTTTATTGCAAGCACGCTGATTGAGGTTATGATCGCCCCTTCTTACATACGGAACGAAACCGAACCGAAACTCAGACCCACGTGTTCTTTCTCAGGGTTCTTAGTTGCAGAAAGAATCCCAGTATCTGGGGAAAAATCTAATTATTCCTATATGCATATTATATTTTCGGTAATATTATTTTATACATTTTATGCGTCTAATCTTCTTTTCATATAGAGAAGTAGCGGATTTTAATAGAACTTTATTGAGATATATTTTTAATTAAACATAAACATAGATTTTAGTGCTAACTCCATAAAAACATCACAATTTATTTCCCCAATCAAACTCTTTGAAGCATATAATTTATCCACCAGCAGTTAATATAATATTTTTTTTAAATATATATTTTCGATAAAATAAGGTGTATCAAGGGAAATTCCCCCAAATTATAGGGAAAAATCTAGTAAAACACGAAGTCGGTCGCGGTTGGTTCAGGTCTACGAGCGGATAGCAGGAATCAATCCATTTAAGTAACAATCTACAATAAACTTTTGGTGGAATTGTTTACAAAATGCGATGATAAGAATACACTGTGCGGCGCTCGCAGATACTGGACCGCTGGCGCCACCCCGGTACGAGAAAAGGGTCAAACACCGGTTAAACCGTTTTTCAAGAATAGTAAAACACGAAATGAGTCGTAAAATAAAATCGTGATGGATGGCAGCGTTCCACTTGTATTATTGTGAGCTGTGGACTTCTGCAAGGCGTGTCGGAGTAAAGTTCATGCACCATTCGCTGTTTGTGGCTGATTAACGTCAATAAATAGACCGCCATACAAGTTACAAGTGGCACACTTGTTCTCCCCTTTGGAATTTCAGTGAATATGGGCAAGTGTAGGCAGCGCCGGATCCACCATACGTTCAAACTGTGCAAAAAACATAGGCGCCATCTCTGAAGTGGAAATAAAGATCTTATTTAAATTTACTCAAAATATTCCCTAAATCATATCATTTAAAAATTACCCACATCATGGGGTAATTATGTTTTTTATTGCGCTGGCAGTATCGCTATGCATTGAACGACTAACGAAAATGTATGGCGAGTAGTTATTTGTCACGGATTTTTTTACGTATTGCATAGTGGTTATTTGGACGTAAAGTCTGTTTTCCTATGGAGTGTTATACGTTCAAGTTCCGAGAAGCAAATTCTACAACCAATCACCGTGCCCGTTGCTTTCATACAATAGTGTAAATGCACCATTGGAGATGGTACATATTTTTGGCACGGCTACATTGTACCGGTGACTTTCGCTTATTTGGTTTTTCAGAATTCGTTTACAGTAATATTTTTTTGGAGTTTATTTTTCAACGATGTGATACTTAGCTAACATTAAAAAAAATATGAATGAAATCCCACGTCTCGGCTATCGACTTTTTTCTATAGCTATTAGTAACTAGTTCCAAAAGTAGACACAGCCGATTTCAGATGTTACATCCCTAAGACGCAACCATTTGACATTTGTCATTTAAAAATTGACACTTTGCTACGTAAATTTATTTATAAACTGTGTAAAATACTTAATACCGCTGAGTGCCTTTAGATGTTTTTGGGTTATATTAGTGTCTTAAGATTCATTTGTGTTAGTTAAAGCGCCTTTAAGGTGATTTTTGTTGTACTTTGATTTACATAGGTTCCGTATTTTTCAAATTTGTATTTTTGCTTATTTAGTAATTTTTTATAATTTGTTTACTGCTCATGCTTTACGTTAGATTGGGGGGGAAATGCTAAATGTTGAAAGGTCCCTAAATGTTTACTCTAGTTTTTCATACTTCAATATTTAATTACTTTTCTTGGGTTTAGAACCTTTAATATATATATGAGGGTCATCCAGAAAGTAAGGTTACAAGGGCTCCCGAGGCCGGGGGAAATTTTTTGTTTCGAAGTTGGCGCATTTGGAAATTAGGGGGGATCTTAACGGTCAGTTTGTTTGGTCCCGCGTGTTTGTCGGCCATTTTGTTCAGTCACAGTAAATTATTTTGATGGAGAGGTCGTAGCGCGCTCCCGCCACCTCCGGTCATCCGTTTTTTTTTCTTTGCAGAACAATATCTACAGATCTTTCATAAATGTTGTAACCTTACTTTCTGGATGACCCTTGTATATATTTGCTTCTTGTCCATTAGTTTTTTTTTTTAATTAGGCCTCTCAGTTAAAAACACTTTAACTTAAATCTATACGTCGTTATGTTGAATGGTTTGATTGATATTAATTGCGCAATAATTATAAGAAAGGTTGCTGCATACATCCTGAATACAAAGCCTAAGTAAAAATAAGGTTATATTATATCCGTTACCCTATTGACATAAAGCGTAGATACTTATGTAGTAGCGCTATGTAATTCAATTAACATCATTATCTTTGCAAATCACAAATATGGAAATAAATGTTATAATAATAACAATAATTAATTTACGCAACCTAGCAACTGTTCCGAAATGGGCTCAAACGACGCGTTTTAGGAAACTAGTTGTGCCCTCGTGTGAACCCGATATGCATTCACGTGAGAAATAACTCTACACAGAGGACCCTGGCTTATTAATCAGGGTCGAAGTCATCTAGGAATGTGGATTCTGCAACAAGTGCAATATTCTATGGTGGAGGACTTCAAATAAGTCATTTCGTTCGATTTAAGAAGTTATGAAATATGTACGAAAATAAGATTTAACGTTTCAGTGGTATTGACAATTAGAAAAGTACATCTGGTGATACAATTGAAAATAACAGTAAATATGTGTCTTTTATGTTTACTTTCTTAGGGGATATGCCCATATTACGATTATATTCAATCATAAAAATATAATAGAATAAACTTTTTGGATTAACAAATATATTCCATATTATATTATACACTAGCACCTTTATAAGTAAAGGCGCTTTCGCAGCTGCCTGACGTGTTTTAGTCTTTCTTGTTATTTTTCGCCAAATAAGTAGGATATTTCACAATATACTTCTTTAAAATTACACTAAAATTACCGTTGTTGTGTATAGGTTAAGTGAATAAACTCTAAATAATTTTAAAGTGACTAGTTTCGACGTAATTTCGATTTTTAAGAAAATATTTTAATCTTATATCAGTGTTTTAAATGCAGTGCCATAGTCCAGAATTGTCACTTGCTTTGACCCTTGTCCAGATGTGTCCCTTCGACCGCCGGCCCGGGAACCGTCAGGGGGGGTGGGGGAGTGCCGATCTCGACCGACTGTTCCCGAAAGCGAGCGAACCAGGCATCCAACAAATCACCCAAGTGACACCCTTACGACAGCCAGATGACATTTGCCCACGTTGGTCTAAATCTGTTGGGGCGGCCGCATTCCATCTTACATAAACATTACAATTTAACAAGATCTGTACAGCGCCCTTGAGGTGATTTTTCACAAAAACGGTGCTATAAAAATCATCCAAATATTATTATTATTAAAGGACTTAAATGTTCGGGATTAAACTTTCTTGTTGTTATTTTCTGTACTATATTTTTATATTGGCTTTATCTAAGAAGTATCTACACTACATGCTCTTTACTTTATAGACTCTTCTAAAGTGTCACTAATGTATTTGATTATATTTATGTACCTACTAATGATTTTTAATATGTAATGTAAATGGCCTAATATAACGTTGATAAATAAATAATAAATATTTTTGTTCGGCATCAATTAAAGAAACTTGAAGAATATCCGTCAAGAGGTCGCGGGTTTAAAACCCGGAGAGTGCAAATAATAAATGTATTTTTGTTTTTTTTTTCAAATACAGAACAGGGAAGCAAAAAGGGGAAGAAGAAGTTCGCTAATGACTTAAGTATTTAAATCTAGTTTTTAAACATAGCTAAGTCCATTTAAAGGAATGTTTCAATTCAGAACGGTGGTCTCATCAACAAAACAATACAGACCGCTATGAAGTGATTTTTAGTAAACTGAAAAAGATCCGTACACCAACGTCTCCTAGAGTAAAAGCGCAATGAAGTAGGAAATCACAGACTTTTGATAACACTAATATGTGTCATAACACATTTAATTCATATAAAAATAATAAAAAAGTATAGGGCACGTTCCAGAGTGGTAGATACTCTAAGTATCGCCCTGGTGAAAGACCACCATTCAGAATTGAAACGTTGCTTGAAATGGCATTAGCCGTGTTTGGTGACCAGATCTGAATAGCCAGGTACTTCCCAACCTTCCTCTTCCCAATATCCTTCCCCTCCCCAGTATCTTCAGCCTCACAACAAACCCTATTTGGGGATGCCATAGTCTCCACTGGTTCTAAAATCTCGGGAACTTGCTTTCAAAGCGACATCGATTAAATTAATTCAGGACTACGAATCTACTCGGATAACGGACCGAGGATTACATTGATAGTGGTAAGGGAAAGCGGCATGTATGCCAGGAATGTCCATTTAATTGACGATTGGGTCACAAGACATTCAAAAGCATATGAACATTAAATCAATGGAAGTTCTGGTACGAATATTGCCAAGTACGTATCATGATATACCTACATCTCGACGTGTCGGAATAAAAACCATTACTCTCGCACTATCATTAGCACGAAAATACTAATGAAATTTCTGCATGGAAGTTAAACCAGTTGCGGCATTTAATCATCACTAAAACGGCCACATTGTTGCCGTCTGTTCTTGTTGCTTTGATTGATCTAGATCCACATGCTAAAAAAGGATGGTTACAAACTTTAAAAAAATATCCCTTAACAACAATTTAATGCTCGCGAAGTAAGTGACGGTTACATAAATATGTTCAAATAGCAGAATTTTTGAAGATGGTTTATGTTAAAAATTAAATTGTCGCAGGACAAACAGAAGCTTTGCGGCTTTCAAAAAAAAATTGGCACCACTATCCTACAAATGAGTATTATCTCAAAAGTTTAACGACCGAGGAACAAGCGTGAGAAGACATAGAAATAAGAAAAAAAATAATTACGAGCTGTTGTCCTTATGAATCAAAAAATTTAAATATCTTCCGTCTTGCACAATTAGTAGTAAAAAGCCTTTGCTAGTCCTTGCTATACGCCCTGCCCAGAGCCCGATTTTATAAGTCCACCTCCAAACCGTTGCTTGCGGTTGGACCTTGACCGTCATAGATCATACTTTACCCAGCATCTTTTCCCGGGGACCCACAGCTTTCAACCGCTACCCAGTACTAACCAGGTGAGTGTCTTTGTAGAGTTCAGATTTGACAGTTCTCGATCTGGTTAAAGTAGAATCTACCTCGTGATGACTTTAAACAAGTTGATTCGCATCTTGAGAACAGAGGTGTGAGAGATAATAGTATAAAATGACATCGCAACACAAATACTAGTTATTATGCATTGATATGCAAATGAACATGTGATTAAACATGTTCAAATACTGTTTGTATTCTTCGAAACTCATTGGACGCTTGTTTTGCCCGCCACTGTACCGCCGGGCGCCGCACTTCACGTGTTGACACTAATCCGACAATGGCCTGGCTAAATCGCTATTTGGTTATCAAACATTGCACGCGGCGACATTGTTTGCAAACCGGCATATTTCAACGTAACAATACGCCGTATCCTGGCGCCTGGCGCCGGCGCCTCCCGGGCAATAACGAGGCGCCAAAGGCACATTCGACCGCAAATCGAAATGGCTTCATAAAAAATCAAGTGGAAACAAACGGAGAATTTGAACTATTCGCATGTTATTACCGTTCAATACCGCGTGTTATTGGTGTTCAATTGGAAACGTTATTTGAGCAGTTTACATTCCCATTTGCAGCGCGATAAGTTTAACGTCGAGAAACGAGTAGAAATTAATGCAGCCAAACGAATCTGAGATAGGAACGTGAGTAGAGAATCTAATCTCGATCGGGTCCAGCGAGGTTTCTCACACAGGCCTGTGGAATTGGGTTTGGCGTTGAAACAGCAGTTAAACGACGCAATCATAAACATATGGTAACAGCTGAACCAAAATTTCATCAAACATCGTGTCATGAAAGTATAAAATTTGCCTAGAAAATAGCCCGGAAACGTGTCGCAAGTCAAATACTTTTATGAGTGAGACATTTTTTTTTTAGTTAGATTAAGAAAAATATAAGCTTTTCAAAATTCTATTCAGCATTTCAAGTCTGACAATTGATAACTTCGGCAATAGTATTATATTGCTTGGTCGAGTATTCGTGTAGTGCAGTGGTCGGCAAAGTGCGGCTCCGGAGCCGCAGGCGGCTCTTTGGTAAACTATTCCATCAAAAGTTCATTGTACATTGTTACTTGTACATTGCACACTATCCCACAATATCCCGCTCGTAAATACGAACATTCCCGAACCAATATTAACGGTCTTCGTGTTTCCACACAGTTTGCTTTTTCCCCATAATTTGGGGGAATTTCCCTTGATATTCCTTATTTTGTCTAAAATATATATTTTATATTTTTATACAGGTGGATAAATTACATGCTTCAATGAGTTTGATTGGGGAGGTAAATTATAATGTTTTTTATGGAGTTAACACTAAAATCTATGGCAATGTTTAATTAAAAATATATACATCTCAATAAAGTCAACAAAGTTTTAATAAAAACAATTTTAACTTTCTTCCACTTATTTATAAATTTAAATAAGTGGAAGTAAGTTGAAAATTGTTTTTATTAAATCATTAAAATGGAATTCCACCACGAATTAACAGTTACAAAATTAGACATAGTCAACAAAGTTCTATAAAAATCTGCTAACTTAATATGAAATGAAGACGTCTAATATTTTAATTTATTTCACGTATAAAAGATACTACCAAAAAAAATAATTTGCAAATAGAAATAATTAGAATTTTCCCAAGATATGGGATCTTTTTTATAAATCGGCAATACTGCGAGAACACGTGCGTGTGACCGCGTGACCGCCCGGGGTTTAGCAGAAAGTTTGTAGGTAGGGCTGGCACAAAATGTCAATATAAAACACCATTGATAATAAATTTAATTATTTTTATGTCTATGGAAGGTTTTTAAACAATAAGTGGATATAGAAAACAACAGTTTAATATAATATTATGAAAACACATAACTTATTGCTTACAATAAACCACATTATTATGTTTAATATTCTTACAAATTTGATATGGCTACGATCATTACACAAATAATACAACAATATTATCTTCCTCTTCTTTAAATGAGTGAGGATTTATTTATTTATTGTGTGGTAGTTTGTTGACGGCCTCTGTTTTCGAGGGGTAAAGACTAAAAATCCAGAGTTGCCGGTTCAATTTCCGACCGGATTTAATTTTAAAACTACAATGTTACGTCACAAAGTTACCGCTTCATATGAAAAAATAGTAACGTCTACTGATTTTTTACATATTATATAATTTGACCAAAAACATACATTTAAATACATCAGGTATTGTAATAATAAACAAGCTATTTGCACAGCCCTATCAGCTTTGTTTTGAAATTTGATTTTGATGTTTTACACGCGCTACATAGAAAGGAATATGTTAAAAGGTACAATCATAAATGTCCGACTGTGTCCTTTTGACATATTTCCTTTAAATTGTTGGAACAAAATCAAAGGTCTGAATTCGTTTCTTCCGGGGTATACATATTCCATTTAAAGCACCAACACATACATCTTTATTCACACCACTTTACGCAACAGCGCGTCAAGAAACGACCACTCTCGGCGAGATATTCCCGCGTTATGAAATACATTATTTCATGCGAGCGCTTTTATATCTTTTTAAGTATTAAGTTAAATAGCAAATTACCAATTAAATACTTTTTTCTTCTTCAATTTATACAGCAAAAGTACTGTTATATTTAACTGTATTTTTTATTTACTTACTTTATAGTTTTTTGGCACATAAAAATCTGTTCAAAGTTCATTGATTTACGTGTTTTTGAAAAATAATATTTATCGTTCTTTAGTCATTTATAAAATTTAAAAAATATTTCGTGGTATAGATCAAAAGATGTTCTATTAGAAAATATTTTTTTTTATGTTTTTTAATATTCGCATTTAACCACAGAAGAAGAATGTTTGGAGGTCGATTAACGATTCATTGAAAACAGCTCTTTTATGAAGAGTTATAAAGTAAGAAAATATATTTTTTAAATATTTTTTATATACTTGGTGGTATAAAGCATACATACATCTAATGTGTGTTATAGTAAAACTTTTCTTGAAGTGCTTTTGTAGATACAGGCGACTTTTAAAATGCGCAAAAAAAACATAAAAACTGAAAAATCTCTCGTATCCTCTTAAGCAGGAATATCGACTATCTATCGCTAGAGCGTTGGCCAGCACTCCCAGTTCCAATCGCATTGCGAACGGTCTCGTCCACAGTTGCCGGAGCTTATCGTGTCTGCAAGTCGGGCGCGTGTTACAGAGGTACCTTCATGAAGAATTAAGTTGTTGTGTTTTTTCATCCAGGTGCACATCCAACAGGTATTTTTTTCATCAATTTTAAAATGACAATAATTGTTTAAGACATGATCATGTTCAACGCCTAGAACAGTATTCCTGACTCTTATGATCAGCTGTTGTTCTTTCCCTTTTCGGTTCTACATATTCATGCGGACAATTGTTTTCAAGCATGAATTTGATCAAGAGTAAACTGAGAAGTCGTCTTATTGACGAGAACCTGGAATCGTGCTTAAAATTAAAAACAAAAACATACAAAACCTGACATACTCAAACTTTCCAAGGAGATGTAAGGACATTGTTAGCATTAAATGTTTGTCAGTCATTGTCATGATTTTAATTTATGGATGCCTTACTTTCATATTATTTTTTATCAATAAATAAAATCTTTATTAAGTATGAAATCAAGTTTTATTCAGTGTACCCGTAATTTAATGAAGGTTTAAAATTATAATAAAGGTTTACTATATTAGTAAACAGAGTTTGGCTCTCATTTTTTTTTATCGTTGCAATTTACATATTTGGCTCTTTGGCGAATAAGTTCGCCGACCACTGGTGTAGTGCATTGTTCTCGCCAACTTTCAATTTGACAGTAAACTTCAATACTTCTCCTTAGGTGTGCTAATCAGAAGATACGGCACGAAATATCGATCGAGACGGCCCATTAGGAGTCGATTGCGCATCACTATGCGCACGGCGTGCCACGTCCTTCGACCGAATGTCTTCCGCGAAGTGCTTTCGGCTATTTCTGTGCACAAGGACGGCGCATGTCACGCATACTTGTCACACATTGAATTCTATAACGACGACACGTATTATCAGGCAGAACCCAGTCGCTAATCAATGGTAGTAAACAAGCAGGCCAGGAATGTATGTAGATGTAAGACATAATAAGGGTTTAAAAAGGCTCCTTGAGGGACTCCCAGGAGCGAAATTATTTTAATTTAAACACACATTGATTATTGATTCGACAGATGGAAATGTTTTGGCTGTTTAAACGGAATGTTTTTCAAAGGTGTTTTGAAGGGACTAGATACGGCAAACGCGTACCCATGGCGCATACACATTAACGACGACAACATGTCAGCTTTTTTGTTGTCTCTCTAGTTTAACATCAGACTTTATAAAACCCAACTTTGGAGGAAAACTCAGGACCCCCCGTCTCTATAAACAACAATGTATTATAAAATAAGGAAAACTTGTAAAAAAGATGATTAGGTAGCAGAAATAACTCTAAAAAAGAAGCAGCATAACTTATTTGGTCAAATAAGTGAAATATAAAGTATATGGCGAAAGAATCTTGAATAGACACAGTTCTTAGTAGTAAAGAAATGATCATTAAAGGTAGTAGGTGAGAAAAAGTGACAGATTAGAGTTCCAGGAATTAGAGTAGGGAATGAAAATAAAAAGAAATAAGTATTAGCAGGGCATTATGAAGCTTACAGGATAATATTGACCAACTGATATAAGATTAGAGATGATTTCGCGATTGCTCTTTTTGACCGTTTCAAAAATTAAAAATAAATACTCATGGTAACCGTCAAACAAGCTACTGCTAAACAACACATCCGATAAATTGAAATTCTCCCGACATTGTGTACTGTTTTTTTTATTTCGGTTTTCCATATCCCGACAATAGTGCCAACGGACTATGTTTTAAACGTCAGGCGCGATGTTTGCCTTTCTATTTGTGGAAATGAACGAATTTCGAATAACAATAATATTACGGACACGGGCAATCTTCTCTTTCTCGGATCGTTGGAACCTTGGAGTAACAATATATGGAGAGAGAGCTAGTAATTCTTTTTACCCAACCTATGCAAATTTGGGATAAATCACTTTCTCCGGATTTTTACGTCATACACCATGAGAAAGAAAAAGACGGCAAAATTTCCCAAATTATCAGACCGCTTTAAAGTATTGTAAGAATGTTCTTCGTGTCCCGCGTCTCCGTTGACTCCGCCCACATGTTTTGATATGCGACATAAACGGACATAAGTTGACGGTTTTTTAGGTTATATACTATATTTTTGTTTATAACAATACTGTGAAAAAGTGGTTATACGAATAAACAAAAACATTATGTCGACATGTGCTATGAATGGATGTATAAATACCCTAACCACGCCCAGGTCTAGCCGAATCCGGCAAAACTCATCAAAACTGACCACAGCAAACGCTCTCTCTTCTATATTATTGCTCTGAGGTTGGAACCAAGTAGGGCTAGAACTTGGCTAGAATGGGCTGTTGTGAGGCTGAAGAAAGTGTGTAGGGAACAAATAAATGGAGGAGGAAAATACCTATTCAGATCTAGTGACTAAAAATAACTTAAGTCATTTGAAATGGTTTTAGCTATGTTAACCCTCCTCAATCCATTCACCCCCTCCTGCCTCATTAACTTGTGCTTCACAACATTAATTAAAATTTGGCATAGGTTTGGGGAAATAATTTTGTCGCAAAACTACAACTTGTAAATAAAATAAGAAAAATATTTTTGACTTTTACTTGTACACTTCCGTTATTTAAAAAAAAACCTTTACTTCCCTAGAGTAAACAGTTATCATAGGTTGGTTTATTATTATTGGCTATTAATAATTTATATTATTTACCACTGGTCGACATATAAAAATTATATTGACCTTTAGTAACCTGGCAAACTATAATCTAGCAATCAATGATATTTACCCTTGTTATCTATAACAAACAGATTTTAGGCGCGGGATCAATATAGCATGGCGCCTGTATGAAAAAATTGTCGGAGGATCTACCCAAAATATTTTCAATGTATTTGTTAATATACATACATACTTTAGGATGGATATTTTACTACTATTTTTGATGTGAAATATAAACATATAGATATATTTTGAATGAGACACTCCATAAGAGCTCACCTATATGTATGGTGTTAAATCAGGGGACCCCTCGGAGTCCTGGAGCCCGAGGGTTCAAAGTCAATATGTCGAGTCTTTGATGATTTTCCTCAATTTCAAGATCGTCGTCAATGTAATTTTAGTTGTTATAAGAGTTATCTATAAACAATCAGCAGAGGTTGTAAGATACCTAAAAAGTCCAGTTGGGATAATTTGGTGTTTAATGGAGCGCGAAAAGATAAGACCATTATTTGGTTTACAGTACTTAAATAAGATCAATTAAAAATGTTCACATACCTTCAGGTTTAAGATTATCTTCCATCGGAAAGCGACAATAAGGGGGAGGTGGTGTTTCTGAAACAAGAAAAAACACAATTAGTAATAATAACAAAATAATCACGTGGTGTTTGAAATAGAATTACGAAAACAGTGAGCAACATAGTTGTGAAAGATGAATGAGTTTGTATTTGGGAAGTATGTTTACAGTAGATATTAAATACTATGTCAAAAGTCAGAATAATAGAAGAGTATGTATGGGACGATGTGTGAATGTGAATAAAGCAAAAAGTGTGTGCAGTGAGAGTGTGTTGTGTGGCGGTCCATCCTATCTGCCTCTGCCTGCGGGGAAACGGCCTGATGGTTGATTGCTACAAGGTGTCAAATCTCCCGTTTGCACGTGGGACTTGGACAATGAAAGCAATCACAATGAACAAGAAAGAATGCTTTGGGAGTGTGCCTATGCGAGACACTGCTGACAAACAAATGCTACATACGAGTATATGATCAAAATCGGCAATGAAAGGAGAAGTGAAAGATCGTATTGGTGTAGTGGTGTAGCATGTAGTGCAGGAGATGTGGACAAGTATGCAAAGTGTGAAAGAGCTCTTCCGGTTAACCGAGGGCAGAAAGACGTCTGGCAAGATGGTCGTCAACATGATTTCAATAATGGGCATCCCGAAAAAAAGCAAATTCATTTTGGCAGCATTGCAGATTGCAAGGAAGACGTTATAAATAATACATTTTAGCTATCAACACGCCGCGTCGACTCCAAATAAATTATGTGATGATTAGATTGACGTCATCAATAAATATATATATATTACAGTCAACAAGCCATTACCTTTGTGTATCATATTGCTTGTATCAAATTGAATGAAAAAATACATAATTGTAACACATACAAAATATTTATTCATGTTCATTTAGTGAAGATACAAAACTCCATAGTCCACAACCTCAGTGTGACATATTTTAACGGGCAGTGTAGTTACAGGTGAGCGATAATCTTACGATTGAAACTGATGATGGTTAATAAACGTGAAGTACCAGGATCACATGTTGAGATAGGAGTTTAAGTTGAAAGGCAATGTCCCTAGGGGCGGCACTGATCAATGGCTCGAATATGCTAAACTGCGGCTAGTCCCTGCATAGCAAACGCACATGGCGGCCACATCATAAGGCGCGCTCATGCCTACTTGATAATATATAAATAAACGCATTACCGGGAATTGATCATTTGGCCCTTCGGTTCGACTGTGTGACCTGTTAAGCATTATTTGTAATTGTGACTTTCAGAGCTCCGGGCCAATATGGCCCTCTGCTCTTTCATCGTGATGTTACGAGTATTATTGGTTGTTGAAAAGTGTTGTCTTGTTTAAATGCTCTTATACATAGGGTAACTTCGGGTAATATGGCCTGGTCGGGCAATATGGCCCGAAACTAAACAACGTTGATAACGAATGTAAGTAAGTCCAAAGTCATGGTGTTTGAAAGAGAGAGTACGCAAACAGCGTGCAATATAGTTGTGATTGATGAATACTTGGGGCAAGTCGATGAGTTTGTGCATTTAGGAAGTAGTAGAGGCTGATAAGGATATTGAAAGAAGGGTGAATACAGGAAATCCAATTAATGGGGACTAAACGCACTGCGACCACCAACGACTGTTGGCGCAAACAAGAAATTGTCCAAATAAGCGAAGCTAGCAGTCCACAATGGAGTGCTTATACCAACCCTGATGTATGGCAGTGAGGCATGGAACTGGCAGAGGAAGGATGAAAGTAGACTGAATGCTGTGGAAATGAGATCCCTGAGACGTATGTGCGGTAAAACCATGTATGACCGTATTAAAAATGTGGAAATCCGGAAAGAATGCAAGGCTGATGTGAGCGTAATGAATAGGATCAAGAAAGGGACGCTTAGATGGTTTGGGCATGTATAACGAATGAACGAATAAAAGAGTTTGAGAAGAATATATGATGCGAAAGTGAATGGAAGAAGCCTAGGACGCCTGAGGAAGACATGGCACGATCAAGTAAATCAAATACTTGAATCGGGTCATGTGAAGAGTCCGAATAACAGAAGAGTATGTATGAGACGATGTATGAATGTGAATGAAGAAAGGAGTGTGTGCCAAGACAGAGGTATATGGCGGTCCGTCCTCTCTGCCTACAACGTTGCGAGTGGATTATACCCGCTCTGTAATAGCCCCCCGCTCCACATATCCTCAGTGTGTACTACTACACGTGGTTCTGTGAGTACGCACGACTTTGTGATGACCGTAGATCTATTTTTACAACTATAGATGTCATTTTTGAGCATCATTTTAATTTTATTGCAATATGTATTCCAATTTCAACTTCAACACTGTGTTAAGATATAATTAGGCAATGGTTTTGACAAATCATTTTATATGTGTTACTTTAAGATTTGGGGTTAGTTTTATAAAACCCCTGGGTGGGCTATATTTATACTTTTTTTCAGATTACGACTCCTACACTATTAGATTCTAATAAAAAATCCAAACATGGAACTACGTAGCCATGAGGAAGGCCATTGAAGATGTAAGAAGCAAGAAAATGGACACTTACAGCTTCTAAGCGGTACAGGATAAGAACAAGGAAAATGAAGGAAAACATCCGTTCAACACCTCCAGTGAATGAATATGTTTGTATTGTAACCTCTGGATTCACGAACAATGTACTAAGCAGAGACAGACACATTTTTTAGCGATTTTTGTACCATCAAATAATCCAAAAGTTATAGGGCTCACCCGTGGGCCATAATACCCGATCGGTTTTGTTTTTATTATTTCGATGATTCCGAGGGTTTTTAGGAAAAAAAGTTGTTTTCTGATTATTATTATTTACTTTGACTGATACAATTTGATGCCTGATATAAACAGTTTTTAAGTACAGGCAAATCGGAAACTTTACACGAGATCGATAACCAACCGGCGCTACAACTCCTAGAGAGTCCTAGCCGCCTCTAACTAACACCTCCACTCCTGCTGTCTACCTTCAGTTCCTTGTGCCCAAGGATGCGGTGTTCGCTTCCACATCGTCCAGCCACTCCAAACCCATTCGTTCTGCGGGTTTACTATATAAAGAAGCTCGCTACGTGCCCTGCTTTACAGATAAGATTCGTCTACGGATCTCCCTCTTAAAACAATTCAATACCCTCGGCTATGGGCGGGCAGGCAGGTCGGTTGATACTGTTACGGGTCTAAATATAGAAGGTTAATCGGACTATGTCGGCGCGAGAGCCCACCCAGGTAGGAGAGGTTGTTCAGACCCAGTCAATAACGAAAACCTAACTAGGGATGCCAGCCGTTCGCTGCTATGGCAGGGGTCGCTAACTGGCTAAAAAAATATAAATTATTGCAAGCGAACATTTCGGTTCTAATAGGTTGTTTTATTAAGGGCTAACCTTAATACCCGCTTTCGCCATAGTTTTGAAAACTATTTTTGTTTTACTGAACAATTTAAAATTGTGTAACAAACGATATGGTGTTTTTTTGGAACAGTTACATTAACTATACGTTTAACCGTGATTATTGATGAACAGTTGATAGTTCAAAGTTTAATAACTCATGACGGATGTGACCAGTTTTTCTGCTTCATTGTTGCTATTAAATTGGGAGGGTGGGATGCCATCACTCGTCGAAACCAGTTTTTTTTTAAATAATATAAATTTACACTTCGTTTTAAAGTTAAGTAAGATATAACCATTCAGAAACGAAAATTATTTTGATATCGTCAGCTGCGTTTTTACTAGATCTATATAGTCAGAAAATAAATATTAATATAAACTAGGAATTAATATTGACTAGAAATTAAGATCTGTACAGCGCCCTTGGGGTGATTTTTCACAAAAACGGCGCTATACAAATTATCAAAATATCATTATTAGTGCTAACATACTAAAGGAATGACCGGTCGGTATCTGAGTAGACAAACGCGTCGGATTCCCACCCGGGCGTCGTGCGTTCAATTCCTCTGCTGGCTAAGTCCTCCATCATTGCACAAGCAACACTTCCGCTTCTTATGATGGCGGTAGGAGTTTTTCAAATATTGTCAGGTTATTCGTTACTCGGGAATGTTTGTCTTTCTTTTAAAATAAAGAAGAATGATACGATGTTATTTTTTTTTAAATCGGTAAATACTACTTAAGTGAACAATTTTCATTTTATTCGACACCTAATAATGAAAGGTTTGTCAACATCTAGTGATTTATATAAATAAATTGATAGAAATCAATGGTTTGAAACACCTGGCCTATATCATGGCTAAATCGCTCCTGGCGCCGTGCATATAAAACCAAAACCACATGCATTAAGAGCACGATAGCATACTCATACAAATGCATTTAAAGCGCTAGCAACTGAATAAAAAAATCGGATAAAAAATACAGACATGCTTTTCTTAATCTACAACAACATTTTTACAGGGTGCCATCTAACAAAAACGACGTTCAAACTAAAAGTATACTAATCAATCGCTTCTAGATTTTTAGAAATGGTACAAATGATCAGATCATTTTCGTAAAGTGGCGCTTGCTACCCGATTTTCTCGTGTGAGTCTATATCACGTTACAGGTTCCAGAAAAGAGAATGTCTGAGTCGTGAATATTTCCAAGGAGACTATTAATTTGTAAAGGATTTGAGGCCAAACAAAATAATGCTAAAAAATGTCCATTGAACGCGAACATGTTTGAGAAATAAAGTATGCGGAGAGGCGCCGACACAATCGCGTCTCTTCCTGTTTGATGTGGCGTATTTGCACAGGTACAGGTTATGCACATCCTCTTGGTTTGGCTAAAGAATCGCAACTTTTAAACCTTAGAGTATATGGAGTGGTATCTATCCAAGGCAGTGTAGTCAGTTTTTGATGATTTTTACCTGACTCGGCGGACCTGGGTGTGGCTAAGACTAAGGCTTGAGTATTTATACATCCATTCATAGCACATATCGTCATAATGTTTTTTGTTTATTCGTATAACCACTTTTTCACAGTATTGTTATCAACAAAAATATAGCATCTAACCTAAAAAAAACCGTTTAGTTGTGTCAAGTTTAGTGGCATAATAAAAAAAATGGGCGATTCCCGAGGTGACCCAGAAGCCTAAGATCATCGCGACAAGTACATAAAAGCGGTGTATTGTATTTGTTGTCTCTTTCTCTCTCGTGGTGTACGACGTAAAAACCCGGAGAAAGTGATTTATCGCAAGTTTGTATAGGTAGGGTAAAAATAATTAGCTCTCTCTCTCCATACATTGTTAGTCCAAGTGTTAGACATATTTGTATAGTAATCGAAGAATTCCATTTAAAAAAGTTATTTGCATGATTGTAAGCGAAATTAATAGGATTAAGAAAGGGACGCTTAAATGATTTGGGCATGTAGAGCGAATGAACGAAGAAAGGAGTGTGAAAATAAAATATTACGCGAAAGTGAACGAAAGAAGAAGTCGGGGGCGTTCGAGGAAGACATGGCACGATCAAGTGAATCAAATACTTGAGTCGGTCCATGTCAAGAGCCAGAAAAAGAGAAGATTATTTATGAATGAAGCAAGGAGTGTGTGCCAAGACAGAGTTGTATGGCGGTCCGTCCCCTCTGCCTACCTCTACAGAACGGCGTGATGGTTAGTTAGCAAGGGGTTAGAACCCGGGTCCAAAGGCAAAAACAAAAGCCGATTCTAGCTGTCTACCTAAGGCTATGCTCTTCGTGTCAGACGGAGACTGAGACCGCCGGAAGAGCCGGCAAGGAATGGAAATGGGAAAAAACGGAGATACAGATGATACTCGTATCTACGATCAACAAGACTTGCAGACGGAACGCCAGTTGTGAATCGTCTGGGCTTCTGGCCGGCCCGACAAAGACAGGAAACAAACTTACGACAGACATTTTGAAGCTCCAATTCTAGAGAATTCACCAGTAAGTCTCCGATTGGCAGTTTGTGTGTGGATGTGTTTATTTTACTCCTTAACTTTCTTGCTTCTGGTAAAACACGAATTCGTCTATCGAAATCTAAACCCACCAACTACAGGTATGTATGGGGAGGAAGATTGTTTCGAGGCGTGGCACCTCTATTAACATGACTACGTAAAATGCAGCTCATTATTTCATCTATCGATTTATATGTTTTAATTTTTTTTTTTTTTTTTTGATTTTATGGATTTATTCGTAATCATCTAACTATATGGGCTTATACAAATACCCCTCATATGTTCTAACTAACCAGTACTGCCGCTCAGATACCGTATGGCTATCACCATCTGATGGTTTCATTTATTTGACTGAATTTAAGTTTACATTATGTGAGTTCTTGGGGAAAACGTCTGGATTAAAAAAAAAAACCATAAGCAAAAGAAGATGATAAAGATAGCAATAAGTTCTGAACTTTTTCCTACTGATTTAATGTATACTTTACTGATGCTAATTTCTTATTTATATTCGTTAAATATTTTATGGTGAACATCTTAATTCAGTTTGCTCCTCTAAGTAGTCAGGAAATGTTAAGATGTTCATTACATGAAAATCGACAGACAAATGTGTTTATGTTGGGGTAAAAGAGTTGCATTGTTGCGATTTTTTTGCAATTTATAGCATAGATCTGGGATTGAATCTCAGATTTTGCAATACTGTTACCAGAATTTGGTGGGTAATTTGGGGTACAGTTTAAAATGTAGGTATTCCGAATAGCCCTGAACTTGAAAGATAACATATACTCGTATTCTACAAAAACTGTTATCGTTTCAATAGAATAGCGTACTCTTGCCAAAACTTCGTATCCGCCATCGTGTTGTTGATGTCATGTCCATAAATTGGATCTGTCTGTAGTAAAAGTAGAAAGATTTCTGGCAGTTCATTTGACTGTTGAAACTTCTCAAATCTTTTGCGGAAATCGCTTTATATGTTTCTCACAATAATAATTCACAATACACGTTTTATGTACCTCAACTATGCTCTCATAATGGTACAACAAATCATATATTTTATATACCATAAAATGATATAATCGTGGAACATTCTAGTCGGGTCCATGTTGGATTTAAACTCTTATTTTCAACATTCTTACAGAATAGATAGTTCACTCGAGTAGATGGAACTTTTTACGTGATCACGACACAGACCTAACTGGGCTGGCCAGTGGGCATCAGTAACAGAGAGGAGCTGGTGAAGTGTACACATACCACCGCTCAGAATATATATTCCATGTTATGTACATTTATAGTTACACACACACATAGACGCCGGCGCGAGGCGCCACGTTAGCGGCGGGCCGATTTATAAATAGACTACTTTTACGATTTGTTTTTATGGCATGTGTTCGGCGACCGGTGTACGCCAGTGGGTAGCTAATTCCTAGGCAGCTTATTATATTGGCATAGCGATGCTATAAGTAGTCGAGTACAATGTGTATCTTGGTGATGTCACACTCTGTGTGGCACTTGCACGGCCTGTGATGCCAACGACTATCTCGGATTTGTTTTATAGGTGCAATTTATTAATGAAAGCGCCGAAGAGTTTAAGTTAAGTAGAGAGGCAAAGAAGAGTACTTAGTTTTATTGAGAAGCTTGTAAAATGGATAAATCAATGAAAATGGAAATATGCTTTACAAGTAACTACTAAAGATTCGGCCTAAAATACCCTCGTCCAAACAAATCCTCAGGAAGGGCCGCCCCCTGTAATCATTCCCTCAATTTAGTTCGATTAAAATTTTCTCATAAAGATAAAAATAATTTTTAAAATCGACAACTTAAAATAGTTCATCAAGTTAAAAGAGCAGGGAGCCTTATTGGTCCGGAACTCTGTAGTACACTAAAAATATTAATTCCTTGGCGAAATAAACGCTAAATGTTGTGGGTGTATCCCCAACAATAGAATGGTTAAACGTAAACTAGAACAATACAATTCTTCGATTCCATTGCCCGTGGCTGGTGTCAAATAGACTTCGCAATGTGTTAAAAAATAATTTATTATTATTATTATTAACGCCCTAGTGGGCTTTTACAACAAATTTGTACAATGTATTGATGTTGACAGGTAAAGTATTATATGATAGTACATGATACATTAAAAAAATAAAACAAAAAGTACATGCTTCTTGAAAAAATCAAAATAAATATATAACCAGTGGTAAATTCAAAATGCAATATGAAAATTACAATAATACAAAAATAAACATTGAAAAGAAAAATACATATTCACAATAAGGAAGTTGAGTCCATTTTTTTTATATTTGACCTCAGACCCACCTTCAAACTTAAATATAGGTATTTTTTTTTTAAGTTAGTTTTTATAGTTAAATTAATTCTCAAAGTTTGAATTTTGTACACGCCGCCAAAACGGCAATATCTCAGAGGTAAGGAGCGGGGTGGGTGCGTGACGCGTTTTGTACCTTCAGAAGGGGCACCACACGGTACTTATATTTGACATCGCACATTGTCGTTATCCAGCTGTCAGTTGCATATTTGTTATTTTGTGTTTTTTCTTCAATTTTACCGCTTTTAATTTAACAAAACCTTATAAAATGTCAGGAGATAATACGTCTTGCTATTGCATCGTACTAATGTGTAAAAATACAAGCATTACTGCAATTTACAATCATTCCAAGAAATGAAATTTTACGTAAAAAATGGTTCACCGCCATTTACTTCGCGGCATCGCATCGTACGAAAACGGTACATTTGACGTTCGACTAATATGAAGCGTTTCTATTTTATGGCGTTTTAACTAATTTTCAAGAAGGGTTTATTAATTCTGGGAATAATAATATGGAAATATACATATATATTCAGAATCTGTGTTTTTCGATCTACATGCACATATTTTTTTAAAGTCATAATATTTTTCACTCAACTTCTCTATTATCTGGTAGACTCGTATATTTCAGTGAAGTATTTGTGAAGAGTAGCTATACAACTCCGATCTGAATCTCATGATTGAATACAGAAAAATATCAACATAACTAAATTGGTTTCCAAGCCTATGTAACCTTTGGACTGGGGAGTTCATTGCATAGTTGGTTCTTGATGAATTAACATGAAACAGCTCAGAAAGTCTTGTGTCACGATTAGGTACACGGAACGTTATCAGCTTATTTAAATCAGGTGCATCCAGTACACCGTTAACCAGTTTGAATAAGAGTACTAGGTCACTCATGGTTCTTCTACAAGATAAGTTAGTTATGTTTAATTTTTTCATTAAGCTAGTATAATTAATTTGTTCAATAGATAATGAGAGTTTAAAGTTGATGAATCTAAGAAATTTATGTTGGACTCTTTCAATTTTCAGTTGATGATTTTTATAGTATGGAGACCAGATCGTTGAGTTGTATTCTAAGTTACTTCTTACCAAGGCAGTGAAAAGAATTTTAAAAGAATAGAGCGATGTGAAGTCTTTTACCGTTCTTAAAACAAATCCCAAGCATATCATTGCCTTATTTGTAACCTCGTTGATGTGAGGGATAAATGTTAATTTTACATCAAATAGGATACCCAGGTCTTTGATTTGGTTAACTCTTTTAAGAGGGATATTGTTGATATGGTAATGAGACATAATAAGATTCTTGTTCCTGGTGAATGATATATATTGACACTTATCTATATTTAAAAAGAGTTCATTGAGTTTGCACCATTCATATAAGCGGTTAAGATTTAATTGAAGGATATAACAGTCATTTAAGGTTCTAATCGTTTTATAAATCTTGAGATCGTCGGCAAACAATAGAATGTCAACGCCTTCAAATATCGTCACAATGTCATTAATGAATAATAAAAACAATACAGGTCCCAAGTGGGATCCCTGTGGTACGCCACTGGTAGCCACAAATTGGTATGAAGTATAACCCGAAATTTTAACTGAATTTTTTCTCAAAGACAAGTAACTCCTGAACCAGTTTAACATGCTTCCAGTGATACCGAAGGCTTTAAGTTTGTAGATTAAAATTTTATGCGATACCTTGTCGAATGCTAATATAATGGCCGTCAATGTTATTTTGGCACGCAGCTTGGACGCATCGAAACATGTTGACAGAAAACAGGTAATTATCATGTGCCATTAAAATACTTAACAAAAACAGAGTAAGGAAAATAAACACAAAGACATTTCCGTTGCTATACATAAAATCGAACTAATGTTTCTCTATCCGTGCGGCAGTTAAATTGTAAAAAGGTTCAACATAATACTATAGTAGGAAAATATGATATATTATAAAAAAAATAGTACTTTTTTATGTTGGATCAAAAGCTTTTCTTGAAAAGTTTGAAGTGCGTCCCCTGTACCTATTAATTTAACAATACTGATTCTTGAAGGTATTCAACTTCAGACCGTCTTTTTAATGACACGTTATCAATGTATAGTGTAACGATACACGCCACTGTGAGCGAGAGTGCTTCCTATGTCGAAAAGAGACGAAGTCATCTATACTGTTTGCGTTAGAAACTAATACAAGAACGTAATCCACCGCGAGCAGTTGTTTTCTGTTATGCTCTGTAGAATTATTATAAAAAAATATATTTAATCTTTGCAGGTACAATTTTTTTTTTAAATCGTGTCATCTATCGAAAATATCGCCTGCGACTGTTCGTACAGTGCAATGACTAAATAAATTGAAAGACCTGTACATCTTCATCTACCCTTTAATCCTAATACTAGAAGTAGGCAATCAGTTCGCTCCGAGGGCGCCTCCCACGGCCTTATTGCGATTCCAATCAGAACCGAAGCCTCGCCAACTAACCATCGCGCCGTTTCCTCGCAGTGGTAGGCAGAAAGGATCTTGGCAGAAGACACTCCTTGCATCATTCACATTCATACATCGTCTCACCATCTCAGAGTGGTAGATACTCTAAGTATCGCCCTGGTGAAAGACCACCGTTCAGAATCGAAACGTTGCTTGAAATGGCTTTAGCCGTGTTTGGTGACCAGATTTGAATAGCCAGGTATTTCCCAACCTTCCTCTTCCCTATCTCCTTCCCCTCCCCAGTACCTTCAGCCTCACAACATACCCTATTTGGGTATGCCATAGTCTCACTGGCTCTAGACGGTTGGGAGCAGTTGAGACTCTTGTGCGGTATTCATATTAAAAAAAAAATATATATATATATAATCTTCTGTTATTCTGATTCTTGACATGGCCCGACTCAATAATTTGATTCACTTGATCGTGCCATGTCTTGGGCCGTCCTGCGTCCCGTTGGTCCCCGATTTCCTTTCTTAATCCTATATATTACGCTTCCATCAGCCTTGCATTCTCTCCGGATATCCACATATGCCTCAGGAATCTCATTTCTACAGCATTCAGTCTACTTTCCTCCTCCCTCTGCCAGTTCCATGCCTCACTACCATCACTAAATCAGGGTTGGGATAAGCAATCCATTGTGGACTACTAACTTCGCTGCTTTGGACCCTAGCGGGTAAAGAAACTAAATCACAATAATAAACAAACAAACGAAAGAAAAACAATGACGGCCGGAGTGGGGCCCGGCCCGGTGGTTGGTAGGTATCAAGGCAACTGCCGGATAAACACCGGGGCGAGGAACCGAATTCCTGACGTAATGACCGACATCCCTTCGCCGGCGCCGACTCCGAAGGGATTCTCAAAATTGTTATTCAATTTTCTCTCCATCTCTAATCTATTTATATTTGTTAGGAAATATGCAAAGGGGAATGGAATATTCGTTAATTTAATATTATGGTTACAAGTTTTTACTACCCGACTTCTTACTAGTGTATCAACAATACGAGTATATTGCCGATTTTTTTTTATCTCGTTAAACAATTGAAACATATGGAACAAACACTATTAAATTAATATCTCAAGGCTTTATATGGAAATGACAGCGAGCTGAAAATAGTTAAGTAGACCTAGAATTAGAGAAAAAAAAGGCTGGGCAAATTTCATGATGTCATAGTTCACCGTCCAACAGTTTTCGCTGCTACATTCGATCAAATTTCTGCTTTAAAGCTAATATCATTCCATAACAAGAGAATAATATTTGGACTAAATTCAGTTGACATAGGTAACTGTTATAATAACATGAAATGCATCAAAACCGCAATAAATTTGGTAGTTTTATCAAAGTGGTAATATGGATACAAAATATAATAAGATGACTAATTCGAAATTGCGACCTGCGATGTTTTCATACGAAACAGATTACATACTTATGGACACATACATTATTTACACAATATTGCAATTTAAGGTTATCATTTCAGGTAAATATTTTAAAGATGTCAAAATGTTAAATATTATTCAAAATACACAGCACATAAATTTCTGCAGTAAAAAATACCAGCAATTTTAGCATACGAAAGCTATTTCTAGGTTTCACTGTCCAAAACTGCCGCGAAGCAAGGTCATAAATAATAATATTAAAATTACGTATACACCACACCTTCCTCTATAATAACGAAGACAAAAATGTACACAGATTAAATTCATGCAATATTTCTTGAATTTTTCTCACGTAAGACGCATTAGCATAAAATCAGTTTAAAATTTTAATAAAGGCGCAATTTATTGGGCAGTTTAATGAACATATTGGGAGCCACAGTGCGGTAGGCATTCCGTTTAAATTTTACAGGTAAAGAGAGACAGCTTTATGGGCGCCCTGTTTTTGTGAGAGGGAGAGTCGATTTTTGTAATAGAGCATCGGACCACTGGGAAGTAAAAACAACGAGGCTGATTTTGGGGAATCCTTGTGTTAAGAGTAACAATCCTTAGCCATGAATGCATATAATTGGATACGATACGGACACGATATAAGTGGCCCCGATCAACTGGAGCCGGCTGGAACCACAATCAGCCGGGCCAAAAAGCGGCTGTCGTTTGAAGTATTGCTAGCCGAACGACTCTGCCAAAAAAGCTGATTTAAGGCTGATTCACACCAACGTCCGATTCCGCTCAGTGCCGATATTGTTCCGCAAGAAAACTTATTGATATCGTATGAATATCAATCAAGGAGTATGTATGTATGTTTTATCACTAAATAATATTTTTAATAATTAATAAAAATATTATTTAGTGATAAAAAAAATCTTTTAAAAAACAAAATAATCTGCCTTGTAAGTATTTTTACACTTCAAAATAATTATTTAACTAAATAAGTAGTTAAATATCACAAGGGTGGGCAGAAGGATATACTGCCACACAAATTTGTCTTGGCACATACTCCTTGATTGATATTCATACCATATCAATAAGTTTGCTTGCGGAACAATATCGGCACTGAGCGGAACCGGACGTTGGTGTGAATCAGCCATTACTGCTTAAACCGAGGCAAAACATTGGAAAAGCCTACGAAGTATCTTTCCCGAGGAAATTATGTTTTTAAATAATAAAAATAAATAAAATAAAATGCATAATATGTATCATAAATTGAGATATCTAACATTGTTACGTTAAAGATGAGGGATTAAGGAAAGCATGCACAAGTTTCTCCCTTTAGTAAGGTCAGCGATACAGTTAAGAATATTAAACTGACTTTATTACAAATAATAATGATAGTTTCCAGATTTATATAATATCGTTTTGTGAAATATCACCCCGAGAAAGCTTTAGAAAGCTAGAAAATAACTAAAAACTAAGAAGTAACGTGTCAACCTTCTGATACTGAGCGAACAACATAATATGTACTCACTATTACTATTAATCAACTTCCCAACAAACGACTGGCTGTTAATCATATCGTCGCTGGAAAAGAAAAAGGGCTGAAGTGCCATTTTGGGAAGTTTACACCAGAGCATTATAAAGCTTTTTTTTGTTTTACAATAAAATTCATGTCTTCAGTACCTGGTTGGATTTTGAAAAAAAAAGTTGACTCCGGCAACTGAATGCTGAAATAACTGAAGCGACAAAAAGGTAAAGAAAGTCCCAAACTTGTGTCGCTTGAGTCAAGCCTTCTCCCAAATGATAGATATATTTTAGATGGCTTAAGGCAGGGGTCGGCAGTTTGTCAAGTGAGAAGAGCCAAATTGTCATGGAAACAGGATAACAAAGGTACCAGAGAGCCACATACTCGTATTAGTACTGGGCGTTAAATATAATTCGAAAAAACGCCAACGCCGTTATCGTTGGCGATTGTTAACTGTTATATATAACCGTTGAAAATAACGCCGACGTTGACTATTTTTTGGTAAACTACCAATATACTATATTTTCTAAATTACATATAAGTACACAAAGCGTCCTTGAGGTGATTTTCCCACGAAAACGGTGCTATAAAATGTATCCATTTATTATTATTATTAAGTTTAGACGTTGAATTATATGAGCTAATAATGCAAATACAATAGTAAAAAAGTAAAATAATATATTGCGTCGTATTGTCTACTAAAACTTAATTTATTTGCTTACTCGGTATTTGCACTTTGGCCGTGAAACAAAATATAAACATTAGACAACTACACCATTGATCGTATTCTTCAATTCACAAAAACACATCGAATGCACGCGCGACGAGTAAAAACGCGCCAAACTAAACGAGTAGGAGATTGACATAAAACTAACTAGCAAAAATAATGAATAACGAGCCTATTGGTTTTAATAATAATAATCCCCTGTTGTAAAATAACAGCTCGATGAAAAGACATTGTCGTTATAATATATCTAGCTGTTATATATGTTTTACTTATCATTATTTTCGTCACTTGATTCTAGGCGCTACGTATCGGCCGTTTCGGATAAGAAAGTCCACAGATATGTTTAGTAAGAAGAAATATATCCAAAAGATTATTCAAACTACGTATAATATTGTGCACGGCGCACACACTCTTTACACCTTTTTTAAAGAATAAAATAATAGGTACATGACAATGTGATGCGTCGTTATAATGTAACTAGCTGTTAGATATATTTGCCTTGTCATTATTTTCGTCGCTTGATTCTAGGCGCTACGTATCGGCCGTTTCGGATAGGAAAGTCCACAGATATGTTTAGTAAGAAGAAATATATCCAAAAGATTATTCCAAACTACGTATAATATTGTGCACGGCGCACACACTCTTTACACCTTTTTAAAGAATAAAATAATAGGTACATGACAATACGAGGCGTCGTTATAATGTAACTAGCTGTTAGATATATTTGCCTTGTCATTATTTTCGTCGCTTGATTCTAGGCGCTACGTATCGGCCGTTTCGGATAGGAAAGTCCACAGATATGTTTAGTAAGAAGAAATATATCCAAAAGATTATTCCAAACTACGTATAATATTGTGCACGGCGCACACACTCTTTACACCTTTTTAAAGAATAAAATAATAGGTACATGACAATGTGATGTGTCGTTATAATGTAACTAGCTGTTAGATATATTTGCCTTGTCATTATTTTCGTCGCTTGATTCTAGGCGCTACGTATCGGCCGTTTCGGATAGGAAAGTCCACAGATATGTTTAGTAAGAAGAAATATATCCAAAAGATTATTCCAAACTACGTATAATATTGTGCACGGCGCACACACTCTTTACACCTTTTTAAAGAATAAAATAATAGGTACATGACAATACGAGGCGTCGTTATAATATATCTAGCTGTTAGATATTTTGGTGACATTCGGAGAATTATACATAACAGTTACATTTTAGGTGCCGTCATTATTTTACCTAGCCATTATTTTATTCGCTTGACTCTTGGAGCTACGTATCGCGCGTTTCGGATAGGATATTCCACTAAAACGTTTAGTAAGAAAGTATAAAAAGATACACATAATGTCGCTTACGATGCATAAACTCTTACACCTTTTTGTTTACTTGGCGCTAACGCTAATACAATAATAATAGCGTCGAAGAATATTCGTATGTAGGTACTAATATTTTTAGTAATAATATCTAACTGTTAGCGCAAATTTTCGTCAATAGCGTTAGACGTTGGCGGCATCTAGCTGTTATTTCTAACAGCTAGATATATTTTGATACAGTACTAACTCGTATATGTAAAGGGTATATTGACCAACGCGAGTGTGGTCATGTGCGGATGGTCTGAAGAGTAGTAGAAAGTATGCCGAACGAGTCCAAGTTTGTTCGGCGACTCTATCTCATAAACTCACAAGTTATAAGGTTGCTTGAGATGAGGTGAAATTGGAGTCAATGTCCGAAGAGCCGCAAACGTCTATGCAAAGAGCCGCTCCTTCCGACCCCTGGCTTAAGGGTCACAAAATGTTCCAATTGGGAATACCATAGTCCTACTGGTTTCGAACATTTTATACTTGTAAAAAGTTGACCTACGACAAATATTGTTTTATATCCACCTAACTTCACTAAACATCTCTTAAACAAGGAGTTAATTTAAAAAAAAATGACGACTGATTTTATTTCCTAATATTTAAATAATTACAACATTTACAACACGCGGAAAACGCTACAAGTATATTGGTAAAAAAATACCGCGAATGAATTGCTTGAGGAAGTAAAGTCGGTAGAACGGTACTCCCGAATAGAGTAAAGGTTCTGAGTTCGAGTCTCGGTCACGACCCACAACCTAAGTTTTTATTTTCAGTGTCTTTTTTTTTTATTTTCAATAATTAATAAAACACAATATAATTTCATAGGCTAAATACGATTCAAAAGTTTAGCTTGGTTACAAGTGACATCTATTTTGCCCTTTCTATTATATTAATTCATCACAATCAAAACACAAGGGATTAAATTAATAATCTAATTATAAAAAAACTCCGCTAAGAGTCATTAAATGCCTTCAATTACGAGATACAAATGGCCAGGCAATTGTTAAAACAATTAAAAATCCTCGTTTCGTCCAGGCGTAAGTTGACCGGGGACCACACGGACCACGCTCGGGTGGCTGTGCTCATTAGTACTGTATCAAAATATATCTAGCTGTTAGAAATAACAGCTAGATGCCGCCAACGTCTAACGCTATTGACGAAAATTTGCGCTAACAGTTAGATATTATTACTAAAAATATTAGTACCTACATACGAATATTCTTCGACGCTATTATTATTGTATTAGCGTTAGCGCCAAGTAAACAAAAAGGTGTAAGAGTTTATGCATCGTAAGCGACATTATGTGTATCTTTTTATACTTTCTTACTAAACGTTTTAGTGGAATATCCTATCCGAAACGCGCGATACGTAGCTCCAAGAGTCAAGCGAATAAAATAATGGCTAGGTAAAATAATGACGGCACCTAAAATGTAACTGTTATGTATAATTCTCCGAATGTCACCAAAATATCTAACAGCTAGATATATTATAACGACGCCTCGTATTGTCATGTACCTATTATTTTATTCTTTAAAAGGTGTAAAGAGTGTGTGCGCCGTGCACAATATTATACGTAGTTTGGAATAATCTTTTGGATATATTTCTTCTTACTAAACATATCTGTGGACTTTCCTATCCGAAACGGCCGATACGTAGCGCCTAGAATCAAGCGACGAAAATAATGACAAGGCAAATATATCTAACAGCTAGTTACATTATAACGACACATCACATTGTCATGTACCTATTATTTTATTCTTTAAAAAGGTGTAAAGAGTGTGTGCGCCGTGCACAATATTATACGTAGTTTGGAATAATCTTTTGGATATATTTCTTCTTACTAAACATATCTGTGGACTTTCCTATCCGAAACGGCCGATACGTAGCGCCTAGAATCAAGCGACGAAAATAATGACAAGGCAAATATATCTAACAGCTAGTTACATTATAACGACGCCTCGTATTGTCATGTACCTATTATTTTATTCTTTAAAAAGGTGTAAAGAGTGTGTGCGCCGTGCACAATATTATACGTAGTTTGGAATAATCTTTTGGATATATTTCTTCTTACTAAACATATCTGTGGACTTTCCTATCCGAAACGGCCGATACGTAGCGCCTAGAATCAAGCGACGAAAATAATGACAAGGCAAATATATCTAACAGCTAGTTACATTATAACGACGCATCACATTGTCATGTACCTATTATTTTATTCTTTAAAAAGGTGTAAAGAGTGTGTGCGCCGTGCACAATATTATACGTAGTTTGGAATAATCTTTTGGATATATTTCTTCTTACTAAACATATCTGTGGACTTTCCTATCCGAAACGGCCGATACGTAGCGCCTAGAATCAAGCGACGAAAATAATGACAAGGCAAATATATCTAACAGCTAGTTACATTATAACGACGCCTCGTATTGTCATGTACCTATTATTTTATTCTTTAAAAAGGTGTAAAGAGTGTGTGCGCCGTGCACAATATTATACGTAGTTTGGAATAATCTTTTGGATATATTTCTTCTTACTAAACATATCTGTGGACTTTCCTATCCGAAACGGCCGATACGTAGCGCCTAGAATCAAGCGACGAAAATAATGACAAGGCAAATATATCTAACAGCTAGTTACATTATAACGACGCATCACATTGTCATGTACCTATTATTTTATTCTTTAAAAAGGTGTAAAGAGTGTGTGCGCCGTGCACAATATTATACGTAGTTTGGAATAATCTTTTGGATATATTTCTTCTTACTAAACATATCTGTGGACTTTCTTATCCGAAACGGCCGATACGTAGCGCCTAGAATCAAGTGACGAAAATAATGATAAGTAAAACATATATAACAGCTAGATATATTATAACGACAATGTCTTTTCATCGAGCTGTTATTTTACAACAGGGGATTATTATTATTAAAACCAATAGGCTCGTTATTCATTATTTTTGCTAGTTAGTTTTATGTCAATCTCCTACTCGTTTAGTTTGGCGCGTTTTTACTCGTCGCGCGTGCATTCGATGTGTTTTTGTGAATTGAAGAATACGATCAATGGTGTAGTTGTCTAATGTTTATATTTTGTTTCACGGCCAAAGTGCAAATACCGAGTAAGCAAATAAATTAAGTTTTAGTAGACAATACGACGCAATATATTATTTTACTTTTTTACTATTGTATTTGCATTATTAGCTCATATAATTCAACGTCTAAACTTAATAATAATAATAAATGGATACATTTTATAGCACCGTTTTCGTGGGAAAATCACCTCAAGGACGCTTTGTGTACTTATATGTAATTTAGAAAATATAGTATATTGGTAGTTTACCAAAAAATAGTCAACGTCGGCGTTATTTTCAACGGTTATATATAACAGTTAACAATCGCCAACGATAACGGCGTTGGCGTTTTTTCGAATTATATTTAACGCCCAGTACTAGTGCTCATACCTAAGTTATGAATAAAGTTTCATCTCGAACAGGCTGGCAGCTGGCATGTGCATAAATAAACATCAATGAAGGTAAGATCGCTAACAAGCTCGTTCAAATTAACGATAAATTTCATCGGTGTTATCATAAATTAGGGTCGTGGGAAGATGGCAAGATGAGTAATCATGGCATGAGGAAAAATGAGAAATGCTGGCATGATCAAGTCAAGCTAAACTGAATATGAAATTCTCGAAACACAAGTATAGATAGACCGGTCGGTAGCGGAGTGGACAAACGCGTCGGATTCCCACCCGGGCGTCGTGGGTTCAATTCCACTGCTGGCTCCTCCATCATTGCACAAGCAACATTTTCCGCTTATTATGATGGTAGTAGGAGTTTTTCAAATATTGTCAGGTTATTTGTAACCCGGGAATGTTTGTCTTTTACAAAAAAAAGTGGAATAACAAATTGATCTGATGAGCCCGCGACCTTTGGATGTAAATGTAATGGGCTGTTCCTAAAACATGTCTCGTAGTAAGGGTAGACGTTAACGTAAGGATGTGCGATAAAGGTGGATGGGGCAAGGGCAACCGAAAAGACGTCCTATTTACGTTCATGGACCAATAATGTGCAACTCTTTTCTTAAATATCTGAATAAAAAACAACAAGACATTCTCAGTACGTGCCTAACTAAATAAAGTACAATGCCAAGAAACTGTTTTCTATCAAATTAAATAAGTAATAATATCAAACTGTATTACTTCCTTTTTTCTCGGAGAACTGTGCAATTGACATGTTCATACGCATTGTCACGTAACACATAAACATAAATCAAGGGGACTGGTCTAAATCTAGAAATAAAACATTTTTATAAAATCTCCAACTACAGTTTTTTCACGTGGGCAGAAATAAAAACAACCAAGAGGTAATAGCAAAACATTTCTTAAAACCATATAAAAAAAAACAGAAATTTTAGAAAAAGTTAACTTTTATGTTGATAATATTACGAGTGCGCGTGGGTACAGGTCTTCGATTGTTTCGAACGCAGAACATATTATTGGGAATGCCTCTCGAAATAATGCCTGTGCTGATGAATGAATGACCTTGCCCTGATATCGACATTTTCCGCAGAAAGATTAACAAAATTATTTTAAGATGGTTTTAAACTAATTTCAGCTCAGTGTCGTTTTCATTGCATAACTATGATCCTATGAAGGTTTCATTGAAAACAACATTGACATAAAAATATGAAACGTTTTAAAACTGTAAAAAAAGAAAGGTAAGTACCTATAATAGCACAATGTAACAGGAATTGCTTCCCCGTGGTCAATTTTACGTCACAATGTCAGAGCATCCAAATCTATTTGTGATCGCAGAAGAAAAAAAATAATCATTGTTCAAGTGTTGAAATATACAACAAAACACGGACGAAGCGGTACGTGAGCTATTATTTAAATACATTATGCCGTTAACTAAGTTTCAACTTCTTTAGAAACAACTCTTCTCAATCAAGTACCTATAGTAATCCTATCAAGTACCTCGATAGATTATTTAAAGTGCGTACATTCCACGGAGCAGTTTTTAACCACCATTCTTAACCCGACAAAAGATATTATGAAAACCACGCATGACTAGGTACAGACTCCATATCGTCGAGTCACACGTTGGTAGTGCTTTCTAGGGGCGAAACCGCTAACACGTGTACAAATACTAACCTAGCAGAAATTAACAATTACCCACAGCAAAAAAAAGATTTTATATTGAATTATAAAAGTAAACAATTAATTAGGCGGTTGCCAGACGTTACAACGTTTGGTTTAGAATAAAGCGACGGGCATCCAATGATGCAAGATCGTGTAACAGAAAGTTTCATCCGCTGACAGTTTTATGGGGTGCACGACGGAATGCCGATCAAATTACCGAAAAACAACCGCCAAAACGGCGAATTAACATTTTAAAACTCGAGGATGGGCACAGAATGTTAAAAAGGTAATGGCGGGGCGAAACGCTAAGGCGGTAAGCGGCGCCAAATTATAGGAGAAGACTTCTCGAATGATCCAACTTGCCCCGGGCGTTCATCAGTCATTCTTGCCCCGTCGAGCGGTGGGTTTGAGACGCGTCCCGGGAAACACGGCACGTTTTATAGGCGGGGGTCGTATTCTCAAGAATGATGTCTTGTCTAGTCTCGTGAGATGGTTAACTAAAGAAACTTTCAAGAAACAAGGCCACTTTTGAGAAGCGAATTTTGAATTGTTCAGCGGGGACCAGGGGCGGCTCGTGACTTTTTAGTGTGCTGGTGGACGTTATTTCTGTTATAGTCGATTTTTTTTTTAAAATATTTTTTCATGATTTTTTTTAGTTTTGGTGGGTCATTAACACAAAAAAAACAAATTAGAAAGAAAAAAAAAACGTTTTCGACTACAACATCAATAATGACGTTTTTTCAATCTTAGCACCCTAAAAGTCACGAGCCGCCCCTGGTGGGGGACACCATGCATTTACAGTTTGGAGACATAAGCTCAAGTAGTAATAATATTATAAATAACATAAACAAATATAAAAACGAAAATGGAGTTCTACAAAAGTAATGATAAATAAAATGGTATTATTCAAGTGTGTGCGTATTGTAAGTTGTAAGGGCAGTAAAAAAAAATCAAGGAAACAATACTTTTTCTTGCCTGGTCTAGTGGGAGAAAGAATAGTCTTGTATTTTAATGAAAATGTACCTTTGAGACTGGCCTTAGAGTACATGGAGTGGTACCTATCTAAGGCAGTGTAGTCAGTTTTTGATGATTTTTGTCGGAATCGGCAGACCAAGACTAGGGCTAGGGTATTTATACATCAATTCATAGCACATTTCGACATGTTTTTGTTTTTTTCGTATAACCACTTTTTCACAGTATTGTTACCAACAAAAATATAGCATACTAAAACCTAAAAAACTGTCTAGTTGTGTCCAGTTTTAAAAAAAATGTGGGAGGAGTTCCCGCAGACCAAGATCCTCCTTACAGTACATAAAAGCGGTGTGTTATTTTTGTTGTCTCTTTCTCTCTCATGGTGTACGATGTAAAAACCCGGAGAAAGTGATTTATCCCAAATTTGTATAGGTTGGGTAAAAAGAATTAGCTCTCTCTCCACATATTGTTACTCCAAGAGACTGGCGATATTTCGCTTCTGACCAACAGCATAAGTAAGTCAAAATAATGACTACCCTTTTCTTGCCAGTTTTTTAAATTAGTTAGATCGAAATGAGGCTTTATTACGAATCGTACTAACATTCACATGGAAATATCGCAAAGCTTAGTCCATGGTGGTAATAAACAGAGTAGAATGCACTCAAGCTCAATAATTCACAAAACGAGCCTTTAGACGGGATGCAATTTTCGCCATCTTCATTTTGTATTAAACCTTAGTGACGTATTTTTCATATATTTTACAATTTACACACAAAGCGCATATTGAGCGCTAATCGTTTTTTTATGCAATTTATTGCGAATATTGATATTATACTCTATTTTAAAACCTTGAGAACAATACATATTTGGTAACAATCAATAAAAAAAATTATAACAGATGCATTTCATTGAGATTCAATAAAGCAAACAACATTTTGGCACATGTTATGTAAATATTATTTTTATTTGGTCAAAATAGATTGACCTTGTAACGCCACGATTAAAAAATATGGTTTTTCAAAACCAAACATTTGCTGCAATAATAAATCGGGAAAAACAAAGTTGTTTAACCCAACATAAATAATTGCTGTTTAATAATACAAAATGCATCGGGTCATTGGCAGATTCTCGAATAACTGTATACATTTAAGGGTAAAAGGATAAAGTTTAGTACATATGAGGTTCTAAGATTAGATCCAAAATTTATTTTAAAGTTATTTAATGTAAATTAAAAATTAATTTCGCTGTGCATGGTAATCTCTGAACGCTCCATTGTAACCATGAACTAAGTATACCGTTGTAAGCAATTTTCCTGTTAAATGCGTCGATTATAAAGGGGGGGGGGTTACAATGGCGCTCTCAGCGGTATGCCTTATCAGGGATTAGTTACTAGAGATTTACTAGAGATGCTGTGCTTTGCAATTATAAAACAAACCGAGGGTATAGTTTGAACAAATAACATAAAGCGAACGACGGGCTCTGGCGTTATGAAGTTTGGAGAACAATTTGTTTGTAATGTCTAGGTAAACACAATTATTTTCAGCTCGCAACGTTATTTCCATTAAGCTATCAAGCTTCAAAATATTTTTTAATCTATCAAAAAATAAGACCGGACGCTCAATATTTTTCATCTTTGTTCAATAGTTATCAACTTCGTTTTATTAAGATGTATAATATATTTATTTATAATTTAAGCTAGATTACATAATTGTATATTCTAATGTACAAACAAAGTGTATATAATATACAAACACGGTTATTGCAAACATTTTTTTTTTTTTTAATTTTTAATATATTCCATTGAAAACTTAAATATATTAATATTTGGTTGTGGCAAATATATTTCCTAATTATTTAGTTTAATTGAAGATTATTGTCTACGTATAGTAGGACGGGCCGTAGTACCTACATACTATTGTTTACCGATATTCAAATAGTCCCAGCCACCGAGATATTACATTATTATCTTAACCCACATCCACTCGTGCACCTTTTGTCAGTCGTGTGTTTGTTGGTTTTGTGTAGATTTGTCTAAGGCGGGTCGGGTACAGAACCGGTTTACAAATATTCGGATGACCCATACTCTCTCGGACAGACTGCTATCAATAGTCACTTTACCTCCCAACTTCATAGGGAGAAGAACACTCGGACGGAAACCCGATTGCATTTGCATACTCGACATATGTGTACAGAGAAAATTTTACCACATTCTTAAAATACCAATATATTACTTCATCCGTAGTAATAACTAATAAGAAATGACATTTCAACAAGATTGGCTGTTGTCTTTGCTGTCAGTGTCAAGGCATTTATGGTATATAGGAAAGATTCTGATTAAATCTTCAGGGGCTTTTATGCGACGTAGGCTGACGATGGTGAGTAAGTACAAACTAGTACAAGCAAACAAACCGTACGAAAGAAACGCCACGATTGTCCATTGTGTACCCGGAGCACAGAAAGGCGCAGAGGTCGCGTGGGTATGCAGTACACGGTCAGAGACAGACACTGTGTTACAGACACTATGTTCCGCCGGCGCCTCGCGAGAACCAGTCTCTAACAGCTAAGTGCATGGCGCATCCCACATCGCGGCTGGCGTCAGCGAGATCAAACTGCCTGACTACCTAGTAACAGTAGAAAACAGGTGCTGCCGACACATTCAGTAGTGGTCTTACACTGAATTAGTTTCAATATTAGCTTATAGCTTAATCGGGTAGGCATTTACCAGGGGCAATCTCCGATACACGTTTATTTTTAATGTAGAAACAATTTTATGTGTGGTCTCTAATTATTGTGAAAAACAGTTCTATAGTCACTTTTTCATCGTGCATTTTCCTAATACTTTAAAAACAATACGATCAATTAAATCCGAAGCCCTTTCACGTAGAATGACCACGATCAAGAGATGAATTCAGAAATCCAGAACTTCAGTCGAAGTAGACAGGAGATAAGAAACGAGAGGAGGTATTCGAACGGCGCCACACAAGGACGAGAGGTCGAGTTGTTCTCACAGAATTCTCGCGTTTTATCAAAGGGTCTGTGGATGAATAATCCGATGCAACGTATGCATTAGCCGGCGACACAAAAACAGAAAAAGGAAAAAAAAACAATACTTCAGATGGCCCGACCGAGAAATACGTTTCCGCTCTGGGAGATTGGGCTTGCTGAGGGGTACAGTGGGGATAGGAGATTAGACGGAAGGCGGATAATATACAAATAATAGGGTAAGTGTGGCGTTAAGTTCAGAGGCTAAGCTTCATTCATATTATGACTTTTTTTTATTCGATTGTTTGAACATACAATCGTATTATTAACAGAGATGCCATCAATTAAGTTAAACATATTTGAATTATAGGACGTTGAAATTTTCCACGCATCTTGAATTAAAAAAAAAATATTATTCGAGCGTCTGAGATAGAAAAACTTAATTGTGCTTCAATTAACGTACGCACGAGTTTGTAATAATTGACAACAGTTGCAAGATCCTGATATTTAGTGTTCTAGAATGTATGTGTACAATCTAATGTAGATGTGGGTGAAAGAATGTGAGAAATAAGATTAAACAAAAAGTGGGAAATATGTAGATGCTGCAAATATACAATTTATAATAACATTATTAAATACCGGCTTATTTGTTAAAATGCAGGTATGTAGCTTCCCTTTACCATTATTAAAAATATACAATATGTTTTGAAAACGTAGGTACGTACCCAATTAGATAGATAAAGACTTATTTATTATTTTTTTTATTTTTCATTGAGTTCAACGACAGTTCTAATTTAAAATCTAAAGCATCGCATTACTTGTACATTGACTAACTTTAAATAAACCTTAAAGTTGTTGATTTGTCTGGGTCCAGTGCGGCAAATATATATATATATATATATATATATATATATATATTTATATTTATATATATATATATATTTATTTTACCTATAATATTATATGTACTGAACTGATCAAACAATGTTATTGTAGAAATTCTTATGAATTCTGAAAAATTGATAAAGGTCCAAAAACGACCCACATTAAAATCGCTGTCTTATGATACGTCATCGATTTTTTTAATGAAAATACACAAAAATCACAATAATTAGACATCATATTTTGCATTGAGATCAGTGGCGGCTTGTGACTTTTAATGCTAGAGTGCTAAAGTAGCATTAACATTATTGTAACATTATTTTATGCAGCTGTTGGAAATCTAAAGCACCAATAGAAGAAATTGGCACTAACGTTCTGCCTCGACAGGAAGAATGCTCAGATGCCTGCAAAGCCACGTCGTGGAACCAGGATACTGCCGAATACCCTCTGGCTGGGTTCGTGTCAAGGGAATAAGGTAAAACCAATGACATTGGCGCTAACGTTCTGCCTCGATAGGAAGAATGATCAGATGCCTGCAAAGCCACGTCGTGGAACCAGGATACTGCCGAATACCCACTGGCTGGGTTCGTGTCAAATGAATAAGGTAAAACCAATAACGTTACAAATATATATTGGGTAAAACATGGAAGATAGCACAATGGTGCTGGGCGCTTATGCGAGCTATGCAAGCCGTCTCCTTATAATATCTAATATCGATAAATAATAATAAAAACCAGTGCCGACAGAATGTCGCCAACGTCTAGTTTGACCGACAAAATGTCGCCTGTTCTATTGGCTGAACAGTTTATATGGCGATGACATTGTGTCGTTCCGACGTCCGACGAAAGGCAACAAATTATATTTCTAAAGAAACACATTTGGCTATTGATTACGTTTTTTTATAAATTTAGTCTCCTGTTATGAAAAAAGTCGTCAGACGCCGCTGATTGAGATATGAAAAATATCAGCGTCTCGTTCTGGTAGAAAAAGATGAAGAATGGCGACGCTTTAATAGAAAAAAATACTCTGCATGCATGGAACAAACAATGAAGGGACACAGAGTGCGGAAAGAAGGAAAACATTCTAGAGCAAGAACCTTCGAGAATTATTGTTATTCAGCCGTTATGCAGCACTAAGTAAACATCACGACGATTTCTTCACGGGGTAGACGGAGAGGATGGAACGCCATATATTTATATATATATTATTAGTATTATAGATATATATATATATATATATATATATATATATATATATATATATATATATTATTAGTATTATAGATATATATATATATATATATATATATATATATATATATATATATATATATATATATATATATATATATATATATATATCTTGCCATATATTTAGGTACAGAGCATGCCCCTTTTAACCTGACCTAACCTAACCCAATAGGTAGAGCATACGTAGGGATTATCCAAATGGAAGCAATACAAAATAAGAGGTTGGGAAGTACCTGGCTATTCATATCCGGTCACTAAACACGGCTAAAGCCAGTTCGAGCGACGTTGTATGCAAAATGTTGCGGATATTGTTAACGGATAATTATTTTTACTCCACCTTTTTCCGTAAGTAATGATGACATTTAACTACAAAAAATAAAACTTTAATAACACAGTTACAAACTTCGTCGCCATGGTGTCGCATTAATGATTTTAGACAAAAAATTCATTTAAAATACGTAGATAATACATACATCTTCAATATCATCTTCATTTTGTACAAAATTTATACAAATTATCGCCATTTCTCCATTCCGTGAGAGAAGCTCACGGCGCTCGGAGTTAAACTTTACGCTCTGAATTTTCGCTTCTAAAGACGAAAAAACCTAGGTTATAGATCAAAGAGGAGGATACATACTCATTTGAAACTTTGCAATCATCAAAGAAGGCTATAAAAACAGTAAGTTTAGCAAAAACATCTTGGTATAGTAATAATACTGGGCTAATATATTTAATCTGTGAGAAATAGTTTGGATACAGGCGAATTTCCTGTTTCATATATAAATATAGCGTCATTTTTGTGAAATATCACTATCGTCTATATAATCTTCTCTAATCTATTAAATAAAACTATCCGAATATCTAAAACTACAGCTAAAATTACCTTATTGATATTTGCGTATTAGTTATTTACATTTGTTGCGGGCTTTAAAAATTGACGAACTTTTTGTTTAGCAGTAGATTGAGGATCTGGTGAGTTGAGATGATAACGGATTAACCTAGCTGTGTAAATTCGAAAGAAGTAAAACTTGTGAAATGTTTTAAATAAAACATATATTTTTGTAACACACAGTGTACTGATACAATGCACTATTGGAACGATTAATCAGTACATATAGCTACTACTGCAACTATCACGGTTAAGGTTAGAGGTTTTTCTTCAGTTATGAAATACATAATAATACTAAACTACATTTTTTAAATAGATTTGGAGAACGAAGGTAATTAAATAATTTCGCTACATAATTTGGAATACATTTAAAAGGCTTTATTAACTACATATTTAAAAAGATCCGAAGGCGCACGACAATATATCGGCATCAACACACTTCTTATTATAAAGAATCCAGGTTCTTATTCAAAATATTTTGTCCGAGACTCGATGAAGAACAAACATACTTTACCCACGATTATTAATACGAGTCAAAAGTCAAAAATTTTTTTTTAACTTATGAGTGTCTCTGATTCTTTATGTTATAAGGAATCTTGTTATAGTATTGAACTAGCACAGCGATATTATGAATTTTATTGTTAAAAAACTTGGCCCTTTTAACTTTCCGGCGTCGATATAGTCATCAGAATTAATTAACGACGTCACTGAAATCATAATTGATTTCAACATTTTGACTTCACCTACATGTGAAGAAAGGGTTGGGCGGTAAATACTTTAAGGAATCGAATGTACGTATTTTTATCACCTACATAATATATAAACCTACCTACCTCCCTAGGAATGGCGATTCGTGACTTTTTAGCGTGCTAGAGTGGTAAGATTAAAAAAAACGACATTATTGATGTTATTGTAAATTTTCATTTTTTTGTATGAATATTTTTCAGAAATCCGTGCAGTGCACCACCAAAACTGAAAAATCCTGAAAATCTTCATACAAAAAAAAACTTGAAAAACAAAACAAAATATTTTCGACTACATAACTCTAATAATGTCGTATTTTTCAATCTTAGCACTCTAGCACACTAAAAACTCACGAGCCGACACTGCTTCCTAGTTGAATTCATTCATACAACAACCTGTCGTTGGAATTGTTATAATTATTATTGTGCAATACATTGGCAATGTACAATCTCACCAATACATGCATACGCTAAGGAGGTCAATAACCTGCATCTGAAAATGAAAGTTTTTATAATATATTATGTATTGAACGATAAGAGATTACCGTCATATTAGTGTGATAATATAATATGGGTTTTACTCCCGTTTCTTACGATCTCTGACGGTTTAATGTTTAAATTAATAAAGTTCCGATAAAAATCTGAGAGATATCAATCACAAGAAAATACTATGTTATTTATTCATTCCGTCATTCGAGAGTGATGATGTCCGTGTCACGTGTTTCTCATGCATCCCCTACCTGGGTCACTCATCATTTGAATGATTTTATTCATTATTTGTGCAATATATATTATATATATTGCATAAAGAATTAATAAAATCATTAAAATGATGAGTGACCCAGGTAGGGGATACATGAGACATGGACATCATCACTCTCTAATATAATCACTCTATATATATATAGCCTGTTCAAAAGAAAATGTGAATTTTGAATTTTCGCGGGCTGTGTACATTCGACTATCGATTTTTTTTTGTTATGTTGGTACACGTATGTTTATCATATGTTAGCATTATCAGCCATTTTAAATTAGTGGTTTGTTTTTGACAACTAAGGTTAGTCACGTTTTTGTGTGTTCTTCGATATTTACTTTTGAAAAAAATCACATTATTTAAATCTAAGTAAGAATATTAAGTATTTTCAAGATGATTTTAACAACAGTTTTAAGTTATTTTCTGCCTTTGTTAAACCCCTTGGGATATTTCACAAAAAATGCTATAAATTTTTTTCTGGTATTATTACCTATAACTTAGCTGTACGTTAAGCTGTTTATACAATGATAAGAGCACTTTAGGAATAATGTTAAGTAAGAAAAACACATTTGAATAGGTTTTCTACAAAAAAGATATTTTTATTTTTGTTATATTTATAAGCTATTTAGAGTAAAGATCACTTGAGGGAAAATATTACGAAATCAGCTCTACGAGTATAGTGTAAAAAACGGGCGATCAGGTAGAAGTGCCGTCCATGTTCTACCGGTATTTCAATGAAAGATGCTCCGAGGAACTTGCGTCATTGATCCCTTCAGCAGCGGTGCACGCCGGGAAACACGCCCAACATTTTTACATTCTTCACATGAGAACGGGTCGCTTCTTTGTTGCTGTGTTTCCTCCCTCCTACAACGCGGGTTTCTTCAAGACTCACGTTCACTCCTTCCTTTCCTCGAAAGACCCTCCTCATAGCATCCCCAAAGTTAACATAGACCCTGAGGGAAAGTGTTACTATCTTGGAGAAACAATGTATGGAGAGAGAGCTAATTATTTTACCCAACCGATACAAACTTGCAACAAATCACTTTCTCCGGGTTTTTACGTCGTACACCATGAGAGAGAAAGAGACATTAAATATAATACTCCGCTTCTACGTACTGTCACAATTATCTTGGGCTCCTGGGTCACCGCGGGACTCCGCCCACAACTTTTATTATGCCACTAAACTTGACACAACTAAACGGTTTTTTAGGTTAGATGCTATATTTTTGTTGATATCAATACTGTGAAAAGTGATTATACGAATAAACAAAAACATTGTCAATATGTGATATGAATGGATGTATAAATACCCTAGCCTTGGTCTTCACGCCACGTCAGCCGAGTCAGGTAAAAATCATCAAAAACTGACTACACTGCCTTGGATTGATACCACTCTATATACTCTAAGGTTACTATCTATAATTCCGTACTATCTGACCCGGAGTAAATGCAAAAAAAAAACGATCTCTACACGAGTAGTTTAGTTCGGCTCTAGGACAACAGGTGTCGGGGCGGCTTGGCGCCTGTCTACCTACGGCCGCCTATACCTACGAACCGCTGTTTATGCACTTACGGTAGAAACAGGCGGTGAAGCTTATGATAATGCGAATAATAGCGGCTGCGTAGGTACCCCCACGTCTGAGTGGCGCCAGGCACTTGGTAAAAGGATAAACAGCTGAATGGGCATTATGTTATTTCGGAAACAGCGTCTGACGCGAAACAGGCAAGTTCTGCTGGAATCGATTAAGTATACTATTTAAATATTATTGTGCTGTAAAAAAAAAATACTAAATGGGCATCATGTTATTTCGGAAACAGGCAAGTTCTGCCCGAATCGATTTAGTATACTATTTGAATATTATTGTGCTGTAAAAAAATACTAAATGGCCATCATGTTTATTTCGGAAACAGGCAAAGACTGACCGAATCTATCGAGTTCGTTATTTAAAAATATGGTTTTGTTGTGAAATATTACCGAATGCTGCAGTCAATAGTCAGTGTGTTTCCAGTAATTACAAAGGTCGCAACGAATTCATTTAGTTTACTTTTCAAATATTACTGTGATGAACCCTGTGGTTGAGCGATAAGATACTTGGCTCTGGACCAAGAATTCACGGGTTAAAAACCCGGTAAGGAGCAAATAATAAAGTAGTATTTAATTGGTAGGTAGGTGTGATTTTTTCACAGAGGCATATAATGTATTTTTATAGAAAATTAAGAATTGTAACATTGTGTACAGCTCTTCAATTTATATTCATATGTTAACCGGTTTCGGTACATACAAACAAATTAAAATACACTTTAAATATCGCCCTGATGAGATACTAACACTCGAAATGGCTTTAGTTATTTTCAGTATATAATTATAACAAGATGCAAATAATCAGTTCTCAACCTTCCTCTTCACCTTGCGAAATGCCCCAATTAGGGGGGTCGTGGTTCAAGAAGCTTCGAGCAGTGGAACTGTTGAGAAGTATTTACATACTTTGTTGAAATCAGAATTAGAATTTGATTGCGATATTTATCTTTCATCGGAAGAAGTTTTGAACATGACGAAATCCAGAATATTTCCAAGGCTCTGTCAGATACGCCCTTTGCTTGGCGCCACGGCCGACGGCCTGAAGTAAAGCAGCAAGGGATGCCGCAGACGGAAACGCAGGAAATTAATATTAGCAAGTTTAAGCGGTGCTAACATCTTACCCGCTGGTATAATTCATTGTTCTCTTCTCCTGATAAGTTACGTGTTTCAAATACTAAATTTAGGTTATTCATCAGGCTATAATCGTGCTATTTAGGGTTAGAACCAGGGTGGATCAACCATCAACTGAGATACACGTGATCATCAGCGACTGTTACAAATTAGCGGAGTAAGTGAGTGAAGAAAGTCACAGGAAGACGCGCCACAACTTTCTGTGGCATTCTATCGGGTTGGCAAGTTGCCGCCACCGCGAGGAAAGGCAGTCGGGTAGAGTAGGGCCAGCATACAACAATAAGTAACATGTTGAGCGCGGGAGTTAGTGGCGGTGTTGCGGTACCTGGCTTGCTGAGGCGGCTCCAGTGCCAGGGGTTGCAGCACGGGCGGTGGTGGCAAGTGGGCAGCGGGCGGATCTCGTGGGCGGCGCGCAGCTCGGGCCAGCGCCACGCGCGGCAGGCGGCGAGCGGGTCCGAGAGCGCGGGCACGCAGCCGCCCTTGGCGCCCTCGGACTGCACGGCGGCCAGCAGCAGCTCGAGCTGGCCGTCCGCGAGGCGCTCCAGCAGCGCGCGAGGCTCGTCCGGGTCCCCCGCCGCCTTCAGCAGCCGGCGCAGCAGGTGCGCCCGCTTTCTGCGGTGGAACATCTGCCCGCATCTCCCACGCTCCTCCACAGCGCGCACCACCCTGCCCTGCCGGACACCTATCACTGATCTACGGCTACGTCTACTGCTGATATGGCGGACTCGCAACTGTCGTCATCGCCCCGCGCCCGAACCAGCCCAACACTTTCAACCATATCACTCGCAGATCACACTACAAAACACTCGGTCGCGACAACCAAATTCTACGAGTATTCAACTGTATGATATGAGATGTATCACCAATTGGAGTAACCTAACGTTCTAACGACTTATGTCTAGGAAGTGGTTAAGGCGCGACGAGATATGATGGAGACTATTATAATATTTTCGTTCGTCCGAAGTGTCGGAACTTCGGCGGCGGAAGCGATCCGCGAGGTACCGTGAAGACAGGTTATAATGACGAAACGGAGGACGGAACAGAAGCAAAACACAGGCACTTGTACGGAATATGTATGATGTATCCTTCGAGGATTATAAGAGCACAGTTGGGAAACACGCCACCGGTAAGAAGCTAAACAATATCGCTGACACTTCGCACGTACTCACCCCGGCTGACATTGCGATTGGACTGCTGACTGCCGTGAAGTCGGCCCCAACCTCAACAACTGGTTTGTGTTTCTCGTAATCGTCGCTAGAGCGGCGGTACTTGATAGACTACCAGCATTCATTCGCAATTCAATTTGGATTCTTATTTTGTGGATATAGCAAAAAAAACAAACCACAACGTTGTAAAATGGAAACGTATTGGAATGATTAAATCCAATGGAAAAAATTGTAATTCAACTGGCGAGTAATAACATTATGGAATAAGGGAAACCATTAAACCATATGAAATAAATTAATTGTTTGACTAACAAGATAGCTATAAAAAACCATATTTCAAAACTACTTATCAACACCGATACATCTTTTGTCTTCATAAAATACATAATTTGGAAAAAAAAACATAATTATATCCTAGAATTTTATATTTTCACAGCACCTTTACCAAATACAAATATCTAATATTGAGAGAAATAGTAACTTTGTCTCGAATCATTTTAAACTAAAACGTAATTACTTTTTATGCATCACAAAAGTGATGCATACGAAGCCAAAATGTGTTTTAAATTACAAATAAATAGTCCAATTTTTTTTCAAGGATGCAATAAATTATTCTCTGTTGATTATATCCAAGTAATATATGGTGCCAAACGCGTTGCGAGTTGTTCATCAGCCATTACGTGAGATAAGCAACCAATATACCAACATAAACACAAATAATGAGTCAGTTTCATTGGTTTATACTTTTTTACTCGGGTTGTTTATTTTAACTAATACTTTTTTAGTATTTGCTCGCGGTGGGTACTAAAGTTAAGTACCCGGCGCTCAGGTGCAGTCGGACGGATTTATGTTCTAAGTTATCGATACATAGTTGAGTATTGCCAGTAAACTGCGATGACCAAGTAAAAAGTGTGCAATATTTGACCTCAATAATAATAATAATAATAATAATAATAATAATATTTGGATAATTTGTATAGCGTCCCTAAGCGTATAGAAGTCCCTATTTAGCAGTGATGGAGTTTTAATTTTTTTTTGCGAAGTAAAATTATGAATAGTTTGATTTTGGTGTTTTTAATTTACGCCAACGAGTAATTGTTTTAAATTTTTGGGAAACAATTCATTCTACTGTTGGTCGTTTTGGAGAAGTGTTTTTTAGAATGTAGGTAGTAAGTTTTATCTTGAAAATCTAATAACTTTGTGCAAATAAAATTTAAAGTTAAATAATTAAATTAATCAATACAGTAAAGGCCGGCAGTAAATACTTTTTTATTTTATTTTATGATGCACCTACTTAAAAATATATATTTAAAAAATGGCTTTCACCCAGGGCGATCTTAGCCGACTCTGCCGATTCGGACATAAACACCATGTGTTTGTTTGAAATTATTTTTTTTCTGTATTCTTAAAAACTTACAGTTAGTTCTCAAGAATTATTCTATATATAAGTATCTACGTACTTCTTATTATTTAATATATACAATATTCGTACGTAATATAATACGCACGAATATATCTTATATTCATTCTCATCACCTTAACACAGTATAATATTTACCTTTATATTTCATATCGATGTTTTAAAAATATGATCATATTCAAAGTTACCTGTAAATTTTGCACTGCAACATCGATACGAACACTGACAACAATATTCCTCCATACACAAACTTTTTTTAGTACAATCACATTTTCTTTTAATTTTTTACTTTAAAACTACCATCAAAAACACATAAAACGAAAGTTTTCAAATAATTCTAGCGTGTTTTCACTCTAAATTAAATAAAATTCAGTATTTAATTTAATTATTGTCATTCGTATTGTAACGTTCTTGCTTTTTCATTATTTTGTTCTGTGGAGAAATAAGAACCGTATTTCCACAGATATAATTATTTAACCAACAATTCGTCAATTTAAAAAGTTACTCATTTCCATAGATATAATAATTTCAAAAATATTTCGAACTTTTGAAAAGTTTTTGGCGGTTGGCTATTGCGTGAAAGTTTACTTGTCGTGCCAAAGACGTTCTCCTCTCGAACGCAGAGGCGAAATAACCCTCGTGGTCACAGGGGCGTCGCTTTTATCCGGCGCCCAGCGTCGTTGCCATGGCTACGCCGTCGTCTCAGTGGCGGGATTCGCAGCCAAAAACAAAGAGAAAAAAACTACGATTCTCTACGACAATTTTAACAGTTCATCGGCTCGAGGGTACCGAATAAACCGCTGTGCTTTTAGTTGACGTAAACAAGTCGGCTCGTAAAATCAACTCAGTACCTATTTGGTTCGGAGCTACATACTAAGTATCTACTTGAATTTTCACAAGTTTGGGTTATATTTATTTTATTTACCTTGTTCGGTAACTAGGTATTATTATGTGAAATGAAATAGGTATGTATATTATTTTTTTGTCCTCATTCATTCATACCAATGTCCTTTTGTATTTCTTAATTGCTTCCTTTAATGTCTTTCTGTCTCTTAAATTGTATGGTAAAGATCGATTTCTAAAATTCTTTTGAACATGCATTATCCCATAGACCACATGTTAGACTATGATCTTTAAGTTGACCATTACTACGACTCTCTATTCTACCCTCGACCTATTTCATCTCTTCCATTCCTATTCAGATCGCACTGCCGTGCGGTACTTAAATATCTTCAGTTAAGGGTTTGATTATTATACTTTATAAATTCTTCCAATAAAAAATATGCAAGTAAAGTGATTATATTTTATTCTACATCCCCGAACAAAAGCGCGCCTTACCCAAGGAGCATCTGTCGAGTTCGTCAGCGAACATTACAGTGGCTTTGACATAAGGCAAAGTATACACTACGCAACTCTTTCCGTTCAAGTACATTCCTTAGTATTTTAAAACAGTAAATATATATTTTTAACACGTTCCGTTAAAATTTCTATGTACGATTCCCAACGAAGCTTATCGTCAATAATTATTGTTATGCCTAGATACTTAATAGTATGTGCATATTTGATTGCCTTACAGTTGCAATGGTTTTCTCTGGTAGCGTCACATGCGTGCATTACAATATCAGGGTAGGACCTTGGCTGACCTCTCATGTACGTATTTTTAACGCTTTTTAAGTTAGATAGTTGCATGAAAAGTGTTTTTTTTTTACCATAAAGGCGTTGTGGTTTTAATAACTACAAATTACTGTTTGGTAATTGTTCTAGTAATTATTTGGTCATTACTAATTACGCACGTGAGTGAGTCTCGACGGACACGAGTAGAACACTCGTTCACAGTTGATTTCGGCAAATCCGTAACAACAATCCCTCCTTGACCCTCCTCACAATGTTTCCCAGCCGAGTGGCGATATGGTTCTCTTATATGTTCACCGTACAAACAGGGGTGGGTGCGCTTGTGAAGTTTTGCTTTAAAAAAAGCTGAAAAACTTTATTACATCTATAACCTTTCCGCTAAAAGCTAACTCAAAAATCAAGAGCCAACCATGCGAAACGGAAAATACCTATTCCGAACCGGTTCTCTTCACTAACTAAAGCGTTGATTTTGTGAATAGCGGGTTGAAAATAAGCTTTTTAGTAATGCGTAAGGGGCACCATAGTGTGATTTTCGAGAAAAAAATTGTAACTAAAAATTTAGCCTTTAGGTTGGCTGCATTAACTAAAAAAGTTGCTCGGCTATTGCAAATACCCGCCTGAACACAGGGCCTGCTATTACTCTGATTTCATTATAACAACATGATTAAGTTATTGGACATTCGTTTGAATATGAAATCCAAGCCGCCATTAGGTAGTCCGAGGTCTGCCACGGAGCAGGACCAGGGTTGCTGGGGGCTAGGTGCGGAGGGTGAGGGGGTTGGGGGTGATTATGGACAGAGGATATCGAGATAATATTATTTGTTTGCGTGTGTGTGCTGATATTTCCCTATAGGTACCTTTGTGTGTGTGTGTATCTGAGGGAGAACGTAACTTGAGTCCAACTGAGCAAAGGGACTTTATTAAACGCAATATATCATTTTTTCGTATCTGACAGATGAAAAAAATGGTTTTTTAATGGGTTATTTAATAAAATAACCAATTTTCACGGTAAACACAATTGTATTAGTCCTTATTTGAGTAAAAACAATTTGCAAGTTGTTCAACAATGATAATACAATATAGTAATCCAAACAAACACTCGACATTCCGCTTGTAAAATATCTAATCTCTATACCTTACTCCTTGCGCAATAGCGGTGCTGTACTCGCATTTCCTTTCCTGGCTCCACTGAGAAACAAGTTACACCTGTCTCAGTCCTCCTAAACGAACTTCTAAAGAATACCCTCCCTCTGGACTCACTGTACATCAAGCAACCATTAACTGAGGCTTCAGTCCCGGCAGAGGAGGGTTAACAGTTTAAAAATAACCTAATGAAAATAATGATGTAAAACAATGATATAAACATACATGTATCTAAACAATGGGTTGATTCATCCTTATGGCGGTCGAAATAACCCGGCCTTAGGGGATTAGATATATTTTACCAAAAACGCGTAATTCGCGACTACGGAATTCAAATAATGTATCCACGACCATAATCGGATGACGTCCTTGGAATGTGACGAAACCACGAATCGAATTTTAATCATTTCCGATGTGATACTCTCACACACTGCCATACATTCCTGCCACATAACGTAACTTGTACTGATCTGTTTCTCAGTAGTCCTAGCTCTTACTGATCTGATGGCTTTGGTTTTACATTCAATGGACTGTGAAAGTTTAATTTGTATCCTCAATTAGTTTGTTAAATTCTATACGTTAAAATAAATTATAATATCACCGTGACATTGAGCACAACTTAAACGTCTGTAGCCAGCTTTCGAGCGGCGAATACTGCAAAAGGGCATCGGTAACACTCGAAACCGCAGATGGAAAACGAATGTTTGGATCACGGCAGAAGAGGTTAGTTGAGTGTACTGTAGCAGGTTTAGAAAAGAATTTTAATTAGCTCTGATGAACATATTACAATCTTAAATATTTTTGAGGAAAATCTGGTCTAAATGTTGAAAATCGTTTAACGGTAAGAATGTGAATGGTAAGGGTCAGTTTGTATTAATTTAAAATATAAATTACTTCAATCAATTCAAATGTGATCTGTGGTCCCCTCAAATCGAGTGCTACGGAATCATCCGCAAAACGACCCCATTACCAGAATTGGAGTTACCCGAGGTTACAATTGAGTGCAATAATCCTCCCCGCTTCCACCTCTACTCAGTATAATAAAGATACAATTTTAATATTTTTTTATTCATCTGTGTGCAATTTTTTTATGTTTTGGAGCAGGTTTATTGAATTTCAGTAAGTTTTTGGGGAAAAAGTTCGTCAGATTCTATATTGGTTAGGCCCTGGGGAACGGATTATTGACGAATATAGAGGTTCCACTATACAGCAGATCCTTATTACTTAGTTATCAATAAACCGTGTTACTTAAATTGCAAAGCTGTTATTATGTATAAATTTCCCACTGCATATCATATAATAGTCAACATATCATAGTCATCCAACTCCGATACGTGACGAGTAACCCCAACCTAACCCCTCTGCCGGTCACCTACTGTCTCCGCCGATTCCCTTGCTCCTAAGATGCGGCGTTTGCCTCCACAGTTCCTCGCCGTCCAGCCACCTGGGCTGAACTAGTCTAGTCTCCGGGCAATTCATAGCTCTGCAGTTTTGAAAGAGAGAAGCATCTTAAATGCCCGGCCACCTTCCATTTTTGTGTGTCTTACCGACCCAATATGATTAATCTTGTTATCGACTGCTCTTCGAACAATTTGCATAGCTCCTGGTTGTATCTCTAGGTTACGAAGATTCCTCTTAGACCCACTAACCACAAAAAACAAATTGGCGACATCTCGTACAGTAATAAATATCGTGGTAGCGGCAGCGGCGTCCCGACGCCTCTCGGTTCGTCCCCCCGACTCCCCGAGGGGCGCCGCTGAAAAAATGACACATATTTAATATGTTTACAGGCGGGGGCGCCGCCAAGACCGACGCCCCCTGACAATAAGGCGCCAATTGACCAAACAAGAAGCATGACGAATCCCAACTACCTAGGTAGGTATCTGCGCATTTGGGATACTCCACTGCAAAGGATGCTGTGTGATCGGATTCAAAACGTTCAGTCTGAACTGTTTCAAGAATGACGCGACAGATATCGTCATTTAGGAGTTCTTTGGAGAATTTGAAATTTCAAAAATAAACTTTATCAAAATTCACACTTTGAAAGAGTCATTAAAGTTAGAGAAGTATGATAATTTAAATTTGTTTATTAAAATAATGATATAATAATAATAAATTATTACCTTTTATAGCGCGGTTTTTGTGGGAAAATCACCTCAAGGGCGCTATAGTACAAAAACAAAACATTCTTTGGTATATTATTCCCATGGAGTTAAAAATAACTTTTTTTAATCAATTAACTGAATTAAATTTAATATTATTGTTATTTAGTTCTGCTGGTTTTATTTTTATTTTTTAGTGACAGCTGTTTCGGCGTTAAGGGGATTATGAAACTGTTTAATAATGGCCTTAAACGCCGAAAATGGAGTTCTACTACTACTACTACTACTACTGAACACAAAAACTATAAATTAAAAATAATTGATTCCGAACACATGATAATAATACTAAATATTAACTTACTACTTGACTGAACACAAAATAATAAATATGTAAAAATCTATTATATCATATGTTTTTATTGATTTTTTTACCGTGTACTGCTATGAAATAATAAATATTAACTTACTAATTGGGTCCAGATTAAGTTGCTAAACTTAATCCCCCTTAAAATAATATTAAAAATGAAAAACTATTAACCACATATGTTTTTAAAATTTCAGTTTATATTGTTCCGCAAAAAAATTATTCATATGGTATGACATATCAAAAAACAAAGTTTGTGGCAGTTGAGGCCCCAAAAATACTTACAAGCGAACCATTTTTTTATCACTAAATAATATTTTTAAAAATTACGTATTTAGTGATAAAAAAATGGTTTAAAAAAAAATCCCCAAATATCAAATTTACTAATTAATCTTAACCATTTTATAAACAAGGTGTGAATGTTATTCGTGGTGTAATAAGTCGGAATAGTGAAAAACTTACCTTACTGACCACGGCTTGGTAAAGTGATTCACACCAACGTCCGGTTCCGCTCAGTGCCGATATTGTTCCGCATGAGGAAACTTATTGATATGGTATGAATATCACAATGTTGTCTGGCAGTATACAAAGTTGTGTGCCCTTGTGATATCTATCCTTCTAGTTAAATAATTATTTTGATGTGTAAAAATACTTATTTCGCAGATATATTTTTATTAAAAACCATTTTTACTAATTAATTATTAAAAATATTATTTAGTGATAAATAATAGTTTTTAATAAAAAAAAATCTGCGATGTAAGTATTTTTACACATCAAAATAATAATTTAACTAAGTTAGTAGTTACATATCACAAGGGTGGGCAGAGAGACTACTGCCACACAACTTTATCTTGGCACATACTCCTTGATTGATATTCATACCATATCAATAAGTTATCATGCGGAACAGTATCGTCACTGAGCGGATCCGGACGTTGGTGTGAATCCAGCTTTATGAACGGTCACGGACGATTGATCAATGAAGCGGAAAATGTTCATCGGACGGAGGACTGCTAACACGGGATTGAGCCCGCGACGCCTGGGAGCGATTTGCTCACAACGGGCCCGTTAGTTGACCGGCTAAACAGCTGACTTAAATTGATTGTTTTTCTTGACAATGTATGGTCCGGAGGGGTTTGGCACTGTTGGCACTGTTGGCAGCAGGTTGGGTTACCTCGATGTTTATATGAGGGGCTTAGAAGCAAAGGCAGCAATCTCCAAAAACGGTTCTGTAGCATTGTCAACTTTTGAATGATTATTATAAAGAAATGGAGAATGAAGTGTCCAAAAATGTTCCTGCATATTAAACTAGGAACAATTTGAAACAATTATCTCCAAATTTATCAACATATTCACAAAAGAAAAGTGCATTAAACGTTAAATTAACTTTCCAAGAAATAATTTAAAATGAAGGAGATTGCTGCCTTTGCTTCTAAGCCCCTCATGTATGTTTTGCTCGCACACTGCATAATTTTATCGGAGTCATTATTTAAAAAAAAATCTCTAGCGAAGCCTGGTGGTAAAAATATAATTGTTTTTCATTAAAAAATGCGATATAAAATACACACACTGATGCCGATATAATAATAAATGTTCAACTGATACCATAATACGTGGGGTGAGTAGGTATAAGTTTATTCCTAATTCAAAAAGCATCAATCCTCGCGAAAACGCTCTCCGGATGGGGTGAAACATACAAAAATAAATTAAATATCGGGTACGTAAACACGTTATCTCAATGCCTGAATGTCTAATGAGCCCCCGTCGAAAGCAGACGCCATATTGCGATTTATATTTGACTGTTGGCGCCCGTGGAGGGCAATGGCGTCTGGCGGATGTTCTCGTGCCACGGGGAAGCTATAATTCAAAATCGGCACCCGTCAATAATTGAGATGGAAGCGTTCACACCGCGTATGTCCCGCCGCTGCCGACGGCCACATCAATCATCCCTCTTAAAGAGGGCTTTGTTGTAAATCAAATTTCTGGGGATAAAATTCTATGTTATTATTATATTATGTACATTCTCAGAGTTCAGGGTGGGATTGGAAGACAATGGACTACCTAAAACATAAGTCCCCACAAAAGCCTTCAAAGTAAATGCATCTACTGGCACTGACTAGGTCCTAGGCCTCTTTGGGCCCTCCGGACCTTCCTAGGACCGTTCCACGACATCTAGTGCCCCGTGCAGTAAGCACTGAGTGCGCCCCTGACCTCCTCACCCCCATCCCTCTCTCCACCGCCCTTTTTTATTTGACACAAATAATCAAACATTTCCAAATTGCTTTGCAAATTTAAGTTTTGTAACAAATGATTCCAATCATACAATCCTAAACTAGCCAAAGCACTATTTACTAGAGATATAGAAAATGATTTCCAACAAAAACAAAACTCTTTCTTACCTATGTACGTAAAGTGAGACCTATGTATTTCTTCTCGTATTATTTGTATTTTGACATAATTTTGGCCAACATTAGTTTAGGATCAACAATAGAAATGATGGAAATCGAAGTCAATATAATATTAAAAATACCTTTGCTTTACAGTAATGGCCATCGCCAAACCAACTAATATTTGGATTATTCGTTTTTGTGAAAAATTACCTCAAGGGCGCTGTAACTAACACACAGGGGTAAAGTATTTTAAACAGTTTATAAATAAATTTATGCAGCGAAATTGACAGCTTTGAAATGACAGATTTGAACAGACAGTCAAATGTCAACAACGAAATTCCCCGAATGAACAACGGACAGATCCAACTTTATGAATTCATACGAGAATGAACTGTAAAGTTATCTTTAGAATTTATTTTCGTGTATAACAAGATTTTCGTCATACGTCAGAACAGCTGCGTCTTAGGGATGTAACATCTAAAATAATAAAAAAATAATAAAACAATTTGTAGTTGTAGTTGTTGTTCTAGAGGGTTGATCAATAGCCGCAAGTATGATAGAACACCCCGTGAGAGAGGAGAAGAAGTGAATATTTGTGAGGCTGCGAGTGTTGCTTTCCAGTGTCCGGTTTCCAGTTTCCAAGATGTTGACTTTTAAGTCTCCAATTATGTACAGGATCCTGATATCGCGTACTCGGGCAAGTGTAGAATCTACTGATTCCTGAATAGGTGATATTTTGGAAGTCGCTGGAGATTTGTACATTGTAAAAATTCACCCATCATTGTTTATTTTTATTTTCGAACAGTTTGCATCGGCTGATAAAATCTCTTGTACCTATATCTCCTTCCAAATTGTTTTTCAAGTACACAACTACTTCATAATTTTGTAGTCGTTCGTTTGAGATGTTAATCCAATATTGTGTGAATATTAAAATATTCCCGTCACAATATACTTGGTTTAATAGAATAGAAAAATCATTAACGTTTCATCGATACTTCGAATATTTTGATGTATCGTATTAAAACTGTTTTTCTCCGCAAGTTCTTAATATTTAGTTTGTCGTGGATCAGTGGTTAGAGCATAGCAGATTATTAGATTCTGTGGTTTTTACTATCAATTCTGTGTATGAAGGAAACGCTGAATAATTCTATTCAATCCCATGGCTTGTATCTTACCGGTAGATTATATTTTATATTACTTCTTTCGGATATTTCAATTCCATCCTGCCCCATACTCCAATCGAACAGAATAAATCGCCACTAAGAAAGATCGATTGACTTCTTCAGATTTATTGTGGCATCCGTTACTTTTTCAAAGATGAATAAATACTATTTTAAAAACTTAAAATTATACTGCCTTAGTGGCACAGGGACGGAAGAGCTTTCATTTGATAATATAATATTATTGAAACGTTACTTCTTCGCTATTCTAGCGTATTGTGGTAGCGTACTATACTAGCAAATTCTGCTTTTAGGCTTCAATATAACCAAAAGGTATAGATTTATTTTATATTTATCTATTTAAAATTAACGTGCGTCGGTTCAGTGACACTTCTCCTATTGAAGCAAAGATTGCACGATAAAAAATATTTTTATTAAAAAACATTATTTTCAAACCAAAAACAAATAGGCACTGGGAGTCAAACTAGAGAACACAAAGAATGATATTAAAAACATCAAATCAAGACACTCTACGTATCATATACGTTACAAAGAAGCCTCGTCTCGTGGAACTGGAATACATTAGTATTGCAGAGCGGGATACAGAGGTCGTATTGGTTTGGTGCCGTACTGCTTGGTGCGGCTGCGGCGCCTCGCTGGAGAGGATCGGCGGCGTCCCCGAGGGCGGCGCCGACTGCTGACGCCGCGGCCGGGAGCGACGCTGTGCCGCGACGCCGGGCGGGCGCCGAGACGTCGTAGGAGCCGGAGGGTCTCGCGTCTTTGCATTACTCCATCTTACATCTCGGGATTTTTGGCCAATCGTTGCAAAATACATAATGGAGTATTGTAATAGGAACATACTTCTCCAATAACAACGCATTGGGTAGGTACGAGCCTAGTGCCTACCTACTAGGTACTACAGCAAAATAAATTTTAGATATACATGTGTATACAATTTATTGTGAAAATGACTATTTTGTAATCAATGCATACACTGTGTCCTCCTAGGCACGGTCAACAGTCTAGTGAATTAAAGGCCGGGGAAAATTAGACAAATTTGGGTAAAGATTAAAATCTCGGAGGTTAGATTCAATAAACATATAAATACGATAGGACATAAAAAGAAAAGCTTATTTTATTACAAAAAGTGTCGTCATATTTTTTATTTTTTAGATTAACTGTATTTTCCATACAAATTGATTCAATATTTTTTATATCATTATAAATTTGAATGTTATTTGTATTTTTGGATTCTGATAATATAACGCCACAAAAAAATCCTGACCCGCAGTATTAAACAAAATTACCGAAGAAGGCGAAGTTTACGATAATGTTGAAGAAGATTATCTAACAGGTTTGAAAATGTACGTCATCAAATAATATGGTTTCCTTGTGGGTACGTACATACGAATGTACGAGTGTGACATTTTTAAACTTGGAACTGATGCATGTGTTAAGAAATTATCAAATTATTAAAATAACCTTTTCAAATGTATTCTGATGTATGGCAGTAAGGTGAGGAACTGGGAGAGGAAGGATGAAAGTAGACGGAATGTTGTAAATGTAGAAGAAGTCGGGGACGCCCGAGGAAAACATGGCACGATCAAGTGAATCAAATACTGGAGTCGGGCCATGCCAAGAGTCAGAATAACAGAATAGTTTGAATGAGTTTGTGAATGCAGCAAGGAGTGCCTGGCAAGACAGAGTTGTATGGCAACCCGGAAACGACCGAATGGGTAGTTGTAAGTTATCTTTTCAAATCCAGACGAGCAATAAAGTACCTACCGATAATATATTGCGCAAGACGATTATTTTTATTCTATATTTTAAATGTTCAATATGTAAATAAGCAAGCCAAGTTAAAGTCAAGATTAAAGAATTGATCTGATTGTTCATGTTTGTTATAGTAAAAGCAATAATACTTTTGTTAATTAAATATTTTTTTTATAAAAACAAAAAAAAAGAACGTTTAAAAAAAAAGTTCAATAACTTTTCAGGTACCTACTTACGTAAGCTATGCAATCTTATAACTTCCGTTGGCTATTCCAAACCCTTAAGAAATTACAATTCCAAAGAATTGTAATTCTCCTCCTTTTTGAATCTGAATGGTAGTTTTTGATTCTCCCGTGATTTTTCGCTTTCGGCTGTCTAGACATGAAGGTGGATTAAAACAAATAATATTTTTTTCATTTTGGTAAGTCAAATTACATCCCGTGATTTTTTACAACTAGTATAACAATAAATGACGTAGGTACCTACTTACAAATTATATAATGCGAGTATAATTTACACTGGGAAATTAGCCAGAGACTCAAAAGATAAAAAATAATATAAGTTCAACGGTTATTTAGTAAATTGCCGTGCAATATATTCAGCTCACAGTCATTTGACAGCGCCGGATCCACCATACGTTCAAACTATGCAAAAAACATGGCGCCATCTCTGAAAGGGCGCCGTGAAAATAAAGATCTAATTTAAATTTACTTAAAATATTCCCTAAATAATATTAAAAAATCCCCATTTCATTTAAAAATTACCCACATCATGGGATAATTATGTTTTTTATTGCGCTGGCAGCATCGCTGTTCATTGAACGACTAGCGAAAATGTATGGGAAGTAGCTCTTTGTCACGATTTTTTTACGTATTGCATAGTGGCTATTTGGACTATACGTCCAAATAACCACTATGCAATACAGAAAAAAATGAGTGTTATACGTTAAAATTCTTAGAAGCAAAGTATACAACCAATCACCGTGCCCGTTGCTTTCATACAACAGTCAAAATGAACCGTTAGAGATGGTACATATTTTTGTCACGGCGACATTGTATCGGTGACTTCGCACTTATTTGGGTTTTCAGAATTCGTTAACAGTAATATTTTCTGGAGTTTATTTTTCAATTATTTGATACTTGAGTAATATTAAAAAAATATATTAATGAAATCGGCTATCGAATTTTTTCCATAGCCATTATTAACTGGTTACAAAAGTAGTGACAGCCCATTTTAGATGTTACATCCCTAAGATGCAGCTGTTCTGACGTATGGGGAAAATCTTGTTATACGAAAATAAACTCTAAAGATAGTTACTTTACAGTTCATTCTCGTGTAAATTCATAAAGTTGGATCTGTCCATTGTTCATTCGGGGAATTTAGTTGCTGACATTTGACATCTGTTATTTCAAAGCTGTCAATTTCACTGAATAAATTTATTTTTAAACTGCTTAAAATACTTTACCGCTGTGTGCTTTCAGGTGTTTTTGGGTTATATTAGTCTTATTGTGTCTGAAGATTAATTTGTGTTAGTTACAGCGCCCTTGAGGTGATTTTTCACAAAACGACACTATACAAATAGTCCTCAGGTCTTACTTTACGTACATATGTTAGACTTTGAATAGTTTGGTTTTTGTTGAAAATTATTGGAACCGGCCCTCGTTCTTATGAGAAATGAGGAATAATAAACAAGTAGAAAGAATTATGTATGCATTGGTCTCACAAATAAAATAAAAAATTAAAATTTTAACCTAGAAACTTTAGTTTAATAGTTTTTTAGGACTATTTTTCGAATATTCTTCTTCGCACTAGTACTTCGTAAGTGTGTAAAATACAGTTTGTTTGTTCTTGTCCTTGTTATACCTACGTTAACATATTAGGCAGTGTCAGAAGGCGAAACAGCTTTCACGCGTAAAAATAATTACCTAGCAGTACTTTTAACTAAAAAATGTTTTTTTTTAATTTAAAATAATAATAATTATTGTTATAATTAAAAAAAACTAAAAATTAAAATAATTGGATAATTTGTATATCGCCGTTTTTGTGAAAAATTACCCCAAAGGCGCTGAACAAATCTTAATTTCTAGTTAATATTAATTCATAGTTTAACAACTACTTTGCTTAAGTTGGAGAGAATCTAATCAGAAAATATATTTTAAATCTACCCAAAAATAAAATAAATACATAAGGACAAACTTACGCATTCCTTTTTCAAAATTTGGAAGATGAATCGATATAGAAATGAAAAAATAATAATGAAAATGCAAGCCCTGGTTTCCACCACATCACGGTTAACTTAGCGAAACAAAAGAGACATATAAATGTCATGATAATATCACAGCCAATTACACACATCATCAACAATAGCATACAACAAATAATTTTTCCCAACAATTTACAAAACTTGAATAATAACCCCATATTCAATAAAAAATGTTAATTATGTGTAATAAAAAAAATATTATTTGCCTTCGAAAAGGTTTAGTTTGTTTCGTTTCGTTTTTGTCTTTGTGAAAAGCTTTTTATATTTTGATTATTTTTATGTGCGTGATGAAAACGAACTGTACTTTTCTATAATGGACCTAATAAGTTGTAACCTATGATTATATGTAGGCGGCTGTTCTCGCGAATGTTCGTTTAGACACTTAAAAATGTTTGAATTAAAAAAACACTTTCAAATATAGTTTTTTAACTTCTCTATAACATATACGCTACTAAACTGCAGTCCCTTTTCATTGATATATGACTTTATTTTAACCCGCCTAATTTTTTTTAGTGTAACTTATCTATGAAACCAAGTCTTTGGTTAGTGTAGAGATTTAAAAAAAAATCACATTTAATAACCCTTACTAAATTTCTAGCCACCCCATCCTGAAATATAAACCTACTATTTGTTTAATAGAAGTTGTCAAGCGTTCAACATTTTGTATATTTGAAAATATTTCTACATTGTTTTGAGCTATTGCGCCCTCTTCTGTAATGTGATTTTTTTTGACACGGTGTCAGACTCTTTATCACAAACCCGCCTACCAGATGTGTGGTTTATAGTTTGCATGGCCGAAGAACAATTTAAGATAGGAAAATTTTCTAGTGGTATGCAATTGCGACGTATATAGTATATATAGTAGATCACGGGGAAACCTAAAAATCGTATTTGACACGAGGTGTCATTAGGTTTCAGTAAATAAATATTTATTTGAATGAATTGTAATTCATTGTTATTTATTATAAAATCACAGCGTAAGTAAATTTATTTTACAGAGCTTAACTAATAGTGTCTTAAATTAGGAATGTCTTTTCTCATTGTCAGCAAAAAAATCCCATATGGGCGAATCGGTCTGGTTGGAGATGTAAATAAATAGTTTTTAAAACAATTCAATGAATTAATATTACCGGTTGTGCGTTTTACCCTTAGAGTATACTAGAGGTAGCCCAAGCCAAGGCAGTGAAGTCAGTTTTGGACTTGTTTTTGATGATTTTAACACGACTCGGCGCACCTGGGCGTGGCTAAGACTAAGGCTACGGTATTTATACATCCATTCATTTCACATATCCACATAATGTTTTTGTGTGTTCGTATAGCCACTTTTTCACAGTATTTTTATCAACAAAAATATAGCATCTAACCTAAAAACCGTTTAGTTGTGTCAAGTTTAGTGGCAAAATAAAAAAATGTGGGCGGAGTCCCGCCGTTAACCAGCGAAGATAGCCAGCTTAAGATCATTGTGACAGTATATAGAAGCGGTCCAAGAAATTTGTTGTCTCTTTCTCTCTCATGGTGTACGATGTAAAAACTCGGAAAAAGTGATTTATTACAATTTCGGATGAGTTGGGTAAAACAAATTATCTATCCCTCCATATATTGTTACTTCAAGGTTTTACCCCATCTTTCCCTAAAACTAATGGGGAACCCCATTTATGTCGACGGTTATCTTCCTCATACTCATGTGTTGTTACGTTCACCATCTCACTCTCGGATGACGTATAAAATCTTCGGGAAACAATGGAGTGTTGTTTAAAATAATAAATAATTTGCGCGTACTAACAAATGAAATGTTATTCCTTGGCTTTTAGTAGTATTTGCATTGTAATTGAAACACTTTCTCACCACACACGAGGGCATTTTGGCACTTATTTTTGTAATTTGTTTAGATATAGTAAACGACCTCAAGCGACGCGTGACCCCTTAGTACTAAATCGGCTTAAACACCGATCACACCAACTAGCGTGATTATTGCTTGCCACTTTGAGAGCGCTACAACGTGTCTATATATATGTAACGTCATTGCACTTACCAATATGTCCATCAATACGGCATGCCCGTATCACGTAGGTCTGCATTCTATATAAAAGTATAATATGAAACATTTAATGGTATTGCTGAATAACAAGATCAAAAATAACAACCAAAAAAACAAGTATTATCTAATTATCTAGTCAGTTCGGGGATGTCATGGTGGACCACAACATGACATCCCCGAAGTTTCGGTGACCAAGCTGGTCACTGAAACCGTCGATATTATTTTTCCGAGGAACCGGTTCCAATTTTTCGCAAATGAAAATCAATATCCTTTATCCGAGGAACCGGTTCCTCTTTTGGACACAATAGGTTTTTCATGACTGACAGCGGAACACCCCTACGAAAAAAATAATCTGGCAAGAAGAACCGGTTGCAGTTCCAGTTCTTTTCGTTCTTAAATTCGCTAGCAACTCCCCCCCACCGGTGCCAGTTCTTTTCATTTTGGAAATCGCTGGCAACCCCTCCACCCCCATGAAAAATTACTTTTGGCGAAAGGAACCGATTCCAGTTCCAGTTATTTTAGTTTTCAGAATTTCTCTAGAACCCCCTCCCCCATGAAATTTTATTTTTCCTAATGTAAAATTCTTCTTTAACCTAGGAACTTTTTCGAAAAGAACTAGATAAGTAACCGGTTCCTCATCGGTAACTGGAACCGCAGGTATACTTAATTCTGATATCAACCATCTCTAGGAATAAAGAATAGGGATGGTGTAAAGGCCAACACTTCTTCCGGGTACCACAGCGATTGTTCAGTTTTTTTTTTCAGTCAGACAATGATTTTAATAAGAAACATTTCCTATTCGTTCATTCCACTTTCTATTAGTCATATATTATTGTAATTCATTTGAGAGTGTTTTTATTTTGCTGTATGCATTGCTGATTGAATTCATTGCAATTAACGAACGAACGACAATAGTGAAGATCCTAACTGCACAAATAAGTTTATAAATCTGAACATGTCATCCACCATTCGTAATTTTTATTAATTTATTGGTCGTGCCATTAGAGTTTACCCAAACAACACAATCTTAGAATTGTGTGTTTGGTGCAAATGTAGCTATTCACTTCCAACAGTAATGTCCTTAACAAACGTCACTGGGAAACAGAATTTTGTCTTGGTTACGCTTGCTTATAGTTTTTAGCGAAAAAAGGACTGTAAGAACATAGTTTGAAAACAGTATATTAAAATTTATATAATATTCGGAAAGTTTTCCATTGTTATTATGGTAAAAATGAACTTTTTCAATTTCACTGAAATTTTCTTAAATGAAATTGAATAAAAATTTTGGAACGCGCTGTATGCAAGTAATGCGTTTGTGCGAGCACTGTTCGGGCCGACTCTGGTTGGGAAACTTCCCTATAAAAAAAACAATGAACTATAGTGTTTTCTATTAAAATAGAAAAAGATAAAGCTATTTATGTTCAGATTTTAGTAGGTCTAAATATAACGAATAAAGGTAATAACTGTATAAGCATACATACTTTTCTATTTTAACGTAAAAACTAATAATATAACAGTTTTTCCATACTAGTAATTGAATAAAAATCAACGATCCAAGCAATGTGGGGTTCGTATCGACAATCTCTTCATTGAAGAAAACCTCGCAAGGATTTTTAATTGATATTCTAAATAATATTTACGATTTTGACATCAATATTCATAAAATGGATGGGGTTGATAAATTATTTTGTTAATTTATAAAAGATTTATGTTATATAGGAGAATAGGTACGTAAAAATCGTTCGAAAAAAGCGATTAATACAAAGAGTCAGTTAGCGCGAAAAAAAGTTTTGTTTCCTGACATCGTTTTTTTTTTATTTCATACACTTAATTTCCATTTATGAAACCGAAAAAAAACGTATATTAGAAAAAAAGAACACTCCACGCCATAGACATTGCCAAATTGCTCTTTGGCTAAAGATACTAATGGATTTATTTGGTTGACAAAGCATTTATTTTCTAGGTTTATTCTTATTTTCAAAAGATAAGTGCTCCCTTTGTTTAAGTTTTGCATAAAAAATCATTGTATTACACAATTTCATAAACATAATACTTAGTGACTTTTTTTGTCATGTATTCTTTAAAGTATCAATAAAAATATATTTACCCATGAATTTGTCTTAAACAATTTATGCCATTTGGAAGCTAATAAATAATAATTGAAACCAAAAATAATTTCCCTTCTTACACAATTTGCTCATAATGTTCGTGAAACTAAAAAACGTTTAGAAATAATTTATAAATAATTTTATAAGAACAATAAAAAAATACATAAGCTCGAAATACTATTTGTTTCGAAGGTTACTAAAACTATCAATAATATTTATATAGCTATCGAAAAAAATTCATATTCTTTATTTTTAGACGTTCAAAGAGTAACAATAAATTTTATTACCTACCTTGAATATTATTTTAACGATTGACCAACAGCATATTATACAAACCACAAAAAGCAATAAAAGTTTAAACTTAAATCGTGTTTTCCACAATATTTAAAAAAAAATCAGCCTTCTCAAATAAGCCTCCTTTTTGTGATTTTTTTTTACAAAAAACGGTGCTGTACAATTTATCCAAATATTATTTATTATCAAGTTCAAAAGTATTAATCATTCTGACGAAAAAAAATCAAAATGCCCGCCATTTGCGTTGCGGTTCCTACCTTTACATTTTGTATTGATATGGCAACTGGTAACACTGGATAAGTTGATCGCCATGATTGTTATACTGTATAGGTGTTTACGCATCGCGTTTACGTGGTTTTGATGATAAATGATACATTTCTTAGTTAATAAGATCGTTGTGCTTAAATAAACATATTGTGGACATTATCGCCCTGTTTAGTACGACAAATAAAAGTGAAAATGTGTTTTTCGAAAATAGATACCCACACAAAATAATAACAAAAATGTATTATGGATGTACTTGGACAACATGTTTTTACTATTTTTGGCTATCTCAAAGTGACCTAGCGCAATAAATTTGTTCTAAATGGTGATATTACAATGATTTTCGGAATACTGTTTGAATTAAGTTAAATATTTTTTGAAATGTGTGGATCTTAAAAACTGGTTCAACAACTATAATGTGACAGCCCCGAGACAAGATCTATTTAAAGAAAATTCTTGATTTTTTATAGATGTGAATATTGAAATATAATACACCCACTAGAGGAGTTTAATTTTTGATTTTCAAAATTTGGACTCTTATTTTGTTTTGAAAATGGCGTACTTTCAACTGTTAGCGTTTACCGCTTCATGCCTCGTATATTTATTCATAGGTTTGTATAATTCACATAATATTTATTTTCGGCATTATATAAATCAACAATCAATATTTTTGAAATAGAACGCACATACTGGTCTTTATATGTTCCAAGTTCGATTACTGGGTCAGAGATCTGTCAATTATTTATTGTCAACTTTTGCATTATCTCAAATAGAATCAAATCGCGCATTGACATTCTGCCTTCAATGCCCAAACTTTCTACAAATAAAAACATATTTTAACTCGTGTATGCATTTGAGCTATGCGTCTCCAATGTTATTGGTAAAATATTGACAAATTAAACCTTTTTTTCTTTTAACATTTGTTTTAAAAAAAATATGCTTACCTAGAAATTAAAATAATACTCAAATATACTTAATAAACAGTATAGCATAAAAGGGTAGTAGAAATAATAATGCCGAGTAAAAATGGAAACAAAGCATGTCAACAAATAAGTAAATTTCCATTGCACATTATTCTTATAAATGAGATTAAAACTTTCTCTTTTGCTATGATTATATAATAACGCTATGAACGTTATAATACATTATTTTCAGTTTTTAATAGAAGTTGCCCTGAATAACTAGCATCATTTTTAAAAAAAATATGTAGGAGAAAAAATAGACACAAGATAACAAATATGCAATATAAAACATACAGAATTCGCCTGTATCCAAACAATTTCTCTCAGATTAAGCACTTATGAGCAGCAATAGATGAAGCAAGGTAGATGGCGTAGTAAAATTAATTTGATATACATATAAATGTGATGGTAAGTGTTGTTTAAAAACAATAAGCAGTAAATCTCATGTTATTGTCTTGTCCTTTTCAGAATTAAAGCCTTCATATTCAAAAAACACTAGTGCACAACCAGGAAATATGCCAAACACGCGCCCCATGCCTCGTTCTTGTGCTTAACAACTCTGCTATGGAGTGATGTGCCGGCTTTTGTGTTTCTTTCCTCCTGAAGAATGGTTCTCTACAAGACCCATGTTTATTCCTTCTTTTGTTAAAAAAAACCCTCTACGCAGCATCCCCAAAGATGACATAGGTCCTGCGGTTAACATTACTTAGCGGGTTCTGCGATTTAAGATATTTTATTTTTGTTAACTCCAAACACTTGACCCTCAGGGCCCATGTATTCTTCGGGGATGCAGTGTGGAGGATCTTTTTAAAGAAAGGAAGCAGTTTACCTGGATCTAGAAAATACCCACATTATAGGAGGGAGGAGATACAGTAACTGGCAAACTATTCCTTAGCCATTGAGCACATGAACGAGTTTAAAATAATGACTTTGTTAACTTGGATAAATAAACTTACATTCTGAAGGCTAACTATAAAATCAAATTACAAGATATTTTTATATTTCAGAAACATCACTCTCTTCTGCGGCCATTGCCGAGACCACGAACATAATTCTGTCTCCGACCGGCTGGACGCAATATTGCGAATATTACAATTCTTCTTCCTGCCTCAACAACTCAAGCAGCTGCTATGATCGGGAGGAGTGCGAAATCGTCGAAACGGAGAAACGAAACCACTGTTTCGTCCTCTGGTCAAAAAACAAAACCACTGGTGAATCCGTCATCAGTCTCAAAGGCTGCTTCCTCGACAGCAAGGAATGTTATGACAAACCAGAGTGCGTCGAGGAATCCACTCGCCCAAATTATATGCTGTTCTGTTGCTGCGACGGCAACATGTGCAATCAAAACTTTACTTGGAGCCCATTACCTACGGAAGCCACCATCACTAAAGTTGGCACGGAACCCGTTGAAGAAGCACAACAATTCTTATTACTGATCATCCCAGCAGTTTTAATGGTGCTCTTGATCTCCGGGTTCGGATTATACTTCTATTTCCGACAAAAGAAGATGAATCTCTTCAACGAGCTTCCAACCGCGGAGCCTTCTTGCCCTCCTTCTCCTGAGGGCATGGAAGACGGGAGACACTTGCCTATAGTCCTGCGTGAGGTCAGGGCTCGTGGAAGGTTCGGAGCTGTCTGGAGGGCTCACTTGAACCAGCAGGAGGTGGCTGTGAAGATATTCCCCGTACAAGACAAGCAGTCCTGGCTCTCGGAGCAGGAGATCTTCAAGCTGCCACGTATGAACCATACAGATGTGCTGCAGTTCATCGGTGTGGAGAAGCGAGGAGACAATCTGCAGGCTGAATACTGGCTCATCACAGCCTACCATGAAAAGGTTAAGATAAATTATTATGTTAATTATTGTTTTATTTGCTGAAATGAACCCTAATAATGGGCCCATCTGTCGGTTTGCTTTGGATAAACTGAAAAGCTGGTAGATTCCATTCGTTAACTTCATTCGAATTTTCTACCAAAATTTTTATTATGAGATTCATAAAATGGTTGAAAAAAGGTTGACGTCTCTAAATAATGCACTTTTTTGCTTTCTAATTAGTTATTTGTGCAATTTTTTTACATGGAAAATTAAAAGATTCTTTCTCCACATTTAGGTAGTAAAAGATGTAATTAAATGTGTTAATTCCTATTTTAAGCTCTTAGGATATTTACCGATACAATTAGCTTTCTTTTTAACAATTCTGCTTAAAATATTTTCCTGCATTTAACGACTTGCTGCTCAGTTAAATTAAAAATCTTGCTCATTTCTACATTCACTCATAACAACAACAACCTATTTTGCTACACCATTAGTATCATTATAAATAAACTTGACTGCATTGTTATGAGATTGATAAGCTCAGGCATCATGAAATTTACACAGATTTTTTGCTGCTCTCAATTTATTGTGCTTCATGATTTATGGAGGTTTTAGATTCATTTAACTTTTGAAAGTGAAAGGTGTGATTTGTTCCATATTTTTTAATTGTTCGACAAGAAAAAAGATTGTTTAAATCTCCCAAAGACATTCCTGTTGACAAACAACGGTAGTAGTTTAACAAATTTTGATTTATCCTTTTCGTACCTATGACGTAAAATAACTTATTTTATTTTTATAAAATTTAACAATTGTTTTGATATGTGTGTGAAATTAATTTATTTTTATTTTTAATACTATTGAGTTTTTTTTTTACACTGCGTGTCTCTTCTAGAACACATTAGCAGGCTTTAAACATGTGTTTTAGAGCGCATATCTCGAGCGGTATTCAAAACCACACTCAGAAAGATAAAGTCCGATGTGAAGTTTTTCTGGACCTGGCGAGTGAAAACTCTTCTGGACATGTAACTTTAACAACACGGTTGGTCTGAACCGATTTTTTTAATAAATGTTTAGTGTGTCGCAAGGGAAAAAAAAATAAAACTATGTGTGTTGTGGAAATTGAATTGTTTCTTTCTCTTCCATAACCACATAACCGTTGCGCTTGACAGCTGATCACAAACTGAAACGGCTTTCAACAGGAACCGTTGATTGTCGATTTGATAATCATCAAATGTGATGGAGTTTGAAACACCCCAAAAATCTTATTTTCTTTTGCAATATTAATAATGTTTTGTATGTTCCAGGGCTCCCTCTGTGACTACCTGAAAGCCAACACGGTCACCTGGGCGGAAGCCTTTCACATCTCGCACACGATGGCGAGCGGCCTGACACACCTGCACGACGAGGTGGCCGGCGTGGCACAGGTTGGCGGCGGGCGGCCGATGCGCCCATGGCGCAAACCTGCCATTGCGCACCGCGACTTTAAGAGCAAGAACGTGTTGCTCAAGAACGATATGTCTGCCTGTATCGCTGATTTCGGATTGGCACTCGTTTTCCAGCCCGGGAAGCCGTGCGGAGACACGCATGGACAGGTTGGTCTTTTTTTGCGTACATCCAGAAGAAGAATGATTTCATGGTAGGAGTGTGAAAGAAGGAAGTAGTTTTTTTCAATACATATGATTCTCTTCTCCAAGTTTCCAAAAAAGTTAGAAACCTTCAGAGAAGAGGTGGACTTAGTGAGGAGGAAAAATCCCTCCCCGATATGTACCGCTGTGATTATGGTGGAACTGTTTAAGTTGTTCAATTCCATAAATTCCTATTTTTCAATTGATTGTTTGGGGATCTTGTCTGACGGCATGAGTCGGCCTGAGATTCAGAATATCCGTTTTGAAGTTATTGAAACTTTTCTTAAAAATTCCAAGAGGTTACATAATATATGTTTTTTAACAACTAGTAATAAAATTCTCTCAAATTATAATTTTTTAAAAACCCTTTATTTTTTCTAAGCACTTTCAGCAATTGATTTCAAAATAATCTGAAAACATAATTTATTATTATTAAGGAAATCTATAATTGTTTTTTAAATTTGTACATTCTACATGACATGTATTGACTGTTATACTTAAACTTGATTTCCCGAAAAACAAAATAAATAAATAGATAACTTCTAAACCAGTGTTAACCTTTTCTCATCCAAATTAATTTCTATCGGTTAAAATAATTTATGTGTGGTGGATTTATTAGAATCTTTTTTTTTCATAATAGTTTAGATGTCATTAAAAGTACTGTGTTTGCAAAATGTAAAAAATATAAACAAATTGATCAAATTTTGCTTCTAGTATGAAAGTATCTATGTTTCTATAAATACAAACAATAAAATATATGAATTACATATAAATACCTTGTAAGTTATTTATTATTTTACATTTCTCTCGAATGACAGAATTAAAAAAAATACAACACTGCAGATTTTTTATGTAATAAAGTGTGTATGCGGTAAGACTCAATACGCCGAAAAAAATAATAGGAATTCCAGAGAAGGTTCGCGTAATCATTTAAAAAAAATCACAAATAAAAATATATTGACACTTAAAGCAGTATGGACATGCTGCTTCCTTGTGACAATATGCTTTTATTCATGTATTATACTATTTGCTTGAAGGTTGGAACGCGTCGCTACATGGCCCCTGAAGTGCTGGAAGGAGCAATCAACTTCACCCGCGATGCGTTCCTGAGAATAGACATGTACGCTTGTGGACTCGTACTGTGGGAAATCGCCTCCAGGTAAATTTATCAAACACTCATACGCCTAAAACTACATTATTTTCACCAACTTTCCTCACATATTCCAGCCGATTTTAATTTTGCCTAACCTAACTTCAAAACCTATGTTCTTGATAAGCTCTCTTCAGAACGGGAGTTTTTCTAATATGCAATGGATTGTTTTGCTTTAATATTTATAGAAACATAGGTTTATTTAGAAAAGTATGGTAAGGACAATAATAAAATGAATTTTTTCTACCTGACACTTAGCATCTCTTTTCTGCTACCATCTTTCCTGCATACGGGGAAATGTTGTTTGCATTGATTACTTTTAAAACTGTCCCACGGTGAATGGTGAATATCTGTAATTCTGGACTTATGTATTTCCTTTCATGTGTGAAATTGAAAATAACTGCTTCCAAACACGAAAAATTCAGGCACCCCAACTTCACTGAATTTTATCTTTAAATCTGAATCTCACTGCATCTCGATTACCTCAGTGACATCTTCTGGTACCTATCTTTATTATCAATTAATCCACTGCTTTTCCTACTGCCTACGAATTCATTTGTCATTGGAAAATCGACTACCTGATGAGCATTTATTATGTAATTTAACCCCTGATTGTTATTATCTGTACTACAGATGCACAGCTTGGGGCAATGTGGGTGAATACATGCTGCCCCTAGAAGAGGAGGTTGGGGCACATCCCTCCCTGGAAGAGATGCAAGACGCAGTTGTCCAGAAGAAGCTTCGCCCCAATATCCCAGAGTCATGGAAGGAGCACAATGTGAGTGATATTACTCTTTTTATTACTATGGTGATTGTTAGTTTTCAAAACAATATTAGGCCTAACATTAACCTAACCTAACCTCTCTAATATAATATTCCAAGGAATTATCCTATGGCTACATTCACTATACACTCTAGATTCGCAGTCCCATACAAATATTCAAAGCAAAAACGATCCACCTATTAGTAATTTCATAACACAACTCCTTATCGAATTCCGTCACCTCCTTTCGAAAGCCACGCACGCTTCCCTACAAAATATCACAGATCACAAGCTCAATAATAATAATAATAATAAATGGATAACTTTTATAGCGGCGTTTTTGTGCGAAAATCACCTCAAGGGCGCTTTAATTGCAAGATATAATATGTTCATTGGTTTAGCCAATAGGTAATCAACAAAGCATAACATCACAAAATTTAGAGAGTTTCGTTGCCTCGCTAGCTGTAAACTTCCAAAGCCGTACACAAAGTCATCTTTGAGCGTGAAGTTTGTTACAAAACTTATGTTGTAACTTGAATAATGGCCCGTCATAAACCTATAAATTCACACACAACAATGACTTCTGTTTGCTAAACAAGAACTGGGTCGGGTAAAGGAATATTAAATAACAAAATGAATTTACAGTAGAACCCTGTTAATTCAAAATCTACGGAACCTCAAAAACTACATTTTAAATTAATGAATTCCCACGGAATTCGAAATTTTAAGAAAAAAATCCCTTAAAAATCAATTTTACCAGCCTGTTAACCCTTATGCCGCCAGAATGTAAACACCATACTGAGAGTCTCTTTATTATGTTGTCTGTTTATTTATTATTCTTAGCCCTTAGAGGGTATGATTTAAAGCCAAAACAATTATACAACCCAAAACTCTTAATATCATATCTTGATGAAGTGATGCATTATTTAAACGAATTAGTTATCATTGAAATATCAGCAAACTCTGGCGCGTCGCCATTGTCTATCTCACTAATGCATTCAAACTTACTACAGTCATTTCATTACTCACGTCTGTGATGTCGGGCCTCTGCAACGGCTCACTATTTCTCACGATACACTCATAATACATATTATTGCTTATAACTAATAGTATTACACTATTTATTTATAGTTTATTAACATATTAATAGTTTTTTTTTGAATGGTAGACTTTAAAACACGGATGAATACACAATGCCACATTACATTTGGAACACATATATCGAGTCATTTGCCTGCAAACTGGCTTTAGTTTTGAATTTAAACAAACATGGCAGGCTCTGTATAGCTTGGATATTTTAAATGTTGCAGGTATTGGCTCAGGTATATGATTTGATATCTCTTTGAAACCAGACGTAATGGTGTATCATGATGTGACAAATGAGGAGACGGGTCCGCTTGAGATTTTGTGTGGTGTTTTGCAATCAACTGTCTTATCACACACAAATGATATAATACTGATCGTTTTATACTGTTGTATACAACAAATGAATTTAATAAATATAGATCGATTATAGGAAAAATGTTTTTTGTACCGTTTAATAGATTTTTGCAAGCAACTTACTCCAGTCAGCATCATGTCGGCCTTATCCACCAAACCCATGTACTTATTGTAGTCTTGAACACAATCGGGCATGTGTATTGTTTGCCCAGTCCTAAAGTTAGTTTTTCCGTTGAGGAAATAGTCTCACCGTGTAAAGAGCTGAGCATGTTATTTCCCTTTTGTCGTGCCATGGCCCGCAGTTCTTGGCCACCATTTCCCCCTTCTTAAGTTTGTTAAATTTCGGCATGTGCTTCCTATTTTTTCGCACTGTTCCACAAGCCTTAGTTTTTTTTTCATGGAGGTATTTGAATAATGTAGGACTGGTATACCAGTTAACTACATAAAGTTTATGGCCCTTACCCAGGTAATCTCTGAGCAGAGTTGTCACAACAGCTCCCGAAGCCCCTATACATTGCTCGTCAGTAAACATCTGTTCCGTCACCGCAATAAACAATAAAATCTAAAATATATCCCGTGAGTATATCGCATAAGACAAACATTTTGATCCCAAATGGGTGACGTTTAGGGGAATGAATTGTTTAAATTTTAATCGACCTTTAAAAACAACCATACTCTCGTCGATACAAAGATTTTCAAAGGGAGTAAAAGATTCTTTGAAAATCTTGCGAGTTGGTTTCACTAGCAATTGCATTTTGTGTAATATGTATCATGCTTCATCAATATTAGTTTATATCGATTCATAGGCATCGTTTTTCCAAAAATTGCGCTCGTAAGAAGAGGATCTGTCGACCAATGTTCTTCTATTGAATGATGCTTGTTTCTCGACATCAGCGTTGTGATTGCAAAAGACAAATACGTCTCACTTATTGAGATGTCGACCTACTTACCAAGCCGTGATTGTTCAGTGATAACTTTTTTTTGTATTGTCGCGGCATAGTATTTGTTTGTGAAACAATTTCAGATATAATACTTATATTTAAAAAATGCTCAAAAAAATTTACTTCCTCCGAACTTTCCCATAAAAGAGGTGAAGAGTTTACTCCAGAAGGGAAATCATCGAAATCGTGAATAATCGGAACAAAATGATCTGATGTCCATGTATTCACGTCACAATCAGTCTGATTGGACGTGCTGAGTTCGTTCAATAGTTCGTCATTGGATTCCAAAATACTATCAACTTGTTTTTCACGGTGTACTCCTTCATTAATACTGCTAACTTCACTGGCCGTATCGCACTCATTTTCACTAAATTCCCGTTGAAATATAAAATATCACGTTGATCCAAAGAATAGATTCACCTTTGAAATATTAATAGTTAAATAGCAAAAAAATGAGATAATAACGTTGGAAGGAAGATTCGTTGCATATTTCCGAACCGAAAGAAACCATGTGACACACTAACACGGCTGGCAAATATTGTCTTCTTCACTGTAAGAAGATCTTTCATGACATAAACAAAATAATTTGACTTGTCTTTTGAGGGATGTCGCTAGATAAAGGTTCGACATATTTTTGAAGCTTGAGTTTTGCGCCATCTATATGGTGTGAGCGTAGATATCATACGATGAATTTGAAATCACATATGCTTGTGCGTGGCAGTCGTGGCTAGGAATTCCGAATTACATATGCTTGCACATGGCAGCCTAAGGATTAATGTTAAATTCTGGTATTGTACACATACCGTCATATTCGGATTTAAAGCTCTTTTGCAATACATATAATATGCTTTGTGGTAACACAGAAACTCTAGGTACATTAACTTTTTTTTTTTAAATGGTCACAAATTCTACATTAACTGAGAGTTGTGAATTTGAATTGTTTATTCATTTGATAAACGCCCATCGGGCTTTTACAGAAAGAGTACATTAAGTGTAACAATAAAGTAACATAGCAAGAATTGTATATGATAATAATTATAAAATTGATAAGAAGGAAACAACACATATAACAAGAAAGAAACAACATATTCAATCATGTATGACATGTTCAATTTACCTAATTATGTAAAATAACTCTGATTTCATGATGGAATATAGAAAAATATCAACAGAACTAAATTCGTTTCCAAGCCTACGTAACCTTTGAACTGGGGAGTTCATTGCATAGTTCTTGATGAATTAACATGAAACAACGCAGAAAGTCTTGTGTCAGATTAGGTCCTCGGAGCGTTATCAGCTCATTTAAATCAGGGGCATCCAGTACACCGTTAACTAATTTGAATAAGAGTACCAGGTCACTCATGGTTCTTCTGCAAGATAAGTCAATTATGTTTAATATTTTCACTAAGTTAGTACATACGAGTAAAATTAATTTATTCAATGGGTAAGGAGAGTTAATTAACGAACCTTAGAAATTTGTGTTGACTCTCAATTTTGAATTGATGATTTTTATAGTTGGGGACTAGATCGTTGAGTTGTATTCTAAGTTACTTCTGACTAAGGCAGTGAAAAGAATTTTAAAAGAATGGAGCGATATAGAGTCTTTTACCGTTCTTAAAACAAATCCCAAGCATTTCATTGCCTTATTTGTTACCTCGTTGATCGAGCAATAAATGTTAATTTTACATCAAATAAGATACCCAGGTCTTTGATTTGAGAAAATCTTTTAAGAGGAATATTGTTGATATGGTAATGAGACATAGTATGATTATTGTTCCTGGTGAATGATATATATTGACACTTATCTATATTTAGAAAGAGTTTATTGAGTTTGCACCATTCATATAAGCGGTTAAGATTAAATTCTCCACATTGTCCCTTATATCAAAATCAGTGTGCAAACCCTATGCTTGAAACTATCATTATTATAGTATGGACACTATGATTGTGGTTAATTAAAGCCAATGGATAAGAATTTTAAGTATACAGTGGAATATTGCTATTTTCTACTGTTAATGTACTAATACCCAACTGTAGAATGAGGGTGTTTTGTTTATTTTTTTAATAATCTTTTTTTATTATTGTACGTTTTTTTTCTATATTACAATGTTTTCACTATGCTGTATTTAAAGCTGCTCATCTCGACACAGAACTTCCCTAGTGAGATGAGGGACCTATGTTTTGCTTTTATTTTATAATTTTGAGTATAAATAAATATAATATTTTCATAGAAAGCAATCACTTTGTGGTTTACATATTTAATGAAAATTAAAACAATAACTTGTATAAGACCACAGATTTTATTTTGATTTTTATGACCGTCCGGTTTTGCTTAGCCTAATCATCATCAGGGTATAAAATTAAACTGATAGTTTAAAATAAAATCTGTGTTCTCATGCAAAATTATTATTTCATGAAATATTACAATTTTTTAAGTTGCCAAAATAGATTGTTAGTATGTAATCTACACCTCAAAAAGAATTTTTAAATCATTTTTTTACGGCCACCCTGACAAATAAACGGAACGCATTTTAATTTTTTTAAATTCTCTCTTCAAGCAGGCCCTGTCTGTGCTCTGCGACACCATGGAGGAGTGCTGGGACCACGATGCCGAGGCGCGCCTGTCTGCCTCCTGCGTCATGGAGAGGATCCGCAGCCTGGGCCAAATGGGGCGTTGCGCCCCCCACCACCAGCCCCTGCTCATAGAGAATGCTCGCCCCCTGAGGGATGACTAGCCCCACGCCCCCCCTCAACCCTGGGCCTACCCCGGCGCCAGTGACAGTTTTCCCTAAAAAAACAAATTCAGGGAAAATAAATTCTCACACTGTATATGTATATGTATTATACTGGAAAAATTTAAATCTTGGAACAATTTGAAAACAGTTTCAGTTTAATAAAATAATTACAGATAATTATAAAGTAAATTATGGAAGGAATTTGAACAGACTACTGCTTCAAGTGGGGTGTTAAATATAATGCAGTTTATTTAGTGCTAGTTGTATATGTATTCTATATATATGAGATAGAAAACTGATCATATTAAATCCATGATGGTTTGTAGAAAAGGTTGTGTGATCATTTCGAACAAGACAGCATTTACGAATACTGTACAAATTGTCTTAAGTACAATTGTATTGAGTGCCCGATAGCACACAGCTGTGTTAAAATAAATCTTCCATTTTGTCCATGTTCTGACAGAACATTATTTTAATGTTCATCCAGAACGGAAATGATTTGTTTATAAAGATCTTACACAATCATGCCGTTAACTGGCAATAATCAAATATTTGGATTTTAGGATTATTTCTGATTTACGTTGGAATATTGTTCGTTCTGTATTAATTTTTAAAGATTCCGAACGTATTTTATGTTAAAATAGAATAAATTTAACAATTATTTATCCAAAACAAGAAATTATGAGATATAATTTATTTTTTTTTTTTGGATAAATTACTATATTGTGTTGTGCCATAGAATGAGGAGTTTGTGAAAATACTAACATCAATCAATTCATTATAAGCACATATCATACAGACTGTAACACTGTGAAATTTGTGCATCTGATAGTATTAATACGCTAAGCCGTCTTCTGTACATGATTCGCTAGTATTTATTTCATAGTCTACAGATTATCCGACCTTCAAATATTTATAACTTGATAATGTTTCATTTTCGGTTCCATCATTGAACCACATTTCCTATCCATATTGTCTACCATTATGGTCACCTTACTATTAGGGTTCCTTGGGGTGGTGCCACTCTTGCACTCGGAAAGCAGCTTAATTTCATAATTTATTTTAGGGCAATATAGTGACTGAAATACAAAATCTGAAGGCTTTATTGTACAGTTTTTCAAGTGTATTCAATAATTTAAATATTTATTTATTGTTTACAAAATGGCAGTGCCAGAGCTCAGCATAGGGAGCATCAAAGATTTCTCCAAATTTGTAGCTGCACCAAGTGTTTGACCAAAATGTTCATTTTTAGGTTAAAAATTAATTGAAAAATTATCTTTAACAAAAAAAGGTTTACAATGAAAGGTAAAATCCATACATTCTTCTCTAGATAATGTAATTTTGCAGCTACAGTTTAATTTTCATGTGAATTAATTAACATCTGTTAAAGTGATGCTTTCGGCCACTTAAAAATACATTTTTCAATAGAATTTTTTATTTACTCTTAGTCTGCATTTCCTGTACCATATAATTGGTCTTCTAAGTTGACGTTGTCATCTTTTTCCTTTCTGGCTGATTTTAAGGACATCCCAGCGTCTTCAGTTTCTGCAGCGTCAGTCAGCCATCAGTCCGAAAGCATGTGGTGCTCGTCAGCCTCCGCCCACAAATTTATCTTCCGTTCACAAAATAAGCACTTAAAACCTCATAAAACTCATTATACCTTATTTCTATGACCCTAAGGCACCATTTAAGCAAAAAAGAAGTATTTTTCCAAAATTCTATAGTGGCATTACACCTTAAATCTGTTGAAAATTTTGAGACAAAGAAAAGTTAAAAATGGTATAGGTACCTATCAGAAGAATGAGAATCATATTTCTTTGTAATTAAACCTTTTTAATATTTTTGATAACATTTTCCCTCAATAATTTTGTCAAACATACTTGGGCTGGGTTGTTTCAACCTCTCGTCACATTTAATTGATGATCAAATCGACGATTAGTGCCATTTAAATTGTTTGACATCTGAATGGTCCCCGTTATGTGCCAATTTTCGGCCCATTTGAGGGTTTGATTAAATTTTGATCAGCCTTCAAGCACGACAGTATGAGAGTTAAGCTTGATGATTGATCACAATTTTTATTGAAATTTGACACGAGTCGAGAATGGGCAGTTATCGGGAATCGTCCAAATGCAAATGTCCAAATGTCCAAATGTCAAATGTTAAAATTGGCGCTGATCTTGGATCAAACGTGATGGAAGTTGAAACAACCCAACCTTGATACTAATAAAACAGTGTTACACTCTGCGTAGCCTAGTAGATTATTAAGTTGTAAATAGTGATATTTTTTATAATGATACACAATGATAATGTTTTTAGTAGCCGGGCTAATTACTGACTATATTAACTTGTTGTTTAACTAGCAGCTCCATAAGACTAAGATGATTCCGTCATTTAGATTATTAAAGATATTTTCTGTAAAAACGTTTATTCGTCTTTATTTTATTGTTACATTATTTGGTCTCAGCCAAGCTGCATATTGCGCAAATCCAATTCCACTTCCGAAGATTCTTCCATTTTTCATCATTCTCTGCCACGCATTTCCATTAAATTTAGAAGCTTACAATAATATTATAGTGAGACAAGCAAAGCAAAAACCACTGTAATCATTGTTATCCAGATTAATAAAATTGCATTTTGTGACAGCTGTTTCGCCTAACGCGAGTTTGATTTACGAGTAGCAGGTGAGTGATTAAAATTTTCGCCTTTATTTCAAAGAGTTTTCGGATTTGTACAATACTCCACTTTCAAAAATATATTTTATTATGAAGATGTAAGCATAAATTTTTTTTTATGATTACTTTTTAACACCTTAAAAACTGCCGATATATCGAAAATTTTCAAATACCATATCCTCCAATTACACCTTACATCTAATCGCAATGTAGGAGTTAAATAGCTAGATATGTACACTATGTTCACTGAGAACAAATCATTTTCAAAACAAACATATTTAAATGTAAAAGATTAAGAAAGTGACACTTGATGTTTTGGAAATGGAATTGTGAGAAACAGTTAAAGGAGAATACATTAAGTCCTCTCAAAAGCTGGAATAATGGAAGAGTATGTATGAATATTAATGGTGACTTAATTATGATGTAAGTGACCCAAAATGAATACATACAGGCTAATATCCAATTATGTATGAATTTTAAATGCAGTAAGCATTGATCAGGTGTATATTCCCTAACGAGTTGTAAGAACTTTTTGTTTATTTTGTGCATTTATTTTTGAAAATGATTTATTCGTGTTGAACTAAGTATAGTATTTCTATTAATTTTTGTATCAAAACTCAGTTTCGTAAAAGCATCTTTTTGAAAATGGACAATGTCTTAATATTTTCACATATTAATTTCGTTATAAAAAAAAATTTAACAGTTTTTCCATAACTAAATTCTTTAAACTTTTGCCATGCTTTTTTTTTTTTTTTTTTACATGAATACCGCACAAGAGTCTCAACTGCTTCCAACCGTCTAAAGCCAGTGAGACTATGGCATCCCCAATAGGGGTATGTTGTGAGGCTGAAGATAGAATAGGGAGAGGAAGGAGATGAGGAAGGGGCAGGTTGGGAAGTACCTGGCTATTCAGATCTGGTCACCAAACACGGCTAAAGCCATTTCAAGCAACATTTCGATTATGAATGGTGGTCTTTCACCAGGGCGATACTTAGAGTATCTACCACTCTGGAACGTGCCGCAAATATACTATATTTTATTTTATATTAATTAAATGTGTTATGTCACATATTAATTAAATAAAAATTATTTGCGCACGCCGGGTTTGAACCCGCGACCTCTGGATTCTTAGTCGAGTGTCTTACCACTCCACTATGCAGGTCGTCATGCTTATTAGTGCTTATTAGATACCCTGTTTTAATTATGGATTCCTATAATTATGTTTGAGTTATAAAGATTATGTTATTGAATGAAATTATATTTTGTGGACTTGATTATTTGTTGTGGCGCATTCTAACTATGTAACTAATGAGTGAGTGAGTTAGGTTATATGAACTAGATTAGAAGAAGTTACACCCCTTGGCAATAGCTTTGAACCCGTTCCTCACATAAACTGTGCCAATAATTTTAGTAGAAAAGATATATGTACTGTCATCAAAGATCATCCCTATTAATTGAGTGTTGCAAATTAAAGTTTATATAATAGCTAATAATCATGCCCCTGGACCCACAAAGCTGATGTATTTTTCACTACCTACCAAACTACCATATTATTAATTACCCATAGTGAGGAAAATTAGTATCCCATTTAAAAATAATTACACAGGTTCTTAGACAGCTTTGTATACAAAAGTACTTGGCGTATTTTTCTGCTCATGGTGTAATATTGATGAACCCAAAACTCAATTGAACTCGCATTGCAGTGAAACAGTCTTTTGGTATAGAAGATTACCCACTGACTTCAGTTATTGACTAAAAGCTTTTTTCTGAACGATCTGGTAAATTTCTTTCCTAATTTAGTAGACATTGTTAGAAAACAACCCGTTCACAAAACTTAAAGATGAATAGTGTTGTTGTATAGTGCGTAATTATAAGTGAGCAAATAAAACAGTATTTTTTTTCCTAAATCCGTTTAAGAACTTCAGACTTAAATATTGACCGAAAGCACAAATTTCTGTTCTGCAAATAATACTGGTACACGTACAAAAAAACGAATATAATTTTTATTATGTACATAAGACTATAATATTGTGTCTGCATAATAATAATTGTCAAAAGATAAACTATAATTAATTGTGAACTTTGACCTATGAAGCTAACAATAATAATAAATTGTAATGAATGTCGTTTTGTACAGTGTCTTTCATTTATTTTCATACGGATTTGATTCGATTTTTTTTGTTGTGGTGCCATTTCTCGTGGGTGGTGGCAACCGTTTCATCTCACTGCAGCGCGAGTGATTCAGTCTTTTCCCTTTTGTTATCTTTCAATTTCACGTTTTCATTTTTCGGGATGTGACCGAGATTCGCAGTTGGTGATAACGGGTTCCCGTCATTCTGCATATGAAGTGATGTGGTTTCTGTTCATAATCATTTTAACATATATCTGAAAGTTAACATTTCCAAACCTGTCCACCCTGTTTTCTACTAAAAAATATAATGAAATTTGACTAAGGTACTAAATTATTTAGTGCGCACTTACAAATTTATGTAAAAATAACCATCCTTTCTGGATGTAATAGTCTAATTTATCATTGATTAGTCGCACACAAAGGCTAAATTGAACCACAAATAACTATCAAGGTTGAAAGTTGAAACAATAGTATTTCCTTTTGTGATTTTTTTTAGAAATAATTATTAAGGCATATGAAATTAAAATTTACACATATTATGTATTGTTTTAATCTGTGATGTAATGGTGCAATAATGACCCACGGCTTTATTTTCGATTCATTGCTGCAATAGTGACCCGGTTTCGATGGGACTTGCGAGAACCCCTCTAACCAGGTGAAGATACTTGTTCGTGTTTGAACTAGTCACACTGGCCCAAGGGATGATACTTAAAAGCTTTACTAGTGTGGCACCTTGCAATTAAAGGGATAAGCTGTTCAGATTATGAATAGTGGAAGGTTCGATAGGAACAGACCAAATTCATACTCGGAAAAGTCGACAATCTAAAGGAGAATTACCCCAATAACAAAACCTTTTGTGTCGAAATAAAAACACTAGGCAAAGGCAGAACATTTGCCAGTAAGAGCAAACGTTCGCAGATGTGCTAAATGCAGGACCCGCACACTTCAACGCCGGACGAACTAGGAATGCCTCACTTGCAAAGTAGGATTGTCTTTCACAACTGCGAAACTGCTTCCACAACTTCCATAAAAAATAATTTCTATTGATAAGTCACAGTTTTCACATTGTTTTTAATTATTATAAACCATTAATACTGATAGTATCTATATCTTTGCCATCTTCCTGGAACATTCCCATTAATAATGGACAGACCACCTTTATTTTAACCAAGTCAGGTTTTTTATATCGACTGATGGCATTTCGACAGGCAAGGTATATTTGGAACAAAATCTAATGGGTAGACCATTAAGCTACAGAGACCGCCAATATTTGATCCATCAAGTTAAGTGTAAACCGAGCTGTGAAAGGAGTGCAATAGATTGTCCAGCCCCAGCTTGTAAATTATTTAGTATCCGCTTTAGAAACAGTTGTTCCACCAACTAATAACTAGGTATCGATTTACATCGAATTATTAATTAAATCACATTAGTTTGTATCTGTCACTATTGATACGTAAAATTAGCCTCTAGTCTTGGGTACTTTTCTCCCTTATAAAATTGTTATGACATTCTTCGTGCATTCATAATGATATATTACCCATGCGCAATGACGTTATATATATAGATACGTCATAGCCTTAGAATATTAACACAAAATGTGACAAGCAAAACACACACGTTACCAGTAAATTCATCATTCAAATATCGGTCATGTATGACAAAGGTAGACATTTATAGAATATATGTGTATGAACGAAACAGATCCGAAGTTCGGACTGCGTTCCATACTCGCTTGAAACGACCTCAAGCGACGCGTGACTGTTTAGTACTAAATCGGCTTAAACACCGGTCACACCAAATAGCGTGATTATTGCTTGCCACTTTGAGAGCCCTACAACGTGTCTATAATATATGTAACGTCATTGCCCATGTGGCTATAAAAGATTCATGATATATTGCACATGTGTGTGTAAAAGATTCATTATATACTGGCAGATAAATACTTGCTGCCGTAGGTTTTTAAACGCCCGCAAATAATGTGCAAGAAAGTGTCTTGCAAAGCTTTCTGGCCTTCATTTCTAGGCTTCCTTAAACCCATCTCTTGGGGACGCCATTTTGTTTTTGTAAAATGTTAAAAATTAGCAATACGCACATACTTCAAGTCAGTTAACTTTTTCTACACAAAAACGACACTCCGAGTAGGTCAAAAGAAATGATACAGTAAAGAAGTAATAAACTAATGTTTTATTTAAAAGAGTTTGTTTTTCCATTCAGCCCTTCAATTGCACCAAAATTATTCACATAAACGGTTTTTTAGCGCATTTAATGACGTAATTACTAATTAATTACATACAATTAAAATTAATGAATGTGAAAAATAACATTTTCGAGTACACATCTCAGAGCGGTTATGAACTTATGTAACATTGCTTCAAAAGAGACATAGTGAGTAAATCGTGAAGTAGTGTAATAGGAATAAAATTTCAGACTTTTTTGCGTATGAGAGAAAATAACCATTTATAATTTTTCAAGTGTATCATATGTTTTACAGACATTCGCGCCCCACATGGCTATTAATCGAATCATGTAAGACAGATTTTTACGCTATTATTAGATTGCCCATTTTGAAAATAAAACATTCATGACATCGTCGCTGGAAAGGCAAAAGGGCTTAAGCGACACTGGTCAAAAATGAGTTAAATATGCAGTTTTGATCAGTTTTTTTTTTGCAATGAATGCTCTGACTCTGGTTTGATTCTGAAGACCTTTGTGAACCTTCACCCATCTAAAATATATTTACCATTTGGGAGAAGGTTTGACTCAAGCAATGCAAGCTTGGGACTTTTAGTCGCTTCCAGGTAACTCAGTGAGGGCATTGAGTTACCTGAATTAGCTTTTATTTTTAAAAATCTAACTAAGTACTAAAGATTTATGAATTTAATTCTCTGGTGTAAACTTACCGGCGCTTCAGCCCTTTTCCCTTTCCGGCGACGGTTTATTGCCCATATGTGTATAAAATATTCATGATATTTTGCCCATGTATGTATAAAACATTCATGATATCGTCAGTGTAAGTCCAATACCGGGTATGAGCCAATCAATCGTGTTTTTGGCGCTTTCGGTTGAACGCCACGAGCCGCATTGATTGGCGCAATCAAATTTTGAAATTGACCAATCGAATGCGTGCACTCGGTCAAAATCAAAACAAAGAAGCAAGCAAGACCGCGTGAAATGGAAACGTTTTTTGTCCCTCCTGAACATTTCGACAAATGGTTCTTCCACAGTATTGAACCTACACCGACGATATATTGCCCATGTGTGTATAAAAGATTCATAATTATATCAAATTATTTTTTTGGGAATCTTAAATAATCTTTTATTAACTTGTTAGATGTTTTTATATAGCATTGAAATTAAAATTCAAATCTATAACAGATACTTGGTACAAAATTTGGCACACTTAATAATAAAACTACAACCCTCCGCCGTTAAATTTAGATACCCTCAAAATAAAATTAGTTATGATTCCACAAATAAAAATAAAATCTCTGAACTTTACAAAATTTTAATTAAAGAAGCAAAATTAAGTTAGCTTTACAAACAAATTAAATTTACAAACTGTTAATTAAACAATAAAATGAAATTAGCTATGATCCCACAAATAAAATCCCTTAGCTGTTAATTGAAGATTAAAAAATATCACAAAATAAGAACGCCAGTATTCCACGCCATTACATTACAATTAGTTGGAACTTACTAATTCTTAGGCCCAGTTGTTTGAACCTCCTCTTGGGACAATATCATTAAATCACCGTCAACGTCACTTTGAATTTTTTAACATTCGCCACTTTAAATATTGTAACATGTCGTAAGTGCTGATTCTCGGCATTTATTTAGTGTTTGATCAAATGTAGATGACGGCTGATCAAATAACTTAACTTAGAATTTCATGTTTCCATTTAGAAAAGTAAGCCTTTGACTAAATCATATTTGTACATTTAAATAGTTCATAAGTTTATTACATATACAAATAGTATTGCACTTGGTAATGTATTGAATCAGTTTGTGAAAGGAAAAAATGAATGTGTCAGAATAAGATTTAATGAAATGAATACACTCAACCTTTTGTCTGCGTGTTTTTTTAAAATCACTTTGGTTCAATAAAATTCTACATTGACTATACGAGGTTTGTTCAAAAGAAAAGGTGAATTTCCAATTTTTTCGAAAAGTATTTATTTATTCATCAATATCCATTTTCTCCCCTTCAAAGTAATCCCCCTCAGATATAATGCACTTATGCCAGCGCTTCTTCCAATCCTTGAAGCACTTCTGGAATGCGCTTTTCGGTATGGCCATCAGCTCGTTCTTCGATTCTGACTTTATCTCATCAATTGTGGCAAAACGCTTTCCTTTCATTGGTCTCTTCAGTTTCGGCAATAGGAAAAAGTCGCAGGGAGCCAAATCTGGTGAATACGGTGGTTGAGGCATGATTACGGTGTTTTTGGCCAAATAATCACGAACAAGCATTGATGTGAGCTGGTGCATTATCGTGATGCAAAATCCACGATTTGTTTTTCCACAATTCCGATCGTTTGAGCCGTATTGCTTCACGCAAACGTTGCATAACTTCCTTGTAGTATTCCTTATTAACCGTACGACCTGTTGGCAAGAACTCATGATGCACCACGCCATTGTAATCGAAGAAAACAGTGGAACCTCCACATTTGATCGAACTTGGCGTGCTTTTTTCGGTCTTGGCTCTTCTGGCCGCTTCCATTGGGAAGATTGGGCCTTGGTTTCGACGTCATAACCATATACCCACGTTTCATCACCAGTTATGACCCTTTTGAGCAAATCTGAATCGTCGTTGACGTCATTCAACAACTCCTGAGCGATACTAATGCGATGTTGCTTTTGCTCAAAATTTAGCAATTTCGGAACAAACTTCGCTGCCACACGTTTCATGCCTAAAACATCCGAGAAAATTGCATGGCATGAGCTGATTGATATGCCAACATCCTTTGCAACTTCCCTAATAGTGATTCGACGATTTTCCAAAACCATTTTCTTTACTGTTTCGATGTTTTCTTCGTTTGTTGATGTGGTTGCAACTCCAGGACACTTATCGTCATTAACATCTTCTCGGCCTTCTGTAAAGCGCTTGTACCACTTATAAACACTTTTTTGAGACAAAGTAGACTCGCTGAAGGCCACAGTCAACATTTTAAGTGCGTTGGAGCACTTTATTCCATTTTTAACGCAAAATTTAATACATATTCCTTGATCCATTTTTTCAAAAGTAAAAAATTGAAGAACACACAAAAACGTGACTAACCTTTCCAGTTGTCAAAAACAAACCACTAATCCAAAATGGCTGATAATGCTAACATATGATAAACATATGTGTACCAACATAACAACAGCAAAAAATCGATAATCGAATGTACACAGCCTGCGAAAATTCAAAATTCACCTTTTCTTTTGAACAGGCCTCGTATGTAACTAAAGGTATACTTAACTTAAATATAGTTTTTTTTTCTCATCCTTCAACATTTTAACAAAATATGTATCTACATAAAATCTTATTCCTTTTTACAAAATGTCTAAAGGAAGATTTTTTTTATTTATTGTTCCTTTTATTTTCTATTACTTTTTGTTCAACAACAATATTGGGAATGGCTATATTTAAAAAGGTTTTCTGTTTATAACACTCTTCTTATCTTGATAGTTTCTTACAATTGCTTAGTGAAAAAATTTCAAACTCATCTGCTGATATATTATTTGTACATAATATAATGTTATTTATAAATATGTAATATGATAAGACATTACTTTACAGAATAGTATCAATAGAATAAATAGTATATTTGGAAAGAGTATTACATGTGTAGATATTATTACACTCGTTCACCGGACATGTACAACAAATTAAAAACATTAAAATAATATTCTTATACTTTGTTGAAATTTTATAAATGATTTTTCGCATGTTTTGAAAATAATTCTTTACACTGATCAATAAGCATTCAGAAATATCTCTAAAAGAAGATACATCACAAATCCTTCACACCATGATCATATTCTGTTTGACTCACATGCGAGTCCCTCACTCAATCAGAAGTCATATGAAACCCTCACATCATGCTCATAATTTATCAGACTCATCTTATAGGAGTCATCTGAACAATGATCATATTCTGTCAGAATTCATACACGAGTTGATCACGCTGAATATGAATCCCTCACACCATGCTCATATTCTGCTGAACCCGGTGACTTACTCGCACATGGTCATATTCTATCAGACTCATATTATAGAAGTCCTCCGAACAATGATCATATTCTGTCAGAACTCATACATGAGTTGATCACGCTGAATATGAATCCCTCACACCATGCTCATATTCTGCTGAACCCGGTGACTTACTCGCACATGGTCATATTCTATCAGACTCATATTATAGAAGTCCTCCGAACAATGATCATATTCTGTCAGAACTCATACATGAGTTGATCACGCTGAATATGAATCCCTCACACCATGCTCATATTCTGCTGAACCCGGTGACTTACTCGCACATGGTCATATTCTATCAGACTCATATTATAGAAGTCCTCCGAACAATGATCATATTCTGTCAGAACTCATACATGAGTTGATCACGCTGAATATGAATCCCTCACACCATGCTCATATTCTGCTGAACCCGGTGAGTTACTCGCACATGGTCATATTCTATCAGACTCATATTATAGAAGTCCTCCGAACAATGATCATATTCTGTCAGAACTCATACATGAGTTGATCACGCTGAATATGAATCCCTCACACCATGCTCATATTCTGCTGAACCCTGTGAGTTACTCGCACATGGTCATATTCTATCCAACCCATGTATGAGTCGCTCTCACCATGAGCATATCTTTTTGGATTAGTATAACATGAGTTACCAGTTTACCAGTTCTGATTAAAATGCGAGATAAACATTTGAATTCGGAGCACTAAGATTATTATTTCAAATTCAAATATAGATAAGTATACTGTTTAAAAATCATTTTAAGGTAAAAATGAATGTTTATATAAATATAGGTCATTTAATATTTTTCTCAAAGAAATATATTTTGACAATTTGGTTTGTACTCTAGGCTTATTATTTTAAAAGACAATATTAATAAAATTTCAACACAGTTTCCAAAAAAAAAAGTTGGTAAAATATTTTGTAAAAATGACAATAAAAAATAAATAATTAAATTGCAGGCAACAAATAAATGTTTTTTTTTTTTAATTGTTTTTATCATCACAAAGATACAAATTATTTGTTGTGATTCTCATATCACTCAACTTTTGACAAGCATCTAATCTAGTACAAAAAATCTTTCAAAATTAATATATACTTAAGTATAAAGAATTTTAAAAATATATATGCGTAAAAACTTGATAAACCTTTTTGAAGATTTGCAACTAATTATTTATCTAAGTGGAATTAAAAACAATCTTATCTCGAAATTTTCAAACCTAACATCCTCTTTTAGATAAGTTGATTTTTATGTACGCAGTGTACAATAAAAATAATAATATGAATATTTTATTTTTATTTGTATGTTTTATTTAAATATAGTTATAGCTGAAAAAATGTATTAATTAAAAATGATGTTTTTATTGAAAACGGTAAAATCTCTATAACCACCATCATATAGAATAAGCATCAACTATGTTGCAAATTGCATTACACACTTTGAACTACAAACTCATCTGTGCAGGTGCCCAAAAGAGAAACTAACAAATTAATGTTTTAAGAACATTTTTTTTTTATTATCTATGGGTTTTTTATTATATTCACAATATCTACAATAGCGGTGCCAACTGCACTTATAAGTTGTATATCTGTTCCATCTTTTTAAGAATCAATAGATTTTAGAAATATTTTAATAGAAAACATTGCAATTTTTTGTTAAAAGCTAATGTCATAATGTGCAAACCTTGTAGATACTTCCATGTTTTACAATTTACGCTGTCATTTGTATAGCTTAACTTATTTTTGACATACTTAACCTTGCATTCGGTGGCCATAGTTAGTGTAGATTTTGTGGATTCAAATATACCTAGTTCACTAGTTTATTAGTTCCTCCTTTAGCCACGTAATAATTATTATTGTGCAAGTCCATTATTATAGTTAAACCACATTCTCAATGAAAAATTTCTACCTCCTGCATTTTCTTGCCAATACATATTATATTTTATCTATGAATATTTTAACACCGTTGATATAAAATTATATTATATTATATTCGGGCACAATTTGTTAACTGTCCTAAACATATTTCATTGTGGAGACAGTTTCAATATCATCGATTGACATTAGCGCTGTGACCGCCCCGTGTGAACTACTACAGAGAACTACTTTATTTTGTTGCAGTTCAAACTTCATTCATTTTTCATTAAACAAATACTTCAATTGAAGTTAGACTACAAAGATCAGTTGCGAAGTTGAACTTCAAAGCCTACAAAGTAGTACTTCAATTGAAGTTTCGACTTCAAAGACTACAAAGAACCACTCCATTTTGCGGTAGCGCATACTTCAATTGAAGGTCAATTGAAAGACTTGGCGAAGAACTGGTTCTTCCCCAGTTCCATCTCATTTTTTGGAGAGAATTTTTTGTTGTTTTGCAAGTATTTTTCGATTTCAAATATTTTTCGGTGCCTAGCCGGTCACTGGAACAGTTTGTCCGTTCTTTTTGTGTTTTTTTGGGCGAAGAACCGGTTCCAGTTCTTTTTGTTTTGAAAATTGCAAGCAACCCCTCCCCTATGAAATAAAATATAAATTTGGCGAGTTCGACTTCAATTGAAGTGTTCACTGCGAAGGGTTCATCTTAAAGAACTAGTAGTTCGTGAAGCATTCACAAAACATTAAAGTTTTTCTAATTGGCACCAAAGAAATACCCTTGCTTTGGGTGAAATTGATCAAACTTTATTATTTTTTATTTTTTTTCTTGAATATAAAATAAATTTCACTGGCCTGTCTGGGGCCTAGGAGTCGAAAAGGTCTTATGTAAATTTTCGAATTAGTTTTCTTTCAAATCGGCATACATCACACTTCTAGGCATTTTCTGTTCATGTATCTATTGCGGTGGTTCTAAAAGTGTATCCCATCTAAGAGTTTTGTAACAATGGTGAACATAAAATTACTTTTTTTTATTAAGGTTTTAGTAATCTGATTAATTTTATTTCAAAATCTATTATTCATAAATATTATTAATAAAAAAAGGAGTAATCCTAACTATTATTGTGACTTCCAAATTAACCCTTTACCGCATGGATTTTTTAATCCTTCCAGAAAAAATATATTTGTTAAGAAGTGTATTTAGAATCATGTAAAATATATATTTTAAGAATTGCAAAATATTTATTATAAATGTTTTATTTTCATATTTGACACTACATGCAATATGACGAATAAATTCAATATTCCCAAATTTGTCACACTATGCATTAAAGGTATACAAACCACACCAAGGAGTAGAAAATAATAAATATTTATTATTACTTCTAAAATATTACAAAATAATTCACACACTGTACAATCGTAGTTGTGTTCACGAAATGGCCGAAATGACAACTTACTTACGCGACTGTAGTTACTAAAAAGCTCGTAACTGGCAGCACTGTTCGATTTATGTTAAATCAGAGCTCACAGTAAGAAATTATATATGGCCCAAATAGCCCTTTATGATGATAATATTCTTATGTTCCAAATTTGGAACAGTATGCGGTAAAGGGTTAAGCAATCATTTGGGCTCGGTTGTTTCATTTGTGGTATAGCTAAAACCACGGTTTACATTTAAAGAGATATGATGTTATATTCTAGCTCAAAGTTATTGATAAATAAGTCATAATTGCTGATGGAATACATATTTATTATCCTCATTGATTTGATTTTTTCAATCTATTAATTTATTTAACCCATGCCCCATCGTTAACTTCCCAGTTATTTGCCATTAATTATTTACGAACAATATTAATAATACGAATTAGAAAAACATACATAGGATGGGGGAATTAACCAACTCTGCCACCTCTTTGCTTCCTATTGCGAGGTTTTCATCAAATACATATTATAAATACTGTTTCAATTTTTTTCCCCGAGAGGCATCTATATATTTTTTTCTGTTTGTTTTTCAAATTCATAAGGGAGCGTTAAGCTCTAAAAAGTTGAATAAAAAATAAATATATTATAACGCCTATTTAGGCGTATTATAATATGTATTTACATGGCCAGCAACGGGGCGCACCTAACAGCCTAGCAGAGAAAGATATTAAAAGCGGGAAAGGAGGAATTGCCCGCTGACACTTCGGCTTACCTTTTGTGACGGAAAACATCTTTTCTTTTGTGATTACTTACGTCAGCTTGTTTTAATTTGTAAATAAACGTGATCTACCTAACCTTAAAGACTATCATTTGACTATTACCTACTATGTTTATTCATTATAGTTCCTTAGTTCTACAATATATTAGTTAGTTAATATAAATTTATGCATTTTTAATTTGCATCATCTCAACTGACAAGATATAATTTGAATTGGCACATTTTCGTTTGTTTGTTTATTAGTATAGAAATGAAAACGTTAATATTTATACATTGTACAAAGTCATTTTCAATTTTTTACTAAAAGATCAAGTACTTCACATTCTTCTTCTTCATCTTCTCCATGCTCTCCCTTATTTGCTACCTCCTCACAACATTAATCAATAAGGAATTCCAATGAAAAAAATATGAGTTTAAATAAACAATTATCAAACATTGATTCTGAATACAGTGAACTCTCTCATAAGGTTTTCAAAGGGACCGGAAAATAACTTCATATGTGGGAAAACAAGAAGTTTCTTACTTTTCGGCTGAGTGATCAGAAATTTAAAAAAATAAATTATGCATTTTAATAATCCAGCGTTGGCGCCTTTTACTCTCAGGTGATTGCCCAGGTGCCCGAGCTGTCTGCACACAACAGTCAATATTATTAAAAATACTTGACCAATGTTTATAGCTCCATTTTTGTGAAATTATCACTTGAAGGCCGCTTTACAAAGCTCAAAATCAACATAGAACCATAATAGTTAAATTACCTTGTGGCGATACAATTCAAAATTATGTGTTTTTAGTTTGATAATTTGATCAGCTAGAAATATAAATGATTTGATTAAATACGAGTCTTTATAAGCCTAGAAAAAAAATAAAGTTTCAGGCCTGTAAAAATACTTTGAAGTGTAAAATCTTCTACTTACTAACCTTTTTTCGAATTTCCTTTCATTGTATAATGAGACAAATTTAAAAAATATTTTTGTAGGAAATAGGTGGGCGGCGTCGGCAAGTGACAATTTCCACCTTATTGCCACCAGCGTAAAGATACCGTGATTTCGTTCAAGTTGAAAATAAAATGGGGCAGTCGAAAGGACTACGGACGTTCGCATACTGCCAGTGAGAAAAGCTCTCTTTTACGCTTAAAATTGTAGAACCATTAAGATGTTAAGTGAATTTTCCAACGAGCCATCCTTATCTCCATTACTTCTTAGGCCGTATGCACACGGAGATACTCAAAAGAAACTGAACTGGTTTGTGATTGAAGTTACCAGCCGGTTACTGTAACCGGGTTACTAACTCTTTAGTGACGTAGCTCCGCATACGCAGGCTACTCAGAAGCTCAGCAAGAATACATATGGAGAGAGAGCTAAATATTTTTACCCAACCTATACAAATTTACGATAAATCACTTTCTCCGGGTTTTTACGCCGTAAACCGGGAGAAAGAAAGAAATACGACAAGTTCTCACATAATATAGCACCACTTTTCGGTATGTAAGCATGTTTTCCGACTCCGCCCTCTACGTTTTGTTATGCGACATAACTCAACGGTTTTTTAGGTTATATCCTATATTTTTGTTTATAACAATACTGGGAAAAAGTGGTTATACAAATGAACAAAACCATTATGCCGACATGTGCTATGAATGGATGTATAAATACCCTAGCGACGCAGCAAAAAATCAAGAACCTGACTACACAATCACCTCAAGGGCGCTGTAACCGTTGGACGGTTCAAACTCATCACAGACTGGCTAGTTAGACTCATTTCATTTTGATTCATGACACAGCGCCCCCTCCTGGTATATTATTGCTCTGAGTTCAGAAGTGACCTAAATTGGTAGTAATTTTGTATTCACTTGTTAATCGTTCATTTTCGTGAATAAAAATTAAATTATTATAAAATGTAATATATATAATGAAATGATATAAAATATATACACAAAGCAAATATATACGATAATATTATAAAAATAAAATGAAGTGACAAGAAACGTTGATGTATTCAACCGGACGAGGAACTAGGCGACTCAAGATTCAAGAAGAAAACGAATCGACAGGTCGAGTTTGCTTTTGCTAGCAATTGGTTACTAAAGCGTTAGTGACTGCTTGGTGACGGTAGCGCCGTGTGCGGTGTCTCATTTAATAACAAAGGTTCAAACTCATCGCGGACTGGCTAGTTAGACTCATTTCATTTTGATTCATGATTGATAGATACTTAAATGCTGTAAAAAATTTTTTAAAAAACCTTAGAAAAAGCTTACCATTTTAGATATTTAACCTCGAACGAAACATTACATCACTGATTCAAGAAGCACTAAAGTATTCCTTCCATTTTGTTGACACATTTGAATACTTATAAAAGTTTGTGATTCCACACGTAAATATCATTCTCTCTTAAGTATAATTATTCAAAATGTTGTTATTTTGTTAACTTACCCGAGCGGGTCGAGAAACTAGACACCGTATTGAACAACGCAACTTTTGAACACTTCGGATTACTTCTAAATAATAACACATAAAAAATATTATGAGGAAATATTAAGCAGTGCAGCAAATTAAAAAAAAATACATATATATAAGTACTGTTTGTCGAAACAAAATTGAAACCAGCGCAAAAAGTTGATGGTAAAGTCAGGAAACAAATTATAACAAGGGGGCAATATAGTATTCCCAGGGTAACGAGCGGTTAAAACAAACAGTTTCTAAGGTTTTTTTTACATGTTCTTTTGGGATACTAGTGAAGGTGCCTTGCTAGATTGTTTAGAATGCGAAATCTCATGGTATGAGTAGTACCAGTAGATTGGTGTAGAGTTATATTATCTTACTCAATAAAAAAAATCACATCTTTATCTATGTACAGGCGGATGCTCGGAGGACACGTTACTCCAAGGGCGGATGGTTGTGATTTAAGTGATGAGATGAGGTGGGAAACCCCCTTTCGAATTTTGACAATTTGTATAATTTGACAAATCACATAAGTTTCAAAAACCAGGGCGGATGGTTATGATTTAAGTGGTGAGATGAGGTGGGAAACCCCCTTTCGAATTTTGACAATTTGTATAATTTGACAAATCACATAAGTTTCAAAAACCAGGGCGGATGGTTATGATTTAAGTGGTGAGATGAGGTGGGAAACCCCCTTTCGAATTTTGACAATTTGTATAATTTGGCAAATCACATAAGTTTCAAAAACCTATTGTCTTTTGTCTTTCTACTCATTATTGATATTATTTGCGCCAGTAATATTAATCTTATCAGACTATGATCTTAGGGGTGTTTGGAAATATCAATGACTTCATTTATTTATGGGATAACCATGGTGTGTTTAGTCCTCAACGAAATATATTTGTAATTACCGTTTGAGAAATGTTGTGTTATTGCTATTGATAGATCGGAATTTTGTTTCGCGTAATTAATTATGATAGCGCTATCGATTAGAGCTACATTCATCGCTCAACAATACCAATTGCGTTATCTTTTATCTGAAGCGCAGATAGTGCTTTATATTTTTGCTCAGTTAATCAGCAAACAGCAAAGGTGGCAGCGAAGGTGTAATCTTGTGTACAGTGAAGGTGTAAATTGTGAATATTTTCGTGATTATTATAAGGATTATTACAGTTTTCAAAAATATATTTAAACGTCGCAACATTTAAAGAACAAAAAGGTAGCAATAATTTATTATTAGTTTTCTTTTACGATATATCATACTAGCTCAGATTGTCGATTGAGTCTGAGAATTACAAAAGTACAGACACGCTGTAGAGCTCTCGAGTGACAACAAAAGATACGGTAATTGCCGTAGTTTCGATTTAGTATCAAGCTGTCACGCGTCGGTTGAGGTTGTATACTATATCTAAACTATTTTTTATAAATAAGTGCCAAAATGCCCTCGTGTGTGATGATAAAGTGTTTCCATTACACTGTAAACACTAGTAAAAGCCAAGGAATAACATTTCATTCATAAGTACACGCAAATTACTTACTATTTTAAATAAAACGATTATTTCTATTGTTTCCCGAAGATTTTAAGCGCCATTAGAGAGAGTGAGATGGTGAACGTAGTAACACATAAGTAACGCGTTTGAACGCGTCGGATTCCCACCCGGGCGTCGTGCGTTCAATTCCTCTGCTGGTTAAGTCCTCCATCATTACACAAGCAACATCTTCCGCTTCTTATGATGGCAGTAGGAGTTTTTCAAATATTGTCAGGTCATTCGTAACCCGGGAATGTTTGTCTTTCTTTAAGAAAGAAGGACAACCTATAGCGCCGCCCGGTCCTATATCTAAAAGACAGTAACGTCTCTAAATGTTGGTAATGTTATTGGAGGATTCATAATATTCCATACAAAACTTTGGTTGGCAAGTGTGAGGGCCGTTTATGTGATTATGGCACTGATTATGACGCGATAGTGATCTGTCGTCAGGGTTAGTCATTTGGTGGAATATTGCGACAAATGAAAAAATCTACACTTTTATAGACAATCCGAGGGAATAAAGCGATGCTTATCATCACTGTACTCCCCTTCCAAACACAATTCTATCGCCAAATTAAATAATTATAAAATGAGTCACCTTTGTAATCAGTGATTATTAATATTATTAATAATGAGCGGCTCTGGAATTCTTCAACATGCCACCGCGTTCACGGCTCCTACTGATCACTATTCTTTTGTTGTTCTAAATGCCATGACGCCAAATTAGCTGCTAAAATGAGGGCAATCTATACGACTGGGTTAATTTGAATGAAAAATACATTGCTATTAAATTCATATTCGAAAACTCTTCAAAAATAATATCATTTTCCATTAGTTTTTTTAGATCTAGTAGAATTTCCCCAGATGGTTCACTGCTATCATTCATGAACTTTTTATCCTCCGCTATCATTTTGTTATACCCTGTAAATATTTATTATTATTTTGTATGTTACTATTAGCATTGGGAAAAACTTCAATGTTTTGTGAATGCTTCACGAATTGATAGTTCTTTAAAATGAACCCTTCGCAGTGAACACTTCGATTTAAGTCGAACTCGCAAAAAAGAGATTTGAATTTATCCGGTATTTGTTCAGTTATTTTTGGAACCGGTTCCTCGCCGAAAAAAACACGTCGTAGTCGGTAGGGATTTGAAAGTGAAAAGAACTGGAACTGGTTCCTCGCCAAAACAAGAGTACTAGTCGGTAGAGATTTTAAAACGAAAAAACGTTCCTTTGGATCGAAGTGCTTTGAAGTACTTCTTTACAGGCTTTGAAGTTCAACTTCACAACTGAACTACTGCAAATTGAAGTAGTTTTTTGTAATCTAACTTCCGTTGAAGTATTTTTTCAATGAAATGAATGAACACTAAAATGAACTACCAACTTCAATTGAAGTATTTGTTCAATGAACAATGAATGAAGTAGGAACTGCTGCCAAAAGAAGTAGTTCTTTCAAAGCGGTCACAACGCTAGTTACTATATAATTTTGAATATATATATATTTACGCATCATTTCATGTATAATAGGTATGTAATCCATGAGATAATGTTAATTTACGAGTATATCCAATAAGATATATTAATTGATTAGTTACGTAGGAAGGTATTTTTGCTATAAAAATCTCTTTATCTAAATGGATTTATTGATTGATTGTTATTAATCATCTTCCTTATGGGATTCATAATATTGGTTGACAGGGTTGGAAGATAAAACAATACACTACACAATATTATTTCAAAATAATAATTTTAACTTAAACCCCCAAACAATCATGACAAGTAATACAACAATGTCAACATAAACCCTAAATACACAATCCTGACAAGGGATACACGAATAAAGAGTACATATTATGACGAAACATGGAAGAAGGTATGTGATGTTGGGATAGAGGAAAATAAATGTGTGAGACAGGGATATGGAAAAGGGGTCTGGGTATATGATACAGGAAGGTATATGATAGAGGAAAATAAATGTGTGAGACAAGGATAGGGAAAAGGGGTCTGGGTATATGATACAGGAAGGTATATGACAGAGGAAAATAAATGTGTGAGACAAGGATAGGGAAAAGGGGTCTGGGTATATGATACAGGAAGGTATATGATAGAGGAAAATAAATGTATGATACAGGAAGGTATGTATTGAATAGGGAAAATAGATTTAATTACATTAATGTAAATTTATATTTAGGGGGTCTGGGTATATGATAAAAGCAGGAAGGTATATGACAGAGGAAAATAAATGTGTGAGACAAGGATAGGGAAAAGGGGTCTGGGTATATGATACAGGAAGGTATATGATAGAGGAAAATAAATGTGTGAGACAGGGATAGGGAAAAGGGGTCTGGGTATATGATACAGGAAGGTATGTATTGAATAGAGGAAAATAGATTTAATTACATTAATGTAATTATTTATATATTTAGGAATATTTTTGGAATGAGATTTGTACGTTAACATGGTCAAGATTAGTTGATTTATAAAAGCATTGTGCAATGGTGATTCTTTGATATTAATAATCTAAAATTTGCAATTGAATATCTAACAAATGATTATATTATCGAAGGAGCAATTACTTTGACATTATATGTGTGATAAAACTTATTATATTATCTAAATAGGTAGGCAAAAAGTATATTTAACGAACTTCCTAGTTTCATATTAAGTTATTGTTTGATTTTTTAATAATAGGAATATATTTAGATAATTTGTTCAGGAGCCGTTTTTTGTGAAAAATCACTTTGAGTGTACTTTGCAATTGTCAACACATAGGCATATTATAACGAACTATCAAAAACCTATTCCAAACACTTATAACTTATGGCTAGCAAATCGTAAAAATATCACGTACATAATGATTTAAATAATTCAAAGTTTATTTATTAGTTTTACAAAAAATATGTGTCAATAACAATACTCGTACATAATAGTGTCATCTGCATCTTACAACTTTTCAGAGCTATGGAGGTTGGAGTTCACCTCCGGTGTTTACTCCTGGCGGTCGTTTTCACACTTCCCCATGTACTCACTCAAGGTAAGTGACAGCGACACATCTATTGTTTATCTACATCGTATACCAGGGCGGTCTGCTTGCTGCTTGCCTACCGCCAGCGAAAGGAAACTGGAAATGTGGTGCTGGAGAAGAATGCTCAGGATTCCATGGACAGCCAAACGCACTAATACATCCATTCTGGAAGAGCTAGGCACCTAGAATAAGCTATCAGCTGTCAGCTGTTTGCCCACAACGTATCTAAGATGCTTCGAACACGTTGCTCGCCGAACTGAGAGCTCGGGCCTGGAGAAACTTATGGTCGCTGGCAAAGTGGAAGACAGGAGAAAGATCACTGATGTGTTGGACTTATATCATCACAAGCAGGGATTTTTTTGGAAGTTTGACAATAAAATGTAGAAATTCAATAAAGTGGAACTATTTTTTTTCATTACTATGGCAACACAAGTTATGGAAAAAATTATGTAATATAAGGGTAATTGGGTGTCACTGCGGTTCCAGTTACCGGTTAATGTTGAGGAACCGGTTCCTGATGCCAGAAAAGTTCTAAACATTGGTTTTCGAGGAATTTCTCGCCAAAAAGAACCGCATTCGCAATAGAAGAATCGACCTTAAAAAATAGGAACCGGTTCCAGAAATAATGATAAATAATAATCGACGGTTCCAGTAACCAGCTTGAAACCGGTTCTTTTAACCGAGACAGGAATATCGACCATCTCTACTCCCATATGCCTCCGTAGCTCAGAGTAACAATGTAACGCTCCGTAGATTCACAACGCTAGAACTGTAGATACTGGTAGACCTCAATGGCCACCTAATGTGCGCGTTTTGATTTAACATCTAATAAATGGCTTCTTTGATCTTTACAGAAAGTACAGAAACACTTCCATGCAATATCTCGCTTATAAAGCGTAAAAAATAACAAGTTACAATATTTAATATCCTTAGAATATGACTAAAGTACCACTCATTTTTTAACATCTTGTATACAAAATGTGAAAAATATGTACTTGGACAATAGTGCTTTTTAAAAGTTCCACCTTTTTACATTTGAACTACCATGGAGTTGCCATTTAAAATTTTATTGGTTGCAGTGCCCTCCATTTTTTCCTGCTATTATTTAATTATTTATCAGACTTTACCTACAATCATATATTTTAATTTTATGGACAGTGGAGAGATGTTTAGCTTTTAATAGCATTTACAAAAATATGTCTGAATAAATTTGGCCCTAATGGTCATTAGTGTCATAACATTATTATGTATCCATATTCCGTAATTGGTTATAATTTTTCAAGTTTTTGAGGTTAACAGGTTTATAAATAGGTGCTAACGATTATATTTTTTATTTATTGTGAAGACAATACTATATATGTTTTTCCAACAGAATGGGAGACACCTCCATTTATAAACATTTCTCCAAGGCCTGAGGTAGAATACGGGGAATTCAGTGCGAGGGGCCAGAGCATAAACATGGATGAAGAAATTGATGGTGAAGTTGTTCTCGCCCTATTTAATTACGCAGGTACAATATATTGATTAAATAATATTTAATTAAACATTGGATAAATGATTATTGATCAGAACACAGAATTGGCATTGCAAAAGCAGAGCAGAGCTGTAAATAAAATTAGATTAGATTGACTATTGATGAATGCATATTTAAGATGGTATTTCTATTCATTATGTAGACACCTAGAGGCAGACATAGAATAAAAGTAACTCTGTCACTGCGTTACAATAAAAGTTCCGTGCTACGAGCTGGGTGATGTATGTGTAGATGAGCTTTTTAAATATATGGAAAATTTATATGGTGATCTATATTTTTTTATTGTTCCAAAATTTTTATAATATAATAAATTTCTTCTTATAAAAAAAGTCCATTAAAACTATTGATACTGATATTTGGTTTGTATTTAACTTTTCTTAATTCATTTGTATAAAATTAGTATTGGCATTTTCCACATATTACAGTATTTTAGAAGCTGAAATAAAATGAATAAGAGTTTTACAATAAATGTATATGCAGACGTAGTTTGAAGAATTTATGTTTTTAGGCCCCACGAAGCCCTTTTTCTCCGCCTTTCAATCGGGCAATAATAATGACTTGGGCGCAGAAATAAGACCAGGATCGTCAGTCGATGGGAAAACATGGTATCTGATCATAACCAAAAAACAAGATTATGAGATCTCGACAAACCAAAAATACGTTATAGATATCTCTACAGAAAAAACAAGCTACAGTCTGTACCTAAACATCATTAATATTGATGACAATGCTCCAGTCATTCAAGGAGGGACGTGTCAAGTGCCGGTAAAAAAACTCTAACATACCTCTGCATAACAGTTTTATTGAGATGTTTTAAAATATATTTATAACACTGTACAACGGTATAAAATGTATTAATGTGAACTTATATGAAAAATGATGTTTTCTTTCGCATTATTCTTCAGGAACTGTATGTGGGAATAACAGACTGTGCTTACAATGTCACAGATGCCGATGGAGAACTGAGTATTAAAGCCATGACTTTCTTCATAGAAGGTCGATTCGGGGAAGAAGATATGTTTGACTTTGAGGAAATCAGAAATGATACTACATTCATGTCCATGTTGATTATTCTGAAAACTGTGGTTGAACTAGATTACGCCGTGAGCCAAATCCACATCTTTACAATTGTCGCCAACGTAAGACTAACATTTACATTACTATATAATATTACATTTGATAGCCACTCGCACGTCCAGTCAAATGACAAATGTCCCTCTAAAATTTCAGTAAATTAATGATGACATCACATACATCTAGCTCTAGAACAGTAATGAATAGTCTGATTACTGCCATTCATATTTTATTTTAAAGATGGTTTCGAGAGCAAGCGGCTCGTTGTTTTTTGCATTTGAAATAGTGATTGTGTGTTGATCAAGAAGATAAATGGTGGAGTTGATATATTTTAAAGATATAAAGAGTTGAAATGATATAATTTTTTCCAGGATTCAGCTTGTAACGAGGGGAGAGCCAACGCAGTTGTCCAGGTGATTGACATGCCCAATCAGCCTCCCATCTGGAAAACTATTTTTGCATCTCAAAGGTTTGACGAAAAAACAGAACAAAATTTTGCAGTGCTGGCGGTGGATGGTGACACTGGAATCAATAAACCAATCATGTATAAACTCGACAAGCCAGAAGAGTGTAAGTGGGTTCATGTTTTGTGTATAACTCTGGGCAGTGATTTGAATATGTGTGTGTTAAACGAGGCAGATTTAGTTACTACTTTTGACACGTTATTGTAGTGCGATTCGCAGTTAGTAGTTTACACATATTTTCGAAAGTGTAGATTGATTCCTTGCAATAATTTGGTAAATTAGTTGGATTGTTAATATCATTAGCTTTTGATAAGTATATTATTTAAATATGTATTTTCGTAAAATTCATTTGAATTATAACCAGGATTATTGATTCTATTCAGATACATTTTTTACCATTGGCCGAGAAGATGGAATTCTGCATGTGGATAAGATGGACCGTGATGCACTTGAGCAAGAGGTAAGTAACTGAAAGCAAATAATGTTTTAAGTAACTAAAATGTGCTTTCTTCTCTAGTTAAAGAAGAAAATACTCTGTGAATACGAGTAGATCTTTTCTGTATGTATATTTATATAAAGTCAAACCCAAAGCTTTTTATTACAGATGTATTTCTGCATTAATTTGTATTTACCTACAGGTTTTTCAATTCGTCATAAGTGCCTACAAGGCGGATAATGAGACGTGGGAGACCAGAAGCATCGTGTCCATCATCATCGATGACATCAATGACAAAGTGCCCGATATCATAACCTCCAAATTCGAAATGGATATCGAAGAAGTCAAATTTACATCGCTCGAATTTAACCCAAGTATTTTCATCCACGACAGAGACTTGGTATGTGATTCTTTGAATTTGATTACTATTTTATTGTTGATTTTTAATTCTACAGAAATGATGTATACTAAAACAAGCAAAGGTGTGATTTATTTTGCACCTGTGTCGTTGTATGTATGTTGGACGCAATCTTTTGAAAATCATTTCTCTCACATGTGACGTAAATGTGTTAGTACATAACTCAAAATGGGATAAAACTTAGTGTTAAAAATAATAATTTATGTAGATAAATATTTTTGTTAAAGTGAAATTTAACGTTTTATACTTGAACTGTTTAAGAATAAAAAAGATAAACTAATAATTGACCTTCTACTAGCTGCAAGCTGCTAGAGTGGTGATGCATAACCTCGCTAGCAGAGGGGTCGCATTATCTATTCTTTAAACGTTCACGGGCCACATAGAGTGCAAGTGTGGGGTGGCCAAAGAAATCCGCGGGCTGCAGGTTGTGCTAATATCTTGTAATTCTAATCTGTATTGTAATGTGTGATTAGGGTGATAATGCCCAATACGAAGTGATTTTGGAGAGCGTCAATCCGCCAGATGCAGCCGACTCCTTCATCATCATTCCCAAGGAAGGCTACCAAAAACAAGAATTCAAAATAATCATTGTTGAAGCACAAAACTTGGACTTCGAAAACGTCACTTGGCAACACATCGAGCTGACGGTGACTATTATTGGTTTTGTTTTTATTACTAATTTTTATAACTGTGAAAACATCACTTGGCCGAATATTTAACTACAACAAAGCATTATTACTAGTCTACAATCAAGGAACCATAACTTGGCAGAACAATGAGACAGGGATGACAATTATTTGTTTTGGTTTAATTACTAATTTATATTCATCGAATTATCACTTGGCAAAACATTGAGCTAAGGCCGAGAATTATTTCTTATAAACTGTGAAAGTGTTCTTTATCGACGTTTGAACAGCCACATTCAAATTGTGTAAATGAAATTGAGTAACATTTTTAAATAACTATCACAGGGTTTATTGATCAAAGAAATAAATCAAATAATTAATGATTGGTTTGCAATTACGTCAAAACAATGTGCCCTTGCTAAAATCATTAATTCCACTGTAACTTTTGTACTTCTACTAGTTGACACATGTAAACGTGTAATAATAAAGTGGTTTAAAAAAAAAACTAAAAATTTAAGTACTTCAATATTTTTTCTATCATTTCCATATTCTCAGTAAAAAAAATATTTTTTACAACTAGTTAAAAATGTATGCAAAAGACCTATTATGGAGACATTTACGTTTAAAATGTGGATTTCACTGTTAACCTTTACGCCGCGATCCTTACGTAAACAAAATTACATCCATACCCGGCACTTTTTTTGACATTCCTAACTACAGTAGATGCTCTCTTAACCGGCGCCACTTTAACCGTCCCGCCGCTTTAACTGACATCTTCTAGGAATGCCTCGCGCCCAAATTTTGGAGTGTGTGGCTTTTTCCTGTACATATTTTTTACAGTTTGTGAAATGTTAATTTTTAATGTGTGATTTTCTAATACAGAGTAAAAGTTCTGTTTTCTCAGTGTTTTGAAAAAATTGTGTTTTTTTCTTCCTTGCGAAAGTGTTTTTTTAAATGTGTTTTTCACTACCTTCTCTTTAACTGGCTTTTTTGTTATCCACCCCTGGGTCGGTCCCGTCAAGGCCGGTTAAGGGAGCGTCTACTGTAATCACTTTAAACTGCTATAACTCTCTTATTTCGTGACAAATTTATGATTGGCTTATCTTAATGTGTGTTCTGTTTCATCTTAAGTACAATGAAATACATAAATATACAATAGATCTCAACAGTAAGACATAACAAAAAATCATGTCAATGAGTATATTATTATCTCAGTACTGCTTACCCATACTAACTCATTGTTTATATGATTACGAGTGCACTCATCGACAAACAAACTGAAATCATATGGGATGACCTACGCACACAATGCTAGAGACAACGGTACTGCGGCGCGAAATTCAAATACCTGGACCGGCATTTCGAATCATCTTCGGTTTCAATCCGTTTAATGTAAACAAATCAGAAGTTTTCACCAGTCACCAGAAGATGACAGGAAGAGGAAGGATTACATTATTTCTTGGTTCACTTATCGGCTAAATTCGCGACGTATTTACGGTGTACACAACGGATTTGTAGGAATTAGCGTTGGAAAAAACTTCAAAGTTTTTTTAACGCTTCCGGAACTGCTAGTTCTTTAAAATTAACCTTCACAGTGAACCCTTCAATTGAAGTACTACAGAAATTCTGATTTCAAGTCAGCCCAAGGTTTATATAAACACGTTAGAAGCGGCCGTATGAGATTTGCAAACTATATTATCGCCATCTATTGGGGAATGTAAAAGTATAACAATTATTATTAATAAATAATTTTATTATTCTTATAAAAGTTTAAAAAAATTAAAAATGAACAATTATTATTAAAACGAAATATTACGATTAAAACAACACTCGGAAAAACTAGTGTCCCACGCCAGACAAAACAAACAAAGAAATCAAAGTTTGTAATTCTTTTAGAAAATTAAAAGCAACTGTTACCCAAGTCCAAAAAAAAAAATCACAACAATAGTCCCCTATAAAATCATGAACAAATAAAACACACCAAAACACGTCGAACGAGCAAGCGAACGAATAACTACAATTGAAGTAAACTAAAATTGAACTGTGGATGGTGCGATACTACAATCGTTCGAACGAACAAAGAACTTAAATTGAAGTTTTCAAAGTAAACTACAAATGAGCATAGATGGTGCGATTGTGCGAGCGGAACTACCAACTTCAATTGAAGTATTTGTTCAATGAGAATTGAATAAAGTTTGAACTACCTCAAAATGAAGTAGTTCGCACGGAGCAGTCACAACACTAGTCGGAACGCATTAATGAATGCGCGTAGCGCTGGGGGCACGGTTTTTTCTTTTCACATACATGAATAGGCGTAGCGACGTAAGATTTAAAGATATAAAATGTGTAGATTTGACTTATATGAATACTCATATATAAGGATTTTTATTCAAATTTGATCTGTCACCATGGTTTGCTAGCCGATAACTTGCATAAAATAAATGTCAATAATAAAAGAATACTTTGTTTTAAAACCACAGAATTTATTATGACGAAGGCCAACCACTTCGATCAAGCTTCGTCAGGGCACATATAATAACAGTTATTATTATTATTACATACTTTTTTGTTATTGGTTTCGGTTTAATTTATCATTATTTTTGTGGTACAGATATTTAAAAAATATTTTAATATCTCAGTTGATAATTGAAAACCTGTTATTTTAATATTGGTCTCATGTAAAGAACCAAGCTCGCTATTCTGAGTCATCCAGATAGTGCCATGTCCTGCTTTGATTCCAATTGATTTTTTCTACTGATTTATTAACCTTTGTTTCACCGTTTGATTAATCGAATATTTTTATTATCCTCAGATAAAATCAATTGAAAAAAAAAATAGCACTCATATTGGTACTGCAAGTGTCTTCATAAACTTGATCAACTGGAATGACGAATTGCCTATATTCACTGAAGAGCAGTACACTGCCCAATTCGACGAGACTGTTGGCAAAGGGTTTGAGGTAGCGACGGTTCTGGCCAAAGACAGAGACATTGATGACCAAGTCAAGTGAGTGGATTTGGTACATGTATATTACATTGCAGTTTGAGTATGGCAAAAAACATTGTATAAAGTATTATACCGTAAAAAAGATAATTGATTAAAATCAAAAACCTAATATTTGTGGATTTAAAAAGAAAAAATAATTGTTATGAAAAAAATATAACTAAAAATATTTTTTTGTCGGACCAATTTAAGTGGACAAAGTGTTTATGCTTTAAAATATATCTTGACAGAGTTCAACATTTGTATTTTCAATTATTGAAAAAACACTTTCCTTGGTGAGTATTGTGGTTTTGTGCAAAAGAATACAAATTTAAGTCTAGTACGATTTTCAGTTATGAATGGGTATTTTTCTTTTATAGTTTGTATAATTGAATTTTTCACAAGTAAAAAAAACAAAACTATTGGGATTAGACTTGTTTTGTAAGCTGCTCCCCAACTGATAACCGCATATTGCAGAAGAGTGGTGACATAAAATGAATTGCGGTGCCCGTCCTACAATACTCGGATTAAAAGATCCTATTTTGGTTTATAGGCATTCCCTGGTTGGAAGTGTTAACAATTATTTGGAGATTGACGAAAAAACTGGCCTGATCATCGTTAGCGTCGACAATGCGTTTAGTTACAACCGACAAGAAGAGATAATAGTTCAAGTCATGGCTAAAGACACACTCGGAGAGCCCTACCACACGACGTATGCTCAGCTAACCATTAAACTGAACGACGTCAATCACCAACAACCTGAGATCCAAATGGTAAGTCCAAATTGTGGCTTTATTTAAAAATGGACATTTTCAAAATTTGATATGAGGTATTTAACATAGTCATAGATAATCAATAGATAGGAGCTATGTATTACTCTTTTTTCTTCTTCTTAAAGTAAGACAAACCTTCCCTCCACACAGCATCCCCAAAGATGACAGGCCCTGAGGGAAATTATTTACCTCAAGGCCTCCTGTGTGGAGTTATTGTAAAAAAAAAACATTCCCGGGTTACAAATAACCTGACAATATTTGAAAAACTCCTACTGCCATCATAATAAGCGGAAGATGTTGCTTGTGCAATGATGGAGGACTTATCTAGCAGAGGAATTGAACCCACGACGCCCGGGTGGGAATCCCGACGCGTTTGTCCACTCAGCTACTAACCGGTCAAATATTAAATTAAAACAATTGCATATTTAATTACATATAAATAAAATTAATGAATGTGAAAAGATAACATTTTCAAGTACGCCATCTTTGAGAGGAGTTGTGAATTTATGCAACGTTGCTGGTTTAGTCTCGACACACACGCCAAAAACCCTTTCACATGTGAGTAAATCGTGAAGTAGCGTGGTCGGAATGAAATGACAGATTTTTATGTATGAGCTATATTTCCTGTGTATTTTATGTTTCACCAGATAGTAGCGCCTCACGTGGCGATCGAACAAAATCATGTACGACAGAGGCTGAGTCTATTAATACTATCAGATAGATTTTGAAACATAAATTGAATTTTGAGAAATTTTGCAGCCCCAACAAACTATTAGCGTGGAGGAAAACGAACCCAAAGGTTACGAAATAACAAACTTAATCAAGGGAACTGATCCTGATAAGAAGGGCGTAGTAGTATTCTCCATAGATTGGACCAAATCTTCCGCCATCAAACCAGGCAAAAGTGTCGACAGAAAAGATTTTATCGAGTAAGTGATTTATAATTAATTTTAAGGTTTTCAACACTGGAAGTTTAATCACTCTACGCAGCACTTTTCAATATTATTGAATATTACAGCTTGACACAGCTGGGATCGTTTAGATTTAAGGCTGGTATTGTGTAAGCTTATCGAGATACATTAATTGCTAACTTGGATCCTGGTAGTTTAAATTGGTTTTTAGTCTTTAAATATATGTACTTGTTTTCATTTTAGATGTGTCCAAATCAATACCGTTTATCCCGATCCTAACAAGAAGGGAGAAGCCATGGGAGTGTTGATTGTAAAGGAGTTGAGGGATAATGTCACAATTGACTTTGAGAAATTCGAAACTCTCTACCTTTCAATTGTTCTCACCGACACTAATCAAGTGATTGGAAACAACATTGCTACAGGTATCTAGTTATGTATTTGTATTTTACTTTTAATAAATTATATCCAGTTTAAGAATTGTCACATTGTATAAAACCACTTATTTATAACTATATTGCATAAAATCTCTAATTTGTAACTCTGTTTAATCCAATCAACCAAACTTAAAATTAATTTATAATTCTTTCACAGTACAAGGCCAGCAGCGGAAAGTCGACTGGTTAATGTAACCACGTATATATTATGAGCTGTTTTATTTTTAATAATCATGTGTTATTTCATAGTGCTTTCACACAAACGAATTATTGAATTCCGTAAGTCTAAACTAAACTTTGGGCGCACAGTTTACACCAGTTTCCATAATTCCACTGGCTCTGGGGAGTAGGAACTCTTGCAACGCATATAATTTAAAAGTTATAACTTTTAATGAGTTGAACTGCATTAACGAGGGTGTATTCATTTTGACAGGTACGCTGTCTGTAATTATTGTGGACGTGAATGATAATGCACCTGTGTGGGTTATTGGTAGTCTGGAAACAAAACGCATTGTTCGAGAGCGCTCTGATCACGGTATATTTATTGGTTCCGTCTTGGCAACGGATGAAGATGGGCCTCTTTACAATAATGTCAAATATTATCTGCGGTAAGTATTACATTACTAATTTTCTTTAACGGTCCTGCACACTAGCGATCAAATTCTTATAAAAGTGTTATGAAATCTAAGATTTAGTCATAAATCTATGCTATAAATCGCAAAAAATACGAAAATGAATCACTGCTAACATAAATTGATTTTTCTATTGTTTTTTTTTTTTTAATAATTAATATTCGCTAAATACATTGTTATGCAGCACGTTAATCAAGTTTTTCCTGGGCGTAGAATCACTATCCTCAAATATAATCCTAGAAAGCATTTGCGAGTGTATTATTGTTGAAATTCCTTAAACTCTGTCCAGTATGGGCCCCTTTTGTAACTTCCAACTTTAACAAAGAAGAAGTAGGTCCTCTCTAAATCGACATAAACGAATTTCAAACACGACAAACCCGTTCTATCCGCTAGAGCTACCAGGAGGGCATTTAAAGGTAAGTGGATCTGTAAGAACCATGAGTTTTCTCTGACATTATACTTTGCGCCTGTTAATAGAAAGCGGTATCCAGTGCCGTAACAACATTATAATGAACATCTTAAATCAGTGAGTTCTCCAAGGTAGCTGGAAAATATTTTTATTGTAAGGTATTATTTAGCAAATATAAATTAGAAATTAGCATATGAAACTCAATAGAAAAATGTACTTATGTAATAAAAATTGTGCTTTAAAATGTAGTTTATGTTAGTAATAATATTTTGATAATTTGTATAGCGCCGTTTTTGTGAAAAATTACCTCGTAACAGAACTAAATTTTAGATTTTTTTGTAATTCAACCTTCGATTGAATCTTAGAATTTTTAATGCTTTTTGAAAAATATGGTGGCTAGTGTGGAGGGCCGTTAACTTTTCTGTGCGAGAAGATAAAAATCGAATTAACGATTCGAAAGGGGGTCGCTTAGATCCGCAACGAAGAATTACGATTGATAATATTATGACTTAATATATTCATAAATCATCATTTATTATTCTATAGAACAACAAAAAAGAGAAAAAAACGCATAAAAAATTTGGTGCAAAAAAGTTAATGTTGGTCAAAATGTCAGATGATACCTTGTTGTTCCAAGGGCACGAAATGTTGGTTATGAATTTTTATTTTTATTGTAAGTATATAAACTCATACAATGGTCTGACGTCCTCTGATTCCTATGGAGACTCCTCACAGAGAGATTGAAATCTAAGCAATATGTATGTGATATGTGCGAAATCTTATGGCGCCCTAAGCGGCATATGTAAGCATAGTACTTTGAATTGGACCCGTTTTTACAAGTTCCGAAAATTGTAGTGAATAGGGGTGTTTTGCAATATTTCAGAGAAGGAGAAAATACCCCCGCAGGTCTGGTGGCAATCGACACGAAGACAGGACAGCTCACAGTGGAAGCAAACAAACAAATCACATGTGACTACCCTGACAAGAGAGACCAGCTTTTTTACGACATAACAGCTTCAGATTGTGCTGATAATGACGATGTAGAAGAAAGATGCTTCAAAACTCCAGGAAAGGTATAATGTGCATATCAATTATACTTTACTTTTATGTTAACCCTTACGGTCTCAGTCATTTTTCAGCTTAAAAAAACCTAAATGTTTAATAATAATATTTCAATTTTTTTTATTTCGATGACAAAAGGTTTCTCTAATGGACTTTCCTTATTTTACCGTGTTTCCTATGTCATTTGCTTTTAAATGATACATCAAAGTTTGCTGTGACAGATCAGCGCTGTGAGGTGCTTAGCACGGTCTAGGTGCAGAGGGTTAAGAGTACTGGTTTTTAACTTAGCCAATAGATGGTAGTTAAGTACGTATAGAATGTTGCATTTCATGACTTTCTTCCCCTTACTGTACAGCAAATTTGGATGACTGATATTTCCTAAAAGTGTGTAGCTGTTCTTGACCGTTGAAGCTGATAAGCATTTATTTAAGTCCTTTGTTAACTAGTTGAAAAGTGAATTTTATACTTTTCTTGAATATTTCAGATCGAAATTGACATAATTGACGTGAACAACCAAAATCCAATAGTAAAAGACGGCGAATTTAATAACACTATCGAAATTTGGGAAAATGCTACAACGGGAACTCTTATTACAAATATTATTGCCTTTGATTTGGACAGGGATGGTAAATATTATCTTATTTAAAAAATGTCGACTTTTGAACATATTTTAGAGAACACGTGCAGTACAAGACTGTGACAAGTGGAGAAGCCTTGTTCACCAGCGCGATTGGGTCACAACCTTCAGCAATGAGGCAGCCTTTACAGAAGAAAGAACACTCGGAAGATAGAAGACGAATATATAGGGGCATCCTTAAAATAACAGAAAAAAATGTTCGGTTTATTGTTCAGTCTTCCAAGCCATGCAAAAAAATAGAGAAAATATAACAATGAACCATTAGTATACAGTTAGGTACAGAAGGGTTTCTTTATCTTAACCTTTACTTTTTTATGTGCACAGATAAACTGTGGTGTCAGCGCTATGTGTACATCCGTTTTCTTATATACAACAGGAACTCGAGAAGAGGATAATAGAACCGCTCCTGGCCATCTCAATGTGCACTCTTACTTCTTGAGATGGATCCCATTTGTCACTAACCCTAAATATATTGAAATTATTTTTTATTTCAGAGATTTATTCAACTATAAATTATGCAATCAACTATGCGATTCAAGCGGAGTTGCGAAAGTATTTCTCCGTGAATTCTACCACAGGAAAAATGATTGTCACTTTGGAAGAGGGGGAGGAACTGGACAGGGACGAGGGAGAATACATATACTACATATACACCACTCTAACCGATAATTATTTGATGGAAGGGGGTCAGTTGTGCCTTCACATTTTGTTTTACAAATAATACCAGCTGAGGAAGTTTCCACTATAAGAGAATAAAAGAAGAAAACAAGATGTGATAGAGAAAGAAAAACTTACAACAAAGCGAAAAAAAAGGAAGGGGAAGATCAATAAAAACTATATACATCATACAAAATATTATAAGTTAATAGTATAAAAGTTTCATACATACAAGTTTTAAAAAAAACTAGGCGTTATATGATGAGAGCACAAATGAAAAAAGTTACACAACACAGGAGGGAGTTTGTATTTATGCTTGGGATTTTAATTTTTTCAAATACATTTATTACATTGATTTTAAAATGAATGACGGCCTCCATGGTAGAGTGGTAAGACGCTCGACTACGAATCCAAAGGTCGCGGGTTCAAACCCGGCGTGCGCCAATAACTTTTATTTAATTAATATGTGTCATAACATATTTGATTCATGTAAAAATAATAAAAAGTATATTTGGGCACGTTCCAGAGTGGTAGATACTCTAAGTATCGCCCTGGTGAAAGACCACCATTCAGAATCGAAACATTGCTCGAAATGGCTTTAGCCGTGTTTGGTGACCAGATCTGAATAGCCAGGTACTTCCCAACCTTCCTCTTCCCAACCTCCTTCCCCTCCCCACTACCTTTAGCCTCACAAAATACCCTATTTGGGGATGCCATAGTCTCACTAGCTCTAGACGGTTCGAGACTCTTGTGCGGTATTCACGTAGAAAAAAAAAAAAAAAAAAGAATAAATACAAAATATCAGTGTTATTGTATTTCGTGCATGTTTTTCGGAAAAATAATGTGTGTAGGTTTTTGAATGTGAGATGCAAATATAAATTAGAAATTGATAGAAAAATGTACTTGTGTTAAGAGCTTACTAGATAGTAAGGTAGTCAATGAATTTCCACTGTATACAAATACCGTAATTAATTTATTTTGCATTCTACATTTTCATAAAAACCTATTTCAGATGGCTCAAGAAACACAAACCAAACCATGATAACCGTTACTCTGTTGGACGTTAACGACAATGCACCTATTTTCCCCAGCGACCTTTCCTGGAGCATTTCAGAAAGTTTGCTAAAGGTAAGTTATCTTATTCATTCCTAACAGTTTTCTCCATAAATTCAAACTTACCAACAATTTCAAACCTTTCTCCAGCTCCTCTCCCAACTTATTTCATACTAGAAGCACGTTCCCTATTGTAAGGATGCACTACATATCAGTACTAGCCAAATGCATCTGATGTACGCTGGTGCACTGACTTTCTAATCAGGGTAGGCAGTACCAAAAATGGTGTATCAAATTGATATAAAAAAATCTTACCGAAGACAACTCCCTTATGTTAGTATTTCTACATACTTCACATAAGAAAAATAATAAAACTTGCACAAGTTCCGCATGATAAAATATCCACATTTATTATTATTTTGTAAGCAGCTGTACTAATTAATATAGGTACCAACAGATGGTAATTGGTTTGTATGCAGGTTTTATAAAATCATTCATAATTTTTAAAATTATAGAATCTAGTTTGTTACAATTTTGATATAACCACGTATAAAAGGTGATGATGCCAATGTAAGCTATGGTTTTTAAATGTTTCTACATTTTCACAGTTCAAAGATAAACATTTGTGTCTATTTATTAATTTCAGAATGTTCAATTTAAACCCGAAGTCGTGGCTACCGATAAAGATGTACCAGACACAGACAATTCTCGGGTGCAATACAAAGTTTTGTCACTCGAAGCAGCCTCAAATCAGAACATTGTGAATTTCCCGAAAGACTTAATAGACATCCTTAGTCCGGACAATAAAACAGGAATTTTGGTCACTAATTATATACTGAGGGGGTTTTGGGGAACTTATACAATTGAACTTTTCGTAAGTAAAATATTTATGTAAAAAACTTTCCCTTGAAAATAAACTTCTCATTTACAAATCGGTAATAAAGCCTAAAATAACATATCGTCGCTGGAAAGGCAAAAAGGCGAAGCACCATTTTGGGAAGCTTTCATCATAGCACTTAAAAGTTTGTTTTACAATAAAATTCATCAGTACTAAGCATACATTAAAAGTCTTCAGTACCTGGTTAAATTTTGAAAAAAAAGTTGAATCAGGTAACTCAATGCTCTCAGCTGAAGTGACAAAAAGCTAAGAAAAGTCCCAAACTTGTGTCGGTTGAGTCAAGCCTTCTCCCAAAAGGTAAATATATTTTAGATGGCTAAAGGGCCTGAACGTCTTCAGAATCAAGCGAGAGTCAAAGCATATGACGTAGAAAAAAACTACATGTTTAACTCATTTTTGACCAAAGTGTCGCTTAAGCCGTTTTGTCCTTCCAGCGACGATATGTAAAGCCAATCTGGACACATGTTTCCGAATCCCACTTAATGAGATTTCAAATAATGCCATTTGGTTAGCCCTGAGAGCCCTAAAATGACTGAGGGTTTCTAAATTTCATTGAAATTCGCGTTAAAGAAATATATCTGGACATTCCCACCTAATACATCCAAAAATAGTCTCGTCTGGTATGGCATTTGAGTATCTTGTATTTTCTCTTAGCACAAACATGTATTTAAAAAATCAACAATCTGTAATAATTCACCATGAAAATTTATCAAAAAGCCAATTTAAATATTTATTTGAAAATCCTAACAAGGACAGAGATGAACAGTAATATTTTTCAGTGACTTTCTCGTTTTATTTCAACAATTTTTTTTATTTTATTTCCTTATTTGAATGTTTCTCTATAGGCATACGACTTAGGTGTTCCTCAACAGAATTCAAGCAAAAAATTTGAGTTGAAAATTTCTCCTTACAACTTTGAGAACCCAAAATTCGATTTTCCTGTTGCAAAAGCAATTTACCGACTTAAACTGGTAAGTAGAATACCTTTCCTGCACGAAAATAACTATTACAGTTAAAAAAAACAATTGTGAATACTGCACATGAATCCTAACTACCCAGAACCAGTGGGACTATGGCATACCCAATTGGAATACATATATTGTGGGGCTAAAGAATGTGAGGAGGAAAATGAGAGGGGGAAGAGGAAGTCTGGGAAGTACCTGGCTATTCAAATCAGGTCATCAAACAGCTTAAACTATTTCAAGCGACTTTTAAATTCTGAGTGGTTGTCTTTCACCAGGGCGATTCTGAAAGTATCTACCACTCTGATGCAAATACATTATATATATTTATATTAAGTTAACAAGTCGGGATTTGAATCCAGGACCTCTAGATTTGTAGCAAGGGATCTTAACCGCTCGGCCATGGAGGTCTTCAAATTATTCCAAATAATTTTTTTGAAAAAAAGCTTTCAATGCTGTTAATCATAAATTATTGATTATAAAAATCTTATAGTACAGACGCACATATGAAAAATGGGGTACCACTGGGAAATGAACTTGCCATTCTGTTCTTAATTTATATAAATGATCTATGTAATGTAATCCTTGTATCATATGCCGATGCATAGAACGTAACTTTTTGTAGGGCAACAAGATGTATCACATTTCGTCACCTTAGTTCTGTCATGTTGTAAGGTCAAAATGTTCGTTTTTGACTTACGGTGATGGTTTAAGGCCTCAAAACTTATTCTAGAAATCGGTCAGATCTATTTCATTGCACCTGCTCTAGTTTCGCCTGTACATAATTCTTTGTTGCATATGCTGAAATGTCAACTCGCTTCTGACGGCTAACTACAACAATTTGAAATGATTGTAGGAAATTTATTATATTATAACATGAAAATAAAAATGAAAATTTGCCAATTTTTTTAAAAAGTAGGTTCATTGTAGAACAAATGCTTGTTCGAGATGTAGCATTTTTACTGGGCACTTTTTCAAAGATATTTTTTTACGTAGGAGTGTGATATTTCAGTAATCCAGGTCCTTGAAATTAATATTATTTCATAGAACATGCCTACATTAATCTGATTGTTTCTGAAACAGGAAAACGCATATCCCGGAGTCCTGAACTACGCTATTCAGGGGAGATTCGATGACATAAAAGCCACTGACCCGGATGGTTTGGAGGGAGGAATTGTTACATTTGAAGTTGTTGATAAAGGTAGCTTTTTTTAATACGAAATAAACCCACTAGCCGAGGTCTTAACCCTCTCCACTCCAAGCCTTTATTTTTTTTTATTCCACCGGCTCCTCGCTAAAATTGCATTAACTCTAATAAGACATATTTATTTATTTTTAAATCTGAAGGCTTGTATTTTGAGAGTTTTTGCATGATACTATATTATAATTCAAAGCATTATGAGGTATATTGGTCGGCCACATAGAAATCGGAGCTGGTGGAACAAAATCAATATCGAGTGACACTCGACATTGGAGTGGAAAGAGTTAAGTAATTCGAAATATATAATTTTGTTTGTTTTGGTTTCCGCGCAAGAGTCCCAATTGCCTGGAGCCAATGGCATCCCTAACTTAGGAAATGCTGTGAGGCTGAAGAATGTGTGGAGGGGTAAGAGATGGAAGGTTGAGAAGTAACTGACTATTCAAATCTTGTCTTTATTATTTATAATTTTTAAACTGTTTATTTGTGGTGGAATTCCATTTTCATGATTTAATAACATCAAATGTTTAACTTTAGGCTAGGCCTTACACTAGGATAAGGGAACATGATTCAACAGGGTCAATAAGAAAGGGGAGTTTTCGAACGTGGCCACCCACTTGTTAGATAATCATCATTCATTTCATAAAGATAGAGATGTTTAAATATTGCACGTGTGTAATAAGGGGAACAAATAAGAATCATTAGAAATAAAAAGACTTACAAATAAAATAGAAGAAAAGTACGTAAAGAATAGTCAATTGGAAAAAAAGGCTGACTCTCTGTTAATATATCCACTATAGTTAAGCTTTATTTTTATGTAAATAATAATATTTAATACATGGATGTAAATAGGAAATACACATGAAATACCTGAGTGAAATGTAATCTGGAAATTCTGTCGCAGAGATCTAAGGGGAAATCTAGAAAGGACGATGTGTACCTATTTTAGATATTTTACCAATCGACCCATATAAATATACCTGCTATAAAATAAATTAAGCAACCGAGATGGGAAAATCAAATAGTAAAAATAGCCAACTGTAAAAAAAATAAAATACAGCTGGCAACAATATATTATACAAAAAAACCCACGGATTCATCCAACTCATCACTATGTAACCCATCTCCCGGAAGGTAATAAACCCACCCGGATTATAATTGTAAAGCCGCTCCTGTCAGCAATAACACAAAAACTAAGTCACAAATGTTCAATATGAAATAGACCCAATAACGTCCATTCCGGACATAAATAGTATATATACCATAAATTCACTTCAGATTATACCAGTCTGAAGATGCCCGTTACAAGGTGAAACCGGTCTGGTCTTAATAAAAAACAGTGGAAAATAGTAAAAAATTTGGTGATCAAAATTTGGTTGAATCAGATTTGGTCTTAATAAAATAATTTCTGAAATAAGATGAACATTCTTTTATTATATTTTTTGATGTTTCTAAACTATTTGTGACTAACTTTTGCGTAAAATACACAAAACAAGAGTTTTATTTTGTTAAGCTAGAGCTCTATTGCACCGAATGTTATGTGGTACAACAATACACACTAAAATTACAACTTTTACAAGTTAAGAGAAGGTACAGAATAGTTTTGTTTGCAGATGGCGCCGCCGAGTTCTTCACCATTGATTCCCAAGACAATAACACGGGGAGGTTGGTACTAACGAAGAAATTGGGCAGCAAAACAGATTTTGAGGTGAAATATTTTTTAATTCTTTATTTGTAGATTAGTTTTACGGATGTCACGCTCATGGGCTCATACCATCTGGTAAAAGCTATGTTTAACAACAGTTTGTCAGAGGCTCGAGTTTAACAAGCAGGCAACCATTGTGCAACAGAAAGTGGCCGGAGGGAAGGGGTAGGTAAAAGATTCCGCCATTTGCGTCTATTTTTGGCAATTAATTCATGATTTCAGCACTTTTTAATTGTCATGTGAAATTTATGTTATATTTTAACAGACGTTTTTTATATATCGTAAGAAAAATAATTTTCTTCATAGAAACCTATCATTTTGCATTTATTAATAGCTCGAAAAATGACTCTCTCGAAGTGGCATCAAAGCACTATGAAAAAAAGTTCTGGAATAAGAAATTTCTCTAAATGTAAATATAAGATAGTGTTTTTTCACTAGCAAGTAGTGCTAAGTTTCATGGACCGATCGCCCCTAACAGAAACAATCCTAACCTTACCTTTTTTATTATAGTGACACATTTCTGTGCATCCACAGCTAATTCTAAAAGAAGCTAATAATAAAATTAAGTTAACACGATAACATAACTTAAGTGCTCCTTGAAACTCAATTTCCTTCTAAATGTATTTAATATTTTATTCAATGAATATTCTACAGATAACAATAAAGGCTAAGGATCAGGGAACAGACCCTGGGCCCAAGGAGGCAGAAGTTACATTCAGGGTTATGTTTGTGGAAACAGAAGGTGAACCTAAATTCTCAAAACATGATGACACTGCAAAGTTTACAGGTATTCAAATTACTATTTGTTCATTTAAATTATGTAATAACTGTTATGCAATATTGCACGCTTATTTTCAGAAACTAAAACCGAGTTGCATATTTTAAACACAGATCATAATATTATTATGTGGATGAGCTAAAATCTTTAATTTCACTTTTATCATTGGTTTTAAATGTTGCACGTTAAATTTCTAAGGACTACCCAGTGTGGCTATATTAAAAAATCATTTAGTGTGGAGTTATATAAAAGTAAATAAATACCATAATACATTTAATTGTTTTCATTCAGTGACGTAACAAGCTAAATATTATGATTAATTTATTATAAAAAAACATAAATAAAAAATATAGCATTTTTCTATTCTCAGTAGAAAAATCTATTCACATGTATTTGTCTTAGCTTATTAAAAATGAGCAGATGTGGTTTATTGAAAAACATAGAATTAGAATCCCCGCCATCTAGGTGCCGGATTAGTGAGATTATACTCTTTTTTCAATAATATAACATTGAAAGGCGTAACTTATTACAAATAATACTTTAAATTAAAGATAGAGTGTTTTGGTTGGTCCTACTAGTAGATTACTACTAATCGTACATTTTATTTCAATGTACAATATTTTATATTTTCAGAGTTTGAAGCCGGCTTGCTACAATCGAAAAAGTTTGCCGATGCAGAGGATCCCAAGAACGAAGGTTGCACTGCAGATTGTGCTATCACATACTATTACATCATGAAAGGTAGTATTTATAATATCCATATCTTCTTTACTAATAAGGGACTGAATTATGAAATCTTTGTGGGTCAGAATAATTATAGATCGAGTCCATCAATTATGATTCTGAGATAATTGGACCTGAATTTCAATACCGTTTGAAGAATTCGTGGATGTTTTCACTTTATAAACTTGACGTATCGTCGCCGGAATGGCAAAAGGGCTGAAGCGCTAATTCGGAAAGTTCACACCAGAGCACATTAAAGTTTTTTTGTTTTACAATAAAATTCAAAAGTCTGCAGTACCTGGTTGGATTTTGAAAAACAAAGTTGACTCATGTAACTCAATGCTCTCACTGAGTTACCTGAAGCGACAAAAAGTTTAAAAAGTCCCAAACTTGTGTCACTTGAGTCAAGCCTTCTCTCTAGTACTAAATATATTTTAGATGGCTGAAGGGCCTGAAAAGTCTTCAGAATCAAACAAAAGTCAAAGTATTCGATGCAGAAAAAAAACTGATAAAAATTGCATATTTAACTCTTTTTTGACCAAAGTGTCGGTTAAGCCCTTTTGCCTTTCCAGCGACGATATGTTCATAGTGCACAAATAAACTCAAAAAAGAATGAAAATGAATCAGAACTTTATTCATAATAGAAAAAAAAAACTTTTTTCTGAATCAACATTGTCGTTGAAAGTTATTTATACTAGCAGGTAAAAAAACTCCTGTGGGTTCTGCTTTTCTGCAGACGGCTTTTTTTGGGTGTTTGTTGGTAAGTTTTTGCCTCTTAGTAAGCACAAAAAGAAGAAAAGTAAGAAAGTGTGTAAAAGTGTAAGGAAAAACATACATACTCATTTTTTAATAAATAAAAAAAGTGCCAATGTGCATACGTAATATATACTATAAAACTACATTCATTTGAGAGTCACGGGACCTAAATAAAAATATTAATGCATTTCACGGATGAAATACACATTAAAAAATAAAAAGTGAAAAGAGAAAATCTGTATAATGATTGTTAAGTTCAAAATATACAAAGTGATCTATTTAAGTGTAAATTTTTTAGGAACAATTAAATCAATATGAACATAAGAAATTGACATTAAAGCTACAATGTAAGTAATATTGTAATAAAGTTTAAAAAAACAGTCATAGATTTGGTCTTTGTGCTGGTTCATATTATTTTCTGTGTAAATATTGTAGAAGTTGTAATTTGACACGATAAATGGCAGTATTATAAAAAGCAAATTAGTCATTTGTGTTAAGAGTTGACCAACAATAGTAAGTGTTAACATATCACACAGCCGCTTGACGCTGTTGAAGAGAATACACTGAACACTGAGCATCCTGGAGCGACAGTGCACTGCACCCCATTCAGAACTTCTCATCGTCCGTTCCGTATCGGATTTACTAATCTAGAAAACAGCTTAGTTTGATATACACATTAAAAAGGACTTAGTAAGTTCATAGTGCAGTAATGTGATCGGAATTAAATTGCAGACTTTTTTGCGTATGGGCACTAATTACCATTTTAAATGCTTCATGTCTACCGTGTATGCTGGAACAGAAGCATAGGTTTTATGACGGTAACATAATAGATTATACAGCTCATCATTTCCTCCGAGTGCAATTTATTTTTTGTTGATCTGACCAGTACACAAATGGAAACATAACATACTTAAGATGCTTTGAATTTCTAGCACGATAAGTAGTCATCGGATGATATGCAATGGCATATGCATATTTGAGCCTTTTTGTTCATTAATGCATATTTCAGCCTTTATTCTTCAAATATAAGCTGTTCAAATTAGAGATGGTCGATATCGTTTACTCTGTCCTGGTGACTTTGGTGTCACTGGATTGCCCAATATTCTTTTTCTGAGGAACCGGTTATTTTAGGAAAATGAGATTTTTGTAGAGATTACGGTGTTGGAATTTCGCTACTTTGTTGCCGCCGTTGAATGGCATTTCGGGATGACGATATGTGGTTTTTTAAGTAATCTAAATGTTTGAATCCACAGAATGGTGCTGAAGGCATAAACATATGGATTTATTTATGAATTAAATCTCTAAGGTTATACACAAAAAAAAATTGGCATGTATAACTCCATTTTCTCTTCCACACAGCATTCCCAAAGATGACAGGCCCTGAGGGAAATTGTTTCCCTCAGGGCCTCCTTGTGGAGTCAATATATTGTAATATCTCTAAATGTGCAAATAAACAAAGAATTTCAAATAAGTGATTAATCTTTTTTTCAGGAGCATCATCAGAGTTTTTCAACTTAGATAAACTTTCAAACACCCTGAGCGTTGCCAAAGAACTGAACAGAACTCAACAACAAACTCACAAGATCATTATTGCGGCTACAAACAATCGAAACCAAATAGAAGTTGTCACGTCTCCAGAATCAATATTGAATGTTGCCATTGAAGTGAGCATTTCCTTTCTTTATTGCAAATTTAAAATCATGTGAACTTTATATATGATACCACACAAGAGTTTTATATATCGACCACCCCGTGGCCAAGCGATTAGGATCCTTGCCTCCAAATCCAGACTAGTTCGAGTGCAGTTGGTCCGAACTGTCCCGGGCTGCAGTCTGCAGGGTTTGCCCCGATTGACCTGACAACCACCTCTGACCGTAGAAGGAAAGAACTAAAAGAAGAAGGGTATTCTGGAATCTTTCACAAACAGTGACACCTTAAACATCAAAAGGAATACCTATTATTAAACAGAATCTTGTCACAAAGAAGATCACTTGTTGACATGTAAATTTGTTATTCGAATTGAAGTTTATTTTATTTTTAGGTTGGAGAAGCCAATCCGATGCCGAGATTTAACCAGAGTTTATACGCAGGAGGAGTTTCCATTACAGACAAAATAGGAAAAACAATGTTCAATCTAATGGTTTGTTTAATTTTATTTTTTTCTTACACTACATAATATTGTCCAAGATTAAGGGGCAGTACACTAGGACCTTCATATTGAATTATATTTAAATAAAAGAATCTCTATTTAAATGCATACTTTTTTAAAATTATTTTCATTTAATCAATTAATTCATTAAAAACTGTTTTTGTTTTGGTTCTTTAACATTTTACCCTTTCAATCTTGAATGTCATGTTTGTTATAGCCTTTTTCTGTTTGATTGCCAATAATGCAAGTGGTATATAATCTCAGTATCACCCTAGTGAAAGACCACCATTCAGAATCGAAACGTCGCTTGAAATGGCTTTAGCCATGTTTGGTGACCAGCTCTGAATAACCAGATACTTCCCAAACCTAACCTAAACCTAACCTAACCTAACCCAACCTTCTTCTTCCCCATCTCCCTTCCCACCCCACAACCTTCAGCCTCACATAATACCCCAATTGGGGATGCCATAGTCCCACTGGTTCATATATCATCTCCGTTTAGGCAAAATGCGTTGCGGTGCAAACATTTATTTTTTTTTTTAAAAGAAATCTTTTGAGAAAAAAAGGTAATTTTTTGTGTTTTTTTTGCATTACAACAAAGGTATGTACGACCGTTTAAGTTATTTTAAACAGTTGCGTTAACCGGACTTCACACGTCCGTCACAACTCGCACTGGCCAAACTAAATCTGCCACAAGTAATGAAATTGTATTGAGTTGCGCATTTTCAACTGGCCCAATTATTGAAATAATTAGTTATTGTGTTGTAAATATCCATCAATTGTTGGGTACCTAGATGCATTAATACAACATGTTTTGTTCACACATTGGACTGTCTAAGACCTGTAAATGTCCCATAGTATTGAAGATCCTACACAATGCTTCGTCATGCTTAATATATAATACGTAACTAACTAACTTACCATGATGCCCTTTCATTCACATTCATACATAGTCTTCTGATATTCTGATTCTTGACATGAACCAACTCAAGTATATGATTCACTTGATCGTGCCATGTCTTGCTCGGGCGTCTCTGACTTCTTTTACCATTTACTTTCGTTTCATATATTCTCGTCGTGTGATTCAAATTAAAAACTCACCAGAATGTTTTTTTTGTTACTAGGCTACTCATTCGGAGAACTTAGTGATAACTTACACCATAGACCAGGAGTCCATGAAGGTGGATTCATCACTCCAGGGCGTCAAGGATACGGCTTTCAGTCTCAATGAAAAAACTGGAGAAGTAACCTTAAACTTCAGCCCGCTCGGGTCAATGTCTGGAATGTTTGAATTCAACGTGGTAGCTTCAGATACGGGTAACATGATCAAATAGTTATTACTAAAAGCTTTTTCTAAGTTATGAATATCTCATAAGAGTTCGAGCTGCCCAGAGCCAGTGGGACTATCCCCGAGCATCCCCGATTGGGGTATGAAAATATTAAGTTGCTTCCAAATTAGGTAAATGTTGTGTTTCAGTTTTCAAGGTTATCCTTGGATGTTTTTACGTATTTTGTTAGATGGATTATTTAATATACATACTTGTATTTTGTTTGCAGCTAATAAATACGATACTGCCGCCGCCAAAGTATACATGATTGCCGATAATAACAGGGTATCCTTTATATTTGAAAATAAACTAACCGATATTCAGGAAGACAGCAAATTTGTAAGTTACCCTTTTCCTGTGATTTTTCTATTCATTTAAGATATATTTTATCCCAATAGCTTCGTCCAGATGGCACGAGACATGTGTAGCACGAGCTAGACAAGTGCGAACAACTATCAAGCAATATTTAAACATTCATGGAAATTCCTGAATATATTTCCACGGTCTATGGCTTTGTTTGAAAGCTCTCACACATTTCAAACTAATAATACAAATAAAGTTTATATAAATAAAATAAAAACCTAACTTTACGTGTTACCTACTATATATGTTCTTTTGTGTTGTATTCATTTCTGCATCAAATTTATAAATCATTTAACACTTTTGTAAACTATATTTCAATAAAGATAATTATCATCTCCCATCATCTCCTTAGGGATGCTGTAGTCCCACTGCCTCTGGGCAGTTGAGACTCTTGTGCGGTATGGGGGTGTCTCTAATTCATTTCTTGGCTATTACTGCCAAGCTGTATCAAGCATGTAAATACATTAAAATAAATAATACTTTATTTGACATTTTTAGGTTGCAGATACATTTACCAAAATATTTGGCTTTCAATGCAATATTGACTACATATTGGTAGCTTCAGATAATGGAGTGGCTTTGGATAATCGAGCGGAAGTCAGATCTCATTTTATCAATAATTCTGTTGCGTTGGATGCTAAATACATCTCCGAGTAAGTATTACCATTATATGCACTAAAAATGCAACATATTTGCCTAAAATACACAATAAAAACAGGAAAATGTCTAAAATATGCATATTTTTCGCATTTTAAATTTCCTCTCCACCAGAGGTGGCTCGACTTCTTCCTTTCACTTATATGTCATATATTCTCTTACATCCTCCCTCTATCTAGCAACCAGGGCCGGTGCAGTAAGTACCCACTGGGCCCCCCTCAGAAAACAACAACTTCACAAAATTTGTGTTTATTTTAGGTTAGGTTAAATCTATATTTTGTGTTTATTTTAGGTTATCAACCGACCTTACTCTGATGAGAAATCTTCGCGATGAGCTCCGTTTGCGGAACCTTTACCTGGAGGACTTCTCCACCACCAAGTCGGAAAACCCGAGTGACTCGCTGGAGCAGATGCTACAGATTGTGCTCATTGTGGTCTCCTCCGTCCTTGGCACTCTCTGCATTGTGCTGCTAGTCGCTTTCTGTCTGCGAACTAAAAGGTGAGAGGTGTCCCAACTGCCTAATAACACATAACTATAGTATTAATACATATGAACCTAACACTTTATTAACGCATTACCAATGAGCCACTAGCATTCATTTTTCATTGGCTTAGAAAAAATCATGTGAACAGATTTCTGAGAGTACCTTTGTATAAAAGTATAAAAAATATAATTTATTAATGACAGACACACACGCATATTGTTTCCATTTTCATAGAAAACGTACGAACATTCATACGTTTTGTGACATCACAAAGATTACCATCTACACCCATTATTTTATATATCCATGTTGGAAATGCAAAAGGGCTTAAGCGACACTTTGGTCAAAAATGAGTTAAATATTCTAAAGATTTTGTGGCGCTTCCGCCATCTAAAATGAATATACCATTTGGGAGAAGGCTTGATTCAAGCGACAAAAGTATGGGACTTTTTTTAGCTTTTTGTCGCTTCAGGTAACTCAATGCTCACATTGAGTTACCTGAGTTCTTTTCAAAATCTAACCAACTACTAATTTTACTGTAAAAAAAACAACTTTAAAGTGCTCTGGTGTAAGCTTCCCAAAATGGCGCTTCAGCCCTTTTGCCTTTCCAGCGTCGATATGTATACATCATGTGTCCAACTGAGTGACAGTTTCTATGCAAGACTTCACACTATCTGTTTTCCAATGGACTTATATTATGGTGTTTTCACTCATTGCATTTTTGAGGGTGCATGTAATCATTACGCATTTAAACTTCATTCTTCGTTAAACTTCATTCTTCATACTTCGTTACAGTGTGTCCTTTACAATTGGATTTCAGTAAGTAATTTTGAATTTTTTTTAGTCTTAATCGTCGTTTGCAAGCCTTGTCTGAAACCAAGTTTGGTTCTCAGAGTTCGGGATTGAATAGAACTGGGCTGGGAGCCGCCGTGCCCGGAACCAACAAGCACGCTCTGGAAGGATCCAATCCCGTCTGGAATGAGGAAATTAAAGCTCCCAACTTCGACGCAATAAGGTTAGGTTACATTAATCAAAATATTGTACATACGTAGTATCACCAAATATTTAAACAATATTAAGTAATTAGCATTATTTTTTTTCCTCTTTATTTATTTATTATTATTATCTAAATTATTTTTAATAGTATATAGAGGTTTACTAATAGATGTTTTTGTGGATTTTATAATAAAATTAATGATTTTATAATCTCATCGGTACTGGCGGAACTATTTTGATAGTTAATATGTATAAAAAAAAAAACACAGGAAAAAAGGTTATTGCTAAGGTTTTAACATGTTCCTGTGTGCTTAAATATGTTACTGTGTGCTTAAACTGTTTAGCTATAATTTGGCCTAAACCACGTCTAAGTGCACAACCTCGCTACACCTGAGTTAGGTCACCCATTTACCAGGATTAACCTCGGCTAACCAATGGAGACGTTGAGAGTTTGAGACGCCAGAGCAGAGTCAAAGCCATTACATTATACTTTTCGACTGTTGCAACAAACAATGTCAGAAGTGTAAATTGGTAACTTTGCATTAGAGCTGTTAAAGTTTCATGTCTACTTGTTTAAAGTCTTTAGTTTTATTATTTTTGAGAGCAAAGAATTATAGCGTTACTTTGATATTTTGCAAAAACTCCTATCTATTTAACTGGAAAAATATACTTTAAAAAGGTCTAATGCAATAATGCTACCAATTTGCACATCCAACATTATTTGTCCATTTATTCAGTAAGTTTGTTTAAAAAATATACCACCTTGGTATGCCAGTGGCGATTCGTAACTTTTGAGTGTGCTCGAGTGCAAAGATTGAAAATGAAACCTTTTTGATTTTTTTAATGAGGATTTTCAGGAATTTTCAGCAATATGGAGCATATCGCTTGATAGAAATTAAAATATTATTACAAAATAATCATTAAAGATTTTTGCCTACAGCATTTAAGATTTATGTTTGTCATCACTCAGTACTTGCTTCAGATATTACTTTCTAGCATCTTTCTATATTCTGTACTACTGTAATGTATGTTTGCAGCAATTTCTCGGGAGATTCTGACTTGATAGGAGTTGAAGACAATCCTCAGTTTGCGTATGAAGACCCGGCCAAAAACAACAAGCCAAGACGCAACACAGTCTTTGAAAAAAATAAAAATACAGTAAATAAATTTGAATAACTATTAAAACCACATTTATTTATCTAACATATTACTTATCAAAATATTTCCATTGCAGGGTCCCAGAAGGGCTACTCGGCAAAACATTAGTTCCTCGGAAAATGAAATTGATTCATAAACAATTCAAATAACTACTGCACCGTAACGAGGATTTTAAAACAACCTAGTTCAAGAAGATAATAACATGCAATACAATGATATGGAACTAAATATTCTCCATAGAAAATAAACAAATTTTGTGGAATGTACAAAATAGATTGTAATTTTGTTGAATTACATTTAACAAAACTGCTTATTTTAAATGCCTTTCGGACTGACAAAAACACTAACTTCATGAAAATGTTCAAAACATGTCCCGGACGTCATAATATGTTGTCCTTCCAGTAAACTAAATGTTTGAAGGTCCAGAGAATAGTATTGATTGAGAATGGGAGAGGATATGATAGTATATTGTTAATCCGAAATTGGCGATATCAGTTTTATTTCGATTTGGTTTAAATCACACTTCTTTCGGTTTATCTCTTCAACTGTGCAAACAAACAATGTTTTTCAAATACATATGTGAGTGGAATAAAAGTTAATATTTTCTCTATAAAGTAAACATTAATTTTGGAGGCATCAACAATTGATGTAAATAATTAGTAAATGTAACTTGTTTTATACTCTTTCAGTATTTTGTGAATAAATAAGTTCAATAATTTACTACATTTTTTATTATTATATTTATGGCCGCACAGTTTTACAAAAAAAGTCTAGTTACGTGTATGCAAGCAACTAAATCAGGGCTGGAAAAATATGTTAATTAAAGGGTTGCATTGTGATTTTATAAATATAGGTAAAAATAAGCCAACAAATAATAATATATTTTTTGGGCGACGAACTTTAAGCTTGATTGAAATACCCGCGAGAATGCAATGAAAAGCCGAATAATTTGTGGGGCAAAAAGGAAAATATACAAAGGATTGTTTTTTTTTTTTAATTTCCCCTTAAATAAATGTATGTACAATAATATATATATATATATATATATATGTAGTTCGTCAAAATGGTGATGGAAAAAAATGTCCCATAAGAAATATACATTGGTTTAAAAAAATGTATACAAAACGAAATCCAATTATGTGAATTTGAATAATTTCCTTCTGTCGTCATAAATGCGGTTAGTGCAAAGCGACCGGCAGTAAGTTTACAACGAATGTGTGCATGTTCTGACTCGCGCGTCACGTGTTTTATCACACCCTTCCTTAATCCATGAAATGTATTTTCTTGTGATCGCCACCGTGTGCATGTTTTGACCAGAGAATGGCAAGGGTGGTGCGCAGTCACGCCTCACCGCCACTGCTACCGCGTGCATTGCACTGTGAATAAGTAAGTCCTCAGGCCTTATTCACGCACTGAAGGGCACGAAATATCAAACCAATAACAAATATTTGTACAAATACGACATGATGGTAGCTAGCTTCCCTGCCCCAGTAAGTAAAACCTCTTGGCAAAATCGTTAGGTAACCACTCTTGTATGTCAACTTCTGTTAGATTCCATATACAATTAGAAAGACCAAAAATGCATTGTTCCAATAAACTCCCTTTTGTCAATGGAGCTTCATATAAAAACTCCGTGCATGGACTAGATTGAGGATATGAATATATTGGTGGGAATTGGAAGTTAATTCAATTTAAAAGTTCTTATTAGTATTATTATATGTACTTCCAAATTTAAAAGAATTTGTTTCAGTTAAATTCTTGAATTTGTGTATTCTTTGACAGAAAATAGGTATTGTGAAAAATTAAATGTCAGGTAAATTTAAACGTACCAAATTTTAATTAATTATGTATAAAGGTAATTATTTTTGAGACCTTTAAAATGCAATATTGTTTTGTATTACTTTAGCGCAGGCAAAGTTGCTTTTCCGCTTGAGATCAGAAGATTCATTGAGAAGTGACAGAGTCAAAGGATTTAATAAAACATCGCTGACTGTTTCAAAGGACAATCCAAACACAAAATTATTCTTCAAGAGCTATGGGGCTATCTTGAAGGAAAGAAAAAGGCATGCGGAATCAAATAAAAACGTTAGCATTCACCCATTCAGCAAATTTCGGTAGGTAAATCTGTCGTAGCATACAGTACAGTAGAATTTCGTAATTAAATCTAGTTAATTTAACTATTTTTTTTACTTAGTTTAAACCATTATTTGATTTTTTTCATTATAAGTATCCATATTATTTGCTTTCTGTCATTTTTTAGTGAAATCTTTATAAAAAATGATTAGATATGTAGTATTTGTACATCACCGCCATTCAGGCAATTAAGGCAATTTGTACATCACCGCCATTCACCAATCCCGAAACACAATTTTGAGATATTGAAATTTCAATGTGGAAGATGAACTCTAATTTGTAAGTTTATCTACTGCTAGGTAGGTAGAGTGTAAATTATATAAACTTAAACATACAAATCTGACTTTCATTATATATCCTAACTTTCAAATGCGTTATCTTAAACCTATGTTTCTGAGGTTTATGACTTGCCTTAACGGAGAAGATACAGGGGCGTATATAATGGGGGTTCAAACGTCCCCGTCGGCCTCAGTATTTCGTACTGGAAAAAAGTTATAGAAAACTTTTATCTATGATGGAAATACTCAATATCATAAATTCGCTAAGGAGCGAGTGCAGAATCGATCAATGTGAAAAACAACCGAATTACTGAAGAGGCCAGGAAAAATCTTACTGAAATATTTGACATAATGCTGTTATGTGGGCGTCAGGAACTGTCCTTAAGAGGTAGTCATAATTCTGGAGGTGAGGTGAGGTATCTACCAAACAAAGGTAAAACTGAAACAAAGCTTGGGCGACATGCAGCACGCTCCGTGGGAAGCTACGCCGGTGGGACGATATATACTGTTTGTACATACAAACATACACATGTATGCGGAAGTAATCTTCCCAACAAGCCTTCCATTGACATTGAATTGTGATAGATTTCTATCTTAACAAATGGATTGCAATCTTTGGAACACAGGCGTCAGGTGGGAACGCTATCCTTGTTTTACGGGTGTTTCAATGGAAGATGCTCCGAGGAACTTGCGTCGTTGATCCCTTTGGGACCGGTGCATAGTCGGGAAAAGCGCCAACATTTGTACACAGTTGACATTCGACACATGAGAATGGACATATGGAACGATTTTCCGGCCTCTGTGTTTCCTTCCTCCGACAACGTGGGCCTCTTCAAAACCCAGGTTCACTCCTTTCTTTCCTCAAAAAGACCCTCCACACAGCATCATCAAAGATGACATAGGCCTTGAGGGAAATAATTTCCTGGACCTCCTATGTGGAGTCAATGTAAAACAAGCACTCTTTATATATTATTACTGTTTATATTCTAATTTGTCACACAGGAAGTGGTACGAGGTGTATCTCATGTTAGTCTACTTGGCGCATTTCATCGCGGTGCCAGTACGCCTGGCGTTCAGCATACGACATAGGATATTGCAAGTGTCTGAGTTTGATATTCTCGTCCTTCTCCTGGACTTTCTATTCTTGGTGGACGTCATTGTGACGTTCAATACCGGCCACGCGGTGGAACAAACCCAGCACGTCATATTGGATAAAAAAGGTGTTGCTAAGTGAGTGGAAACTTTATAAAATGACGTATTTTAAATTTTGTGCATGACTTAGACGGACGTAAAATACAATTGAAAAATATATACCAAATAAAACAGTTATTTTTTGTGTGGTTGTATTGTTCATAATTGCACTATACATGGCCCTCTTAACCTAACCTAACCCAACAGATAGAGTGGTAGGGATTGGTCCAATGGAGCCATAAAAAATGAACAGGAGTGATGTTAGGGTTAGGTTAAGTTAAGAGGGGCATGCACAATGCGATTATGAGCATGTCAATAAAAAATTTACAGTTTTATTTTCACGAGCTACTGAGTTGAAAAATATTAATTTGACTGTCCAATAAAATAAGACAAAATACCATATTGTTTGTTCCATATTTTTCAATCCAAATCTCTGTCCCCTCTATTTTTTGTCCCAAATTATATATTACCATAGGTAAACAGTTGATTTTGTTCCAGGCAATATTTATTGGGATTCTTCGCGGTGGACTTTATTTCGTCATTTCCTTTGGACTACATATTTTTAACATGCTTCCCTTCCCGATTGCATGTCTTCATCTGTGCACAGTTCCTGTCCCTTGTCAAAATGTTTCGATTTAACACCTTCCTTAAGTACTTTACTAACTTTGTAGAGGTGAGATCAACTTTTGTATTAGATAATAATTTCAGTGTTGATTGTAAATAATGGACTAAGTTATTGACTTGCAAAAGGCATACATAACTGAACTTCCTATAAGTGTGGCCAAGAAACACGATTTGAAATCATTGGTGGGTATGATGCCTGGGCAAATTAATCGTTGGTATTCCCCCTGTTTATTTGTGTAATAGCGACGATGTAAGATTTTTAAAGCATTTTTTATAAACCAGAAAAGGATCTTTATTGACGTTTACAGCTGTGTATTTTTTTTTGAGTGCTTACCTGGCCTACCATTGGCTGAATTAGTTTAAAGTAATAATTTATGAAAAAGTGGAGCAATCTGTTAATGCCCCTCAACACTAGTATAACGAAATCTTCAAAGAAAGATTCAATCCAAGATCTAAACCTTAAATCGTAAAAGAATCAAAGGTGTAGCTCTTCTACTCTTAATTCAGTCAGCTTTCCGAGATGCGATTCACAGGGATGGTATTTTCATAATTTGTTGTTTAAACTACTATTCCAGCATATGAAGCAAGCGTAATGAACAAGTTTAAGAAGTATGGTTAGACACTTATATGGTTTGAACATGCAGATGGAAGGAGAAAGTAGTGGTTAGTTACTCAGTTGTCTGATTCTAGATTTGTTCCAAAGACGCCATTCCAATCAGATACAGCCGTCGCATTGTAGAGTTTTTGTTCCTCATGAACACAGGGATCTGCCTCTTCAACGTGGTGGGAACCGTACTCTTAAACGACGGAGAGATTGACGGCAGTCTCTGGTTTGTACGCCTGAATATAACTCACTCGTACGCCAGGAGATATCAATTTGGATTGCTTTTTACTCTGGCTTCTATGACAAGTAAGTTCCCCTATTTAAAATTAATATTTCAAACCATTATTTTAAATAACACTGTGAATCAAGAATCGTAAATATATGACTATTTTAATGTGTGAATTATAATTGTGTGTGTTTAGAGCTCTAAATAACTGTGTACTGGACAACTTAGCACAGTTCAAATATGGAACAAGTGCGTCTAAAGAGTTTGTTCATTGTAATAACCATGTTGGTTTGAGAAGTGTCATTTTTACTGGGTGTTCTTTTAAAGGTGCCCATACTGTTAGTTCAGTCTTCTGCAAGATGAATCCTCCATCATTGTGCAAGCTACAATTACAGCATTCAATAATAGGAGTAGCGAAAATTCAAATACATATTGTCATTCGTAACCCAGAAATTATAGACTTTTTATTTAAAAAAATAAAAGTTTGTTGGTTACCCTTTTGGCCACCTGCACATATAAGTTTGTAAACTTGCGCAATTAAATATGAATGTTATTTATTTAGCTGCTGGATTCGGATCTATTCCACCAACTCACATTGGAGAAATGATTATTTCAATGATAGTAATGCTCTGTTTGGGGATGTACAAGAACTACATTTGCTGTAAGGAAGATTTCTTTTAACCATATTATTTTATTCTAAGTAGGAATTTTCGGCGCAGATGTAATTTTGTTTATATTTTTATTAATGCAATACAAAAACTCATTGAAGAATGAGTTGAAAATGGATGGTCTTATTGAAGAACATGAAGCAGAAAATATTGACGTCTTGCCTTATTTTTGAACAGTCAAATCAATATTTCAAAGCTCTACAATGTGTGATAACAACTGTAGCGCACGATGGAAATGATGTGGCCAGTTGTAAATAGTTGAACTAGAAATTCCATACAGAAAACCTGTCGAAATGTAATTACCCAGAGTTCATCGTTCCAGAGTTTTTGCCGTTTCAGCACACAGATTTCCTGCTTTATAGTTGAGCTGTATGGATGTGAATAAAGCAAGTGATGCGGGTAGACTATCCTCTGTATCAACACCTGAGGAATAACTTTAATGTAGCTTTAATGCATGTTTTCAGCATTTCTAAACGAGGAAATAAGAGATACTAACAGTATTAGCAATGAATACCTTGAAATGCTTAGCCAAATAGAGGTAAAAAACAACACTTATTATTTTTTGTTGCATACGTATTGTATACAGCATGGGCCCCATAACCCTTTGAGAGTCCTGCCTGCCTCCTGCTATTTCAACCTTAGTTTAGGCCTCCTCACACTTCTCCGTCGGTTTTCTTCCATTCCTGCTACACATTCTGCCCAGAGGAACCGACCCAGTTTCATAAATCTTGTTTTAGACGACTTTTGTTTTCTTAACTTTTTAAAATTACGTATACCCAAATATATTTTAAAATAACTGCATTAAATTATTTTAACAGGAATATATGAGGCACAAGCAACTTCCAGTCCAGACGCAGGAGAGGTTTTTGGAGTATTTTGATTACAGATTCCAAAAGAAATATTTCAGAGAAGAATTTTTAATGAATGCACTTTCAGGTAAATACATCAAAATTGAGGTAAATAAATCCACTAACCCTTTCTGGTCTCATATCGAGGCACACTTGGCATTGAACGTTTTCCGCTGATTCTATTTCCGAGTGTGACTCTTCATTTCTAAATTATATTATTTACTAAAAATTTAAAAGGGTTTTCGAATTTTCATGTTTAACCTCTAGTGTGCCGGAGGTGCCAATAGTCACCGGGCATTAATCATTATCTTTTCAGGAAACGTGTTGTTCGCATATTTAAATAAACCGTAATCGCTTAATCAATCCATATAAATATTTTGCATTGCGTTAAGTCAGTGTGACAGAAAAAATCGATTTTCCAAGTGACATTACTGTTTGTAATTACAAGAAAACCTCATGAAATTTTATTTTTACTTGGAAGGAAACTAATTCAGCCACATGAAAATATAATAAAACAACAAAAAAATCTTCACAGTTCTTAATAAAACTTTTTTTAGTGACACGAGGGAGAAAAACACCAATTCTCCGAATATAAGTAGCTTTTCCAGAAAAACCACTTATACCATTAACATACAACTTGAAAAAATACATAAACACATCTGAGAAGATAGCACAATTGACAAAAACATCATTTTGTAAAACACAAGTGAGCTATTACGAAATTACAGCCAGCAAGGTACAACGGAAATTGTATCTCGCCGGATTCCAGAGGTTAAACACAGTTCTGAGACAAATATTGTGATGTTTTATTACTTTTGGTGGGTGTATCGGCGTTGGGCCGGCGGCGGCCACCGACAGTTTGTCTATACAGTACATCTAACGGCTTTCAAGCATATCGAGGAATGTCTCTTATTTCTTTTGTTCTAATAATGAAAGCCGAAAGACCCACCATACAACATTTTTGTTTGCGACGTTTGCTTCTCAACGCCCAGTGCAATACATATTACATTTAACAAATAGAGTGAAATTGTTATAAATTATAAAAATAGTGTCCATCAACGTAAAACGAAATAGATAGTGATAAATTCAGAAGTAGTGACAATGACATAATATGCACAAATATGTGCAACTTGGATGATATCTCACCAACATCAATCGATAGTGAGGACACTCATAGTTATGAGACAAAGGGACTATTCATCAGTTCCGCACTTACCAAAAGTTTCAGTAGAAATCATATTTTGACAGCATCAGTAGCACAGTGATCCAATCCACCTCTAGGAAATTGATCTATTGGGGTTGTAGTAGAACTCCTAAGCCTAGACAATGCATTTATTGGGAGATGAAACATAACAATTTCAGAGAATCTAAGATCGGAGGTGATTCTCCACACCTGCCAGAACCTTTTGCGGAGTTACACGTTCCAAGACCTGCCTCCGTCACTGCTGGGCTCCATCCTGGACAAGCTTCGCTACGAGGTGTACCTCCCCAACGACGTGATAGTGCGGGCCAGCTGTGTCGGAGACTGCATGTACTTCATCTGCAGTGGCACTGTGGCACTCTACACCCCTACCGGAAAAGAGGTAACTTCTAAGGTGGAGAAAACACTGCTTTCATTTGCGAAATTATGGCGATATTTTTACACAATATGAAAAACATTATATTTACGACAACCAAATACAAATCAGAAATTGGCCTTACTTTGGTCCACTATACGTTCTATCCATGGACGCCGTTTATTTAAATTGAAAACTAGCACTTCTTGTTTTATACTTGATACAATTTGGTACCTATAATAAAAATATATATATATATATTGCCGTCGCGCTTGATGAGCGAGAAGATGGAGAGGTGATGCTGATGATATTAAATGGGTAATTTTTAGGGTTTTTATTAACAAACTTTTTCCCTAAGTAAACTCATGACGTAAAATTCAAAATAATCACGTAAATGCATCATCACGAGGTAACAAAGTAAGCACGTTCTATTGTTACCTATAGGGGACAAGGGCTGTAGAGGAATAACAGTAAATTTAAATAAGATCTTTATTTACACAGCGCTCCCAGAGATGGCGCCTTTGATTTTGCACAGTTTGAACGTATGGTGGATCCGGCGCCGACTTGTGTTCATGTTAATGTTTATATAAATCATTTTGCACGTTTTCATTTAAATTATGTTTTTTTACTAAACCTCAACATACCATACAAATAAAAATTGTAAAAATCATCTAATCTTTTTTCTTATCTATCTCAATATTCATATTATTAAACTTGCAAGGCTATCAATAGTGATTTTTATGTTGTATGGAATGCGGCAGAACGATTCCGACCAACGCGGGAAGATCTCATTCGGGTGTCGCTCGGATGATTTGTCGGAACTGGCCGAAAGCATCGGATATCTGGTTCGTTCCTAGCCATAGCCATCTTGCGGATTATAACAAAACTTTTAGAATAAAGAAATCTCTCGAAATGCATACTAATAACCGATGTATTCAACAGATGCTCAAATGTAGATTTGTGTTGAATTTTACAGGTGCGCCTAACCCCATTAAGAAGTCGACATATCATTTTTTGTATTCCCTTGTTCTCAATAAGTGAAACCCAAATATAAGATTCACAAATAAGAAGTTTGAAGTTTTGTTTTTTCGGTCCCTTGAAGGCTGAATGTAAAAAAATGGCCCAATTTATCCCACATATAAGGTTTTACCACATAATAAGTTTTTATTTTCCGGTCAGTTGGAAAACCTTATAAGAGAGTTTCACTGTACATATTTATTTTACATATAAGTTTATCTTGCAAAAATTTACTGATAATTTAAACTTTAATATAATGGCCAGTTTGGGTGAGGATATAGTTAAGTGGATTGTGATCATGGTGGCCTATGACCGAGAATATAACATTGTCATTTACAAAGAGGTGAGCTTTGCAACCCTTGCACTTGTGGGTGGAGCACCCCCACCTCTCTCCGGCAGCCCCCTTTCTCTGGAAGGTGTATGTGTACTTATTTAATATCAGGAGCTGTCCACCCTTTCTGGGAGGAATGTAGGAGCCTAAAAACAAATTCAATTATTGACATAAAGTATATATATTATATTACTGAAGTACTGCTCTACACTTGGCGAGATGTCGCTAATATACTGTAGATATATACTGACTTCAACACCTGCAAGCTTTTCGTAAGAAATACATACTTACAAAACGCAAAGGTTGCAAAATCGAAGAAAGAGGTTTAATCTACAGCAATATACATTTGCATTAAAGTATGCAAAAAAAAGTTGTTGAAGAATACTGCAATAGAAAAATGTTAGTATATGCGATTTATTGGGAGGATGATTGTGACATTAAAAAATACTCAAATTTATGTAGAATTAATACTTTTTTCAAATTTTTTCTTGGCGTATAAACAGCTTATCAGCCTTTATAGACAGCACATTACTGCTTGCCAGCACGTAACATTATAAGAATATGTAATTGTATTTATTATATATATGTTATATCACTGTTACATAATACACATTGTGTATTAGATGTTTCACCTAGATGACGGAGATCACTTTGGAGAGATTTCCCTCATCATGAAGGATTCCAAGAGAGTGGTCACCGCAGTAGCTTTGGAAATGACAGAATTATTTCGCCTGGATAAACAGGACTTTAGGTAATACTACTTTGAAATTCATAACTGTATGTTAGCTATTTTATCTTTATTGTTATAATATATAACTGAGATAAAAAAGCGGCGAGGGACCGGTTTCCCAAGAAACATCAAATTTGTTCTTATACAATCTGGTTCTTAAATCCATACGCAATACATCAAAATACTACGAGAACATAATGGTTCTTACATTCATACACAATACATCAAAATACTACGCGAATAAATATAATGGTTCTTACATTCATACACAATACATCAAAATACTACGAGAGCATAATGGTTCTTACATTCATATACAATACATCAAAATACTACGAGAACATAATGGTTCTTACATTCATACACAACACATCAAAAGACTATGAGAACACAACGGTTCTTACATTCATACATAATATATCAAAATACTACGAGAACATAATGGTTCTTACATTCATACACAATACATCAAAAGACTACGAGAACACAATGGTTCTTACATTCATACACAATACATCAAAATACTACGAGAACAAGGTACCATTCGGTAAAAAACAAAATGAAGATTAGCAACGTTGCAAGTAGTCCTCCTATTTAAAACTATACAATGCGGAATTACTGGAATGTATGGGAAATAGATAAATAAAAAAAGTGAAAATGTAAAAGTTTTTATATTACTGGAAATCGGAACATACTGCTGAATGCTTCCATAACAATATAGAATTTAAATATAATCATCTTGTAATGATTTTATTGGTCAATATAACTACAATTCAATAGGCGTAATTTACGATTATTAGTGCCACTATTTCCTGTAAAATAGTTGTAACTATGCATATATTTCAAATCATTAAATAATGAGTTCATGGCAGAATGTGTTAGAAATAGTTACAGATTTACAAACTTATCTATGATGTCGGGGGCGTCGTAAACGCAGAAAAGGTAGCTACCAGTTTTAGCCACCTACACAGATAAGCTTGTATTCACAGATTTCACAAACACCATGATTTTCTTTCACCAAATAAGTTAATATTATTTATGAAATTGGTTTGATAAAACATTTAGAAAAACTGTATTATTTTTACAGGGAGTTGATCATTGTTAATGATGCTTTATTGAAAAGGGTGGAGGCCATAGCCACTGCGAGGATGAACAAAACAATCCTATCAGAAAAAGTACACATCAAAGCCAGAGGATTCTCAGATGACTGACATCTTTGTTGTATATTTTTTTTTCTACAGCTTTCCTTGAAACATTACGTTTTACTAAGATCTATTGATAATAAAAAATTAACCCATACAAAATATTTTTTCACTGAAACCATTAAAAATGGTTTATACTTCCTATCTATGACTGGATAACATAAAGCTTTATTGTAACGTTCCCCCTTTCCACACGTTTCCTTCAAATTGACAACCAATGAAATAAGTATTCTTTGCATGGTACGGGAAAGGTTAACAAAAAGAGTTTACAAAGCTTTTAATGTGGGCTGTTTATTGTATGAGGATGGTGGAGTAGAAGGGCCCCGAGGCAGACTGGTGAGATAAAAACAAAACACAGCGAAATAAAACGCCAAATAAAGTGAAAACTTATATTTTAAACATCTATTCATTATTCATTTGTAGAGAATAAACACAAAACAATCATAATATTTAACCGCTACAGCCTGTATTTTAGCGGCTTTGTTTTATCACACGCAACATTCACACTAGTACAATGTTTGGAATGGAAAATGCACCACTGGTCAGACATATATGCCGACCCACAGCAGAAGAAACAGAACTCCAAAACCAGAGAAAATAGCGGCCACAAGAGATACGAGGAGTTCCTTGAAGATGTCCCTAGACGACTTTGTACTCGTAACTTCATAGACGAAGAACCAAGCCGTGAAGAATATTCCGATGCCGAGGAGAACGATGGTTAGATGAGGAAACACGGCTGGGTTTACCGGCGACACGTAGCGGGCCATCGTTTCAATGTCAAGCTGAAAAACACATCACCATTAGAATATTCACAAACCATTAGACAATACGTATTTGATGAACACATTAAATACTTACAGCCATGCTTAGGTTTTATATTCTACGATCTTATCAAAATAAGAATATTCCTGCCACGAAAATGACAGATAAGTGACACGCCGGTTAAATAATTCTACAATGCAGCAAACGTGACGGTAAAATACTTGAAATTTTCAAGTTTGTCTGCTGACCCTCATTTCTTAATAGTTAACTACCACTTTACTAAAAATAATATCGATTGTTAAGAATATTTGCATATTATACTATAATGGCCTTTAAACCTTGGAAGATACTTTAAACCCTACGTATGAAAGCATAGTTTCATATACTTTTATGCGGAAGGCTTGTAGCCGTTTGTAAAAAATCACAGGAATCTTCTCTTAATAATGATTTTTACTTTTCTGGCACCAGGAACTGGTTCCAAAAATAGCTTGATAAATAACTGCTTCCTCCCCTGTCACCGGTAACTGGAGCCGCAATGACAACCGATTTCCTATATCAAACATCTCTATTTTTTACAGCCTGCTGTAAATACCATCAGATATCGTATAAAGTAGAGATGTTTGATATTTGAAATTGGGTGCAATTGCGGTTTCAATTACCGTTAACTGGCAAGGAACAGATTATTTGTCCAACTATTTTTGGAACCGGTTCTTGGTCCCAGAAAAAAAATTAACAGATGGCAGTATCAATAAAACAATATTTAAAATCTTATAAATTATGCCAATAAAGTACAGCAAGCTGATTCAAACCTGTTTAATATCTGGCAAGTTATAAAAGAAATAACACACGGGAAAGCAAATAAGAAGTTAAATATTCATGAACTAAACGTAAACGGTTCCATAATGAAAACTGATGAACATCTAAGGTGCTGGCTAATTTTATAAATAGTTGTTTCTCTAAGATGGAAAGTGAACTGGCAGGGACGATTTTTTACAGAATTAACACAACTGAAGTCCTTCTTGCTAGAAAAATAGAAAACTCTCAAATTGATCATACATTTAACCTTTATAATGTCACTACAAAGGAAGTCCATGAATTAATTTTAACATTACGACCAAACTGTTCCGTAGGAACGGACCAAATTTCTAATAAGCTTCTAATAAATATAAGACATTCTATTCTTCTTCCTCTAACCCATATATTTAACCTAAGCTTCAAAACAGGTATTTTCCCAAGCCATTTGAAGGAAGCACTTATAATATAAGTCCAATTCATAAGAACGGTAGCAAAGCAAGTAGGTATATCCAATTACAGACCAATATCAATCCTAAACACTATCTCAAAATTACTCGAAAAGGCAGTAAAAAAATCGCATAACGAAGTACCTAGAAAAACACAATCTAATCTCAACCAGACAATATGGCTTCCGAGCTAAAATGGGAACCCAAGATGCTATCACAACACTCACCGAATACATTGTGAACAACCTTGACAAAGGTTTTAAGGTTATGGGTATTTTTCTTGACCTAGCTAAAGCATTCGACTCCATATCATTAAGCATTATGGAAAAAAGCTTTAAAAAATATGAATTATGGGTAAACCACTACAATGGTTTAAAAGCTACATGAATAATAGGACCCAACGTATTAAACTAAATGATGAAAAAAGTGAAGCATCGGTAATAAATTGTAGAGTTCCACAAGGTAGCACGCTCGGCCCAATTCTATTTTTAATCCTATATATATATATATATTTTTGCTTTGCATATCATAGCTTTGCAGATGATACTGTGGTTCTAGTAAAAGAAAAAACTTGGGATGAAGTACATGTAAAAGCTGAGCATACTATGAAAAGAATTGAGGCCTGTAGAAACAAACACGGCTAAGTCCATTGACTACAGTTTTCAAGGAAGAACAAAAAACGTTTAATTTAAAAATTACTTGTGATACTGTCACTAAAATAAATTCGACAAATAGTACGTACTAAAAACATTAATTTTCTTCTTGATACATTAGTTTAACTGGTGCAAAACAAAAAATATATTCAAATTAATGGTGGACTTTGCCGTGTTTGTTGTTCACATTTGACAACTGCCGCTTTTGTTTTCAACACAACTGGACTTTGCCAGTTTTGAAATGGACACGTTTTTTCATAAGGTTGCAGTCAAAGTCAGTAACAAAATAGTTTTATATTTAAAAAAGTATTTATTTTGATATAAATACAAAACAATAATATCTTACAAAATATTTTGAAAAAGTTTGTAAGTTATGATGACCTAATTAATAATTAAAAAAAAAAAAAACGAAAAAATCGAGAAAAAAAATCATAAAAAAGAATAATAACTATTATTCTGGTATTTTTTATATAAATTTGTTTTAAAGGTTTAATAAGATATGAATACGGAATAATATTCAAGAGCAGGAAGATTTCTCCAGTTATCACCGAAATGCTTGGTCAAAACATAGTTGACATCTCTCACTTTTACGATTTCAAAACAACTTTTTCGGGTTCTATGTTGTTTGGAATTATCATTGATACATTTTTCAAACAGCAATGATTTCTACAATATTAATGACAGAATAATAACTACTAATAAAGTAATCATATTATTCAATAAAACTCTAAATCGTAAGTAAAAACTCATTTATTTTACCACTATGCTGTTTAGTAAGTCAAAAAATAATGTCCATAAAAAAATAACAAGAAACAAAACTTCATTATGCACGTCAGCGGACATTTTCGGTAATTTGCGAAATTGTCAATATCTCAACTTTTACAAAAACAAAGTGGTAATAACCTCTGTTTGTTAGCAATGTTCACCATCCAATTTTGGGGCTGTTTTATGCGTTTCCTCGCCGATTCTTGTACTACTTCGTTGGGGGCACATTCCATTTTTATAAACTATACATAAAAAAAAAAAAAAATTACGAAAATATAGTAAAAAACACCTAGAAACTAAGCAGCTGAGGAGACAATCCGGTTGTAATGTTGTATGAAACATAAAGAGCCGCCATCTTAAAAACAGCTATTTACAACGCTCCTATTGGTCCGTTTGAAAACCGCCGTCTTTGATTTGGAAAAAAGTGGACTTTGCCGAGTTTGTTATGGACTTCAATTTTAATCCGTAAAAATAAATAGTTTAGAACCGTATTTATTAGGAAAGCAACATTGCATCATGAAGCATTTTTTTTACTCTTTCAAACCTGATATTTAACTCATTTTCCATTATTGGTGGACTTTGCCGTGTTTGTTTCTACAAGCCTCAATTAAATCATGGCTTGACCGTAACCTTCTTACCTCAGTCAAGGTCCTAAATTGTAATATTTCGCGAAATAGTTGGCAAAAATACTGATAGATGGCATTACAGGTAGAATTGCGTCATCATTCAATGGGCCGTTTTCTGAGCAGCTTCCAAAAAATCCGCCAGGGAAGGCGTTCTTCTGTCAAAAATGTCTAGGGATTGGATATCTGAAATTGGGTGTCACTGCGTTCCAGCTACCGGTGACTGGCGAGGAACCGGTTATTTATCCAGCTACTTTTGGAACCAGAAAGGTTCCAAGACGAAGATTTTCAAGCCATTTTTATTTTATGAAAGGGGGTTTCTAGCGATATTTTGTGATGATATTTTGCAGGAAAGCACTAGAACAAGTTTATATCTGCTCAACATTTTGATTTGACCTAAATAGGAACCGGTTGCAAAAATCACCGGCTCTTCGGAGAAACGTTATCGACGGTTCCAGTGACCGCCTTGGAACCGATTCCTTGAAATAGGGACAGGAATATCTACCATCTCTAGTAGAAACGTAAATATAAATATTACGAAAATATTGTCTTTTCCTTTAACAAAGCGTGTACTTTTCATTAAAATGTATGTAATTCGATTTAAATAAGTGTTCTATTGTGTAGAGATTAAACGAAAATCAGAACTTACAAAATGATAGTACGTAATAAAAAATATGCTACCGTCCCACTTAGCAATAAAACCATTAATTTCGCAAAAGATCGTGGAAATGATGATTTATCATATATGGCGAAGGAGTCCATAGGAAATGTTGACTTTTACAAATGCAAAAAATGTCCTTATTTAGCATTATCCATGAAGGATATCAAATTCCACTGGCAGACTGTTCACATTCCTTCAGAATTGGAGAACAAAAATAAAGAAGACAAAAGCATCAGGATAAAATGCCCCGGCTGTTCAGGAATATTCCATCTGGAGAGCAGTCTGATGGTACATCTCCGAAGTCATCACAAAATGGCCCCAAGAGACATCCCCAAACTGGTATTAAGTTTGGTAAAAGAAGCGGAAAGGAAAAAGGAATACATTGAAAAGCTGGACGTCGTTATTGGTAATTTTAAATGTGAGGATCAGAGCCCTTTCGAAGGCACCGTCATAGCTTCTGTGATTGAAGTCCCACCAGACCCTATAATAAGTGAAAATGATTTACAAATATTTAACCACGAAACTTATGGAGGCGCCACTGAAACATTCAATGAACAATATAATATAAATTCTGTAGAAAACACAGTCAAACAAATGTCACATCCGGAAGTTCTTATGTCTCAAGGAATTCAAAGTAGAGGGGAAGTATTTCTTCTCCGTGGACAGCCTTTGATTGATACATCCTGTATTAGAGGCCAATCTCTCACACACTCACAAACCTGTAGATGTAATATCTAATGTTTCAGAAGTTAAAAATATTGATGCTAAAAAATTACCGCCAAAAAATAAAATCAGTAATGTATTGAAGAAAAACCAAATAAAAGTTATTAAAAAAAAAATACCTATCAAAACAAGCAAACTGAAAATTTCCAATAATAAAAATACCGTCTCCGATGAACTAAAAACCATATTGCCAGTCAAAAAAAAATGTAATATTCAAGGATGCGGAGCCAAATTAGTATCTGATGAGAAGATGGCCTACCACATATCCTGTCACCTGAATAACACGAATGAGCTGTTTTGTGCAGAATGTGAGAAGCCCGTAACATCGGTGGAATCCCTACATTCACATTTATGGAACCAACATAAAATCGACTTAGAAATGCAAAGTTGCGATCAGTGTTCGTATAAAACATTTAAAGTCAGCCGTCTGAATAGAATTCACAAAAAAATACACTCTGAAATAAAAGCGTACACTTGTGAAGTCTGTGCAAAAGACTTCAATAATTACAAACAGCTGGCCAATCACAAGACCTCCCACAGAGATACGTCTTCCGCGAGATGTTTGTGCGACATTTGCAACAGAGATTTTAAAAGTAGGAGGTATCTTCTGGCTCACAAGAGAACTGTTCACCAAAAAGAAGTCAGCTTTTACTGTGAGAAGTGTAAATATGCCGCAGCCACTAAACATTCTCTTCTTCTGCATTCTAAATCTCATTTGGGTAATACTTCTACCATCTTCTCTGATCTTAGTACATATTTATGTATGCATTTTACATTCCGTAATTTAAAATCCAAAAGTTTTCACAGCCAACTTTTAAAGTCTGTCCTAATGACTGTCATTGGGTGTACATCACTACACTAATACCATATTTTTTGACGTTGTGTGTACCTTATTTTGATAAAATAATTATTTGAAAATAATAAAAGGATTTCTTATTTTCTATGCGTCAAACCGTAACAATTTTTTTAGCTATAAAATTGCTATTGTTTCAGATGGCAAGCCCTTTGAATGTGACCAGTGCACATTTAAGACAGCAATCAGGAGTTCTCTGCGGCGCCATCTACAAATACACACCCAGAACAGGCAATACAACTGCGAGCATTGTGCGTACGCCTGCATCCAGGCTTCCTCGCTAAAGAGACACTTCTTATCCAAACATCCCGGCATGCAATTCGACCGCCTACACTTGTGTCCATTCTGCTCTTATAAAACCGTTAATAAGGGTAACTTTGCCGTGCACATGTCCACACACCCTACAGACACTCAACGAAAACCCATTCAACACACAGCCAGAGTGGAAGTTTTTAAACCAGAAGACCAGAAGTTAGACCTCATTAAAAACATGTCACCACCGGCCAAGATGGAAAACATTGAAGTTATTAATGATGTACCTATAAGTAGTTCCCATTTTTTGTATTCAAATACAGAAGGAATAGAGATTATGTCTGATGTAGAAAATGATACAACAGACGTTAACAACACCTGCAGTACTGAGCTTAATCACGAACTCAATGCCGCCGATGTATATTACCATTTAGCAGAAGAATCTGATGAAATCAGTCTTGTTACAAAAAGTATTAAAGACATTCTCAACTCCGCTGCAAATAAGGTCAGGAAGACCCAAACATTACAACAATGTCTGTCAACTACAAATATTCAAACCGCAAATAAAAACCCGACCTTCCCTATTATTTTAGTAAAGCCAAGGTCTCAAATGTGTTCCGAGACCGATAACATCAATTCCATTACTTTACGCAGCTCTACTCCTCAACTGTTAACCATACCCTTGCAAAGTAACCACTGTGAGCCCAATGTGAATGATAACGCTCCGAGGAAGAAACCCAAAATATCAGTGAAAAGTAATCTAATTCTGAAGGGGCCAGATAACGTAGATAGTTTTAATTCACAGCCTCGGGGGAAGTCTCACTTTTCATTATTGAATCTACCACTCTCCAGCCGCGAACACGGCGCATCTATGCAATATCACACTTCGATCAGTGTCACTAGTGCTCAAAATGATGCCCTAATTCCAGTTTCAAAATTAATCTCAAGGGACCCGTTCATGTCTGATAATTCAGTTTTACCCAACTACCTTTTGACATCTAATTTCTTCTCCAATTTACACATGCCTAATATTTCGAATGATATGCTGCTTATACAAGCGTCTCCAGATGCCTCTCTAAATAAGGCACAAAACATGAGGGATAGTATATCGACACCTATGGAAACAAATCAGCCTTCTGATTTATCAGATATAAAGGTAGAGAATAAGCCTTATATTCCTCCGCAGTCCGAACTGAGTTGTACAAGCTTAAATGACAATGCTTCAGGAAGTGGCTCCTTGATATATGAAATACCCAAACATACAATACCTATTAAGTTCGAAAACAAGTTGGACATTGTGGATTCTTACATCTACCAAGATGGATTATATCGAGACAATGAGAATCCTTTGAATCAGATGCAGAATGTATCCATCATTGAGGAGCTCCCGGCCTCGTTCGAGAATTCCAACGGAGTCATCAATCCTCATGGAGATAACCCTTACAGCGAAAATTTTGTTGAAATGTTAGACGAGGATGAGATAATAGTCGTTGACGACACATCTTGCGAAATGAAATCCATAGCGAATTTCACTGACGATTCTAACTTTGGCTTACGAGAAAGCGAACGCTTTTATAATTGTCATGTCCAAAACATGCTTATGCCACTTATTTCCAATTTGGAAGAATGCAACAATAACAGGAAGCATGTCAAAGAAAAACCCAGGATTATTTCTGAAGTGCACATTAGCAGTGATAAAAGCAAGATCATGAATTTCGAGGCAGTGAAAAATTTAGGGTTGAAACTAGAATTTCCTTCCATTCAAAATATAGAATGGACATTGGCTTTATTGAACGATCAATGTGAAAACAAAAGTTAGGCTAAGAAAATACTTTGTGAGACTATCGAGTATGTACCTAGTATCTATGTATGATATTTTATATAAGCACTTGACCAGGACTTTTTACACAAAAAATTGTGAATGCATTTATTTATTTTTATTATTATACACAATTTTCTATTTTATGCTATGTATATTCAATTCAACTTGTTTCGCCTACTAAAGGCATTGTCAAGCTGTCATGTTCAAATATAAATACATATACATCAGTACTTATTGAATAAAAATATATTATGACAGAGTTTACAAAATAAATATTTATGTACACATTGAAATCAATTATGTATTGTCAGAGAAAATTTACTTAATTATAAAAATATAACATTATAGTAATTAATAATATAATGTAATATTATACAAGTATGTTTAGCTGATACAACATAAACTTTGGATATACATTCTTACCATTTAGTTTACCAGTAATTTTTAAAAATGTATGTAATACAAAAAATTATTTCCCAATATTTTACCAGCGAAAAATGTCAATAAAGTTCCTATTTATTTCGCTGTGCTAGTTCAATACTAAAACAAGTTATAAAAAATTGGCTTATGTTATATGTTTGGCTTGTAACAAAAAGTATTGAACTAGTACAGCGATTTGTCTACATAATAAAAGATACACATTGTATTAATTACTAAAAATAATCTGCAGACCTTATGGACATTCATTTCACTTCTTGTTCGTGAGCATTCGGCTTCGAACCTACATACTCCTACCTACTCCTTCAACTCCCTCTAGTTTTTTATTCAAGTGAGTTAGTTTGGCATTACAACTTGATTTAAATGATTTAATTAACCCCGTTGATAAACTGCTATGAAGTCTTTGGTGTCTCGTACTTCTTGGGAATTAGTAAGTTTCCATTGGGCACTGAGGTTGGGTTCAAAAGGTGTCGGGTTAGTGTGGGTGTTTCTCCCTTCTCCCGGGCCAATAATAAATATCATATCACCATCAAAATATTTGACATAGTCTTCAAACGCTGGTCCATTATTGAAATAGCAGAAGAGGAGGGCTTGTTGCTGGGCTTTGAACAGATTTTGAGTGACCGGGTCGCCTCCGAGATGGAACTTTGCTAAATGTAATGGAATAAAAGCCTTAGGAGCGTATTTGCAATCCCACCATGCGCCATCCACTTCTAAGCCAATTACCTTTATACCTGCAATCAAATAACTTGTAAAGAATCTAAAAATATATAAAATATTCAATATGTGAAATATTTAATTCAATGGCATCATACACAAATATGTTAAGTGCAATTTTAAGAAATTGTATTTATGTATTAAGTTTGTATGTAATACATCTCTAAGTAGGTACACCAATCGTTGTATGTGAAATGGACATTACTGAACTCATCCAGAATATATAAACATCAACCCTAAATAATAATAAATGGATAACGTTTATAGCGCCGTTTTTGTGGGAAAATCACTTCAAGGGCGCTAAAGTGCTTAATCATCCTATTGCTTTAATCAATAATTATAAAGTAAATCCTGATGTTGAATGTGCACTTTACTTTTGGGCATATCTGCGTATTGCATTGGTTACAAATCAAAGATTGAGTTTAAATGATATGCCACGTGCTTGTTGATCATTCTGAAAAACCAACTTCGGGTTCAATTTACTCGAAAACGAAAGCTCAAATCAAAAAAAATTATACCACAAAATCGACTGCAAATGTAATGTACGTGTATATTACAGCAATGAAATAAATCCAAATCAATAATATCTTTGAAGGGAATCAAACCCACAATCTTGGAACAAAGTTGGGTACTGCTCTATTACGAAGGACATCAAGATTTTTTAAACAACAGTTAGATTTCTAATCTTGAAATTGACTATCTCACCCAAAGCCTCCATTAATATCCATTCCAACAAACCCGTTCCACAGCCAACGCTGATAACATTTTGACAATTATTATTTTTTAACGCATCACCGATAAATGTAATATTTTCCTCACTGGGAAAAACCCACAACAATCTAGAATGGTCACTATCATTACTGCACTTATTTATTATTTTTCTCCAATTTTTATCTTTGTGCAAGTCCATAACACTGGTAATGTAGTCTTCTTCAGCCATTGCAAAAAATATCACAAACTTATAACAAATATGTAATGATTTTAATTTATTATGAAACGCATTCTGATTATTTGATATAAACTGTTGTGAAACTTTCTGCGTAAACTGAAGGTTGCTTTAAAAACTGATCCACATGTCTTCCCAACTCAGCATTCAACAGTTCAATAGTAAGCATAAAAACTACAGAGAGGAATTCAGCTGTGCGGAAAGCTGTTAGACTGTTGGTACTTTACAAAGTTAATCCTCGGATGTCACTCATCATTGAAGCTATATTGTACTCCGGCGGGGCCAAGAAAATGTACAACCTCACCTTTTCAAAACTTTTGGCATCATTAAGATTTTTGACTAGAAGTATAGCAGAATGTTAACGAGAAATTAAATAAATCTTTAATGAACTCACACGTCCCAAAGTAGTACAAATTTAATTAAACCTTAATAATTTAATCTTTAGGACTTACAGCTAAAAAAATCGTAAGTTTCAAGAAGAGAAAGGCTAATTCATTTCAACCTTTTAAAAATAATAAATACTTGTTAACTATGTAGTTATTTTTTCGCATGAAAGCTGTTTCGCCTTCCAAAAGCATTATCAAACTGTAGTGAAGCTATATATGAACAATCTGTTTATAGCAAATCTATAGATGCCTACTAAGAAGGATCTTCTAAACAAAAATATAGATACCAACAATAACATAAATTGGGAACCTACCAATGCCCCTAAAAATAAATAAAATATTATGATTTCTCATCAATATTGGAAATAATAACAATTTCAACAATATAATAAATAAATAGTAAACACTTAAATTGCACAGCTTTGTAATATAGTAATAATTAAAGATGACAACTTCTTTACAAATGTACTTAACAATATTGAAAATAAAAACTTATTTACATATTTATATTCTTAATTAAATCTAAATCCATCAGTGGTTTCCTCGCAGTTTAACAATGCCTTCAAAATGCGAAACAGCTGTTCTCTCTTATGAATAAAATTTGAAAGACATTGTTATCAATAATTTCCATCTACCTATAGATTGGCTTCTCGAAAGAGAAATAGTTTTAAATCGAAATCTCATGAAATTCAACAGTGATAGTTAACTAGCCACTTGAATTGCAATAAAATTAGTAAGCAATCATTTCGCAATTTATTGTCCAAATACAACTCTGCATTTTTTTTCAAGTAGGCATATTTTGGCAAAGTTTCAAGGTGCTGTTATCTTTCAGAAATTGCTATGAAATTTATTTTCTAGCTCTAATACGGTTTTGGCTCGGCGTATTATTCAATAGAGTGTGTTTAAATAAACTTACTGTCATAGAATCACCAGTATGATGCTGATGAAAGTTCAAATAAATGGGAAGTGAATAGTTGTCGACTGTTGAATGGGTGTATGCATAACACTACTCTGTGCCAACAAATAGGAGGATAGAATGCCACTCTGCATGTTTCTAAGGGGTCTTCAAAATTTGGTAAAAAACAATGTTATGATTTATGGTCCTGCCGCTGAGAGCACCATTGTAACCTCTCTTTCCGTTACATGTGTCATTTATCAGAAATAGGTGGAGGTTAGAATGAATCGGGTATGGAAAGTGCGAACTATTTAGTAAATACATAAATCAAAACAATCATTACAGTAACCCTCCAAGTTATGTAAAATAATGCGTTGAATTTTAATGTAACTTGAAATTGTTAATTATTTATATGTACACTACTTGTTACTGTGAAAAATCATGGGCTGACCTGTGTTTAGAAATTATCAAATTAAAAATAATCTTTTCAAATCCCTACCTACCTACAATGTATTTTAGCAGACATTATTCTACAGTTGAAAAGGATGGATTAAAGCAACTAATATTTTTCTTGGGAAGTCTAGTTGCATTCTGTGTTTTTTTTATGGGTTACCAGTAATAATGCAAAAACAAACTGAACAATTCTACCCGGGAAGGTTACTGGACTTGGAGGAAATGCCGTCTTCTTGGAAAAATGTGACTCCTTTCTTGGTTTTTTACAAATGTAATGAAAAATTATCTACATTTATATAAATGATTGTGGCTAAAAACAATATTAAATAAAATTTCAAACAGTTTTTTTTTAATAAAATGGAGGGTTTCCATGTGATTCCCTTCTGAATTTAAGAAATAGAAATAAAAAAGTTATTAAATTTTCAAAATAACTGAAAAAGGAGTCATATTTTCCAAGATTATTTCCAACTATTTCATTCCGTCCACTACAGCATGGCTCCGTTAAGCCTCAGAGTGACGGAACTGGGATAGTATATCGTTGAGAATTATTTATTAAGACTTGAGATATATACGTAACACCACATATTTTATTCCAATATATTAATTATTATTTATAAAAAGTACACCCCTTTGCTTAGTCAAAATGTTGTACATGAATATGTAATAGTTGTCACATTGAAATATAGTGGCACATTTAATTTAAAAATAAAAATATCTGTATCGACTACATCCAATATTTTTGAAATTATGTAGGGAACTTCAAATTGCCACGACCTAAAGAAAAAGCCAGTCTTTTTTTTTAGATATTATGAAAAATGTAAATCAATTTAAGATGTAGGTATGTATCACATCTTGCCAGTCTCTCAAATATGAATTCATTTAATTTTCACTTACTAAAAAAAATTATCATGTGTTTGTATCACAGTTTTAATACTTTGTTAACTTGACTTACAGTTAACATATATTTTAATCAATTTTCTTTTCCACATCAAACTAAATAATGAACGCTCATAAAACCTAAAAAAATATAACTTAACCCTCACATTAATCTGCATACCAGTTAACTCCATTTGAGTGAAATGTTCAGGAGCAACAAAAAACTGTTTTATTTTATTATTAAGTGAAATACGAAAATTCCAAAACATGTTTTCGTACATTATTTATGCAGGAATAGGATATTTGTGAAATTTTATTGATATTTTTATTTTTGTGTACTTAGGAGGAAAAATTAGAGTTGGCTGATTTTCCATACTAAAAATGTCAATTAGTATTTGGAGTTGGCTGGTTTTCCGGCTGAACTTTACAATCACTTTTTATTTTTTGAAACTCTGGAATATGATTAGATTAGGTAAACATTTAAACTTTTAACAGTAATCAAACAAAGATTTCAAAGAGTAACATTAATTTATGATTTTAAGGTTAGACTATTTAAAATTTGGGTATATTTTCATAGAAATTGTGATAATTGGATGGCAAAGTGGTTTTCAAATCCTATAGGTCTTGGTACTTTCTGCTTTTCATTTTCAATCAACTGTCAACTGCCAACTGTTCAATCTCTTTTGTAGTCATAATTGTATCACGACGCTGTGGCAGCAGAAGCCATTCATCAGGAAACCTTCGGTTATATCAGTTTGATGTTGCCATCCATGTTGTATTGCAAACTACAAAAGTCGATAACCTTCAAAAACACATTTTTCTCTGTGATATCTGTCTGCAAATTTAAAACTTAACGATTTCATGAGGTCTCCTTTTATTTTTTTCAGGTCTTATTGTTTTGTAAAATGTTATAGAGTCAAACGATTTGAAAAATGAATATGTGAGATATAAAACATCACAAGGTTTTTGGAATTCTACGAGCACTTCTATAAATTCCAAAGTATTTAGCAGACACGTCTATTATTTTATGTTTTAGTTTTTTCTCTTTTCGCATAGAGTCTGCTTCCATTTGAGTGTGCCCAACCTCTAAATATTTTGCTCAGTGATGATTTGTTTCGAAATGGCTGTATTCAGAAAGACATTTGACAACACAGCATTTCGATTTTGTGATACACATCCGTCACTATAACATTAATTTGATATTTTGCCTGTTAATGATCAGTTAATTTTCCTACAATTCTATAATTCGGAATCTGAGTGCTCAGAATATGGAACTAGAGGTACGCTAGAATCGCTTTCATCGTTTATCATAGTTTATCGATGTAGAGCTATTAACTACTTCGATAGGTACTTGTGGATCCTAAATTGATATAATAATTTGACTTGAGACTGCATTACTGCTCAAAGTTTCTTCAAAAAGTATTTTAAGAAATGAATCAATTAAGATAACAGCAAAGATAAAATAACTACAATATAACCAAACACGACAATACAAAATGAACTAAAAGGGTTTGATTCTTAAAATGTGTAACAGAACAAATAGCTAACTCTACATAAAAGTTGATTATTTCATTCTGCAAATAGGCTAACTCCGTTGGGTACATAAAATATGACAACAAAGCTTAATCTAGCCGTTTTTGCAAATAAATAATGTTAAGATGTGAACTGACTTACCTTGCATTGATTAAAATCCTTATCATTGAGGAAAGCTTTTGATTTATATTATTTTATCAATCAAAAACACGAGCCGTTGTCTCAACTCTGCGACAGTTTCCAATACAAAATGGTTAGAATGGCGGGAGTTGGCCGCTTTGCCGAATCGGTTTTGTGACGGCTTTGAGTTAGCTGGTTTGCGTGCGGGCGATTTCACGCATTTCAAATAAGTTTTGAATTTTTTCCTTTTTTTGTGCAATAGATAAATTAAAGCTGCAAAAAATACCATCAAAATCAATTTTTCGACCAAAGGTGGAGTTGGCTGGTTTGTAGATTAAGCCATCGATATGATATACTCTGAAATACTTTATACCATATAAATATTTTATTTATCCAACCTGTAACCACCAGACCCCAATTCATGTATGTACATATTTTAACACTTCCACCCTAAACATTATTTGAGCTGTGAGCCAATCTTCTCCTCCAGTGAATATCATTTGAGTGTGAAGGTGTTTGTGTTTCAGGAATAGTTTTCTTTCCGAGAGGAACCAACAGGGGAAGAGGCAATTCTCCTGAGAAATTATTATTGAAACTCGTTTTGGTTGGGGGAAAGTGGTCTGATATTGGGGCCAAAGGAGGAACGCTATTTTCTGAAACATTTTTGACAGAATTACTTTGTATGTCTACTGAATCATCAGCTTTAGTTTCACTGTGTATTGATGCAGGTGTACTCATAGTCTCAATAGAGCCTTTATAACTGGGAATTAAAATTTTCTTATAAAGCTCCAAGGACTCCGGTGAAAAGCAAGTTTTCAAATCTTTTTTATCTGAATAATTGCAACTTCCTCGGGAGTTCGGATCTAAATTTCTTTGTTCATTGTGTTCCTTAACTATTTCACCATATCTGTCTTCAAATGCCAAACTGCTTGTGGTTTTTTTATTTAAAAAGTTATTCAGATCATAGTGAACTTTTTTGTGAATGTACGTCAGTTTTCTAGGATTGCCATCAAGTTGACTGTCGGCCATCTTGTTATATTTATATGGCGTAACTTTGGTAGCAGGCTCAACTTTTTTCGTTGGGTTAGACATTCTACGGTTGGTGAAATTGACTTGACTGCCATTGGGGAACATTTTTTCGTAAACTTCACTGACGTTGATTGTCCTTTTTGCAGCAGTTTTGTAGCTAGCTGTTTCAATATTATCATTTTCTTCTAATAATAATGTTTCCTTTGAAATTACATTTTTGGACATATCTTGTGGAATATTGTCTATTGTTTCATTATTTGTGACAGTTGTTAAGTTAGACCCTTTGAACTCAGAATACTCATTACTAATTGAGCTATTTTCCGAATGTATTGTGTTGCTGATGGGAGACTGTAAGCAACTCTTTTCGCAAACTGAAGGGTTGAAAATGACAGATTTCCGCTTGTTATTGGCTTCAATTATTTCTGACCTAGATGGGTTATCGTTCGAATTGTAGGCATTAGCTCCGGTATCAATGCAGTTATGAGAAATTAAATCAGAATTTACATCTTTCGCAATTGCCTGGGAAGATTCTCCGTCGTTGGTTGTGAAGGAATTAAATTCTTTTGAAATATACTTTTTATAATTCCTGAATTCAGATTTATTTTGGTAATTATCATCAGCGATAGATTGGTCATCGAAAGAATCACTTTTCAAAAAACCTTTTGTAGAGGCTGTAACATCAGTATTGTTAGATTGGGTAATGTTTGTTTTTACAGGCTTGCTATTGTTTTCTGGTGTCGTTCTTTCAGTGGATAAATCTACAGCGGAAACTGTTTTAATAACTGAAAGGTTTTGCAATTCCAAGGGGTCAACATCAGAATGAGTGTTTCGAAAGTGACGTTCTAAATTATCTTTTCTTTTGAAAAATGTGTTGTCGCATATTTGGCATTGAAATTGCCAGGTGTCTGAAAAATAAAAAGGTTATTAAAAACTCGAATTGAGAAAAGAAGATCATTTGGACAGGCTTTCTCTACCAAACGTACGTACATGCCATATCCTCATACATACATGTGTCATGGTAAATGCATACTACGAGTTCTTGTGATATGGAAATAGGAATCACCTATGTGTATAATCTCATGTCTATTGCGATCCTTCTTATTTTGGAATGTTCTGAAACAAACGCTGCAACTGAAGGGCCTAGTTTTGGTGTGAGTTTTGGTGTGCTTCGTCAAAAACCATTTCCTTTTGAAAGTCTTCCCGCATTCCTGACAAGGATGCGTTTCAGCGGGTATAACTAAAAATATTAAAAATGCAGTATCTTGTTTTAGTTGTTGACAAACAAATGTATATGAAAAGTTCCTTAACACATGGTGAGTGACATTGAAAGCTTAAAAAAGTTGTGTTAACCAAGGAATTCCAGGTATTTTTTTTTTTTTTTTACATGAATACCGCACAAGAGTCTCAACTGCTCCCAACCGTCTAGAGCCAGTGAGACTATGGCATCCCCAAATTGGGTATGTTGTGAGGCTGAAGGTAGTGGGGAGGGGAAGGAGATCGGGAAGAGGAAGGTTGGGAAGTACCTGGCTATTCAGATCTGGTCACCAAACACGGCTTAAGCCATTTCAAGCAACGTTTCGATTCTGAATGGTATAGAAGGTTGTGGAAATTTCATGATGCCAGAGCTCACCGTTGGAGGGATTTTGTTGAAGCATATAAGAAATTGGATATTCTTGATTAGTTTAAGTTTCTACTTATGACATTTTCCTATAATGGTAATTCTTTCATGGAAATCACAATTCAATATATTATTTCCCACAATTAATGGACTTTTGAAAGTTTTGCATTTTCTTTTGATATAATAACTATGTACTTCACTATAAGATGAATCTAGATATTTATTTGTGTTACAATTTGAAAGTATGAATACTAATGTTATCTAGTGTACATGACTGTTTAACAGAATTGAAGCAACAAAAAGTGTGTCCAAAAAGACTTAGTCCCTTATCTTGGTTTGACTAACATATTTGGACTTGTGGCTGTGTTTGCGGGAGTGCGATTGAAGAGAAATATAATATTCACCATTGTGGATGTGGATTTTGTGTTTTCTTAAATTTGAAGAATCCCGGAAAGCTGTGCCGCAGGTCGTGCACACAAATGGCTTGAGATTGGAATGTGTCAGACTGTGTTTCTTAAGTACATATCCACTACTGAATGACGATTCGCATTCGGTACATTGGAATGTTTTTGAACCTGCAAATTAAATTTATAAATTATGAAAATATATAAATTACAAAATTATATAAATTAGGTACAAAGGTTTAAAGGTATAAAGGTTAGGTAGGTTTAGAGTTATGGTAAATATTTGTTTTGTTATGAATTCTGATAACTGTTTCGCTTTCCGGAATTATGAAGCTAAAAAATTACCGAAGGTGAAATAGCTGTTATACCCGGTGAAAGACCACCATTCACAATCGAAATGTTGGTTTAAATGGTTTTAGCCATGTTTAAGGAGCAGATCTGAATAGCCAGGTAATTCACAAGCCTCACTTTAACTTTTTTTTACTTTTAAAAGAAAGACAAATATTCCCGAGTTACAAATAACTTGTCAATATTTGAAAAACTCCTACTACCATCATAATAAATGAAACATGTTGCTTGTGAAATGATGTAGGACTTAGCTAGCAGAGGAACTGTACCCACAACGCCTGGGCGGGGACCCAATGCATTTGTCAACTCGGGCAGTTAGGACATTTGGGCGGTAATCACATAATTTATTTATTATGTATTATAAATATATTTACCAGTGTGTATTTTCATATGTATCATTAGTTTGGATATATTGTAGAATGTTGCATCACAATTATCGCAAATGAATGTTTTGTTTCCAGAATGGACATCCATATGATATTTCAGTTGACATCTTTTTATAAATTTCTGCAAGAAACATTGAACAGAATTCAAAAAAATTCTTTAACCAATAATATTCACTATAAAATATAATATTAGAAAGCATAAATTTAATTATTTTAGTTTTTTAAAGAAAATAAGACCAAATTTTATAGATTAAACTTCACGAATTACTTTATTCAAAAAGATTATAATTTGAATTACATTTATTATTAACGTTGAAGTAAAAATATCCTGGAATCGCCAGTAAATGATACGAGCTACACCAGTAAATGATCGCATTTAATATAAATGCATTTTATTATATTTAATATTTTATGAAAACGTTCTCTAAATTAAATAAATATTGTGAATTAATTCACAGTATCGTTTTCTTCTAATATTTCTAGAATATCAGCTCCGTCAGTTTTCCCCTTTTTAATATTGTTTTCTTTTGTGAAATTACTGCCCTAATTTTATCTTTCAAGACGCCTGTAACTGCCTGCTTTGCAGAATCATCTTCAACGGCGACCAGAGGTGGATGGAGTTTCTAAGCCATTTTGAACAGCCACTGTACAATCGTTAATTCTTAGCACCAATTTTTACTATTCACTGAAGCGGTCAAAGTTTTAAGTTTATTACAATGTTAATCAGATTAAGGGAATCTATCTATCAGAAAACCATTTCAACCCAATACAAATAAAACAAATTTCACCAATAAATAACTGGGTAGTTATTCAATATAGCGATGAGTCGTTCACGTGTGAAGTCACGTCACTCTACGCTACACAGTTCACTCCAACTCTCGCGAGCGAGCGCTTCATATGAACTGTCCGCTTCGTGTGTTACTGTGTTACTCCGACCACTCTGACTCTCGCAGCGGGAGCCAAGTGCTTATGAAGTATAACGGGACATTATTTTTTGTTATTAAGTTATTACGATGCTATACGTTGTTAAATATATGACGCGAAAGTGAATGGAAGAAGAATTCAGGGACACTCAGAGGGTCAGAATAACAGAAGAGTAACTATGAGACGATGTAAGAATGTGTGCCATGACTGAGTTGTATGGCGGTCCATCCTCTCTGCCTGCTTTTGCGGTGAAACGGCGAGATGGTTAGTTAGTTAAAGTTGTTACATTATTAGGCACTTACCTCTAAACGTTAAAGCTGCTGTTGTAATTTTTGAGGAATTAGCCCACTTAAGGTGAACTATTACAAAACTGCGCTATATAAATTCATTATTATTATTATTATTAATAAAACATATTTTATTTCTACAATGTACTTAAATTGTTAATAATTTATAAGCGTCCTTGGGGTGATTTAACTTTTTAATTACTAAAAGGCGCAATACAAAATCGTCCACTAAATTATTATTAAGAGCTAATTATTATATCTAATGATCACAAGTAATTTACAAATTTGCACTTGAAAATATTGTCTTGGACACTTTTCTACCGGATAATCTGTTTCTTTTTCGGTGAAGATTTGACCAGCTTTCGTGAAGATTCTCTCACTTGGCACAGACATAGCGACGATACAAAAGCTTTTTTTCATCTGCTGACATAGTCTTGGATAAATATTTTTTCGTTCTTCCCATTAGATCAACGGATTCGTTAATCTCAGAGTCATGGGCTCGTTTAAGTACTTGTCCACTTCAATAGTGCTCGCAACGGTTGGATGGTCACTTCTCTTAAAACGAGGGTCCAACAATTTCGCTTCAGCCATGACTTTATTGTCCTTGATATTTTTAAATCGAGGAGAAGTCTATTGGCCATGTTTGTAACGGAGACAGGCATTTGAGTTTTGTTGGCAAAAGTGCACCAACTTCGCAACCTTCGCTTCGTTGCTTAGAAGAACTTTAGAAATAGTCACATGCCTTTCGCTACTTATTTCCTCAGTGATGTCCTTGAAATTTTCAAAAAGTTCACCAGTCGCGATCAAGACAGAAATGTCATCGGCATTATTATTTTCAAGATTTCGGTAATTTTTAATGGCGATGACAGACATTATGGAGACATATTAAACTAGGAATTAATATCTAATAATAGAAAATAAGATTTGTCCAGCGCTCTTGAGGTGATTTCTCACAAAAATGGCGCTTTACAAATCATCCAAATATTATTATTATGGATTCTTTAAGTTCTAACACCCTCTTGAACATGTCATACGTGCTATTCCACCTTGGGACGACATCCTGTTTTAATGACAGGGGTGTTAGGTTCATCTGAGTCCTCAAGTTTTTCAGATTTTGGAAAGCTTGAGGACTTCTTTGAAAAAACTCAACAATTTTTTAAACTTTGTCCCTTGTATCTCCAATTACTGCCTGAACGAGAAGATTCATTGTAATGATTTAATAAAACAAATTTGTAACTTTATTCCACTTTTATTATTTTGACTGGACCTGTTTTATTAAATCATTAAAATGGAATTCCACCACGAATTAACAGTTTCAAAATTAGAAATAATAAGATTCATTGTGTAAGCAAAACACGAGACATAGAGCCAACCAGTCAGCCTAGCTGCAGCAACAGTGTTTGCGGCATTATCCGTAACGATGGCGGCAACAACAACTTTATCATGTATATTCCATTCCCTATTATGACCTTTATTATATCTGCGGAAAGCTTTTCTGCCGTTTTTATTTTCATTACAATAACTCTGCGGAGTGTTATGTAGATATTATATCGAAGGACCGAAGTACAGAAGCTATAGCCTTAAACTAAAATAAATAAATTAAAGAGCTTATTCCCTTCAGTCCTTTCTACCTACTTAAGTACTTACACATAAATATCAATCTATCTCTCTCTGTCCGGAGTAATATTAGTGAATAAAAGTGCTGAAGTGTTACTGTGTTAGAGTGTTGATGTGTTGGATGTGCTATGTGTTGTTCGCAGCTCTCGTGGCTCGTGAAGTACGTGTAGCATACGCTTCATATGAACTGTTAGTGAACACTTCCGAGACTCTCATGAACTGTGTGTGAAATTTTGACGAAACGACGAGCGATTTCCTCGCTAATTCACTGGGTCGAACGAGATTTTATGTACCAGTTAGAAACAAATGTCATTTACAATAATATTTTCGAGGATATGATAATGAAATACTCCGAATCATTAATAACATTATTAAGCGTGGCTACATTTAAATAATATGAAAGATTGCACAAAATACCATTAAAAACACATTAAATAAAACACCTACTATACTTTACCTTATAAGAAAACCGTTAAAAATCTCACAAAAACAATGGATGTCAGTGTGTCACCGTTGAATACAAATTAAATCAAAACGGATTTTTCGACTTATTCACAGATGTCACCGTCTTACTGATTTTTCATAGTATTTTATTGTTTTCAGCGCTCGATAGGACACAATTCGTAACTCTTAATATTCTTATTTTTATATACCGATGGTCATTCACTGGTGCCGTTACCCCATTCCAAATTTGTATTGAATAATAATATTAACCTTAATACATTTCAACAAAAAAGTAGTTTATTTTAAATGCATAAGTAACAATACTTGTTGATTTAATTTTTGGTATGATATATTAAAGATTACTGCTATCCGTTTCAGAACAGATACCGCCTAGTGAGGCGTATTCTCCATATTTATTAGATAATGATAAAGAAAGAAATATTAACCTTTTCACAAATAGTGCAAGCGAATGGTTTAGTAGCATTGCAGAAAGAGTGATATTTTAGTTGACTCCGAGCTTGGAACCTCTTTTTACAAACAGTGCATAAATATGACTTGGGTTCTTCTTCAACTGAAAATAATAGGTTAAACATTCCAAACAGTTCAAAATAATAGTTTTAAATTACAAAAAAAGTAAACATCATTATTTTTATAATTTTCATAATTTTTGTAATTTTCATAATTCTGGATTATCAGACAAAAAGCAATGACGTTACATATATAGACACGTTATAGCCTTAGAATATTAACACAAAATGTGGCAAGCAAAACACACAAGTTACCAGTAAATTCACCATTCATATATAGGTCATGTATGACAAAGATTCATAGAATATACTACGTGTATGAACGAAACAGATCCGAAGTTCGGACCGCGTTCCATACTTGCTTGAAACGACCTCAAGCGACGCGTGACCGCCGTTTAGTACTAAATCGGCTTAAGCACCGATCACACCAACTAGCGTGATTATTGCTTGCCACTTTGAGAGCGCTACAACGTGTCTATATTTATGCAACGTCATTGAGAAAAAGAAGACAAGCAAACAAAGATAATATAACAGCTATAAAAAAATCAAATTAACCAGCATTTTTATAGCAAATTAGAGCAATAGTTTACCTGAATCCAATAAAATATGTGAAGGAAGTGCTTTTTTTCTCCTAGCACTCTTTTTAACATTTTCTTTTGTGGTAGGAATTGATTGATTGACAATTACAGAGCAATTCTGGTTTTCTGTACTGCCATCAATAACTCCATTCCTCTCAGATATATTTCCTTGTCTATTCACTCCCGATCTTTTATTTTCTATAGTAGAAGTGATATCGGACTTCTTAGCATTGATGGCTAATTCCATAGCATTTTCGTTGCAGGCGAAACATTGGATATCTTCTTTTAACAAGCAAGATCTACATTTGTAATGCCCACAACTATCCCGAATTACTCGGTTGAATGTTTCATTTGTAATCTGATCACACTGTAAACATTTTTCTTCCATCATCTCCTATTATTTAAGATCAGAAAAATATTTGCCATTACAATAAGTCGTGCCGTGTTACAAAATCTCGTTAAAGGATTAAACATTAATATTATTTCTAAGCATACGTACTTTAAAAATGTGAATTACACAGATATGTCAATAATTAGACACTCTTCAAGTAAATACTTACAAAGTATTGTGCAGTTGTAATCTAGATGTCTAGATCTATTAGTTACAAAAACCGAATATTGATGGTATGCCAACCAACAATAACATCAATCTGTCATCAACAGCTGTAAATTGTTGTCTATGGGAATCTTTTTTAGAGTAGGTACCTGTCATGGTAAGTAAAAAACATAGTTTTTCAGAAACCGCTTTTGGGCTTCTTGGTGTTATTTGGAAGCATTTTTTGTTTTGTTGGAACACTCCTGAGGGGTGAACAGCCTTAAAAAAAGAGGCAACTTTTTCTTATCAACTCACTGCAAGATTTTCCAGATAAAAAAAAAATTTAAAAAGAAAAGTGTGTTTTTTTTTTCTTTTCACTTAAGAAATGTTAATAATCAAAAAAAGAACTTTGCATAACATTTTGGAACTCAAAAATTAAATAAGTATGGTTCTTCTTTTTTTATGACTTTTCACTCATCAAGAGTGTTATAACCAGTGTCGAGAAAAGAATGATAGTGGAATGTTTGAAAGTGTAAGTTTAAGTAAAAGTTGAGTTATTAGTAATTATAATTACACTACATATTATGAGATGGACAACACACACAAAATACAATTTGTTTATTAGTTCAAAGGTAAAAAATTATATACTTTTGTTTTGGAAATCTCACGAATATATTTACAAGTTAATGCCATTAGCTTTAATAAAATGAATACATATTTTGTATACTCGTTTGTCGACAGAAAATAGCAGGGATGCAATGTTGTAAGAGAGCAACATACTTATATTGATCAGATCAAGGATGAAATGTTTATAAGCATTATTTATAGAGCAATTGAAAAAAAAAGTGATTTAGTTCCTCTTCTTCAAGATGACAATCGCACATGGCAGAATTCTTAAGCTGTATTTTTGCCAGGTGAACATTATGGCAGAAATACTCTATCCGCTTGCAACAAATAGAAGATGTTGAAAATTTGTTCAAAGAGAATCTACAGAACCACAGTTTTGAAGGAATCGTGAACTGTATTTAAAAAAAAATAATTACCTTTTTTTTACTAAACTTATCTCAATGATTTTGCCATGTGGAAATCATGTATTCTTTTAATTTGATAAAAAGATCGTTTGAGTTTAAAAAATTGTATAAAAGCTCACCTTTTCATTTCCAAGAATGCCGCAGTGCAGCCATGAAGCCAACACTATTTTCCTGCCAAAGTTGGTTAAATTATGGATAATTAGAGTGTGCATTTCAACACAGAAATCGTCCTCCTGGTTTAATTTTTGAAGTGCACTCAGTGAATCTGAGAAAATCAAAAAATTTCCCATGTGATTATCCTCGATCTAGTTTAGGGGTTTGAAAATGACTATCCACTCCGCAATCAGGGCCGGTTCCACGACATTTCGCGCCCTGTGCAGTAAGTACCAATTGTGCCCCCGCTATGATATAAAAAAAAAGAAATTTCCGAACGAGCGCCTTGGAATTAAAATTTACAAGTTCATTCTATTTTATGAATTAATATGAGAAAGAACTGTAAAGTTGCTTACCCCAAAGTTCATTTCGTATGACATAAAACGATAAAATCGAGTGGTAGTGATGTATTAATATATAAAATGAAGTTTTAGCTGAATTTCGGCTTTAAGCGAAACAACCTGACCTTGGGAGTATTAATAACAAGGCAAGTTTCAGACACTTGTAGGTTTTATTTCAATAGAAAGACGGTAATATTTTGCAATGTATTTTATTGGCAATGATGATAAACAATAATAATATTATCATAATTATTTACAAATGATATAATGTAATACAAAGAAGGAGAAACTTACAAAGATAGAGGTGAACAATGAGGAAATATTATTTTCTTGACTAAATATGTACATAAATAAGGAAAATTATAAAAGAAAGATACAAAAGTGTTTTGTTCTAATAGCTTTCTAGAAAAAGACTGGAATATAAATTATTTTTAACTGCTTAAACAAACTAAGAAGTATTAAACTAGAAGTAAACTATTATTTGTAAAATCCAAAGCAGGACCTATATAACTGTATTTGACTAGAAATTATAATAAACATTCCGTATACACATACACACATTTGAGATATTGCACGCACACAACAGTAAAGCACAAGATATGAAATATAGGATAAAAATGCATAGATTAGACTCAATAAGTCGTGATATTACTCTTAAGCCAATGACAAAACCTCAAAACTTTTTTTTCTTGACCAAAACACAATTCAGTGTACAAACATTGAAATGCCACGACTTAGTGACTCGACTCTAGTAACATTATTTGGATGTAGTTATGCAGAAAGCGTCCAACCCACAATTTTCCAAAATAAAGTTTTACATGTTTTCCTATGGATAAATACAAATAGATTTATATCTGCTGAAAACATACAAGCTTCAAATGCAATAGATTTTTTGTGATTAATTTTTTTACTAACCCACATTGCAGATATTTGACATAAATGGAAGTTTAAAAACATTAAAATGTAACATAGGAAATACTATATATTTTTTAATAAATACATTGATAGATTATAAATTACCTATTTATAATAATTCTCATAAAGAAAAAACACTGATATTCACTATATAAATGCTGTAATATGCTTTTGTATCGGCATATTTTCAAACGCCTTTTTCTCAGATTCATGTTTTTGGGGTTGGATGCTTTCTACATAATTACATCCATTTGATGTTGACTCTAATTCAATCCATAAAAATACTTGCACTATTATCACAAAATTTTAATTTTTACAATCATTCAAAAGCATAAACTTTTTCGCAGAGTATAGTTATTCATGACCAATTTAGATTAAATGAGTTCAATAAGTAGGTAACCTAAACACAGGGCATAGACTGATTAAAATACTTAAATGACCGAAAATACGAAACAATACACATTTCAAAATCTAAGTAATTAGCGAGGAAATTGAAATATAAAATGAATTACTTAACAAATAGATCTAAGATCTTATTGTGCAAACGTGAGTTGCTGTATAAAAATACAATATGGACATTAAATTTATAGGTAAAATGATTGATAATTACTTGAAACAGGTATGTGTGCAGTATTTAAATAGCTTTTGATGATTTTGTTTCTATTCCCTTATCGTATTACCCGTCTCGTTTCATATAATTAAGGGACAAAAATGTCATATTGACACAATATTATATGTATATACTTAACGATTCAAGCAAAACCAACATTGAAAACAACAAACTATTCATTACCGATATGCTATCATTAACACAAACATTCTCAAAGTGGGATATAATAATATTAATAATCAATTATAATGAACTATGCTAAAATCAATGAAAGCACTATTAAAGTAGTTTTTGTAAAAGTACTACTGTTAAGATACATTACATAATTTAAATTTAAATTAGGCTTTAAACATTTGTTAAGACATTTAAGTAACATTTCACAGTACTTAAGAAAATAAAGCATTAATCTAGAGTCTACATCAATCAGTCATTTCATACTTCAAACTAAGATTACGGTTTGCCTCTCTTTAGGGCGGGATTAACTATTCCGCTGGCACTACTTCGATCAGAGCCCATCCTGACGATGGGCACTTTGGAGTTGTACTTCAGGTTTGGTGACTGAGACACTCTTATAGCGATGCTGGACTTCTGCTTGGCGGGTGCCGGTGTGGAACACTCTGCTTTAGGAGAGCCTTCAAACGTTGAACTTCTAATAAGTTTACCTTTAGTGGGTACAACGCAGGGAGTTGCAACAGGCTCTACCTCTTCAGTATCTTGTGACGTGCTGCTGGAAGATCCGTTAGTAATCCAAACTCTGGTGTCTGGTTTAGTAGTAGTTTTTTTGCTTTGTTCAATTTTTTTCCAAAGATTGGCGATCTTACTCGTCACATCTTTGGTGTGAGGTTTGGACAAAGGAACAGCCGTGGTAGAATTAACACTGGAAGAGCTGGAACTGCCCTTGACAGTTTTCGAAGTTAGGGTGATTGTTTTACCGCTGTCATTGCTCTGTAAACTCTGGTTGGAAGAAGACGATTTTAAAGAAGGTGATGTCTTTGGGGCGAGATTACTGGGAGTTCTGCCATTCGGCTGCTTGGCTACGGTTGGATCATTGCTTGTGGTTTTCTTAAGGGGAGGTCTGAGGGTCAATTTCATTGGTGGCTGAGGTAGTCTTGAAGGAGAAGTGTTAACAACTGTTTTCAGAATAGTTCCAGGTTTCGTCAACTTTGAATTAGGAGTAACTTTCTTCTCTGGGGTTACGGTTATGGCACTAGTTGGAGAAGGAAGCGAGCCTTCTTCCTTAGTGAATGTGCCTTGTCGAACCATGGGAGCTTTTGGAGAAACAGGTTCCTTAGTTACAGTAGGAGACTTGTTTTTCGGAGGAGTTACTCCCTTGTTCTTCACTGCAGCAGGATTACTCCTGTTTATTGCACTCACTGTACTTTTGACAGACATGTGAGACACTTTAACCAAGATGGATGGTGTTTTAACACCGCCTTGGACTTTGCTTGTAACACCATTAGTGACCTTAGAAGTGGTGAAACCTTTAGTTGATTTCCCAGTCAAGGTAGTTCGGGCGGGGCTCTTTCTAGGTATGGAGCCATTTCTCTTATAAGGGGATACGTAAAGGGCTTTTCTTCTCCCTCTTATAGTTTTAGGAGTACTATCTTCTATTTCAACAGATTCATTGGAGTCTACACTCTGATCTCTTTCTGGTTTACAGATTTTGGGTTTTCCCTTTACTTTTGGCACTTCCACTTCGGAATCCGAGTATTGATTTTGATCGGCACTTTCAGTTCCAGAATTTTGATCACATTCTATACTGTTCAAATCGCCGTTACACGACTGGAGTTCATTGACATCTTTATTTTTATGGACATAATCGAAAAAACTTATTTGGTTGGCAGGGTGGTTCATGTTTTTCAAGTTCTTCTCGATACATTTATCAACTGCTGTGGGACTTTCTATTACGGGCAAATAATTCCTAAAACTCTTAGTGAATGTCTTCATTCTTAAGGAGTTCAATTCAGAATCATCTTCAATGGACACGAGGCTGATAGTTTCGCAGTCAAGATCGAGAATTGAGGATTCTTCTCCTGTTTGCTGCTGATGGTATACAACATCTGATGCTTCTACGGTCAACTGTGCATGGCTGTAATTAGATCCGTTCAGTTGAGGAGAGAAACAACTGGGTTTAGGAATGGAGGATCTTCGGGAGTTATCAGAACTTTCAAAAGAAGTAGATTCAAGGGCAGCTGCAACTGTTTCATCCAATGTTCTAGTTCTGTATCTGTCTGCATCATCGAGGCGTTTCTGTTTCATACTTTTCTTAGCCTCAAGCCTTCTTTTCAGTTCTTCGATTTCAGGATCTTTGACGATGGTCTTGGGAGTATTCTCAGTCTGTAGCACAATGCTGGCAGTCAGGCTGGATATATTAACAGTCTGAGTTTGGTATCTTGCTCTGTCTTCTTGTCTCCTCTGTTTGGGATTAGAGCGGCTCCTCGTTCCTTTACTTTCTGCACTACTCGGTGTTGATAAGTTCTCACAAAGAGGACTTGACTCTGTGGGGGTGTCTAGGAATGTGTGAGTTTCTGGAACCTTCTTTCTGATTTCTTCTTCCGCTTCCTTTATTGCCATTTCGGCGGCTATCGTGTAAGTCTTGTACCTGTCTCTCGCTAATTGCCTCTTCTGTTTAGGAGTGAGATATTTCTTGTTCCCAGACTTGGTCTTCTTGGGAGTAGACTCTGCACTGCTTCCGAAATCAGATGCAATGGGAGTACCCGACTCCGACCCTGAAGGAATATCGGGACAATAAGCCAAGGTATGCGTCAAACAGTTCTCATTGTCGTCATCATCATTTTCTAAGGTTGATTCTGTTAGTTCATCAAAGAGTGATGGTGGATTGATGTTTTCAATATCTAAGTTAGCAGGGATGTGGCCCATCAGATGTATTCCGTTAACGGGTTGTTTAAAGTCAAAGATAATAGTGGAAGTATCATCATCTCCTGTATCAGCCACTTCAGAAACAATACTGGCCACTGATATCATGCTGTTCTCCATATCGAAAATGTCGTCCATTTCTGACGGTGGTTTGATATTTTCCAAATTGCTCACAGCGCAGTCGAGATTTTCCGAGCTTCCTTGATTACTGTGAGAATATCCTAGGGCTCTCTTGATCATCAGTCCCACGGGAAGAGATTTCTTCCGATGGATTTTATTTATATTTCTCTTGGTTAAGCTGGTATGCAGTCGGTCTCTTTCCAGATTTTCATCCCAGTTACCAGACATACTGTGTGTGAGAGATAGTAGGCTGCTCCATGTTCGACGGAGGCCTCACATTGTCCAAATCCAGTGAGTGTAAAGAATGACCGCTCTCTGTAAAACAAGAATAATCATAACTGCTTTCTCGAATTGCTGTAGATAACATCTGAGCCTCATGCTCTACCGTAATTGAATTTGTCATTGTGCTGAATTTGCTTTCATTCATAAACATTGTTGGTGGAGAAGACTTATGAATGGGAACATCACCGATTTCAAAGTTCTTGCATACTGGACTGGTCTCAATGTGATTTTGTGTACCATTGATCAACTCAAACGTTTGGTTGGTTGGATCACTCGGGGATAGATCGATATATTCATTATTTAATTGGTTGGTAAGATCGGGTCTGTTGGGGCCATCGCTGATGACCACACTCTCTTCTAGTAAATCTGGTAAGGCTCCGCATGTTGCTTCGTCACCCAAGTCACTTTTGAAAGAAGCAAGCATAGGCACGGATCCGCTGACACTCGGGAAGGAAATATCATTAGGACAAGTGTTTTCGTTCCATGTATCAGTACTGCTCTGCTTCTCTGAATCCTTTTCAACTTTCCTAGAAGAATTGGTATTCTTTTCAGTGATGCTTTCTAACAATGTATTCTCAACGTCAGGATTGGCATACTTGAACGAAGAACACAGAGTTGTGGATTGAACCAAGGTCTTTGAACTGGCGAGCATCAATGATGAATCAAGGATTACACTAGCCATACTATTGATAAGCATTTCCTCGCTTGATTCTGTGAAAAGATTAGAGCATACTGAACCATTCTGTGATTGATTCAAAACATTTGCACAAGATTCATTAGACTGATTGTTTTCATTGGATTCCGGAGTATCACTAAGACAGTTGCTTGAATCTAGAGCTTGGCACTCGTTAGATTTATCAAAGATAGAATCGTTGGAGGAGCAACTGATTTTGTTGGCGGGCTTTGCTAAACCGTTGCCGTCTACTTGATCCAGTTGCTTAGACCCATCGTTCATCGTGTGGTTGTAGGGAGAGACCTTGCATGTTTCTCCATTGAAGGATGGCTTCTTGCCGGGTGGGCCTGGCTCCATCTTGGGCAGGGTAATCCGCTGGTGCTTGGTGATGCTCAGCGGTGCCGTGGTGAGGCAGAGGGGGACACTTGCTCTTTCTGCGGTGCTTCCGACTTCCACCGCCATCTTTACGTCTGAGGCTACCTGCAGGGCACTTGTGTTCATCGCAGAACAACTTACCTGGCTGGCGGCAGCCACAGACGTCGCTTGGACGTTTTTTGAACTGTCAGGATTTAAAGAATCTTTTCTCGACATGTGACCACTTTGTTGCTTTTCTTCGTAAGAGCCTTGGTGATATGTGTTGACCTGGTATTGAGATGAGTTTTTGTAAGGAGCTTCGACCTTGTCTTTTTTTTTAGGCATTCCACAATAGATGGCTTCTTCTAGCAGAGCCCTATTCATGATATCTTCTTCCGTCTTAGAGAACTTCTGTGTACAGTTCTTGAAGGCTCCAGCGGCGACTAGACTATCGAATTCAGGATCCCGCTCAGTTTGTTTGCTCTTGCGATCATCTTTATTCCTCTCCAGCGACTTGTGACTTCTGATGTGATTTTTTGGTACATCTGAGCTATTTCTATCAGCTGACCTAGCCTTGAAATTCTTGTCCAGGGTTTTTGAATGGATATCATCCCACTTGTGGTTTAGGTGGGCTTTGGGCATGCCAGACTTGATGCATTGCTCGAAGAGGGCTTGTTCTCCTTCATTGGAACCCAAGGAATCCACACTTAGAGAGCTCAAGGAATCATGGCGGGTTAGAACAGTAATGTGATCTTCAGATTTCTCCTCCAAAGTGCAAGACTCTTGCGATTTCTTCTGTTCCAGCAAAGAAGGACTCTTGGATATCTTGAAGCAATCGCTGATGTAGTTTGGTCCGTCTGTAAAATAAAATCAAATATATAGAGAGCATCCATTTATAATAGAGATTTCAAAACAAAAAAAGATTTAACATTATCTGCGAAATACCCACCTCATGTGACAGGGAGATTTCTTCAGAATATATGATATGCAAAATGGTACATTTTTATAGAAAACAGTAAAAATTGCTACATTTCTTTTATCATGTCCCCTTAACCCATATGCCGCCCGAACAATACACACTGTCAACTAGAAGTGAGTCGTTCGCGAACGACCCGGCTCAAAGATCCGGATCTTTATACAGATTGAAAGATCCGGTTCACAAAGAACGATCATCCCAACGGCTCACGGATCTTCCAACGGCTCGCGGATCCCAACGGCTCACGGATCTTTCAACGGCTCGCAGATCCCAACGGCTCGTGGATCTTTCAACGGCTCGTGGATCCCAACGGCTCGCGGATCTTTTAACGGCTCGCGGATCTTTGCGAACGAGAGATCTGTTGATCTGTGAGACCCGGTGAGCCGAAAGATCCGTGTGATCTTGTTTAACGGGTCTTACGGCTAGCAGATCACTACAGATCCAAGTTGATTGTTCGATCATAGATACATATCATTTATTAGTTATTAAAAGTATTATGTTCATTGTTTATTTTGAGTAAATCATTGCTATCTAAATAATCGTTGAAATTGTTTCTTGGTATTAAGTACTTGCATGAGTATAATTATGTTTATTGTTCGTTGTAAGTATAATACACGACGATAAACTATTATTCTCCAAAAAAAAAAAGTTTTTCTCAATACATTTTTTTATTAAGTATGTATTTTTTACTATTGTTAAATACACTTTTTTATGACATAATTATATTAAGTTTCTTTAAGTTTATCTATTATTAAAAATAATAAAACTTGGCTAATTTATATAGCGCCATTTTTGTGAAATATTATCTAGATAGTTAACACGAAACTTCAATTGAATTTTTAATAAATGACAAAATCAACAACAAATTAATAAATACACTTTTTTAGAGATTATAATTTGAAAACAAAACATCGGATAATTGGTATGATGTCATGTTAGATCGTTTTTAAGTGAGCGTTAGGCCAGCCCAATAATATTGGGATCCCCTTTTGTAAGAATAAAATATATTATAGTTAGGAGGGCCGAGGGAGCCAGGGAGAGGGCACGGTGCGGGGGAACGCGAACCGTCGTTCAATTGAGCCGGCTCACTGAGCCAAGTGAAATTGCGTTATTATATCCGAGTCGTCCTCACTTCCCTCAAATTCAGAGTCAAGATCGAAAAAGAATTCTCTGATATCTTCTTAACTTAGATCGCATCTTGACTTATTTAGGGATATTTAATGTTACGTTTCTTAATCTGTTTCAAGAATTTTTGAATGACAACACTTGAAAGGTGAGATTAAGAATTAGGTACAAAATAATAAAATGTCAAATAACACGACAAAACAATACATGAATTCTGTGTTCGAGAAAAAACACTAATTTACAATTTCCATGTAACTAAAAAAACTTATAAAAACCACTTGCTTCGCTATGGTAAGAACCATGTGACATACACACACACGACTTTACAATGACGGGAGATTAGAGCGACTGGCCTACGAAAACTTTAGTCCTTTTTTGGATGCCGCTTTGTGTAGTGTAAACAATATAAATTATCAACTTTTATGAAAGATGTCGCTGAGAAACAGTTCATATTATTTTATGAAACAATATTTAGCCCCATCTACGGCTTGAACTGAGAAATATCATCAAAGAAACATTGACACTCGCACGGAAAAGTTCTGGCACGGAAACGTCGCACACCGATGTATGCTAATGGCAGCCATAGAGTTAAGAAGTTTTAATTGGCTAGTCCCTTGAAAAACTTCTTAACAGGGTTTGACCTATCATAAACATGGTCAATATCGCCCTTAATGGGTGAAAGCCAACAAATAAAAATATATAAATAAAACACATAAACTTATAACCACTTTATTATTTAATATCACGTCTAATAATTTTAATACATATTGTCCTGATGATGAAAGGGTACTTTCGAAACCGGTGGACTAAATATAAAATAATAAAGTGGTTATAAAAACAAAGTTTATGTGTTTTATTTATAAATATGGCAAGCCACAAAGTAAATGCTTTTTACAAAAATGAAATAAATATATCTTTATTTTTTTTAAACACTCTTTTTTCTTACTAATCCTCACAAGGCGTTTTCTGAGGGGGCCTGTAGTTTTTACTATTAGTAATTAAATTAACTTAGAAAAAGTACTTTTTGTATACTTAGATTTCTGTTTTCTAGTTAAGATTATTATCCTTATGTTAAATGTACAAATTTGAATGCATTTACCATTGTATTTGGGTACTCCGGCCTGGATGGCCATGTCGAGGAGCCTTCCATCATCAGAGCCCAGGTCCACGGAGCTGAGGGAGCCGGCGGGGGAGGCGTGGGGCGAGAAGTCTCCTCGGTCCCTGATGCGGGCGTTCTTCTTGGGAGATGCTATGCTGTAAAAAATAATAATAACTTTATTTTAAAAGAAAGCAAGAATTTGGGGCTTAACATTTGTACATTGTTGTATAATTACAATAAATAAATTTTAAACAATTTCACTTTGTTGAAAACACTAATTATAAAACTGACTTTGTTTGTTTGGACAAACAATATACTTAGTAAAACTCACCTAAGTTTTATTTTTTCGGTCCCCTGAAGACGGAAATTGAAAAATGGCCTAATTTATCCCGCATACAGTGAAAATCTCTTCTAAAGTTTTTGAAGGGACTGGAAAAAAAGAACTTCTTATGTTGGAAAACTTTATGTGTGGGATTTAAACTAGGCCATTTTTTTATTGTACTTTTATAAAAAACTACAAAGGAAAACATGGAATTGGGAAATTAAATATTTGAAAAAAACTATTATCACTAGCCGTGGCGGCTCATGACCTTTGAGCGTACTCAATAATATTTACAAGCAGATAAGAACCCGCTGACAATGGTTTTTCTTGCTGGGCTCTATGGACGGCTTTTGGTTGGGCTATTCCAATTTAAGAGTAGGTGACCATATACACATATTGTTCAAAAGAAAAGGTGAATTTCGAATTTTTTCTAAAAGTATTTATTTATTCATCAATATCCATTTTCTCCCCTTCAAAGTAATCCCCCTCAGATATAATGCACTTATGCCAGCGCTTCGCTTCTTCCAATCCTCGAAGCACTTCTGGAATGCGCTTTTTGGTATGGCCATCAGCTCGTTCTTCGATTCTGACTTTATCTCATCAATTGTGGCAAAACGCTTTCCTTTCATTGGTCTCTTCAGTTTCGGGAATAGGAAAAAGTCGCAGGGAGCCAAATCTAGTGAATACGGTGGTTGAGGCATGATTATGGTGTTGTTTTTGGCCAAATAATCATGAACAAGCATTGATGTGTGAGCTGGTGCATTATCGTGATGCAAAATCTATGATTTGTTTTTCCACAATTCCGATCGTTTGAGCCGTATTGCTTCACGCAAACGTTGCATAACTTCCTTGTAGTATTCCTTATTAACCGTACGACCTGTTGGCAAGAACTCATGATGCACCACGCCATTGTAATCGAAGAAAACAGTGAGCAAAACCTTCACATTTAATCGAACTTGGTGTGCTTTTTTCGGTCTTGGCTCTTCTGGCCGCTTCCATTGGGATGATTGGCCTTGGTTTCGACGTCATAACTATATACCCACGTTTCATCACCAGTTATGACCCTTTTGAGCAAATCTGGATCGCCGTTGACGTGATTCAACAACTCCTGAGCGATACTAATGCGATGTTGCTTTTGCTCAAAATTTATCAATTTCGGAACAAACTTCGCTGCCACACGTTCCATGCCCAAAACATCCGAGAAAATTGCATGGCATGAGCAGATTGGTATGCCAACATCCTCTGCAACTTCCCTAATAGTGATTCGACGATTTTCCAAAACCATTTTCTTTACTGTTTCAATGTTTTCTTCGTTTCTTGACGTGGTTGCAACTCCAGGACGCTCAACGTCATTAACATCTTCTCGGCCTTCTGTAAACCGCTTGTACCACTTATAAACACTTTTTTGAGACAAAGCAGACTCGCCGAATGCCACAGTCAACATTTTAAGTGCGTTGGAGCACTTTATTCCATTTTTAACACAAAATTTAATACATATTCTTTGATCCATTTTTTTCAAAAGTAAAAAATCAAAGAACACACAAAAACGTGACTAACCTTTCCAGTTGTCAAAAACAAACAACTAATCCAAAATGGCTGATAATGCTAACATATGATAAACATATGTGTATACATATATATATACATAACAACAACAACAAAAAAAAACGATAATCGAATGTACACAGCCCACGAAAATAAAAAATTCACCTTTTCTTTTTAACAGGCCTCATATAAGGCATCGCCTTTTTCTAGGACTTACAACTTCCGATGAATGGTATAGAATGATTACTTCAGACAGTAAAGCCTGTTGTACATGATTCAATCGCTAACGTCTCCCTTTCTTTTATATATACATAAGAAAATTTAGGTGTGATCTAGAGGCTAGAAGTAATTTGAACCAAAGATTGTCAAAACACATTTAAAAAAAAAAAACCAAAAAAAATTTACCATCGGAGTTTGAGTTGTCTTAGGAATCATCTTCTAATATAAAAGTGTCTGGATTATTGATTATATCTACAAAAGGTAAAATATTCTGTAACTAATTTTCATTTTTTGGTTTCATAAATTTCATAAGACTCACTAAATCATCTTTTTTGGATTTTTAATCCCGTTGATTTCTTTATATCATTCAAATTGAGATTATCATATGGTTCAAATTTGTTCACATCCAAGTATTAAAATTCAAGATATATTTCACTAAAGATAGCAAAGTCAGCACTTCACCTGACGGCAAGTATCGATACTTTTAAAATGATTTTATTCAACTCATATTATTTAGTCTTCTTCTTCTTTGTATAGTTGGAGAGTTGATGTTGGTTCTTCAGCCATTCAATACCCTGGGGGATTTGAAGAGAAGGGCACTCTTCTACAAAGTGCTCCGTGGTACGATTTATTTGGTTAATTTAATTCTTAATAAGGCAATATATTAGAACTTACTGGTCCTTGCTGATGAGCCGAGCCTTCAGGCCTTGGCTGCTGTCGATGGTGAGGTCCGAAAGACTGGAGGACATGGAGTGGTGGAAGGGGCTGCCCTCAATGGCGTAGGATTCTATCTCGTCTGGGGCCACGAGATAGGCGGGTAGGGTGTTCTGGAATCATTCACAATAAACATATTACATATAGTATTTACAATACCCATCTAGTGAAACTATCTTCTAAGATTATGTGATCATTTGATGAAACTGGATCATAAAAATTTCAAGTCTTCAAGGGACCGTAAAAATAAAATAAAACACAAAAAACTTTTTTTTTTGTGAACCTTATATACTGTTAATTCGTGGTGGAACTCCATTTTATTGATTTTGATAATACCAAATTTTTAACTTTATTCCACTATTTTTTATTTAAGTCCTGACCGGTTTCTCCTTATGAAATGAGTGCTGATTATCTAATAGGTGTGTGGCTACATTAGATAATTCCCCTTTACTATTAACCCAGCTTGAAAAATGTTATTTTATCTTAATGTAAAAAGATCCGCCAGTTTGTCCTATGTAGTATGCTGGGCAGTCGCCACAATTAATCATGTCCCCTCCCGAGTTACTAAATTTTTCCCTTTCATCTTTATTGTTGATTATTTATTATTTATTATTATTTAGTATTGTATTATATATAACTTTAAAAAAAAACCCACAAACGCATCTAAGGCACCCCGTGTAAACCGTCTCCCAGAAGGTAATAAAACTACCCGAATGTATTTTTAAAGGTATGGTAAAGCCACCTCTGTCAGCTATAAAACTAAAATCCTCAAGTCACAGATGATTCACTATGAATATCAATGCCCATCCCTTCCGGACCTAATAGTATATATGTATTCCATAGACTTACTTAAAATTGTACCAGTCTGAAGATGCCCGTCATAAGGTGAAACCGGTCAGACTCAAAAAGCGTCCATTTTGGACATGATAGTATTATAGATTTACATAAAATTGTACCAGTCTGAAGATGACCGTCATAAGGTGAAACCGGTCAGGTCTTAAATTAAAAATAGTGGAATAAAGTAAAAAATTTGGTATTATTAAAATCATTAACCTTATATTCACTGTATATCCCAATTCATACCTTATTTCAGAATGGTAAATACTCTCACTATCATAGTTAACACGTTAACCGCCCTGTCAGCCACCGGTGGCCGACACTGAATCATTACATTCACGCCGTGACAGCCACTGGCGGCTGACGCGACATACCTCACTTCGAATTGCCGTTTTGCGCTGTCGGCCGCTCGCTCCGTTCAAACTGCTATTCATAATGTCCGAGACGGCCCATCTCTACATACCTGCAGCTTGGCCTTAAATTTTTTTGATGGCAACAATAAATATTGCCATACGTGTGAAAAATTAATTTAATGAAACTCTATCATGTAAAAATCACTTTATTGGCAAATTAAAATACAAGTACCTATAGTATTGCAAATTAGTATAGTATGGCAAATTATCAAACAAGTACTTTTAAATTATAATTACAAAGCAAAGTAAAAAGGAACAAAAAAACAATTGTGAGAGAAAATGTATGTTTGACAAATAAAAATTAAACCTTTGAAGTTTTAAAGCAACATTGATGACAGAATATATATTATCGAATGGAAAATTTAATAAAATAAGCAAAGTGCATTAAAATGTACTATTTCGAAGCATGTTAGGCAATAGTGAGGTTCATTTGGACAATCTGAGCAATAGGTTGTTACTCTGGCAGTTTTATTTCTAGCATAGTTTCTACCATGTAGTTTCACACTGTTAGAGTACCTTTACATGATTTTCTGGAGGTTCTAGCCGAACCTTCTTTTGTTTTGAGGACATGTTTTTTTTGTTTTGGTCTTGGGGTATTCATTTGATTTTGGTTAGATTTAATACAAAAATATTCAACAATGAAATTAACTATAGAAACATTTTTTTTGTGGTTATTTTATGCAAAATCTGGGCATTTACCATTGCAGTGTTTAAAATTAATTCAATAGCCAATTTTAGCGCGGACAGTTTGACCAACAGAGTGGCTGACACGGCGCCACCTATAATATTATTCCATTTATACCGCGTCGTTCACCCGTGACCGACACATGGAAAAACTCTATAAATTCACTTCATTTTCATCAAAGTAAATTTCAAAATACGTATTTGTATCTATTCTATTAAATAAAACCTAAAAACACTGATGCATTTTTTTGCTATTTAAAAAAAAAACAATATGAATTTTCATAAAGTTGTCAAGATAGCTTGGAAAATGTGTGAATGATAGAAAAAACGATGGTATTTTGTTATTGCATAGAAAATGAAAAAATACAAAAACCGACTGAAAAGGATGACAGCGAAACCGACGTACTATATGACACCTTGATGTGAGAATCAAAATATTTTGTCTGAATAGCTAGGTACTTTCTTTCTTCTTGTCCTCCTCCACATTCCATCAACAGGGGATGCCATAACCACTGGCTCCAGGCAGTCGGAACTCTTGTGAGGTATCACACAAAAATAAAAATAGATGTTACAATACCTGTAGAATCCTCGAAGGCTCTGGTTTGGTTTGGACTTTGCTTCGTGGAAGAGGACGCCTGGGCTCAGGATAATCATCTTGAAGATTCTATGAATAAATATTGTTACATTAAATACAAACATCAAAAAGCTTGACTAGGATATGTCTGATGTAGCGTTGGAAAAAACTTGAATGTTTTGTGAATGCTTCACGAACTGCTAGTTCTTTAAAATGAACCCTTCGCAGTGAACACTTCAATTGAAGTCGAACTCGCCAAAAGGAGATTTGAAATCGAAATGTACTAGAGATGGTCGATATCAGAATTGGGTGTACCTGCGGTTCCAGTTACCGGTTATTTGTCCAGTTCTTTTTGGAACCGGTTCCTAGTGCCAGAAAAGTTCCAAGGAGAATTTTTTGAAAAGTACTAGCAAATTGACAAAAAAACGTACTAGTCGGTAGAGATTTTAAAACGAAGAGAACTGAAACTGGTTCCTCGCCAAAAACTGAGGAAGAACCAAGAACGCCAAATCTTTGTAGTCGACCTTCAATTGAAGTGTGAGCTACCGCAAAATGGAGTAGTTCTTTGTAACTTTGTAGTCTTATAACTTCAATTAAAGTATTTGTTCAATGAAAAATGAATGAAGTTTGAACTGCCGCAAAATGAAGTAGTTCTTTGTAGTAGTTCGTACCGAACGGTCACAGTTTTTATGAATAGTTTTGTGGAAAACCAGGGCCAAGTCCAGAAATTACTGATTTACTTATTCTGGTGCCCTTTCCTGTTGGAGGTTGGCTATCTTTAAGGCAATCTTAACCCTGCAGGCTGCAGTCAAGGTCTCAAAGCCACGAGGTGGAGGTCTTTCTCTACTATGTGTTGTTAGTATCATACAGCAAACAAAACAATAACAAAATAAGTACAACATTTGGGTATATTATGTTCTGTTTTATGATTGGAACAAGATAAATTTGAATGAAATTACCTTTGGCATTCCCGAGCGAATGCACTCGGCCAAAAGGTTTCCATTCTCGCCGCTGAGATTAGAGCTGTCGTCGGAGTAGTCTCTGTCTCTCCTGGCGCGGTGGCCCTCCCTCTCCTCAACCTCTCCCTCTTCCAGCAGGGACAGGGTGGACAGGTCCGACTGGCTGCCGGCCTTGGACATGAAGGCGGGGGTGTCTTCGGTGCAGTAGGTCAGGAATGCGTCCGATGAGGGCTGCAATGTGTCTAGAAGGATATTATGATGATCAGTGATACACATTTGATGTATCTTGGATTTCAGGATAAAAACTAATAGAATATCTCGGAGACTTATATATAATAAATATACTTATATTTCACAATGCAACATACTTTCAATTACTGTATTTCTTAGATTAGTCTTTAATAAAAATAAAAATAATACTTGGATAATTTATACAGTGCCACTTCAAGGCTGCTGAACAAGCCTAGAAAATAACTAAAAACAATGGCTAAAATCAAATTAAAAATACAATAAACAATAGCTAAAATTACCTTCAAAACTTTAATAACATTTAAATACGATATTATTAACATACTGTAAAAAATTGGTTTTATTGCCCCTATTTCACGTTTTCTGGCTTTTTATTAATTCCCATTTTATTTCATAAATTCTCAGCAGGGCTGGTTCGCTCTGGGCACTATGTACTGATTGCACCCCAATTCAATAAGTCAATTTAATAATATTCCGCTATCAAGAGATGAGCGGGGAGTAGGCTTTCCAAGTGACCTGGCGGCATCTAACACACTCATTATTTTTAAAAGGAAAAATCGCCAAGAGCCTTCTACTCTCTAAGTATGTACATATATGTATTTAATTCATTCAAGCCCACGGCATTTATCACCTTAAAATACGAGTGATAAGAACAGCTTGGAAAATATGACAACGGCAGTAAAACTCTCACAATAGCTTGTAAAATGTGAAAATGATGGTAAAATTGTCAGAAGAGCTTGGAATATGTAATTACGGTAGTAAAACTGTAAGAATATCTTAAAGAATGTGGGAATGGTTGTAAAGTTGTCAGAATAACTTGGAAAATGTGTGAATGACAGTTATGCCATCGAAGAGATTGGCAGAATGGTTAATTAATTTATTATTTATTTGAGAATAGCTCCATTTATCTTGATGAACACTGATGAAAAGATTTTAACCCTGAGTTGATTTTTCAACTTACCTGGTGCAGACGTGTGGTTAGAGCTCGTATGCAGAGTGTTTGATGATGAAATTACTGCTGTGGTACTAGACCGGTTCATCAAATTTGGAGTTCTAGTTTTGATTCTGTAAGATCAATTACACTAATTAAAATAAATCATCGACACGGGTTCAAAACCTAGCGAGGATAAATATAATTCATCCAATTGTTTTGGGAATGGTGTGAGGCTAAAGGAAATTCATTGTAAAGTTCATTATTTCATCATCTTTCCCGAACCGTCGCTGGAAAGGCAAAAGGGCTGAAACGACACTTTGGTCAAAAATGAGAAGTATGTAGTTTTGATCAGTTTTCTGCATTGAATACTCTGACTCAGGTTTGATTCTGAAGACTTTTGGGATCCTTCAGCCATCTAAAATATATTTACCATTTGGGAGAACTAGTTTGGGACTTTTTTCAGCTTTTTTTTCGCTTCAGGTAATTCAGGAAAGCATTGAGTTACCTGAGTTAACTTTTTTTCAAAATCCAACCAGATACTGAAGACTTGTGAATTTTATTGTAAAACAAAAAAAACTTTAAAAGTGCTCTGGTGTAAACATCCCAAAATGGCTCTTCAGACCTTTTGCCTTACCGGCGACGATATCATCATCTCTGGCATGAGCCATAATTAAATGTTCACTAAAAATAACAGAAAAAGCTTTATGAACATCAACAAAAACAAATGCAAGAAGTGCAATACTCAAAACACAAAATAAAAGCTTCATGTAATCACTTTAAAGATGTAATATATGTATATGGTCCATTTAGTCAAACTGTTAAGATAAGAGAATAATCAAACAAATCTCGGACGACAATAATAATAAGGTTGGTTCTAATGTTTACTTTATTTTGAACTAATATAAACAATCTCAAATACGGACAAAACATTCTAAAACATACTATACACAACGCTACGTCAAGCGCGCATCACGGCAAATTCAGACTGCGGCCGCCCGACAGACAAAAAAATGATCAGGATACGAGTTTATGATAATATTTTTTAAATTCCCTTTCTAGAGGACAAATGTATCTATCGAATTAAAATAAAAGTTCAGAAAAAATGCATAGAGATGTCACTGTATGAGAGAAAACATTCAAATCGGCTATAGATGGCATCCGCACTGACGGCACGGCGACCGCTCCCGTCTATAGCCGATATCCGCAGTTAAAGGATCAAATGTAAATGAATAAAAAGTTTAAAACTGCTGACAAACTATAGAAGTAGTTTAGCAGGATTAAAATGTTAACCCTTTCTGGGTCCAAAGTCAAGGAGTTTACCGCTCTGCCACGTAGGTTGACCATCTGCTCTGATTTGTGTAAGGAGTTAAGAAATCAAATGAACAACCAACCTCGACTGATTCCCTCGATTAATGCACATGACGAGGATATTGTCCTCTCTATGCTCGCTGTGCAAATATAATTTTGAGATTTAAACCCTTTTCTGGGTTCAGAGCCAAGAAATTTACCGCTCTGCTCCAGGATTACCCAACGGCATTTATTTGCAAGGAGTTAAGAAATCAAATAAACAACAACAGACCTAGACTGTATCCCTTGATTAATGCACGCGGCGAGGATATTGTCTTCATCACGTTCATTATGGCCCCGGTCGCTGCAGTCGGCGGTGCCAGTCACGGAGTCATCCTCACTGCGGAGGTCATGGGGGTGCTGTGGATGATGCTCCTCGGGGCTACTGCTGCCCACACCTTCGGTGCGGTTCTCCGTGTCAAAGGGGGCCGAGAACATTGCCTGGATTACAATTAATTAATATGTACTATGCAACTCAAGTTATCCGAATATTCAGGAGAGTTTTCTCTTTTATAAAGCAATCTAATTAAATAATATAAAGCAGCAATGACTGTTGAACGGTGAGATCTGCTGCCATTAAATTTGCACCCCTTTTGGTTTTCATTTTCATCACGAACTTTGAAGCTTTAAAATATTCATTTGGCTGTCAAAAAAATAAGATGACGTATTGTTGTAAAACATTTTTTTTTTTTTTGAAACTTGGGCCAAGCCAAGTTCTAACTAATAATAATATAAATATATTAGATTTTTAAAACTTTTATTTAGGTACTTTACAAACCTTTGGCGGGGGATCATCGTCTATAGTCAGTGAGCTGAGACTTGTGCCCGTTGAGAATTCAACAGGGGTGTGCTCACATTTGAATGTGTTCACTTCATCTTCAAACACAGAACGAAGGCGATCTGAAAGAACGGATGACATTTTAGAATTTTGAAACCAAATAAATAATAAACCTATATTATTACATTAGGTTAACAATGGGTCAAAGGGGTTCCCAATCTGTACGGTGAACATAGAAGAGAACAATATCGCCAACCAGCTGGACAACGTTGTGGTTAATTTAATGTCACCAATAATAATATTATGTACAGAATAAGTGAATTCAATGCGATGGTATTAATTATTTTTAAGTAACTCCACAGTCTGTTCGAGGAGAGGTTGGGCCTGCAATGGACAGAGGTCACTGAAGTAGTCCAGGACAGGGACGCCTAGAAGCGCCTTGTCCAGGTGATTGGTCTGCAACCCGAATTTGCAAAGGAAAAAGATGAAGATGAGGAATTAATTGATTTAAAGTAACTCACTGATGGGTTGCGGGGGGCTCTTAGTGGGCTGCTTGAATCCTCTGGGGGTTCCCACTGCGGAAGAGTCTCCACGAGGCAGGGGGCTGTGGTGCGTTGGGGAGTCAGGGATCTCCGACGGAGACATGCAGCCAGACGTCATGCGACTGGAAATAACAAGATGGCGTCAATATCACGAAAACTCTTTGAGTCATGTTTGTTCTTTTAAACTTATGAATTTAAATCATCTCTTAACACATTCACTGTCAGCTGTAAGAAATATGATTGCAGTCGTACGGAACGATTGTTGAACTCCTTCTGGCGTATCGGCAGTAAATGCGTTAATTTATTTAATGTAGGTACTATATTATTGCTTATATTTATTAATATTATTTCTAGATTTCATTGTAAAAGTCGAGTGGGCGCATAATACCGAAGCGCTCTATACATAGCAAAAGATATCTATGTGGAGTGTTAAGGGTCAGCACCCAAAAATACTCATTTTTTGGCTTTCTAGTACAACCAAAACTACACATTACTTATCTGTTAATTCTATACGGGTAGTTAGAAATATGTCTAAAGTTTCCAGTGAATACAATTTTTGAACAGTAATCTTTTAAATTCTTTATGAAATCCATACTGGAATTTTAAGTAAAACGTTCAAAAACGCCTTTGCTGGTTTTCAAACTACACGTTTTACTGATATTTTAGTATGTTTTTCTAGCTACCCATAGAAAATTTGTAGATAAATCATTTGTAGTATTGCTTGTTTTAGAATGCTACAAAGTGATGTTAAGCGTCATTATTGAGTGCTGACCCTTAAAACAGCTTTATATTATATCACACACTGTCACTATCATTAACATATATTAATTATTCAAACAACAGATCATGTTGGGCTTAAGTATAAAATTAGCACATTACACTCGCAGGCTGCATTGGACAGATACTTCAGAGCTGACTTTAGAATGAGTTGCACACGAGGTAAACGGAATGTATTAGAGCAGCGGTTCCCAAAGTAAGTTCCAGAAATTCCCAAGGTGGGATATTTCTGGCTCGGTGACATTACTGAAGAAAATTTAGTAAAACTTTTTGTCAATCCATACTCCATCCTAAATGAATTCCCGAGTAAAATTTTATTTTTATTTAATAGAATAGGAAGTGCTTATTTGTAGATTTCTCACCGAAATGGATAAATATATGAAAGATCCCAGAAATGTGAAAACATGAATTTCGTTTGTTCCATAACGAAGACATAACACATAACGCTCATCAGTCTCGCGATGGAACTGCCCAAAAAGTTTGGGAACTACTGCACTAGAGATTCAACTGACTCCTAAGCAAAAACAACATCCGGAGAAAAGCATAATACCATAACTGAATCAGAGATACCTATGCAAACAAAATAGATCTATGAATAATACTGGAGTCAACATTTAGAAAATGTTTCATCAACAATTTTGTGTAAAAGGTAAATCTTTCGATTAGTTTAAATAATAGGTATTGTAATGTGCATACACTGATTACAATCAGGTTATCACTTCATTAGAACATATTACTATTATTATTGGTCAATTTTTATAGCACTGTTTAATTAAAGTTGCTTGAAATGGCTTTAGCCGTGTTTGGTGACTAGATCTGAATAGCCAGGTATTTCTCAACCTTCTCCTTTCTCATCTCCTTCCACTCCCCACTACCTCTCACTGGCTCTAGATGGTTGGGAGCAGTTGAGACTCTTGTGTGGTATTCACGTAAAAAAATAAATATATATATATCACTTCAAGGGTGATGAACTTTTTTTTCAATATTATAATTGAGGATTTGCTAAAAAGGATGTTTGTTGTATTTTGGCACACTAATATTGTAACAATAAGTCAACATTATTAGATGTTTGATTTCACCGAAACAAAGAATTCACAAAACTTTCAACACTGTTGACAAAGAAGTTCACTTTTGTAAAAACAATTCAACTAATGACTAAAGAAAAAAAAAGTGTATGAAAACATTTCATGCAGCTACTGAGTGGACAGACATATTTTACCCCTTGTCATTGAGATGCAGAGATGCCTATCTCAGTTGCACATAAATTAAAAAGTTTATAGTTTTAATATAAAGTTTTTTTCACACAAAAATATGCTATTATAGCTCACCTGAATTCCGATACCACAGATGCAATATCGTCAGGTTGGTCTGGTACGCTGCATCCGGAAAGTGACTCCAGGGAACTGCACCGGGAAAACATCAAGGGTGTTTCTTCTGCATAGTTCAGCACTCCGGGACTTGTGACGAAAGTCACCGATTTAATATCTGAAGACGACAAATTAATGCATTGCAAATGAGCATAAATTTATAAAAGCTATTACAAAGGCCAGGAGGTAACAACAACAATAAATTGGTAGTGTGACTTCTTCGTATTATAGTAAAAGACAATGTTTCAGTAGACCTTTTAAAACCAGAGCATTTTATTTCAGTTTTCCCATATGAAATTATTTTAATTAATTTTTTACACTGTGTTTCCGATATATAGGATAGCTGGAGTGTGCAACACTTTTTTAGGCACACCCTTTCTTCTAAAACTTATGCATTTTCACGGATTAATCATGCATAGTGACGTATGTGCTAATAATCAAGTATCAATTAGAATTAATTAAGAACAGGAGAAATTCTAATCAATAGGATCCCACACATCATCCCCAAAGATAATGACATAGGTCTCGAGGAAATTATTTCCCTCAAGGCCTCCTCCTGTGTTGAGATAGTGTAAAAATAATAAAAAAAGACTATCAAAAAGTTCAAGAAGACAACAGCCAGTTTCAAGGATTTTTCAACCTGAACTGAAATGTTCAAGTCTGCTTACCATCTTTTTCTTTGGATTGGTCTTCTTCATTAGTGTCGTCAACTATAGGTGGAGTGTAGCTCCCTGCGATCTCTGCATCATTCGCCCGGTCTGAATTCCAATTGTTATCTTTGACCACATCATTTCCCCCTTCTTCTAAACTGCTCAAGGAACTGACCCTGGAGAAATATCCCGGAGTACCTTCCTCGCAGTAATTCACCGGCTTCTCTGGGCTGATCATTCCGGAACTGAACTTGGATTCGTACCCTATCCTGGCAGAAACCTGAGGAACGACTTGGTTTGTGGAATTCCTGGATTTAGCCATGGCTCTATCATTATCGTGCTTTATTTCTTCTAAAGAGCATGAATCTTTTTCATCAGACTGAGACATGACTTCTACGCTTTGTTTCATAACCAAAGAAGGACTATCGATCTTTGTTGGTTCCACTTTGATAGGTTTATCTGCTATAGGCATGGCTGGTCCTATAGCTCGGAGATCAGACATGGATGTGGCTGTTGAGAAATTGATTGGTGTTTCGTACGGAGTTCCCTCAGTGCAGAAATGCTTGATGGTGTCCTCTGCTATGTAATGCTGTGTGGGTAGGGGTCTCTCTTCAGATAGATCAGTCACTACCTCAGTTTGATCTTCAGCATACCGCAGAGAATAATCTGTCGGTTGATCTAAATCTGTTTCTTGGTAATCGGCATAGTTGACTGGTCTGCTCATTTTGTCTGATTGACTGTCGTCTGGACTGGAGGATACTTCTTTTTTGACTTGGAAGCCTGCAGACCTTGAGGTTTCTGCATGACTTGCTTTTCCACTAGCCAAAATAGGATATTTGCCAATGTTTTCACTTTGCATGTCTGAAGTCTTTGGCTCTGAATACTTTTTACTGTAATCGATTGGCTGGTCACAGCTTTCATCGTAGGACAGTTCAGAATAATTGTTCCTGGTAATATCATTGCTATTTCTGCTAGATATATTGTGTTCATACTTGATACCTCCTTCTTTGGAATACCTTTTGATGAAATCTCGGTCACCTCTGGAGGTAGTAGGTGCACTGACAGAACTGCAACTGCCTCGGTTCTTTTCAAGACTTCTTTCATCTGATATGTTATTGTGGTTTGGCATTTTATTATTTCTGGCAACTCTTTCATACACGGAATCAGAGTGGGTGCTGGTCACAGAGTCCCGGCTTTCTGATCTGTTGACATTATCGTATCTGCCATGGAGCATTGTCCTAGACATGTGGCCTTTTTGCAAACTTGATTGAAGTAGTAAAGTGTTACTGCAGCTGAGGTATCCACCAAAGTGCGAGTTGTGACTCAGTGATATTTGTGAAGCTAAATGCCCCATCAACGGTGAACTGGAAGACATCCTACGTTTCTCAATGCTCATGGCCAGGTGTCTTTCAGCAGCTGTGAAGAGCATTTTCTCATCTCTATTACTAGTAGTAGGTGATGTGATGGGTTCAATATTCTCGCAAGTTTCGGACAGATTTTGGTCCAATTCTTGTTCTAGAGCTTTTTGTTTGCGGGCTCCGAGAGTTGGCAAGACAGGCAAATTCAAATCCCTGGCTGTCGAGTCAAGGGCAATGCTGTGATTCTTTCCAGGCTTTGAGTTCAGCAGATTCTTCAGGGCAGCACTAGATCCCATGGCGATCATCTTGTGTTTGGAATGAATTAGGCTCCTCAGCATGGGGACAGCTCCATGATCCCACAAGTATTGTTGGTCCTGTTGACACCTAGCTGAGAGATTCCAGAGAGTTCCGCAAGAGTTGCTCACAATGGTTAGGCTGGGTGATTTCAACTGTCGCAGAAGAACCCCGAGGCAGTTGTGCTCCCTTAGAACGTGTCTGTAATCTTCCCTAACTGCAATGTGACTGGACACATTTCTCAGGATCCCGCCAGCATTTTCGATGATGGCAAGCGTCTTACTAGGAGCGTTAAAACTCAGCATATCCACGAGGAACGCAAGAGCACCTTCTACAGAGCAAATGTCCACTTTGTTGAGGGAACAATGTGCAGTTAGGTTCCACAGGGCAGATAGGACAGACTTCAAAGTGGCTTCTTTGTGTCCTGTCATGGCTGCCACGGTGAGACCTTTCACAGTTCCCACTTCTCGTAGGATTTTCTTGCTAGATGTGTCGGCTCTCCATGATAAGTTTCTAAGAACTGCAGCAGTGACCTGGACAAAAACAAATGTTACAGAAATCTTTGTGTATAAATTTAAGAGGCGAAATATGTCATTTAGATGATTTGAATCTTTGCAAGGAAAATATTTTTCAATTACATTTATAACAGATTAATCTACTCACTTGTCTCATATCGTCATTGGGTGATTGAAGTTGGTCCACCAGTGCTGTCATAAATTCTTTGAAGGAGCACAAAAGGGCTTTGTTATTCCCATCGCCGAATGTGAGGTTAGTCAAAGCCATCCCTGAATACTTCCTCATTGTGACGCACTGTTCACTCTCTATCATACTGCCGTGGGCACACTGATCAATGGTCACAAGAGCAGCTAAGGACTGTAATCCTCCCAACTGGCACATCACGTGTCTGTGTTCTTCATCAAACGATAACTTCATCAATGCTGCTACACTTTGTACCGGATGTTTGGACATGTCATCTTCGATAGGTTCAGATTCTTCTTTGAGTGATGCTATCAAGTCTTCAAGACACTGGCAGTATTCTCGCACTTGCTCAAGCAGCCGAAGAACTCTGGCTTCGCGCCTTCCAGCTTTGTCATCAGGCTGAGCATGAATCATGTTGTGTAAAGCTCTGGCCGCTTTGTTTCTAGATCCTCGTGAGAGTTTGGAGTGGACTAATTGTACTAATAGTGGAATGCAACCTGACTGTCGCATAGCAACACAGCTTTCAACGGTGTGGCTCATTTCTAGCAAATATTCACTCATATCTGCATTGCTGTCTGCCGATAGAGACAGCAAAGAAAGCAGAGAATATACACAGTCAACTTTAGGGCCCAACTGCTGGTGAGGTATGGCTCCCGATGGAGCGCTCCCCGATCCAGCACTGGAGAAACTTTTAACACTACAGGAGTCTTGACTATGCCAGAGGTCTCTTTCAGCCGGCCATCCACCATCGCAAAAATGTCTGTCGTTAGAAGTGGACGCTTGCCCCGGTGGTAGCTCATTACGTTGAAAACTGTTCCGGTTTCTTCTTTCCAAAGAACGCTCTTCCATATGGTCTCTGGAATAATTTGTTGGTTGTTCTCTTTGTCTAGAATCACTGAAGCGCGAGGGTTCATTGTAAACCTTGAGTTGTTCATTTCTTCTCGTGACTGAACCGTTACTCACTCTTTCGAGTGGTTCGTCCAAAAAATGAGGATTGGTAATGTCACTCAATCTTTCTTCTTCCGGCGATGGCGAATGGTCCAAAAAGTGAGGTTTTGGAATTCGGCAAACATCGGTTCTCCTGTCTCTTCTAATGTGGTAATCTTCATCTAAGAAGTGTGGTTTGCGAGGGGTGCTGGTTGTGGGTTCATCTCCTTCATCGTCGATGAGTTCGATTTGTTCTAGGTCTAGGCTAAAATTGGTATTAGGTGTGTGAGATCCACTTGATTGCTCATTTGCTTGACCATTTGTTGGGCCGTTTGGCCTGGATGGAGGAGGCCTTCGCTTGGGAGAGGCCCCCGTTTCGATAACTGCTTGTGTGGAGACGGTGACAAGCTGCTGGGGAGGGCTGGAGCCCTGGCCTGAGCCGGACAAGGGCTGCCCAGAATCGGGGTCGCTGCCAGCGGAGGGCCCTCCAGACTCTGTGAGGACAGAGTTGGAAGACTCCATACTGCTCCAGTTGTCTGTTACTATTTCATTATCCAACTGCAACAATAGATAAATGAAAAATTAGTATTGAGCATTCATGGCAAAAAATAACTGTACTGTGCTAAATTTTAAAAAGAGATTCAATTGATTGTGCTATGTCTTCATGGGGAGTCCTGTCTTCTATTTTCATCCACTTGTTCATCATATATTCTCCCGACACTCCATCCTTTTGATATTTAATACATATCCAAATCAGCTAAGCATCCTTTTAAATAAATAAATCATGTTCAGGCCTTCTAATCTTTTGATTCTTATTCACAATTCGGAATATGACCCCGAAGATAACTTCTCTTTACGATACATGCATCGTTTATGAGAAAAAGGGAGAGGTTACAGTGTAGCTATCAGTGGTTGACATATTACACATAAACCCCTGCAATCTTACCGTATCGCAGTTCCAATTGAGCTGTGATCGTTCCGCATTTCCATTGGACACGTCGGAAGCTATGCCGGAGTCAAAACCAGCACCGATGAACGACCCGTTGATGGTCTCATTGTTGGCATTGGTCTCTCCGGGCAGGTCAAAGGACTGTCCGACCCCACACGACAACCCCTTGACACCCGTCCCCACCCCCCCACTCTGCAGGCTGTGATACATTGAAGATCTTTCACTCCCACCAGAACCACACAAATAATTGAACTTGTCACATTTGAATCAGAAACTATTTTACTGGCTATTTTTAACACTTTTTTAAGGTTGCTTTTTTTAGCTATAGTGCATTCTTTGGAATGCTAACATATTTCACTATATCCAGAACAATAATGTCTGTGTTTTTATATTCACTTTTATTTAATTTGAATCAATGTCTTATTTTATTATGATAACAGAAAAAAAATCTAAAAAATAAATATGTAATCATAATAATTTGTGCAAAAGCTACAGTGTTGAGGAAGATCTTCAAATTAAAAAACGTAGTTTCCTTATGCGTGTACGAGCTTGACTTTTTCAAATTGGAACTGATCTACGTGTTATCTAGAAAATTTTCAAATCCTGACAAGCGATAAAGAATTTATTATTTTTATTCTATATTTGAAAATAAAGCAACTAATATTTTTGATTCTGCAGAAAAGAATTCCCAGCTTTTATCTTGGCAAGTCAAGTTACACCCCTCATTTTTAGAAGGAAATAATAATCATAATCACTGTCACGAAATCAAAAAACTTGGTAATAAACTTTGTGCAAGGTTTTAAAAATAAACCCCCTTACTTATAAATGAAGTGTAAATGTTACGCGTGGTGTAAGGTCATAATAGCGAAAAACTTGCCCGATAACCACGGCTTGTGCGTCTAAATGAAACATCAAATTAATTCTGCATGAAAACCGCCAATAAATTGATTTTATGATTACTTAAGTCCTGTCATGGAAAACACAGATTATGCTCCAACCCCTCAGTGTGCAGAGTTCCGAACAAATTCTGAATACTGGGAATATGACACCAATATACCTAAAACAAGAATCCAAATCACGAGCAAAGCTGGGCAGTACTAATTTATATAATAAAAATGTTATATTATATGTATATATGTAAACAAAATGCGCTGATTTCAAGGTGCAAAAGAATCGAATGCGACGTATTTTTGTGAGAAGACTTCGATAAATTTAATCCAATTCAATTTCGTGTTGAATTTATTATTTTTAATCACAACTAACGCATGCTCGAGACATAAGAAATATGTACTTAATCGTCCCATAATAATAAGAAAGAAATAATAATACGATTTCACTTTCCACTTTCACATGCCCTGTCAATCGTATCAACATTCGAATGTGTAATAAGAAATATAAAATAGTTATTTATATTGCGTTTATTTGAAGTTCAAATGAGTTCCATTGTTATTCTTGTTATTGGTTGCAAATCGTAAAATGTAATGCGGTGATTACTAATATGTAATTTGAGCCCATACTAATAAAATAACACATGAGTAGAAAATATTAAAATAACACGTCTAATGATCAAAGTGGTAGATCTTATTATAATCGTTGAAACACATAAGTTGACATTTTAAAATCAAAAGGATTATTCGAAAGTTAGGTTACATTTGGATTTTGGGAGTTCAAAAGTTAGGATAAAATTATAATGAGATACACAATTTATTGGTACTGTGTCGACGTAACCTGCACATTATCTATCTCTATGTCAGAAATAAATGTAATTATCATATGCTGCACTGTATACTCCATAAATAAACATTGAAATAAATTGAATATAAAATATATCTGGCGCCTTTCTCGCAATATCTATATTAATTAAAGGAATTGACAACAATTGAGGCTTAAAATAATCTCAATGTGTGTAACAAGAATTATCACAATGATTCAATTGATTGAATTCTATCGTTTTTCTTGTAGGAAGTCACATGCCTGATATGGGATGAAAAAGTTGCTTGTCATATAAGGTTATAAGGTACTGAAGTGTCTCATGCGTAGAAATCATAAACATAATTGGTTCGGGTGTTTATAGAAATCTCATTAATAATATTATGTAACCAAGGGTCGGTATTATAATGCTACGGTTGCCGATAGAGACAGATCCCTAAATAGCCGTAATAGCCAAGCTGCAATGCCGTAATATGGCCGATAACGTAGACAGTACTGTCTAGGGAACTAGAGTCATAGAGGAACTAAATCGACCTGAATGAGGCCGCAAGCTGCCAAACTATTAAAATGCGTTAGTACGAGTATGTAGCTAGTTGTCTGACCCAATACAGTTTAAGGCCATAAAACACACCAAATGGACTGATATTTTTTCACAGCCACGATGAATTTTACAATTTTGAAAGGATCTTCAGCCAGGACGTCATTCGTCTACCGTTACTTCATTGTTTAAATCTTTAATTTAACATAAATGAACTGATTCAGTGGCAACTTTGTATCTACCATGTTATTATCTGATTATTGAGCTTCTTGCGTTGAAATGTAGCTACAAACATGAGTTTTTGCATTTTACGGGAATCAAACACAAGATCTTTAAAAATTGAAGTCAACGTACTTTCTTTGGAACATGAAATAATGTCGAACGTGAATCCAAGACATGCTTGAAAGAACACAGGCAATAATAATAACAGTGAACTTATACAGCGCAGTTTTGTGATATTTCACCTCAAGTGCGCTTCATACTAAATGAATTTTGCTAATAAGTCTAACTAACAAGGAGAATATAATATGTACACAAATTAAAACTATCCAAAATCATGATTGTTATCATAAATCATGAGAGAAAAGGGTTCAGATATGGGAATAACAGTGCGTGTCAACAGATTAAAAAAAAAAACAATTTACCAGAAGCTAAGGGTATAAAAATTCAGATGAAACGTGGGTGAATTAATATTAACATATTTGTCAAATCAAAGAAAAGGAAATTAGATTGAGGACAGTTAATATGTTGGTACTTAAAACATTAATATTCAAGTATTATACGTAAACGATTCTAAAAATGCAAACAGTGTAAATATAACAAGTAACAAAAGAACAATAAATGTTTTATGACAATGAGTAAATGGTTTTCAGTAGATAGTCAAGACATTGAGTTGTAATGATAGAAGTAAGGAGAAAACCGAAAAAAACAAATTAGGGACGTTTTTAAAGAAATTATTAAGTTACGTTTAGTATGTAGGATTTTTAAACAAGGCAAAAAGAAATAGTACAGCTATTCGCCATAATGTTGCAGGTGAATATTGAAATATACGAGTATATAATAATGGATCCGGCGCTGCCTCTCTAGGGGAGGTGGAAATGAACTGCTTAATATGAACACAATAAATACACCATGCACAGTAATGGTAATTACATTGTTGCAAACTAAACTGCGAGATCGCAAGGTGTCAGAATAAGAAAGCAGCTAGTAGTAGGTGAGTAAATGAACACGAGGTTCTTCACCCTTCCCAAAGCAGCGGTGCGTGTTAGTGCATCGAGCTAATTGAAGGCAGTCTAGTTACGCGTCTTGCCTCGTCCAAATAAACACCTTTCGTAGCCGATCTCTGGAAACAGAACCCGTTGAACCGAACCCATCGGACCATCTCTGTGCTCAAAAAAACAACATTATGCTGGTAAAGATACAAATAACAAAACCGTGGCTGGGATTACTGAGCGTGCTCGTGACAAATATTTGTGAAATTTTTACACAATTTTGCACCTACATTGATAGAAAGGTACATAATATATAATAAATTGTGAAGTTGCGACTGTCTAAGGACACATAAGATAGGGGCAAAAATATATATCTTTTGACCAACGATTTTGAGAATCTCATTCATACCTAAGAACATAGATATACTAAAAGTTCGTTTATATAGTTTCCTTCCAAGAGCCAAGAGCCAAGCGTCCATGAGACTATACGTCTATACCCTGAAGCTTGTAGCTATAAAATCGATAAGTACGGCTAGTCGCTGCAATGCTCTAGCATTCAGTAGTAGTCGTCGGTTGCAATAAACGAAGAAGAAAAATAGCGAAAACAAACCAATAAGTTTTTCTTCGAGTTACCGAATCGAAACGCCGAAAGTCCGACGATAATTTTGAAGTGCCCAAGTCGAGTTAACCGTTTGTGGACGAATGGTTTAAAAGGTATTTCATCAAAACTGGTGCGTAAAAAGACAATCCCACACATATACTCGTACATCTGTTTGTATTCATCATTTAGAGAAAGTGAGTGGTCGCACAGGAGGATATCCATTGAAATAAAAATACCGTTGAAAAGTCACATTTAAAATTAAAAAAAAGAAAAATACAACTTAATTACAATAGTTTATATGTAGGTGTATTATTTACAACCATAAATGTAATTGTAAATAATTCAATAAAGAAGATCTGTAAACTATGAATTTATGATTAAAAAACCTTTATAACGAATATTAACCTTTAAGCTGGATTCACACCCACGTCCGGATCCGCTCAGTGACGATATTGTTCCGCAAGAGAACTTATTGATATGGTATGAATATCGATCAGGGAGTATGTGCCAAGACAAATTTGTGTGGCAGTATATCCTTCTGCCCACCCTTGTGATATTTAACTACTTAGTTAGTTAAATAATTATTTTGAATTGTAAAAATACTAACATCGCAGATTTTTTAATCAAAACCCTTTTTTTTTATCACTAAATAATATTTTTATTAATTATTAAAAATATTATTTAGTGATAAAAAAATGGTTTAAAAAAAAAATCTGCGTTGTTAGTATTTTTACACTTCAAAATAATTATTTAACTAAATAAGTAGTTACATATCACAAGGGTGGGCAGAAGGATATACTGCCATACAACTTTGTCTTGGCACATACTCCTTGTTTGATATTCAAACCATATCAATAAGCTCTCTTGCGGAACAATATCGGCACTGAGCGGATCCGGACGTTGGTGTGAATCAGCCTTTATACTTTGTTTCACTGCCGGTATTTTCAATGAACGCACCATTTTCGATAAAACTTGTCAAAATAATTATGACATTTTATCTAACAGTAATCAAACATTTAAAAAATTAAATACGTATAATAACTAGGACGGTTCCGTTAATTCATCCGGCCGGTAAGAATAATTATTTGAATCGTTCTAGAAACATGACATAGCATCCAAACGCTCCGGACGAGTTCTGACGTCATCGGAACCCACGCCGCTGACTACGACAGCGAGAATGACAACTGATTTTGAAACATGTGATCTCTATAACTCTCTGAAACCTATTGCACCTTGCTTAGTATTAAAATGTAATGAATGAACGCCTGAGCGAGATGGACACTATTGACTCGCGATGGAAAAGGCAGTCGAAATTAGAAAGAAGAGAGTCGGTGATCGAAGTAAGCGCTGATTAGGGCGTATTGATAAGCAACTCATGTTTCAACCTCCGTCACATTTGATCGAAGGTTATAATTTTTTAGACATTTGAATGGTCCCCGTTAAACGTCGATTTTCTACCAGTTACAGCGTTTCATCAGTCGTCAAGCACAGTGTTAGGTTTGACGGCAAATCATAATTTAATCAAAAGCTGTAACAGACCGAGAATCGTCAATTTATGGGGATTGTTCAAATAAATAAAATAAAAACAAAATGGCGCTAATCGTCATTCAAATGTAACGGGGGTTGAAAAATTCCAAAATAAACCCAAATTACAACGGAATGGTTTCCTGGCTCATCCAGTCCAGCTTAAAAATCCGTTAAAATGCGCATTTCGAAACCATTTTTGATTTTATCTCGACAATTTTGCAACTGATGATCTCCGTGTAAGAGCGGTAAGCTCATTGGCTCTGAATCCAGATAATGTAACACACATATTATTTCGATTGATTAGAATATAGTTTTTTTTAAATGAATACCGCACAAGAGACTCAACTGCTCCCCACTGTCTAAAGCCAGTGAGACTATAGCATCCCCAAAATAGGGTATGTTGTGAGGCTGAAGGTAGTGGGGAGGGGAAGGAGATTGGGAAGAGGGAGGTTAGGAAGTATCTGGCTATTCAGATCTGGTCACCAAACACGGCTAAAGCCATTTCAAGCAACGTTTCGATTATGAATGGTGGTCTTTCACCAGGGCGATACTTATTTATTTTAGTTTTTTTATTATTTTTATATGAATTAAATGTGTTATGACACATATTAATTAAATAAAAGGTATTGACGCACGCCGGGTTTGAACCCGCGACCTTTGGATTTGTAGTCGAGCGTCTTACCACTCTGACCATGGAGACCGTCTATATATAGTAATGTCTAGTATATTTACATCTGGTTCCAAAGTGCAAGATATTGTCAGTATCGTCTAAGTGAGATATATAAACGGCTTTAGCTTAGCGGCTTTTTATTTCTGAACTAATTTTGAGGCATCCATTGAGTCCTTTGGGTGGGAAAATTCTATAATAATTTATATTTTCGCAAAGCTCCCAATAAGCCGAGTTGTATCCGATCGATCCCCTCCCAAATCTATGAAAATTCGTGCAAATTCCCGTACAAATACCATGGGTGGAGTTAATGCTGTTTTCGTCGGAGGATAAGATCACGTGGGGAGCGCTAGGATGAAATCAATGATCGATTTCTTCCCTCCTCATATAATATAGTAAGAATCGTTATGCGTATCTTGAAAAGCACACACACATACATACCCCTGATATACGAGACGTTAACTTGCTTGAAGATGATAAATTGCTTTCAATATCTGAACTAACGCCACCCATGATGACAGCATCCGTATCTCTTTTATTTTGTTCCGCACAGAGTCCCGATTGCTCGGAATCAGGCTAATGTGGTCAGGCTAAAGGTCAGGGGATGGAGACTGAGAAATTTACCGGTTGTAGCTGAGTGGACAAACGCGTTGGATTCCCACTCGGGCGTCGGGGGTTCAATTCCTTAGTTCGTAGAGAAAATCTTTTTTAAATGAATAGTTCAAATTTAAAATCGATATAGTGATTTACGTAACTGTGAGAATTACTTCCAGTACAGGCTGCGAAAAGCCGACTAGTCGGTCAAAGGTAATTGATGTGTTAAGTAGAATAGCACCCCAGCAGTGATTATCTTAAGTGAAGGTATTATATCAATAGTGACATAAATTAGAGTAAAGCAAACATCACGTGAAAAAAACACTAAATTGCTCTACCATATACAAATGTAATGTTATTACGTTAAAAGTTGTTATACGAGTGCGACTTGATAGCGACCAAGCAAATTCTCCAATTAAAACTAATTACTAATTATGATGTCAACGTTTATAAAGCAACGCAGTTAACGAACCAGCGGACGTTTGTTTCTAAAACGACCAGTTCTTATAGACGAGAAGATGGGGTGTTGGGGCTACTGATCCTCGGGTGTTAAATTATACGCGATTAGGTTGTTTCCCTACAGATTACAAGTCGTAAATTCGGTAATTGACTATTTTTGTCTGAACTATTAACGCTGGAATAAAAAAAAAAACAACTTTTTGTTTTCCAGTTCACCAACATTTATTTACAAAGACTGAACCTTTTTTCACTAATGCTAGTGCATATTTTGACATTGATAATGTATATTTCACTATTTTTATGGTGCACATAATCCGATGTCTTATTATTATTGTGTAATTGTAGAGCTCAATAAACTTGCACCAACCTAAAAAATATACGACAGTGATGTTATTTTGCCAAGTTTACGAAAGTAGTTAGTAGTTTCGAACAATACAATAATCACATCGCATGAAAACATTCAGATACATACAATGCAAATTTAACTTAGTAACTACAACATCTAGAATAGGTACCGTATAACCATCGGAACGACTCTGTCACGGAGTATGGCAATTTGCCACGTTTCTCTTGCCTACATCAATAAAACATAACTATTCGCGCTCACTGCGTCGCTGGACCAATTACTACAACCGGTGGACTGGAGGCTGATGGTGTAATAAAGGAAGACCAGTTACAGCCATTACTGTAAGTTGGAAAGTTCAATATGCATAGTAAATGTTTGTAAGAATATTTTTGTTGTCGTTGCAAAGTAAAAATGGTGAGGTAACCGGGGAATGTAGTAACTTGTTAATAATTATTACTGCCACCATTTGTGTGTAAGATATTATTTACATAAACACTTGTCATAATATGAAGCTCGAAAATGTTTTATTGTGCTTGTAAGAATGTATGGCGGCTAGGCATGAAACTGGCAGAGAAATGATAAAAGTAGGAACGAGATCCCTGAGGCGTATGTGTGGTAAAACCATGTTTGACCGCATTACAAATGTGGAGATCCGGAAATAATTGGCAACAACAAATAATGTAATGTTAAAAGTAACTTAGAATAGGTAGGTATTACCCCCAGAGAGGTCTATCAAGTATTGCGCCCGCACAGAGAGGCACTGTTCGACTGCCGTGACATTGAATTCATAATCGGTGAAAATAAATTACATCCACATCCAACACGGTACCACTTAGTACGAAGATCGTGAAACTGAACAAAAAGCTTTGGCTAACGTGCCAATATATTTGTGGACTTATCAGGGTTTTAGGTCAGATTTTCAAATGACAGAAACAAAATGAAACAAGTGATAGTACACACAAGAGAGTGGATCTAAGTCTAGGCCGTCATTGAAATAACAAGAAGAATCATTACTTGTCACATATTTAATAGTAATTATTTCCGACCAAGAGAACATTCAAATACAGGTTTAGACATAATCTAATTCCAGAGAACAGATAAATACAAACAAAACTACGGTAGACTACAATGAAGATTCTACGAAGATAACTGAGTGCATGACGCATTTTGAAGGATATGTTTAGAAATAGTATTTGGTGTTTTAAACTAAAATACGAGTAATATATTCATTGAAAAAACTACGAGATTTTATCGGAGGGAATCTATAATAATTACAGCTATCATACAAAAGAAGAAGAATAAAAAACTAATCGCCAGCCCGTGTGGAGCAATTTATTAGTATGCGAATAAAAATTGTTTCAGATGATATCTACGTAGAAACATGTAAAAAATATGAGGAATTCCTTAAGCGAATCAAACTCGTATTTCGCGATCGTGCCAGAATTTCAAGACTTAACGTTATTTAACTTGTACAGATCCAGTCACTACCGTTGTGTACAATTCGAGGCAAATTCCACTTTTTGGAACAGCAAAAATGGACAAATTACGAATGTTACTAAAGTATACTAAAAGTGGGAATGCAGTAAAAAAGATACAACTAGAACATTCATGAATGTTACAAAAAACAGGAATGCAGCAGAACATTACCACAGTGAAACGGCTGTTCGGTCGATACTTCTATCTCTGGGACATTACGGAGTGGACCCAATTAACTGAAGGCAGAATTGATTATTATTGTTAACGCAGAATGGCCACAAGTCACAATTGAAATTGGAATCCAATTGCAAGAGTGCGAGATAAATTTAGAACACTCGGGGAGAAAAAAACCACTTGTGTCCAAGGTGGAAATTGGAAAAGCCCTCTAATGGCTATTTCTAGTAGCGTATTTCGGGTAAATTGCAATAGTAACGGCTAGTTTTGTAACCAACTAACTAACCATCACGCCGTTTCCCCGCAGGGGTAGGCAGAGAGGACGGACCGCCATACAACTCTGTCTTGGCACACACTTCTTGCTTCATTTACATTCATACACCGTCTCATACATACTCTTCTGTTATTCTGACTCTTCACATGACCCGATTCAAGTATTTGATTTACTTGATCGTGCCATGTCTTTCTCGGGCGTCCTCGACTTCTTCTTCCATTCACTTTCGCATCATATATTCTTTTCACACTCCTTTCTTCGTTCATTCGCTCTACATGCCCAAACCATCTAAGCGTCCCTTTCTTGATCCTATCCATTACGCTCATATCCGCCTTGCATTCTTTCCGGATATCCACATTTGTAATACGGTCATACACGGTTTTACCGCACATCCGTCTCAAAGATCTCATTTCTACAGCATTCAGTCTACTTTCATCCTTCCTCTGCCAGTTCCATGCCTCACTGCCATACATCAGGGTTGGTATAAGCACTCAATTGTGGACTCCATTTGTAATGTTTTTAAAATGAATAAATGATTGAATTGAATTATAAAATAAAACTTATCCACAGACGGAACACGCAACAGTCAGAGGCGATCATTGTTTCACTCAAACAAAGACAATCGTCGTTTGAACTCGATGTTTTTTCGTCGGATAAAAAGGCATACAGCAGAAGTAATTGAACAGATTGTAACAAGTCGTTGAAGCGAACATGAGTCTATCCGAAGGGGTGGGTTCAATGCCACCCAGGTATTTTATAACAATGTGAAAATGGAAGAACTTATGCTGGGCTATGCATTTTGTTTCCACCTACTTTTATTTGCGAGTAATTAAGCCCGGGGTACTTTTGCGGTACAGTAATTACCCAAGTTGGAAAATTACTTGGCAACTAGAGCTCTTTATTGCCGAAAACTCAGGCAAAATACAGATGTACTAGAATCTAAGAACCAACCAAGAACCAAACTCAACATTTTACAGACAAACGGACACCGAGGCACTTAATTACAACGCACAGAACACATTTCCACAAATATATCATACAACGGACAGGTAGGTTCGTTAAATAGATCAAATAATACATTTGAAATTGCCCACAAAATAAGGCCTGCAAATAAAACTTACACAAGCCTAACTATAAAATAAGGCCTGTGAATAAAGCCGCCACAGACCTGACTATAAAATAAAGCCTGTGTCCAGCGACAAACAGTAATTGAGTCATGTACAAGCGTGGCTCTGAAACAAAGTATTTAAATTACTTTACGAGAATCAGAACAAACTTGGATTTAAAATAAGCAGCTTCCGAGATAATAATGACGACAGCAGTTCCAACATTTTATTCACTGACTCATAATGTGTCTGTGTGCGTGTATTCCACCAGCGTACGGTGCACCCTTTCCAGCTGACAGGAGCAGGGCCGCTAAACCGCATCGCATATAATATTATAAATTCCTTAAATAGGACTGTAACGGATCCCACAAACAAATTGAATACATAACAAATGGGAAAATTGAAACCTAAACTCTCAGAACTACCGGGAAATATAAGGCTAGTTGCCGCCAAAGTAGGCTTTTTATAATGTGAACTTCAGGCATACAAACACATCTCAGATAAGCAGCCGCCTCAGTCCCTGCAAAACGCCAATCGTGGCGTATATGATATACCGTACAGTTAGAGGAAAGAAAGGTGAAAGCAAAACATCTAATTATTACAAATGTGCCCAAAAGCGGCACGGTCAATCAAATCGACCGAATTAATAGCGACAAAACGGAAACAATAAAAATACTGAATAAAATCAATAACACGCTTATTGATAAATCTTTCAACGTTTTCCGCATTAGCTCGGTAAAACAAAAAATAGAACTCTCTCAAACACCGAGATAAAAAATCTATTCGGACCAAACCCCCCCTCAAAGGAAATATTTGAACGACCTAAGACAATCCATGGAAAATCGAGCCTCGAGAGGCGAAATAGGACTCACCATCAAATTAATCAATAATAAGCCATATATAGTCAAAACTGTCTCAAAAAACCTAACCCAATCAGTGGATATGCCCCAAAATAGTCGAGAATCGGAAAAAGTGCCCCGAACTGTATGTTTTATGAAAATACACGAGTACTGACTGCGTACGAAACTACACGACCTTAAAATAGTAATACCTGAACATCGTTATGATATATTTATCTTTACCGGAACATGGGCTTATTCCGTAAATAAAATCTCCAGAACTTAGATTCAACAACCACAAAATATATCGGTGCGACAGAAACCCAAAATCTAGTGCTAAATTGAGAGGAGGTGGAGTTTTAACAGCAACAAAGGAAAATTTTAAAATTAATTTACGAAGAAACTCAACACAAAAACCAGCTCTTTGGAGAAATTATTCGTACAAATTTTTAGCCCCTCAGTAAAAAAATAATCATTGCAGCTATTTACATACCGCTAAACTCGGATATTCAAACATATAAGAAACACTGTGAAGACATCGTATTTGTTACGTTAAAACATCCTACCTCTAAAGTTATTGTCCTCGGTGATTACAATCTTCCCAATCTAAAATGAAATTCTACTCACAGTGGTTATACAATCAATGAAAGTTCAAATGACCCAGCACGTGAAGTGTTAGACACGATAAGCTTTTTGAATTTGCACCAGCAAAAAAATGTGTATAATATATGTGATCGCTTATTAGATTTAGCCCTTCCTAACTTTTCTAACATGTACGTTGAGAAGTCAAACGATCCTCTGATACCGGTGGACAATCATCATATTAAGCTTAGTATAAATAAACAACCCTCAACTTCAAACACGCCGATTGCGACTCTATTAACTTACACCTCGCCAATACTGACTGAACCTTCTTGACTAATGGCAATGACACCGAACTAAACATTGAAAAACTTTATCAAACACTTTCCAAAAATATTGAATCATATGTTCCATCATACACACCAAAACACATCCAATTTGGTTTTCCAGTTACATAAAATATTCAAGCAAACTCACTTAATTGATGACTACTCAAACTTTTCAACAACGAGAAAAAAATATTACACACTATTTCTAAAGCACATATAGAATTTTGTTAAGAAATTAAATAAAGAAGGTGGAGACTCCCCCACAATGCACTATGACGGAAAAATAGCCAATAGCACCATCGATATCGTCCATCTGCTTTCGGATCATTTCAAAAGCGTCTACGTCAAATCTGTCAATTGTAAGGAAAAGTGACAGCTTGAATTCACTTCTGTTACTTGTTAAAATGGGGCAGTTATTTCACCTTCCAAACTCCCTAATATTCCACATAGAAGACAAAACAGCGCATACAAATAATAATTAAATTCTTACATAAAACAAATGAACGAAATTAAAAATAGAGGGAAAGGGTAGCTTTGCAATTTTCCCAGCTTTCGTGACAAAATGAGCTGTATTACGTAAGATCCTTAAAACGCTCCCCGAACTACCCTAAATCAGATAAAAGTTTCGTGCACTCGGTCCCCCTCGACTTTCGCTTCGCCTGCATTATTTCAACTTTGTCAGAGGCACGAAAACCTTTATATTTGAATAAGCTTTTCACTTGTCAAGAGAGCCCGATATCGCTGGCTAACTTATCATATTGCTACCTATTAACGCAGCACCTAGTTCTAGTAGGTGCTTACGTAGTATCAACGCTTTTCATACAACAAACATTATTATAGTGACTTTGGCATTCTACCGTACAGTACAGATGCATGGGAACCGAGTGTTTTGCGTTGTTCCTGTCGTTGAATTGTTTTCATTTTTAATGTAATTTCACTTTGGATTGTTTCACATTGATTATTCAAATGCTTGGAGTTGCCTTCATCACGTTTAAACCTTATAAAATTTGTTTTTATTCGAAGATACATTTGTGTAGCTTTTTGTATCTTATGTTGGTGCCATTTCCTACGGTAGGTTGGCTATCATTATGGGAAATGTTGCCCTGCATACTGTACCTTCTGCCTGTCCTCTATATGTCTTACCTTGGATTATCAGTTGGGTAATTTTGTATTTGTCGCCTGTGATGATGTATTCAATAAAAGTGTTGGAATTTTCTTATTTTTATGTGTGGTACTATTTTGCAATTGCTAGCCTTCAATGAAGACACACACATGCTTCATCGGCGTTACCACCTTTGGAGAGTGTTCGCCTTCTCCAGGAAACACCCCCACCCTTGCCATCCAGTTCCTCGTGGCCAAGGCTGCGGTATTGGTTTGCGCATCTTGCTACGTATCCTGATCAAAGGAGAATGAGTCAACCCCGTTTTATAAATCATGTTATTGACGACTCTTGAAATGGTCCGCAGCTCACAGTTGATCCACATATGCCGGATGCCATTTCTTTTATGGCTCTAATGATTCGTCTTCAGATCTGTTTTAAAAATGTCCAAGACTCCGGAACCGTTCAACGGTGAACCTCTTCCTAATATAAGTGTGTCAAATAAAGGTATTTTTGTCTGGTTTATATTTATCGAAGATTCACAGATATATTTTTTCCCTATTTTTATTTATAGCTTTTGTGATTGATTTTAACTCCATAATATTATTATTTAGTTCTGCTATTTATGGTGACAGCTGTTTCGGCGTTTAAGGTCATCATCAAACTGTGGCTTGTTTAATTACGGTTAAAACCAAATCATCTTCAATTTCTTGTTCCGCCGACTGGTGTTTGTACTCGTAGTGTAGCGACTGCAGATAATGCGTGCAGTGTTGGCTACCACGTGTTGTCTGGAGCAACGCACTGTCTCGGATAGACCTTTTGCTTTCTACTAAAAAAGTAAGAGAAGAATAAATTAGTCAGCACGTGAAAACGAATAGAAAACTTTTTGTTGGGGACAGGCAAAGCCAGAGTTACAAACAGAAAGGAAGTCACGCGAAAGATCGTAATCAGAATATTTCGATTACGAAATAATTATTCAGACCACAATTTTTTGCGAAATATCACGTCAGATAATTTTACTGTCAACCTGGTAAGAGTCCACCGAGTAGAATCAGAGCGATGCATAAAATTCTCTCAACTACGTTTAGTGACCAGATCTGAATAACCAAATACTACCCGACCATTCTTTTCTCTACTTTCTTCAGTCAACCATTATAATAATAACATTGCATTTCAATTGCACATTTTTGCGATAGTTCACCTCAAGCGCGATTTACTATAAATTTAAAAATAATGATTATATAACCCCATTTTGGGGTCGTGAAAACCCTAACTAACAGAACATATAATAAAGTTTTAATCCTAGTTCAACCGTGCAATATAAATTAAAGTTTTAGGTTAGATATGGTTTAGACATATAGCAGGTAACAGATCAACGTATGCACATAAATGCCATCATTTGAAAATGTGAACTGTCCTGAGCGAAAGAAACTATGGTATCCCCGTTGAAGGAATGTTGTGATACTAAAGGAAGGCGGGAAGGGGAAGGGCAAGTGGAAGATTGAGGGTGTATTACTTGAGTACCTAAATATTCAGATCTGGTAACGAAACATAGCTAAAACCATTTAAAGTCACCATTCCGATTTGAGACGTCGCTTGAAATGGCTTTAGTCGTGTTTAGTGGCCAGATCTGACTGGCCAGGTTCTGCCCAACCTTCCTCTTACCTACCTCCTTCCTCTCCTCACTCCATTCAGCCCAACGAGATACCCCAATCGGGGATGCCAGAGTCTCACTGGCTCCGGGCATTTAACAATCTTGTTTGGTGTTGACATTAAAAAAAAATCCAGATTAATTCTCGAAATTATTCCCTCGATACTAATGGAGTTCTAGAAATGACAAGACCTTAACCAAATTCAAGAGTGAAATGATTGTACCTTTGAAAGTGTATTAATTTTTGTTAGTGAATGCGCTGTAGAGTTCAGACTGATGGAAAACATCATCAACACATAGCAAGCTATGGTTAAATTCCTCGCCGATGCGCAGAGAGCTGCAACTGGGTCAAAGTTGAACATTCGACCGAATTCCAGTTGAAAACCTTTCTGAATTCATTGTACTTTCTGTGAAATGTTCAAACGTGTAGAAAGAGGGAATTCGAACAAAACAACAAAAAGGTATTAGAACGTGTCGCCTGTGAAAAAAAACAAATATTCTTTCCATAGACACACACCTGTATTGATATTTTCATATTTGTAAAATTAATTCTTTTTTTAAAGCTAAGAGGACGGTATTTCACCGCGACCTCCGCGAAGACGACCATCAGCGCCCCTGGCGGGAACAACATTGACTACAGGCCTATAATTGCGGACTCCAAACGTCAGAATCACTGAACAGTAATTCCCAGAATTCACAAGAAAACTGACGTCGCCAAATTACATAAGACCTTTCGACTCCTAGGCCTCAGACAGGTCAATGAAATTGATTATCTACTAAAGAAATAATTTCTATAGACATTTAAAACATGTTTGTTCAATTTCGCCAGATGTTTGAAACAATAATTGAGCTTAGTTCTGGCACACGGACATGCCCATAACACGCTTCAATTGGTTTAGCTCTTCAGCGATATAAGTCTAGGAAGGGTTGGTTTCACACCCCGGGCAGTTTTTCCGTGCAGGTTTCGCCTAACCTAGATCCGCACGTCGAGTCGACGGCATTTGCCCCGGCTTTTGCCTCCGCAAAGCCTTTGTGCGCGACGTAATTCTTCGGCAGTGTTTCTGGGATTCGTTCGCCTTCAATGGTCAGCGAACATGAATAGGATTTAATGAAATTATTCAAGCCGTTGGCTAGGTGCAGCGGTGGTTTTTTGAACGACTATCACTAGCAAAATAATAATACAAGTGCACACATTATTGTAAGATTAAACATATATGTTTAATAAAGGTCAAGGCCTCTTTGGAAGATCGGTAAGCTCCTTGGGCTAGGGCTCTGATTTCACGGGTCCTAACACTCCTAACGCAGGTTGGTCAAATGTATATTTTTCAAATTAATAATAAAATATTCTTTATTTTAGTAGAACAGTGTTTGGGAACAACATTAATATTTACAGCGTACAATAACATATAATGCTAAACATAACAAAAACATTATTTTAACACTATACTCAAATAAAATGACTATTTGAAATTACCCTTTTGTTGTAATTACGACACATTAGAGAAAGAAACAAAGGAAAATTGGTATTAACAGAATATATCACGGTTATAATGTGTGTACCCGACGTAATCAGGGATCTAACTTAAATGCTACACATTGGCGAAGGCACTGCCATCGTGGCTTTCGCGTCCGACACAATGTGAAAAGGTTCAGAATTGGACGATAAGAATGAAAAATTAAAAAGACAGACTAACCAAACTAAACATTGTATTACAGATATTAGATAAAACTGGCTACCTTTAACATAAGGTTCTCAACTTAACGCTTTGAAATGAAAAAAAAATCCTCTACAAAGTCAATACGCGTCGAAAGAAAAAAAAACATAATTAGTTGTTAAATCATGTCAGAACTTATATTGTAACGTCGAAATAACCGCAAGCATAATAATTTTATTACGGGGCATATAATATCTAGTAATCAGCCGTTCAAACACTACTGATCATGTTTGGTGCTGTGGTTTTCATTTAACCCGCACCGCAAATAAAATACGCAATGCCCCAACAATAATGGGTTCAATTTATGATAAGAATAGCGAGCATACCTATCATGCAGCTGACCGAATGTGGCTGATATTCGCAATAATAAAGCTAAAAAAATGTAAGTAGGTGGTTAAATTGTGCGAAATAAAATCACTGAAAATCCTACGCCATTTTCCCGAAAGGGTGGTCAGACAAGGTAAAATGCCACTCAACTTACTGCTATATCGACTCTTGCAATCCATCATTATGAGTGGAAATTTTTGCTTGAGCGATGATAGACGACTTACTAGCAGAGGATTAAAATCACAACGCCTGGGTGGGAAGCCGACGCATTTGTTTACTCAGCTACTAATCGGTCTACTTGATCAACATAATATATTCTCCCAACACTCTGTCACATTCGCTCTGCATGTACTATAATTATTATAATAATACCATCATGTCGCCCCTTTTGAAATCGTGGACAACTAAAGCTCAAGAAAATAATAAGGGCAGTGTCCATCACCGTCCATGCGGCATGCCGCATTATCCACAATTACTGTCTTGATATAACGTTGGCCTGACCGCGATAAATTTAAACAAGTAGCTACTAATTTATATAGCGCCCGTTTTAACATGATAATAAAATTTGGATAAATTGTATAGCGCCGTTTTTAGTGAAATATTTGAAGTCCTGAAGGCGCTTTTGTGAAACGTAACCTCGAGGGCGCCTAATATTTCGTGATATTCTACTCCGTTGTATCCAGTCACCTAGTCGCCTTGAAGATATAACATCATAAATCATAGTCTGACATAACACGGTCGAACAAACAAATGAGGAGAAACAACTGCACAGTTTGACATAGTTATCTCTGTAAACGGCCAAAAACGGAACTAAAGATGCCATGTTTTTTTTATTATTCGGCTGTCAAAATGTTTTTCTTATTACGTTTAAATCTTTCGCGGACGATTTCCGATATTTGAATTCACTTTTATATTTATATTGGTTTTATGAAAAGGGTAAAAATATAATTTAAAGGCAGGCTAAAAACAAAATACGCGTTGTTGTCGTAAGTTTTCTGGCTTCCCAAAGCATCTGTCGATGGGTTTTTTACTGCCCGGCAGAAAATAAACAAAGAGCGGAGTTAGGAATAACACAGACGACGCGCATTCAAGAATATCCGTAAGTCAAAAATAAGATTTCATTTTTACCCCGCGCACAAGCCAAGTTATTGTTGATGCATACAAAAATATTTTATACTTCTTTGTACGCATGCCTATCTCAAAACGAACGGGCGGCATTGTTACGACTATAAAGCAGATTTTCTGTGAATCTTGGACTGTGAGTTCTGGCATCATTCAATTTGCACAACTTATCCATTTGAATAGTCTAGGTCAACAAATAAATATAGAGTAAGAAATTTACCTACATTTTACTGTAAAAAAATAAGATAAGACGTCATGATGTTTGCTCCATATTTATCAATTTTGTTCATAAGAAAAAAATCGTATTGTAATCTCGGGCGAGGCCGGGTAGTAACTATTAGTCAAAGGGGTACCGCTGATGGCTACGTTATAAAATCTCCCTCTATCTAATAAATGACACATTTCACAGAAAAATATTAAATTTGTAAAATGACCATTATTTTCATGTGTCCGAGAAAAGAGTCTTTTTATTATTATTTACGTCTAGCGCCATTTCCGCCTCTGAGATAATCCATCGCTTGCCAAAAAATCATGAAAGGCCCGGCTATTTCTACACCACACGCGTCCACATAATATAAAGAGCAACATCAGCAACACATATTGATAATGTGTCCTCGCATGCCTTCACGCCTCTGGAGACTTGCAATCTATGAATACTCGTATAGATAGTTTGACATCATATGGGAAAGATAATAGGGCACGTTTGAAAAGGCCAGCATCGCTTCTGCTTACTGCGAAGGAGGGCGGCATATCCATTGGAGGTAGAATTTTACCAAATGAAAAGTTTACTATAAAGAATAATAAAAAATCATTTATCAGCCATCGGAAATGTTGAAGTACTAATACCCAGGTCAAATACTAAGTTTGGAGATCGCGTTTTCGGAGTATCAAGCTATAGAGCTTGGAATTAACTACCACTTGAACTAAGCCAGATAAGACTAAGGGAGAAACTTCTAACTCATATTTTCAGTCATGTTTTTCTTTTTATTTAAGAAAAAAACAAACACAGATAGATAGTAATTCGTAAAAAAATATACTATCACTGGAGAATTCGCCTGCATCCTAACTATTTCTCACGGATTAACATAAGTAGAAGATAAATAAATCTTTACAGATAATTTTTAGACAAATTAAAAGGGGGAAAAAATTAAATAAAAGATTGGGTTACACAGAAAAAATAAAAAAGTGCAGTGTCTAAACGAAGTAGCAGCAGATAAATAACCTTTCCAAATATTTTTTAGAATAATTTAAAGAGAAGAAATAATAAAGTTTTTAATTAAAATAGTGTAACACAGAGAAATGATAAAAGTACACAATGTATAAACAAAGTACGAATAAGTTGTTTTTTTTTACACGAAAACAGCTTTCAATTTTCTACTAAAAGTACTGCATGTATCAAAGAATATGCAGGAATGTATTAAAGTTTGATTTCGATTAATAAATAAATAAATAATAAATATAAATAACAAATAATAAATATCATAAATAAATAATATGCAATAATACCACATACGGTAGCCAAAATAGTGGAATTTGTCTAGCTTGTGGTCGAAAACCTATGAATAAAAAAAAACACAATGAATAAAGATGAACTAAGTTGAAAGTCTTATTTAAGAACTACCCGTAGTAACTAAATTCTATTATCGTATTCCTGGCATTTAATTCTTATAGCGCCATTTTTGTGGAGTGTCGATACCTCAAATGCGCTTCACAGCTACTTGGAAATCTATGTCTAGAAATCGGTTGGTAGAAATTTCCGCCATAATAAATATTGTGTATGTATAATGAAGGGTCAATAATATTAAAATACAGTAAACGTATGTAATCTACATATACACTAACTTAAATATTAATACAAAACTTTACTAAGTATAAACCACAAAGCTACCGAGGTCATAAACGCTCCATGAAAAACTAATACGTACTCGTATACCATTGGATATTTAAAAAGCAGTTTTTAAACAACTACCCATCTTCATAGTGTGTTTGCACTATACAATCTTGTCAAATATACATTTACAAATATTTATTTCTAATAATGCTTACATCTCATTCTTTCCAGACAGATCGATCTGTGATTCTTCACTTATTAAATTGACAAATCAACAATAGACAAATAAATACTGCTCTTGCATAATATTGCAGCTTTAATACGCACGGTTCAGGACGTAGCATTGAGTTTATTATTATATTTAATATAGTTAGTCATTAGAAAAGTATCAATGCCGCATTAGTAGAAAAAGTAATAGTCCTTAAATCGTATTGTTTATTTAAATTTGGTATATATGTGGGAGAACATTAAACACCTACATAAAAATGACAAGAAATAATAACACTCGATTGTCGAATTCAACATCAACAGCTGCTGTCGCACCATAATAAGATGAAACAACAGAATATGCACACCAAGATAACAGAAGTGTGAAGGAATACTTCTCCCACGAGCCAACAGACACAATATTGTACGTGTAAACAAACAGAAAAGCGAGCGTTAAAGAATGAGAGGTTTCTTAAAATGACGAAACTTAAATTGTAATGTTCGGCGAGAGAGAATAATATTATGTACATGTAATATATACAAGCAGTGGGCCTAGCGACAAACTTTCGGGTACTAGTATTGGACAATCAGATAATCATTGTGCCGCAGGAAAATAGAGTTTTGTTCACCCGTAAAATAAAACACCCACAAAAGATTTTAGGATGGTGGAGACCCGTTAGAAGAATGCGAAACACCTAAAAGCAGTGACTCATTTCGTAAGTTGCAATAAAAAGCGGTTTAGTGAAATGCCATCGGCACAATGGAATGCAAAGAGATTATGAAATATTCTACGTACGATGAAATTACATTCTCGATAACTACTGATCTAATACAGGTTGACAACAACCAACAAGCCTCGTATTGAACCAGTCCACGCATTTGACTTCCGTGGTTGCGGGTTTGATTCCCGCCAGAGTGAAATATATTGACATGGACTTTTATTTCATATAGATGAAATTCGATTTATCTTACAAGCAAGCCTTAACGTTATTTGAGTATGTATTCGATTCTGAGTAAAATTAGACTATATGGATTACATATCGTCAATATCAGTCATTTCGTATTTACATCTAAGGAGAGTTATTAAGCTTTTTTTAAGTGTTGGTTTTTTATTATGAAAAGGCAGTACGAAATTAAGCACATTGATGATATTTCACGTGTGACGAAAAAAAATGTATTTTCACTTTATTTATTTCTAGGGTTAAATAATATTCAAAGAGCCCGTTCATTAAAACATAATTAAGATTGAGAGATTTAAACAAAGCTGTTTTTTTATATAAGGGGTACTTTTAGAAAAGGTAGGTAATCGAGGAATTTGCCTCATCTCGTATTTAAACATTTGACAGCTACTTGATAAAACGTTCCGTTCTGCCTTGCAGTAAATTACTTAACATGCATTTAGCAATCATAAATCATAGATATTTGGAAGCTATCTTACTAGGCTTGTTTATCTTGCCGAAAAAATTACGCATGAAATTTTTTCACGAAGGTGAATTTATTGAAATCATATATTTCTTAAATCAGATAATGAACTAAGATGCATATTTTCTTCGGAAATGGCATTATTTTGCCACCTAGAATGTGATAAAGTAATAAAGTGAGTGTTCTGCATTTATTTTCACGGGCGAAATCATAAAGTGCAGGAAAATTTTGGTACAAAATTATGAAAGAGGATGAATCAGTGCAGACGTTGGTTAGACAAAGGCTAAAATCAAGAACAGCGGCCGAAACTAAACTGACCAATAACAGACTCACAACATAGATTTAATATTTAATTCAAGTATTACTAACAAATCGTACAACTTTAAAGTGAACACGACACCGACCAGGAGAATAAGTCGATTTGCCAAGTCGTTAATTTGACACTCGACTGCAGCGATGACAGTTGCAACTAGCAGCATCCTTAATTCCGCGCACGTTTCGCGGATAAAGTGGAAAAGGGTCAATGCTGATGTGACAGCCATTGACATTCGCAGAGTTTGTATCGAGACGGACTTCCGCTGCGAAACGACGAAAGGTAAAAGGAACTCTGTTCGGTTGTACAAATGTCTTTGTTGGCAAAGTCTCCCCGAGGCGGATCCTGGTGTCGATCCAGGTATCCGTGTGCCGTTCTTGTTTTGTTTTACACGGACACGTGTTCGCTTCTCAGTCAGATATTTGTAAACTAAAAAACTTTTTTTATAAACATTCTTATGCATACTTTTCTCTCAAAGTGCGAAGCAATTATAAATAAGAAAATACATTGTTGATCGACTTCTAGTAAAATTAAGTATCACATAAAGCAGAATATCTATTTAGATGCCCCACTAAACACGGGGCTCTAGCGTAATGAAATTTGCAAACCTTTTTTGTCTAAAATTTCTAGATCTAACCATTTTTTTCAGGTGGAAACGTCATTTCCAACATAAGCTATGTAGTCTTGAAATATCCATTTAAAGATAAAAAAATAAGTCAAGACGCCATATTGTTTTGTGCATATTTTCAATTGACCAGTGAGAAAAAATGTTTTGAAAAAAGAAGTGTAAACTCGGGCCAAACAGGGTAGTACGCAGCTATTGGTAAAAAACGATTTTTAGGTGCTTAATTAACAATAAATATAAGCATATAAAATTATGTTTCATTTTATTTAAAATGGATACCCAGAAAATACTAACTGAAAGAAAAAAACGCACATTAACACTTCTTAATATTTGGCAATATACCAGGCCCAATTAGTTGATAGAATTAGAATTTTTCGAAATCCAAAATCCACGGGACCGGAAAAAATCGATAATAATCAATCGGTATATAACTTTTACGGTTTCGACTTCCATCATGATTTTAATTCGGAAATATCTGCGGTTCGGGCAAAAAGTTGAGTGCTTCTCGGCGTTAAAGTATAGACCGTAAAAGATGAACATTGTGTTCTATGTGCACTCCATTTTAAAACATTCGATAATGTTCCTGCTAAATCGAGACAAAATAACTACGAACAGAATAACTTTTCAAAATTTTTGATGTAATTATTTTTTTGGCTATGATTAAAAATACACGTAGGTACATATTTATAAATATAGTGCAATAGGGTTTACCAATGTAATTATATATATCTCTCTGTACCGAAAGAAAACTTTTGACGTTATACGAAAACCGGGATGTGAAATATAAATTGATAGTAATTAATATGTTTTTAAATATCGATGTTCTATATGACAGCTGTTCATCCACGATTGTAAGGTTCATTACAACGTTCAATTCACAACAAAACTGTTGATACTTCTCACGATGTGACAATGTTTTTTTAATATTAATTTTAAATGTGGTTAAAAAAAGATCATCGGTGTATTTCTACTATACTTTTATGCCAAAAGAACTCTAAATCTATATGAGACATGCAAGTCACAAGATATCGTGATAAGACATTTCAACTCAAAAACCAACATTACGCTACGAAGGCCGTAAAAAACATCAAATTTATAAATATTTTACACTACTTGCATCGAAAAGAACTTTGATTTTAGAAAATATTACTGCTGTTCAATTTTTAGAGAGTTTCACTTTGGTTAACTTTTCTTCGTAGCTATTTTTATTCACCACCAGCGAACCATAATATAAATTTCACTGAATCGGGGAACACATAAATGGTTTATTAAGAATTATAATTAAATGAAAAACGAATAAACAAATTGATTGTGAAAATAATCGAAGATTACAAAATGGACTGCAAATAGGTGGCACTTAAAGTCATAATTTGTGAGAATGTGAAAATGGTTACCTATATAACAGTCTACCAGGAACGCCGGGTTAAGAAACTTAAGCTGTCAAAGTTCACAATTAAAATTGAAATGTTGTGAAACAGGATAAAGGTGGATTAGGTAGATAATATACTTGGTCGATGGTAGGTAAACTTGGTGAATCTCTTGTCATTATTTTCCATCATTTCAGTAAACTAAATATTCTCCATCACACACATGTTTAGATTTTGAATTAGTTTTGAACTGGTTGTAAGATATTCGTTTTAATCTCCTTGCAAACATCTCGTTGTGTTGCTTGGTGCATTTTATATTGTATAAACTATGCCGATAATTACAATTGTAAATTCCAACCTTCTCATAAATTATTGTCACAAGTATGTCCCTCCTTTTGACTATCCCAAAATTGAGAAAGTGAAAGATAATTATTTATAGAGGAGGTAGGTACTTCAAGGTATAAAAAAGTACTTTCTTACTTATATTATTTATCTTTACACAGTTCAATAATATATGATGAGACAGACTTTGAAATTCAATATAAATTACTAGAGCATGTAAAAAAGGAATCCTGGCATTTCTTGAATAAAGCTCATTTGTAAAATGAAACATTTTTGCCTCATCTCAAATGCGAATTTCCGATATATCATGGCCTTCGGTTATGTCATGAAACAATTATGTTATTCATTTATTGTATTTTTAAAAATCTACACAAAATACACCGATTTCAAAGAAAAAACATTGACAATCGCACAACATCTCGAATTTTCAATGTTCTTTTCAACAATTTAAAATTTACAAAAAGAAAATATTATAAAAAAATAAAGAACTTGAATTAAAGAAGCACAAATATTATAACTAATATTACCAAACACCTTCACTGATTTAAACACAGTTCGTAGTTATTTTTATATTTAAATTACGACAAATAAATAAAAAAAAAAACGATGCAATGTCAAACACACATAAAACAAAAGAAAAGCGAAAATGGTCGACAACGGATTTCGCCGGGCGATAACTTATTTCGATAATCGAACGCGGCGAACAGAAGCATTCACGAAGTAACTCCACCAGGGAGAACGGTTTTAATTGTCGGGCGACAGCGCAGCGTCTAGGAGCGGAGGCTAGACCGCAGTGGATGGTCGTCGCCCATCTCTACAGCTCGAGAAAGAGGTGGGAGAAGAGGTGGCGGAACAACTACAGAGAATCTGTTGCATTGATTTTGGATGTCCAATGAATAAATCACAAAGAGACATCACTTTAGTAAGTTTATGGTACGTATAATTTGTATAGCGCCATTTTTGCTTTACAAATTTAAATTCTTAGTTTATATATTTATTTAAATTGTGTACAGAGATAATATACAGAAACATATTCACCTGGCAGGTCACTTCTGATAAACATCTCTCAATCACATTATTTACTTTGGCAAAATTATAGCCGATATTTATTTAAATTATTTGTGTCTTGAATTTGTGGTACAGTAGAGGATTTGGTTAAAATTTGTATATCTAAAGGTGATTCGTCGTTCAATAAGAAACAGATGATGGTGAAAATCTTTTTACTGACATTATCCACGGTCGGACTACACGCACATTAAATTTCACCTGGTCGGCTTAGTGTGAATAAATGTTGTTCGGTACTATTACTCTAGATAATGATTTTTTATACGGTTATTTATCCAAGGAATTTAAGTCAATAAAGGTATAATTAGGAAAGCAGGGAGCACAAGACTGGTATCTATATTGAATTTAAGGATATGAGAGTCTGAAAAAGTAATTTATAGTAATAATAATTTTATTCCAGAAGGTATGCAGGGATAGTGCAATGCTATAATTAACAATAATACAAAATATAACTAAATAAAAGTAAGATTGTAATATATAAAGTAATAAGGAAAAGAACATAAATTCATAAAATCAAAATAAACAGCTTTGGAGTGCAGCTACACAATACTATGTACACGTAACAGGCTCAAATTTTAACAGAATATGTTTTAACAATCAACATTGCTTTGAGTATGCAGGATATGAAAACAAACTTTTATCCTAATCCATTTAATTTACAGTACCAAAAATAATTTTGATTTGCATATTAAATTATTATATTAAATTATTATATTAAATTCTCATCGTTCAGCTGCACCATCTACAGTTGTATAATTAGGGGACGAGGGATTCTGCGCTCGGTGCGCACGCGTCGCTCGATATCCCGCTAGTTCATGCGCCCCTGGCGGAATTTCCCGGAAGCCCGAGACATCCTCAGGGAAGAATAAACAACAAACAATATTTCTTTCTCGCAGCGCTTTTCGGGAAGAGCTTATTAAACATCGAACACGTCTAGAAAATAATCATAGAATAAACATGTTGGTAGAAGATAATAGACACCTTTGAACCATAGAATGCATGTCATGTAAGACTTAAGCGCTCTGAACATCGATACAAACCTTTATTAAAACCAAAATCTATTAATGTTATTTTCCGACAAAGGATAACCATCTCCATACTGAAATGAAGATAATAAAAAGTTTCGCTTTACAATGATACATTTGTAAATAGGACATGGAAATGTTACTCCTTCCGATAATACCCGAGAACTTAAGATCTAAAATATGCAGGCATAATAAATATCGAATACTAAATGAACAAATCGTTAACATCATACAAAACCATTACGAATTTCTGTTAGATCCTTCCTACCTCTCGTTCTATAAAAAAATCCACCGAAAACACATCAACAGTTTAAAATCACACACCGACTAACACCTCCCATAAAATAATGAAATACGTCACGTTGCGTAGTCAGAAAATTAGTTGGAGTTATTTGAGTTTCTTGGGTTACGAGACTTTGCTCAAGGGGGTGTAATATTTGGGTATCAACTGACATACAATACTCTGACGTTTAGGACTAGTAGGTATTGACCGGTGTATGTTAGGATGGCCACAGAAAAGGTATTTAAATAACCATCGTTACCTGAACGAAGGAAGGAGCGTGAAAAGAATATATCGCTGTGCTAGTTCAATACAATACAACTCAAATAATAGTACTTTTGAAATGTCGTTTTTTTTTTAGTTTGGAATGGTCTTATAAATCATCGGTTAAACATTTGATGTGATAAAAGAGAGCATTATACTTAGTAAGGTTTTTTTTTGAGCTAAGATGTATATTTGTACCAAAAGAAATCTTAAACTTGTTCAAAAACATACATATAATATAGCACTACTTTGAAAAAACTACTCAAGGAAATTGTCATGATTAAAAATAATTATATTAGTAAATTTATTCTTTTTTTATTTCTAAAACTGTTTTTAACCGTTTTTTTTTTTAATTATCTGTGGTGTTGATTACCTATCAAGATTGACCATTTAAAAATGACCACCCGAATTTATTTTACAAATCCCTTCATGGGCAATAAGAATTTAAAAAAAAAACTACAACACTTCCTCGAGAATGACCTATTCGATTACCTTTATACAATTCCAGGGTTTCCTGGTTTAAGTACATACTACATTGTTTGTTTCAGAACCTCACGTTTCAAATCGATAAACACAATTACTGGTTTTTGTTTCAGTGCTATAGGTTGCAAATACATTTACTTTTTATTTCGGTGTCTTACGTTGCAAATTGTTTAACACATTTACTGTTTGTTTCAGATCGATAAACAGAATTACTGGTTTTTGTTTCAGTGCTATAGGTTGCAAATACATTTACTATTTATTTCGGTGTCTTACGTTGCAAAATTGTTTAAACACGTTTACCATACTGTTTGTTTCAGTGCCTTATGTTCCAAACACACGTACTATCTGTTGCAGAACCTTACATTTTAAATCATTAAACCCATTTACTCTTCGTTTCAGTGCCTTATGTTGCACATCGATAGCACATTTAGTGTTTATTTCAGTGTCTACTAAGGTTCATGATATATTCATGGTATTCACAGATATACAATAAACAAAATAAAAATCTGACAAATTCATTTCATACAAGTCTATAAAACTTCCGCAATAAATCCGACCAGACGGACATTCCAATTCGTACCGAAAGCTAGCCAAGTAATAAAAACACAATATTCGGCATTGTATCGCTCCCCTAGCAAATTGCCGCTCGACTCCTCTTCTCTTGTCGGACACCTCCCTTGACATTTTACCGTAGGGGGCGGCCACTAAATTTAGACAAATGTCAGACGAATGGGCGCATGCATTATTAAATGTTAACATTTTAAATAATAATGTATCACAATTATTCCAATTACTACGAATATGCATGGCGAGTGAGAAATACTCCAAAAATGTACAAAAAAACTTGATATAAAAAATAAAATTTTAAATTGCTGTGCTTTGACAGTGTAGTTTTGTTACATATACGAGTAGCTAGAGATATGCGATAGTTTAAACCTATTTTGTAACGTTATAAGTGAAAAAAACATTATATTAGGATGCTCATTTTGAATGTCGTATAATATAATTATATAACATTTATTGGGAGACTACGATAATAAGAAATTTAGTTAACATCATTATTTAAAATAGCTGTAATTTTTAGATGTATTACCCTATTAGTCCTAAACTAACACAAAACCTAACTTGTTCTTCTTACCAGGGATAGGAATAATCGGTGACCCCTGCAATATTCGACTAAAGTAAACACGTGTCAGTCAACAGACTGAAAACCGCCTCATTCAAATTAACTACCAAACTAACCATCACGCCACTTCTTCTACCACTCACTCACTTTCGCGAATGCTGGAACAAGACCACCTCATTCTAATCAGATTATTAAAAAAGGCTAGTGAGTAATTTAAAAATAAATGCGTATTGCAAATATATACATTTTATCGTTCAGTACCTACTACTGTAAAGGCCCACCCAGTCGCGCCCATGTGCCATGTCAAGAACCATTCATACGAATGTCCTTTTATATTTCTTAATTGCTTCTTTTAATGTCTTTCTGTCTCTTAAATTGTATTGTAAAGGTAGATTTCTAAAATCCTTTTGAACATGCATTATCCCATAGACCCCATTTTGGACTATGATCTTTAAGTTGACCATTGCTACGACTCTGTTCTACCGTCAACCTAATTCATCTCAGCATTCCTATTCAGATCGCACTGCCGTGCGGTACTTGAATATCTTCAGTTAAAGGTTTAATTATTATGCTTCATAAATTCTTCCAATAAAAATTATGCAAGTAAAGTGATTATATTTTATTCTACATCCCTGAACAAAAGCGCGCCTTACCCAAGGAGCATCTGTCGAGTTTGTCAGCGAACATTACACTACCCAAGAGAAACCGAGCGGCTCAAGGCTGCCCAGAAAGCCGCTGGATCGACGAGACAGTTAAGTTAGGGGGAAACGTCCAACAAGCCAAAGCTAAAAAAGTACTTATATAGGATATTGGAACGGAGGCTATCTGCTTGTGGAGGCCTCCGCACAGCAGTTGATGATGATAATATTGATGCTACTAAAGCAAAGTACAGAAAAATTGTTATATCGTTTTTTTAATGTTACAAATGCTATACACGCGCACAATTCTTAATTAAATTGGATGATTTTTAACAATGTACGATTATGTTATACGTAGGCGCCCCACTATTGTGCGATAAATTCTGCATAAAAAAGGAGAGGGTGCAATGTTCACGCAATAGAACGTGAGCATTAATAAAAGTCCTCGAATTGAACCATAATGATTAAAACTAGTATTTACTAAAAAACTAAAAACAATGTTGGTCGCATTCACAGAGTTCAGTTTAGTTTGCGGACTCATTGCATGACGGTGGGTAACAACACTTTCTAAGTCCTTACAAAAGTTAAGAGGCAGAGAGAGTTGACGATATTATGAAGATTTGCTAAAATAGTTATAATTTTGGTCGTATGTGTAAAAATACGTACAACGCAGATTTTTTTTTTTAAACCATTTTTTTATCACTAAATAATATTTTTAATAATTAATAATTAGTAAAAATATTATTTAGTGATAAAAGAAATGGTTTTTGAAAAAAAAAATCTGCGATGTTAAAATTTTTACACTTCAAAATAATTATTAAACTAAATAAGTAGTTAAATATCACAAGGGTGGGCAGAAGGATATACTGCCGCACAAATTTGTCTTGGCACATACTCCTTGATTGATATTCATACCATATCAATAAGTTTTCTTGCGGAACAATATCGGCACTGAGCGGAACCGGACGTTGGTGTGAATCAGGCTTTAAGGTTCTAGAAATTTTCCTTTCTTCAAGCATATGGACATTATTAAATTGGTACAATAGGATATTTTTAGAGTATAGTTGTTTCAAGTTTAGAACGTCTAGCTCCTTAAAAACAAATTCAGTGTTCATTCTAAAGAAGATTGCACAAGTGCACAATAAAATTGCCTTAGTTGTTTTTTTATTTAATATGTGTCTTACATTAAAAAAATGAGTCTCCTCACGCTTGTACCACTTATAAACACTTTTCAGAAGGCCAAGAAGATGTTAATGACGATGAGCGTCCTGGAGTTGTGGAAAAACAAATCGTGGATTTTATTCTTTGATCCATTTTTTTCAAAAGTAAAAAATCGAAGAACACACAAAAACGTGACTAACCTTTCCAGTTGTTAAAAACAAACCACTAATCCGAAATGGCTGATAATGCTAAAATATGATAACATTTGTGTACCAACATAACAACAACAAAAAATCGATAATCGAATGTACACAGCCAGCGAAAATTTAAAATTCACCTTTTCTTTGAACAGGCCATGTATTTTCTCTACGGCACATAGCGTCCGCGACACATTCACTTCTGGCGAATCATTTTCGCGTTGTGAATTCAATTCTTTCACGCAATGTTTTTTTGGTATTTAGCGCACTTTTTTTCTTCAATTTATGTAGTTAAAATACTGTTATTTTAACAATATTCTAATTTTATTTAATATACAGTTTTTAGCACATAAAAACCTGTTCAAAGTTTATGGAGTAACGTGTTTAAAAAAATATTTATTCATCGTTAATAAGTCAATTAAAAATATATATAATTTCGTGGTATAGATCAAGAAATTAATGCTCTATTACAATATATTTTTTTAATGTTTTTTTTTTATATTTACATTTGACCACAGAAGAAGAACATTTGGAAGTCGATTGACGATTAATAGAAAACAGCTCTTTTATAAAGAGTTATAAAGTAAGAAAATTACATTTATAAGTTGATTCAAAATATAGGTTTGAAACATGTCGAATAAGTTTATTGGAGTTTTATTGAATGAAAAGCAGAATACAAGACATTTAATTGGACAGCCGAGTATCCATACACTAATGTAATTTACTTGAGCAAGTCACGTAATGATGTTATAACGTGCTGCTTATTCGTTGATATAATAATCCACATTAAATAAAAATAGTATGTGTGCGCACGTGTGCGAAAAGGATTATCGAAGATTAAAAATAGTAGTCACCGCGAACATGGCCTTTCTCCCTACTCCGGGTGGCACGTGCAGAGGAAGACGTACAAGTTCAGTAAAGATTCAAAAACGTATTAGACAAACTTAAGTGGAAAGTGCACTCGTGAATAAATTGACTAGGGATGCAGAAACCAATACAAACCTGAACATGTAGTGACTGACTTGGCACCTCCCGAAGGGGTCCTTTATTTAACAATGAATCTGCGGCCAAGGGTCTATCTAACCAAATATCAATAACTCTATTTAATACACGGGCAATTTTCGCCGTATGAGCCACACTGGGCACAGCGTATTCCACTACAGCAGAGTTAACTACGAATACTAAATAAGCTAAAATTGTTTTATTTAACCAAAATTTCGCCTGCCGTACGCGTTCTGTTGTTTTTTGTATTCTACTAGAAGCATTATAGCCAAAATGCATATCGTCGTCAGCGGGAAAATACCTCCCATGTGGTCAACTTTACAAAAATGAGTTGAATATGACATTGCGTAGAGTTTCAATTTGTACTTCAAGTTTCAATGTTTTTTATTGGTGAAAATACATTATTGCATCTAAAACTACGAAGCGTATTTTTGATGTCCCAAAAAACAATCTGTAACTCTCTAAATCAGTTTTTAATTTCCTCCTGAACAATTACGTTTTTGACACATGGGAGGTATTTTCGCGTTGACGACGATATGTACCAATTAGTCAAAGAAAGGACTAAGTGTGCTACTAAGCCTTGAGGTTAAAACAAGGTTCTAATATTTGACTGTATTAATATTGACTTAATAATATAGCCCCTCAGAGTTAAAATCAATAAGTTCATTGTTTTGGGGAAATGACATATGAACGTATTCTTATCAGTCATGCAATTAAATTTGTCGACATGTCTGAATTCATGTAAATACATCTCCCACTCCGAAAACCAATTAAGTTTCATTATACGAATCGATAATGATCTAATTTTCAAAGTTTCTAAACTGGAGTTACATATTGGATTTCCGCAGTAAGGTTCCGCCCCCATCCGTCCAGTTCTGTTCCCAAGTTGCAAACATGTATACATTAATACGGACGCATCCCCAAGATACCCTGGGAAGACGGGGTGAATAATGTAGGGGTTCTCCTTCGTCGAATGGACCAAAATAGCAAATCTGTACATACACATAAGAAGATTTATGAAAGACTAGGCAGAGGAATATTCGGCAAATTAATTTCGAATCTTGCGTGATCGCACTGGTGAAGTTTCAGCGAGTTGATCAAGCTTCAGTACACACTTACACAGGGTGGAGACAGCCGACTTCCGCCAGGAGAGAGCACACCTCGCAATCCACGGGTAATCCATAAGGGGTATAAATACATGGTGAGTGTCAGAAATTATGACCCTGATAAGATGAGAATAAATATGCTGGAGAGGCAAAAGGGCTTAAGTGAAACTTTGGTCAAAATGAGTGCAGTTTTGATCAGTTTTTTTCTGCATCGAATATAATTAGGAAAAAAATTTGGAAAATACATATAGTTTTCTATTTTTTTTATTTGATGCATTATTCCCGACCGAGACGTTTTGAGAAACGTTGTTTACATTGAGAGGGACAACAAGTGAATTACATTTACGACAAACTTTTAAGGAGAAATAGAGGGAATTAAAGGGCATGGGAATATATATTGGAAATGGTATGAACATAATTTACAGACGCAGTCTTCTAAGAGAACATAGTGTAACATCGTGGCATTGACATGGAAGATACGAGGGATGAGGGCACGCTGTATCAGGGACTAAATTTAGACATTGCCTATGTAAAATGTAAACAGTTCAGTCAGAGATGCTTGCGTTGAGTGTAGAGGGAGTTATTGATGATGGTGGGTATAGCGAAATTACAACAAAGTGATCACGAAATTCAAGCAACATTAGCCTAGCTATCTTCACCCTGCAGACTGCACTCCAGCCACGTGATAAACATTAACAAAATGAGGTAAACGCAAACATAGATGAAGAACGAATAATAATTCTAATAATTTACATAGTGCCATTTTAGGGGAAAACCACCTAAATATCACCTCGGTAAGACGACTTCCTTTGCCGCGTCTTCCGTTTTTATAGCGTTAATAACAACGCATTTTATATTTTTTTACATGGTACTACTTAATAATAATAATATTTGGATAATTTGTATAGCACCGTTTTTGTGAAAAATTACCACAAAGGCGCTGTAAAAATTTTAATTTCTACTTAATATTAATTCCTAGTTTATATAAATATATAGCAACATTTAAACCTAGCAGGTCACTTCTGGCAGGAAACAATTTACATTTATATATATACGAGGCCTGTTCAAAAGAAAAGGTAAATTTTCAAAGCTTACAAAGCTCAAAGCTTAAAAAGCTCGAAGCTTAAAAATGCTCAAAAAGCTCAAATCTTAAAAAGCTCAAATCTTAAAAAGCTCAAAGCTTAAAAAGCTCAAAACTGAAAGCTTAAAAAGCTCAAAGCTTAAAAGCTCAAAGCATAAAGCTTAAAAAGCTCAAAGCTTAAAAAGCTCGAAGCTTAAAAAGCTCGAAACTTAAAGCTTGTTTTTATCACAGTTGTAGCACTTTGCGTTTTCTTTTTTTTTTTCACATTCAATAAATTTGTGATTTTGTCGACAGTGTGTGCACCTGGGCTTGTTCAGACATTTGAGTGATGAATGACCGAATCCCAGGCGGTGATAACACTGCATCAGAGGATTGCAGTCTTCAATATGGGCTCTGACAAAGCCTATATTGACCCTTAAAAAGCTCAAAAATAAAAAATAAAAAGCTCAAAGCTTAAAAAGCTCAAAGCTTAAAAAGCTCAAAGCTTAAAAAGCTCAAAGCTTAAAAAGCTCAAAGCTTAAAAAGCTCAAAACTTAAAAAGCTCAAAGCTTAAAAGCTCAAACTTAAAAGCTCAAAGCTTAAAAAGCTCAAAACTTAAAAAGCTCAAAGCTTAAAAAGCTCAAAGCTTTAAAGCTCAAAGCATAAAGCTTAAAAAGCTCAAAGCTAAAAAGCTCAAAACTTAAAAAGCTCAAAGCTTAAAAAGCTCAAAGCTTAAAAAGTTTAAAGCTTAAAAAGCTCAAAGCTTAAAAAGCTCAAATCTGAAAAAGCTCAAAACTTAAAGCTAAAAAGCTCAAAGCTTAAAAAAGCTCAAAAAGCTTAAAAAAAGCATAAAGCTTAAAGCTCAAACCTTAAAAAGCTCAAAGCTTAAAAAGCTCAAAACTTAAAAAGCTCAAAGCTTAAAAAGCTCAAAACTTAAAAAGCTCAAAGCTAAAAAGCTCAAAACTTAAAAAGCTCAAAATTTAATTAGTTTTAAAATCAACAAGTGTATTTTTCATATTATAGCTATATACCGGACACTTTTTTGCTTTGCTTTTTAAAGCTTTGAAAGTTTTAAGCTTTGAAAAAGCTCAAAGCATAAAGCTTAAAAAGCTCAAAGCTTAAAAAGCTCAAAGCTTAAAAAGCTCAAAACTTAAAAGCTCAAAGCTTAAAAAGCTCAAAACTTAAAAGCTCAAAGCTTAAAAGCTCAAAGCTTTAAAGCTCAAAAGCATGTGGCTTAAAAGGGCTCAAAGCTTAAAGCTCAAACTTAAAAAGCTCAAAAGCTTAAAAAGCTCAAAGCTTAAAAGCTCAAAGCTTCAAAGCTCAAAGGGGCTCAGGAAACTTAAAGGCTTAAAAAGCTCAAGGCTTTAAAGCTCAAAGCATAAAGCTTAAAAAGCTCAAAGCTAAAAAGCTCAACACTTAAAAAGCTCAAAGCTTAAAAAGCTCAAAGCTTAAAAAGCTCAAAACTTAAAGCTTAAAAAGCTCAAAGTTTAAAAGCTCAAAGCATAAAGCTTAAAAAGCTCACAGCTTAAAAAGTTTAAAGCTTAAAAAGCTCAAAGCTTAAAAAGCTCAAATCTGAAAAAGCTCAAAACTTAAAAAGCTCAAAACTTAAAAAGCTCAAAGCTTAAAAAGCTCAAAGCTTAAAAAGCTCAAAGCTTAAAAGCTCAAAGCATAAAGCTTAAAAAGCTCAAAGCTTAAAAAGCTCAAAACTTAAAAATCTCAAAGCTTAAAAAGCTCAAAGCTTAAAAAGCTCAAAGCTTAAAAAGCTCAAAGCTTAAAAGCTCAAAGCATAAAGCTTAAAAATCTCAAAGCTTAAAAAGCTCAAAGCTTAAAAAGCTCAAAACTCAAAGCTTAAAAAGCTCAAAGCTTAAAAAGCTCAAAACTTAAAGCTTAAAAACCTCAAAGCTTAAAAGCTCAAAGCATAAAAGCAAAAATACAGCTTAAAGCTCAAAAGCCAAAAGCTCAAAGCTTGAAAGCTCGAAACTCAAAGCTTAAAATCTCAAAGCTCAAAGCTAAATGGCCAAAGCTCTAATCACAAGGCTATAAAGCTCAAAGCTTAAAAAGCTCAAAGCTTAAAAAGCTCGAAGCTTAAAAAGCTCGAAACTTAAAGCTTGTTTTTATCACAGTTGTAGCACTTTGCGTTTTCTTTTTTTTTCACATTCAATAAATTTGTGATTTTGTCGACAGTGTGTGCACCTGGGCTTGTTCAGACATTTGAGTGATGAATGACCGAATCCCAGGCGGTGATAACACTGTATCAGAGGATTGCAGTCTTCAATATGGGCTCTGACAAAGCCTATATTGACCCTTAAAAAGCTCAAAGCTTAAAGCTTAAAAAGCTCAAAGCTTAAAAAGCTCAAAGCTTAAAAAGCTCAAAGCTTAAAAAGCTCAAAGCTTAAAAAGCTCAAAGCTTAAAAAGCTCAAATCTTAAAAAGCTCAAAGCTTAAAAGCTCAAAGCATAAAGCTTAAAAAGCTCAAAGCTTAAAAAGCTCAAAGCTTAAAAATCTCAAAACTTAAAAAGCTCAAAGCTTAAAAAGCTTAAAAAGCTCAAAGCTTAAAAAGCTCAAAGCTTAAAAAGCTCAAAACTTAAAAAGCTCAAAGCTTAAAAAGCTTAAAGCTTAAAAGCTCAAAGCATAAAGCTTAAAAAGCTCAAAGCTTTAAATGTTTAAAGCTCAAAAAGCTAAAAAACTTAAATAGCTCAAAGCTTAAAAAGCTCAAAGCTAAAAAAGCTCGAAGCTAAAATCTCAATGTTAAAAGCTTAACCTCTTAACGAGTGAGTTTTTGCAAACCAAACTAAACGGGGAGTGATTTATGTTTTATTTTTTTATCAATTACGATATAACATTTTGAAAACAGATATGTTGAAAGACAATAATATTTTATTTACAGTCCTCCTCACTAGGGATTCCTGTTCCGATGTTATATTCGATTATTAGTGTGTGGACTTAAATCCGTGCTTCTCACATGGACAGCTGTATGTGGCCTGCTGACGCGTCAGAACACCTTCTGATTTATTCATATACACACCAGACAGGTAAACAAAAAATATTGTGTATTTTTTTTAAAGTTCTTTAAACTATTACATATATTTTTGATTTTTTTTAAGAAGAGAAACCCAGCCCAGGAGAGAAATCAATTCTCGTGTTTGGGTTGGGGAGCAACGCTATTACGTTATAAATACATGTAGGTAATTCAAAATTATACAATACAATTTAAATCAAGAAATATACAATAAAGAGTTTGATTCAATGTCGTAAAGTAATTAATAAAATTTTGAGGATGTGTCTAATTGTATGATAATTTTTCGAAAATAAAGTAGAAGTGACGTAAGATGCGTTTTTTATTATTTATTTATTTATTATTATTAATATATTATTTTTAGTATTATTATTTTTTATTTTTTTAGAATATGTGTTTACTGGTGGAGTTTTCTAATATTTTTTTGATATTTGATTTAAAAGTTATATAATTTTTTTCCAATTTAATTTTCAACGGGAGAGCATTAAAATATGTAATACCTTGATAGGAGTAATGGTGTTGTGAGGCACTCGTTTTGAATTTAGGGATTTCTAAGTTGCCAATTGATCTTGGTCGGACACACTAGTTTTGGTGGAAATTGTTGAGTTGAAATGGTCTTTGTGTGTTTTGTAACAATGCATTCTTTTTGAAAATATTATTTAAACTAAGGACTTAAAATTTGTTAAACAGTTCCATGGTGGGAAAAAACGATGGTTTGCGTAGTATCACTTTAATAATTAATCTTTGTGCTTTTTCTACAGGCGAGAGGTTGGTTTTGAAAGTCCCTCCCCATCCGATTATACCGTACTGGAGAATAGATTGAGCAAGTGAGAAATATATGGTTTTGATCATATTTAATGAAAGGATGTTTTCTCAATCCGATAAATATATATATAAGTTTTCTTACTCTCGTAACTGTATTTCTGACTTGTTCGTTCCATTTTGAATTTTGGTCAACTATAACACCAAGATATTTAATACTATTTTTGCCTGTTATGCGTAAACAATTGACATCGTCGCATTCTTTTCTGTTTTCACATTCTGATGAATGAATTTTAATAGTTATATTGTATTGGGCACTTTTATCTTTTATAGAAAATGGGATGAAATATGTTTTTTCAGTATTTAGTGACAAGCAGTTTTGGTCAAGCCATGATTTTAATATATTAATGTTGGTGTTTGCTCTCATCATCGTTTCCTCCCATGACTTTCCTTTTGTGATGAGTACTGTGTCATCTGCATAAGATATTATGCTACTATCTATGGGGAGGGTGAACATTTTATTTACATAAATAATGAAGAGGATAGGACAGATGACTGTTCCTTGTGGATACCAAATAATGTGGTTTTAGGTTCACTAAATGTGTTATTGATTTTGACATATTGATTTCTGTCTTTGAGATAACTCTTAAACCATGATAAAACTTTTCCGTCGATTCCGATTTGTGAAAGTTTTTTGCTTAGCTTGGTATGTGATATACTATCAAATGCCTTGCGGAGGTCAATAAATATGCCAATACACTTTTCTCCATTATCTAATGTCTTCATTATTGTAGTTGTCAGTTTAGCAATAGCATCCTGTGTGCTTAAACTGTCTCTAAAAACAAATTGGCGGGAACTCATTACCTTATTTTTTAATATGTATCTGTTTAGTTGTTTTTTAACAAGTTTTTCATAAATTTTAGCTATGTTTGATGTGAGTGCTATTGGTCTGTAGTTGGATACATTTTCTTCGTCACCAGATTTAAATACCGGGGTGACAATAGTTTTCTTATAATTGTTCCGGAAGATAACTTTGTTAAAGCTTGTGTTTATTATATGAGCGATTGGTTTGCTAATTTCCTTGCGAACTGCTTTTAATGTTGTTACAGTTATGTTGTCATATCCAGGGCTTGCTGAACCTCTTAGACTAATTATAGTATTCTCAACATCTTCGTCAGTAACAGGGGTAAAAGTGTCAAAACCTTCTTTGTATATATTGAAGTCGTCTCTTGTTGATTAGTTCTCTGACTAGCTTGCTTAAATTTTTAGCTAGGTTTTTACCGACATTTACGAAATATTCGTTAAAAACATTACCACAAAGTTATGGGTTTTTTTCGGTGTCAATGATTCCTTCGTGAAAAATTTTCTTTTTAGAATTTTTTGTTTTTTACTTTTGTTGGTTATTGTATTTATGATTTTCCAAAATTCTTTGCTGTCTTGACCAACATCTTTTATTCTGTCGCGAAAGTACTTTTCTTTTGTGAGTCTAATGAGGAGCGTAAGTTTATTTCGGTACTTCTTGTAAAATGTAGTAATTTTTTCATCATTTGGGAATTTTTTCGGACTGGTGATAGTAGTTTTATTTATTTCTTATTGATATGACTAATCCATGTGTTACCCATGGTTTAATTAATCTATATTTGGACTTTGGTTTAGAAGCGTAGACTTTTGTGCATTCATTTATATGTTTAAGGAAAGTCATTTCGAAATTCTCCGCACATGTATTAGGATTTTCAGATTCAAATATTGATTTCCAATTTTCAATTTTTAGATTTGATCCTAAAGTTTCCAGATTTAAATACCTTTTTTAAAAATTTTGTATGGTCGATTTTTTAGACATTTTTTATTTTACTAATATTGTGAGCAAATATACAAGTGTGGTGATCGGTTATACTAATTTTCCACAATATTGATAATGTTTTTTCTGTGTCATTTGAATTACATCATATGTGATCAATACAGGAAGGGGTTTGACCCAGGACATTACGTGTAGTACTATTTATATACGACCTATAATTTAGTAATGTCATTACATTTATATAATCTTATTTTATTCTGCTACATACATTGTCTACTATATTTATATTGATATCACCAATAATGATATTGCAAGTGTATTTTAACTCAAGTAGTAATTGCTCTATGCCTTTAATAAAATTATACGGGTCCGATCCGTGTGTCCGGTATATAGCTATAATATGAAAAATACACTTGTTGATTTTAAAACGCAGTTTGAGGCAGTTCGTTTGTTGCATTTCAATTTCTGTTATTGTTACATTTTTGTATTTATTTAGTATGAATATTGCAATGCCACTGTTCTTGTTGATATTAGTTGTAGATGAGTGGTATGAGTAGTTAGGTATGTCATATTGTATATTCACATTACTCTTATTTATGTGCGCTTCTGTTAACACAATAAGGTCCGGTATGATTTCGAGAAGATTTAGAGTTACCAAAAATTCGTCTAGGTTTTTTTTAATGCTTCGGATGTTTTGATTTAAAATATATTTGGAAATTTATTAATTATTCTATTACACTGATTGGCATCTTCGCAGACATATTGTGAAATGCTAGTTGATTTATCAATTTCATCTGTTAGAAAATTATCTATAATTTATTCGAAGTCTATTCTCTGCTGTGCAATGATGGACATTCTTTTAAGATAAGTGCAACTTTCACTGTTTGCACTGTGTGCAGTGTTATTTTTTGTTCCAAATAATTGGTTGTTTTTATCACAGTTGTAGCACTTGTCGTTTTCTTTATTTTTTTCACATACTATAAATTTGTGATTTTGTCCACAGTGTATGCACCTGGGCTTGTTCATCTTGTTCAGACATTTGAGTGATGTATGACCGAATCCCAGGCAGTGATAACACTGCATCAGAGGATTGCAGTCTTCAATATGGGCTCTGACAAAGCCTATATTGACCCTTTACTTATTAAGTAGTATTTTTCGGATCGTGCCCGTTGTTTCTATGGTAATATTTTTTAGTTGATCACTTTTTCTATTTTTTAGAATGTTCGTTACTTCATTCATTTGGGGTATTGTTTAATTCATTGTTTTGTAGAAAAAAGTCATTTAGAAAATTTTCTTTATTATACTCCCCTCCTACACCTTTGATAATCATGCATGGTCTTTTATTTTTTAGTTCTGTTGCAGAAATTCCGCTTGTATTTTTATTAATTTCAGATTTTAATTTTTCGGCGTCTTCTTTTTTCGCGCATGTCGTAATTATTTTATTGTTTGCGGCTTTTTTAATCCCATTTATTCCGATTCCTAGGTTTGGAGCTTTGATCGTTTTGGTTATGATGTTCTCTATGTCTTCTGGAGTCTTCTGACCTTCAGCAGATATCATGAGAGCGAATTTAGGTTCTTCGATTTGTACTGTCCTCTCCTTTAAAATCATCGCGTAAGATTTGGTTTCATTTTTGACGTTTTCTAACTTAGCGATTACTTTTTTTTGGAGTTCAATGATTACTTCCTGAATATTTTTTTTTTCCATGTTTCTTCTAGAAGGTTCACTGTTAACTCAAGGTTATTTCTCACTTTGGAATCCTTTATTGTAGTTATGTTTTTTAGATCACTTTTTACACTTTCGATCAATGTTGACACGTCTATAATGAGTTTAAACTAGAATTTGCCGTGCGGCGTGGTGGTCACCAATAACGCACGTCCCACCAGTTCAAACCGTTTGACGCTACTCAAAAGCACTTCAATAAACAGAATTAAAACAAACACTTTATTTATTTGAGTGGCATTGCAACGCAAGCCGGACCCACTCGCTAGTTTCAAATAAATTTTACACTTTTATAATAAGGCACAATGTTACCAGAATAATTCAAAATTTAATTTCACTGTTTTCCACTCTGGTGTATTCAGGGCCATTTAGTATGCGAGAATCTCGTGCGAAACGTGAACGGTCGTAATAACCTACGCTTAACGTGACTGCGTACAACGTACGATGTACGTTATCCATACGTCTACTGAATATTGTGCCCCGTTAATGTTATGTTTGATCTTGTCCCCGTGGTGAGAAGGAATGTAGGTTTTATTTTTATATGAATGCCGCACAAGAGTCTCAACTGCTCCCAGCCGTCTAGAGCCAATGAGACTATGGCATCTCCAAAATAGGGTACGTTGTGAGGCTAAAGGTAGGGGGGAGGGGAAGGATATTGGGAAGGGGAAGGTTGGGAAGTACCTGGTTATTCAGATCTGGTCACCAAACACGGCTAAAGCCATTTAAAGCAACGTTTCGATTTTGAATGGTGGTCTTTCACCAGGGCGATACTTAGAGTCTCTACCACTCTGGAATGTGCCGCAAATATACTTTTTATTATTTTTATATGAATCAAATGTGTTATGACACATATTAATTAAATAAAAGTTAATGGCGCACGTCGGGTTTGAATCCGCGACCTTTGGATTCGTAGTCGAGCGTCTTACCACTCGACCATGGAGGCCGTCAACAGTTACAGGTTCGGGGTTAAACCAATGATTTTCCACTTCTTATGCATTTCCGTTTTCACATAGATGACACTGAAAACCACCCCCATTAGATGATTCCATTAATTAGCTAAACATAAAACAAATTCCTATTTGTTTTGTTTTGTTACACTGCACACACAAATAGCAAATGGCAAAATGCCACCATCGCCAGGTAGGTTATACGTATGCATCAATAAGGAGTATAACGCGCAATAATATTTGTGAGCCGATCATAAAATATGTACTCGCACAATGAGAGGAAGTCCAGCCAGCATCAAAACACAATCTTACGACGCGATCCGTGGGGCAAAACACGTACTCTACAGTCTACACTACGTGTACACGCCCTGCGAGGTGACAATGACCGAGCGTAATTGAATGGAAAATTATTATTATTCGCAAATAAAGGGACAATGCAAACATAGGGATCGAATAATTTTAGATGACGGTACAGCAATCATTTGAGGCCACCGGCTGGCTGATTGATCCTTTTCACGGTGGTTACTTTTGACTTGAAAACAAAATATAGTTTTTAAGATTGCACAAACTTCAAATATAAAGTACAAATTTTAAATAAAATGGTATTTAAGATTGTACAAATTTTAAATATTAAAAATATTTTAATAATTGATCGTTCAAATTTTAAACATTAAGTGCCGACGAAGCCGAGGCCTGAATTGTATCTGTTTATATAATCAGGCATTACATCGTGTTCATGGTAATGCGCAAAAACGCATGCGTTGCGCCGCCAATAGTGAAGGAAGTTCCAAGTAAATCTTTGATCTCGGTGACTATAAACCTTTAATCTGAACCATCAGACTCTCGGAATAAATGACTAGACGAAGTGGCATAATGGAGTATTCCGAACCTCGTTTTAATTAGGATAACATTGGGCTTGTGCAGTGTTTATAAATAGTTTAATACCAAGAAAATAATATTGATTCAGATGGCTCCTACCTTTCTTCGCCTGGGAGATGCGACGTTGCGTTTAGGAGAACTGCCATTGGACGCCAGCAGAGAAGCTGTTTTATCCACACTGTCGGTTATGACACCTGCAGAAGGATAACACTTTATTGAAACATAGCCAAAGACAGAATGTCGTTTGGGGGATGGCACTTGACCGAAGAAAGAGCCTGTGGATGTTTTATTTGTTTACCAGATTCGACCCAGGCACCAAGCTTCCGATGCATACAGAGACAAAATATCCCTTGGTGGGTTGGAATTTTGAGGGTTCTTAAGGCACTTGACCGAAGAGAGCCCGTGGTTTATTTGATTTGCTTACCAGATTCGACCCAGGCGCCTAGCTCCCGACGCAGCGCGGCCGTCTGCTCGTTTAGTTGCAGCAACTGACCAAGCAGCTCCCTATAGCGCCCAAGCGGCAACGCCGTCATTGCACAACCGCTGTAACCAAATTGCACATTATTTTTATTAAATAATTTTAAATCATAAATACACTCGTACGGTGAACTCTGACGTTTTAAATTTGCGCAGCTTCTTGTCTGGAATTTCGAGTTCAACACAACTATTTTTTTTATTTCTCACTAAGAATTAGGAGACCACTCACACTAATTAGATCCACTAAGATTTTTTAGAAGACGTTTTGAAATACCCATTTAAACTGGCAAGGCAAAATAAGGCTAGACGTACGGTTTTTTGTTCCATATTTTAAAATTGTTCAATGAGAAAAAAAGGTGTTGAAACCCGGGCGAATTCGGGTAGTTAAGCTAATAATTATAAAATATCCATGGCAAGGAAAGCAAACACAAAAATATAACGAAAGAGAGGAATTTAAATAAAAACAAAGTGAACATTCTCAAATATTTTGATTTATTTAGAATTTTAATAAAAATATAAAGTTATATCTGTGGCGGCTCGTGACTTTTGAGTATTAACAAAACATTCAAATCAATAGAGGGCCGTTAAATGTCAATATGTTCATAAAAATGACTGTTTTGTTTTGCAAAGGAATCAACGTATATTGTATTCAAAAACGTTCGTAAATTTTGAAATTATATATTTTTGATCATTGCATATGGTCTGCGTTGGCAGCTATCTATTTTACTCCAAATAAGATTAGGAATTGCTACCGGTTGGTTTGTCGGATAGGTAGGTCTATTACACCCTGTAAATGACACAACCCTTCGAGAATCGCATATAAATACATAATTTCTTTAATGCTAAAAATAATCATTCAATCACAAAGGCGCAAATAAAATATTCTGCCGATGTTTATCGACAGGAAGTCAATCTTTTTCCATCAAAATTCTAGTACGGTAATAATTTGCATAAGCCATTATTGTGAATCACGTGATTATTATTGTTTTCAAAACATGGCCGGAAAGAAAAAACAACTTAATATTGCATAATACTCGTAATACAATGTGTACCTGTCATTTAACCTTCCCGTTGCGAAGTTTCTTAGAAAAGTTCCTTCCGATCCCAAGATGACACGCCAGCAATATATGAGTTACCACAGTCCTCCGCGGAATAGTTTGAAATAAATTAACGTCATACATAATATATTACTTATAATATGCATTTAGTCTGAAATAAGCATTGAAACAATCATTCGTCCGTTAAATATTCTTTGAATTACATATCTGTTAACTTAAATGTAACTATTTAACGACATGTTGCACGACAATTAGTTGTAAAAACACATTTTGGAGAAAAGCTCAGATTGGCGCTAGTAAGGTAACGAGGGCCGTTATAAAACCGACGAAACGTTGATGGTGAGTGCCATCTTGGGTGCGGTGCGGGAGTGGTTAATGGAGTAGTTATGGAACTTGCATTTTATGGACAGAACGGGGGAGGATTATTAAGAAGCATATAACATAGAAGGCGAATAGATAATAATAATAATATAGGTAATTGTATATATGTTTCCTAAATTAATTACTTGAGTTTGTGATTTGACTCGTTGGTTGGTTGTATTTAAATGCCGCACAAGAGTCCCAAATTTCTGGAGCCAGTGAGCCTATGGCATCACTTGGCATCTCGAAAAATACTCCATTCAGTCCCACAATATATGGAGTATGTTGTGAAACTGAAGGGAGTGGGGATAAGTTACAACTGAAACTCTCAGTGGCAAACCAGTAACAGGAGTGAAAGGAAGTTTTTTCAATGTGTTTCCTATTTAAGCAGGATAGCAGAAAGCTTGCCAACGTCATTTGACAGTAAAATACAAGCAACGAGCCCAACTGCTAACTGCTGGCTGCGATTCATGGCCGACAAAGAGCATCTCGTGATATTTGGTGTGGCGAACAGATGCGCACGAAGGCGTTCGTCATGGTCAAATGTCTATTAGATGATCATTATGTTGATAGAGAAAGGACACTGCCTTGTACTTAAACTATTATTCGCAATAGTTATAATCGAATAAATAATTGTGATATTAGGCAAAAATTCGATAATTATCAAACAATTCTTTTGGTTTAAGTCAAAATTATGATACGTACAAAAATGGCAATTTATTATTGTATCTTGGTATTCATTGAATTGTGTGTCCTCTTCCGCTTGACATAACTTAGATAACTCAGTAATGTACACAAATGGCCCGATTACACCAGTGAAACCAATTATTTTATATTTACCGGAAAAGTTTTAAATTTATTGTTCTCCCGAGAAATGTGTTTTTGTAACATATCTATCAAATTATTTATTAATTCCGTATTATAAGTTCCGATTTATTTCTAACTGACCGAAATCACTGCAGTAGGCGAATTAAGGCTGATTCACACCAACGTCCGATTCCGCTCAGTGCCGATATTGTTCCGCAAGAAAACTTATTGATATGGTATGAATATCAATCAAGGAGTATGTGCCAAGACAAATTTGTGTGGCAGTATATCCTTCTGCCCACCCTTGTGATATTTAACTACTTATTTAGTTAAATAATTATTTTGAAGTGTAAAAATACTTACAACGCAGATTTTTTTTTTATAAACCATTTTTTTATCACTAAATAATATTTTTAATAATGAATAATTAATATGGCACATACTCCTTGATTGATATTCATACCATATCAATAAGTTTTCTTGCGGAACAATATCGGCACTGAGCGGAACTGGACGTTGGTGTGAATCAGCCATTAGTCTATTTGAAAGCTTATTTTTATGGTGCCCCTTTCTATCACAGGTTGGCTATCATCAGGGTAATCCCCACCCTGCAGACTGCAGCCCTAAAAACTTGCCAAAAAGTAAAGCTTACCACTTTTGTGATGTTTATGCTAAAAAAACTGTTTTAAAGTTTAAAGACAAAAATCTTTTGACTGCAGCTCAATGAACCTCGTAACTCATGGAGCACGCGCGTTTATAAGGAAGCAAAATAAAGGTTATTTATTATTATACATTGACTATGGGGCTCTTAGGCATCATACGAGGCCTATTCAAAAGAAAAGGTGAATTTTGGAATTTTCGCGAATACATGCGATTATCGTTTTTTGTTGTTGTTACATGTTTATCATATGTTAGCCAATTATTTTTGGATGACAACTGGAAAGGTTAGTCACGTTTTTGTGTGTTCTTCAATTTTTTTACATTGGAAAAAATGGATTACCGTGCGGAAGACAGTAGGGGCGTAGAAGGAGAATGACGGCCTGCGCGAACAGACCTCTCCTTTTACGCCACCGAAAAGACACCATCTCGTTCGCACGGGTTCCTGCGTCGCGGCCGCCCGTCGCATTCGCGGCGCCCGTCCCCGCCCTGCTCGCTCACCCCTGCCTCACGCCGGTCGCTGAGCTCATATGCTCTTGATTGGCTGGAGACCAAAAACCCGCCGAAGTGAGGCAATTTTCTGTAAACGGGCCTGGGCAACTTATCATACAAATTACCGTGAATGCATGAATATGAAAAATTATGTAAAATTTTGATGCAAAGCCGGAATGTGGTCTTTGCAGCAACCTTTGTCAACATTTTTTGCCGTCCCTAATAAAAATTCAGGCGAGCTGCGAGGTAGTATGAACAAAGGAGAAAGAGGTATTTTTTGTATTTCGCGATGCAAAATTATTTGAACCCTCAGCGGGCCGCGGAAAACACCGCGGGCCAAACAAAACAACCCTCGTCGGCGGCATGGTACCGCTGAGGAGTTAAAGCCAAAATTTCCGGCCCCTACTAAATTGTCTTCATCGCTCCATCGACTCCTTCTTGGACTTGCCCGCCTCTGCGTCTGCCTCGCTGCCTCGCCCGCCTTCTACTGAGAATCTGGAGTTTTATTCTGCAACCTTGGCCCCTCTCCTGCCACACGACTCCAGACTTCCAAGCGGAAGGACCGGCAGCGATCGCCAGACCGGCGGACAAACAAATACTCCATACAAAAAAGTCGCCTTTTCAAGCGCATACTTTGTACTCAGGGAAAAGTCGATTGGTCCCCGTACAACTGAAACAAGCCGAAGCAGGTCCAGCACACACTTCTTGTATTCGCACGTCCCGGGTACATGGTCCTTTTCGATACCGGATCTTTTTCGCTTGTTTCAGCCATGTAATGAAGCCCCCAAGTCCACGCCTTCACGCCTTCAGTGGAGCCCTGAAGCCCCTCCACGCCTGGAAGTTTACGCCTTCTGGAGCCTCTGACCATTGACCACGTGCTCGCCTGACCACGCGCACGCTACTGCCTCATGCATAGCTGCCCCGTGCTCGCCACTGCCTCTACAACCGAGCAGCCTCTGACCACGTGCTCTACTGACCACGTGCTCGCATTGACCACGCGCATACGGCCCCGTGCCTAGCCTGCCACGTGCTCGCCTGACCACGCGCACGCTACTGCCTCATGCATAGCTGCCCTGTGCTCGCCTGCTGCCTCGCTCTACAACCGAGCCACCACGTTCTACTGACCACGTTTGCGCACGCTACGGCCCCGTGCCTAGCCTGCCCCGTGCTCGCCTGACCACGCGCACGCTACTGCCTCATGCATAGCTGCCCTGTGCTCGCCTGCTGCCTCGCTCTACAACCGACTTACCACGTGGCTATGGTATTGACCACGCGCACGCCATCAAGCCTGCCCTGTGCTCGCCTGACCACGCGCACGCTACTGCCTCATGCCCCTGCCGCCTCGCTCTACAACCGAAAATACGGCCCCGTGCCTGTGTGCCCTCGCCTCTACACCGAAAAGCCTATCATCCACGTTCTGACCACGTGCTCGCATTGACCACGTGCACCCCCGCGCCTAGCTCACTGTGAGCAGCCTTGTTTGGCTGCTCACGCCTTCAAGCCGCGTGCTTTGACGTCGGTATGATACCAAGCGACCTGACCGCTTGCAGCGCCATCTGTGAATCTATTCCGGAAGCTGCGTTCTCGCTAACCGCCAGCAGCGCCATCTGTGAGACATTCCGAAGCTTAAAGACTAAAAAATCCGCCCAACTGCACGCCATCCTACCGCGTGCTTCTGACGCCGGCACACACATCTACGGTGTGCACCACGCACGCTTTTTTGCGCCATAAACCTGCACGCCTTCTGCCGCGTTTTACCATGGAGCGTGCCCGCTTGCCAATGTGCGCTACCAAGCACGCTATTTTTCATCCTTAATGCACGCCATCCAATGCCTACCAGCGTGCCCGCCTGCCAGTGTGTATCTGGCACATATATTCTCTTGCCGTACCCGCCAGCCGCGCCGTACCCGCCAGCTGCGCCGTACCCGCCAGCCGCGCCGTATTTGTCATGCCTGCCGCACAATACCCGCCCGCCGAGCCGTACCCGCCAGCCGCGCCGTACTTGCCAGCCGCGCCGTATTTGTCAGCCGCACGGCCTGCCGCACAAAAGCGTAACCCGCCAGCCGCGCCGTTACCCGCCAGCCGTGCCGTACCCGCCAGCCGCGCCGTTGTACCCGCCAGCCGCGCTGTATTTGTCAGCCGCACAATATTTGCCTGCCGCAAAATACCCGCCCGCCGAGCCGTGCCCGCCGCGCCGCACCTGCCAGCGCGCCGTACCCGCCAGCCGCGCCGTATTTGTCAGCCGCACAATTTTGCCTGCCGCAATACGCCAGCCGCGCCTGTTCGCCAAAAATTTGTCAACCGCAAAATTCATCTGCCGCATATCTGCCTACTACGCAGCCTTTGCGCCCTTGCCACTCGTGCAGAGGATTTACTGTACTACAGAGGAGACAGCCCGCCAGTTGAGGCTTTAAGTGAGCTTTAACTTACGTGCTACCTTGGCAAACCGGAGCCCCATCCTGGCTCACCATGCAGGGATTTCCGCCACCTTCCACAAGTACGGAACCTAACCCTGACTGCTTTCTCATTGTTGGCCCACTGCATGCCAACACGGAGCCCCATCCTGGCTCACCTATGCAGGGATTTCCGCCACCTTCCACAAGTACGGAACCTAACCCTGACTGCCGCTTCTCCGCCGCCTGTTGGCCCACTGCATGCCAACACGGAGCCCCATCCCTGGCTCACCCATGCCGGAATTTCCGCCATTTTTTTACAAGTGGGAACCTAACCCGACTACGCTTGTTGCCACTCGCTGTTACGCCACTTGCCTCTACTTGTCATGATGGCTCAACAGCCCTGCTCCAAAATGGACTATGGAGAATATGCCTATTATAGACACCGAGCCGCCTGCCAGCCCGCCTTGTGTGCCGCTCGCTGGCCAGACACCGAGCCGCCTGCCAGCCGTTTGTGTACGAGCTGCTCGCTGTCCCGCCAGACAAAGCCCGCCTTGTGCTGTACGAGCCGCCTGCCGTCCCAGACACCGAGCCGCCTTGCCAGCCCGCCTTGTGCTGTGTACGAGCCGCTCGTCCCGCCAGACACCGAGCCGCCTGCCAGCCCGCCTTGTGTACTTTGTCCCGCCAGACAACGAGCCGCCTGCCAGCCCGCCCTTTTTTTGTTGTTGAGCCGCTAGCCGCCTGCCAGCCTGCCTTGGTACAGACACCGAGCCGCCTGCCAGCCCGCCTTGTGCTGTGTACGAGCCGCTCGTGTCCCAGACACCGAGCCGCCCCCATTGTGTTGTACGAGCCGCTCGCTGTCCCGTCGGACACCGAGCCGCCTGCCAGCCCGATGTCCGCTGAGACGCCCTGTGCTGCGTAAAGCCGCTCGCTGCCACGCCTGCCACGCCTGCCACGCCTGCCACGCCTGCCACGCCTGCCACACCTGCCACGCCTGCCACGCCTGCAACGCCCTGCCACGCCTGCCACGCCTGCCACGCCTCCACGCTTTTGCAGCAAGCCACCTTTGAAGCTCGCCTGCCACGCCTTCCTACCGTTTTTTCTCTGTGAAGCCACTCACTAGTAGTAGTAATTGTCTGGAAAAATGGATTGAATGATGACGCCCAGGTCTTCCTTCTTGGCATCGTGGCGGGCTGGGAAAAAGGGCTCGGTGACTAAAGAACACGTCCCGTACAGAATATGTATTAAATTTTGCGTTAAAAATGGAATAAAGTGCTCCTTTGTACTTAAAATGTTGACTGTGGCATTCGGCGAGTCTATTTTGTCTCAAAAAGTGTTTATAAGTGGTACTTTACGGAAGGCCGAGAAGATGTTAATGACGATGAGCGTCCTGGAGTTGTGGAAAAAACAAATCATGGATTTTATTCTTTGATACATTTTTTTCAAAAGTAAAAATTCGAAGAACACACAAAAACGTGACTAACCTTTCTAGTTGTCAAAAACAAACCACTAATCCAAAATGGCTGATAATGCTAACACATGATAAACATAGGTGTACCAACATAACAAAAAAAATCGATAATCGAATGTACACAGCCCGCGAAAATTCACCTTTTCTTTTGAACAGGCTATATACATTAAAAAAATACTAGAAAGAAAAAATAGGAATGTGACCTGGATATGTTGACGGGTAGCATTTTCGTAAAATTGAAGACAATATATGTGTTATAAAATGCCTTTTAGAAATTATACGAGAAACCAACACCAAAACCTTCCCATATAAATCCCTATTTTATTTGCACCAGCATTTTATCGCTATTCATTATTCTACAGTAGTATTAAAGCGATGTACGTTTTCCATGCAAATTTGAGACAATAACCACGATAGAACCACATAGAGTTTAGCATAACAGTAAACGCAAACAACGGAATTTATAGCACATATATTAAGGTGGACTAGGTAGGAAATCAAACATTCCAATGTGGCTTAAAGAGTTAACAATGATACTAAAACATTTTCAGTATTACTAAACAGCTTTATGGTATGCGTAAATAATCACCTCAGTATAGTAGGCTTATCTCAGTGACCGATCCCAAAACAAGTGAATACTTGGTTTTCAAAACAAGAACCGAAAGAACCCGAAGGGAAGGGATTCTTTTTAATTGATTAGACCTGAAGAAACATTTTTAATCTGTTAAAATGAACCTGCAATTCCAAATATGTACATCTTTACTGATATGCCCCGTTCACACTGAGATTCAAAAAGATCACGGTGTATTTTCTAGTCTCAAAATATTGTTTACAGGGGTCACTATTGTTGCCATGGCAACTGTCATTGGCGCTTTGGACGAGTTAAGATCAAGGCGTGATGAAATTAAGAGATAACACTAAAAAACGGGGGGTTTGCCCGAGATTCGCATTGGAATTAATGTTTCTGAGGATGCACTCGTGATGTAAGTAATTTATATTTAAGATTAATAAAAACTGACATTTACCATACCATTTTACCGTAAATCGATTTCCAAAATTTACAAATCGTTTCGAGTACTAAAATTAGCGGTAAAGATCAGATTTTATTGTTCTATGGGATCAATTAGTTACTTCTCGAGAGATTCCTCTGAAAAAATTTGGTGATATGTTCATTAGAGTTAATTAATATATACACTTCAGGCAGATAGATATTCTAAGCCTGCTACAGAAATACCCCTCCTATACGCCTTGCGGCAAACATTCGTTTATTTGTCCCGCCTTTTGTGGCTTAGGTCGTTTTCAGTATAGTCGCCACCAGACAGTGGGTCAATAAACACATAGAATCTTTGACTAAGTGAGCGTGACACAAACTATTTTTTCGTAATGAACATAATAAATATCTTATTTTTAATAGTAAGATATTTCAAAGGTTTGGACTGACGTTGTGAGATGAAAATAGTTGCGTTGGCCTAGAAATTCCAGACAGAAAAAGCTGTGCTATTTATTGCTTCATACAGACAGATTATAGGCCTTATGGTTGTCGGTATACTATTGTAATTGAATACTATGAAACAGAATTCTAATGACACCCCTCAGTTTATGATACATTAGCCACCGAATCTTCCCCTGGGGTGGAAAGTACCAATTTACCAACGTCATTTCATTTAACTGAGCTGTACTTTGTTACCGCAAAATGGGTCTCACTGAGATGCAAAAATTATTCAGCGACAAAGGTATTTTACTGAAAACAAAACGGAGGATAGGACACAAGCAGAAACCCAGAGACAGGCGAGAAATGTGTCAACAACATCGATTTGGGAAATGGACAAAGACGTGTAATCTATGAGAAATGGGATAATATAACCGTAGGCAGTAAGATATAACAATAATATTTAGGTCATTCTTCAGATTGTTTCCGGCGGCGATAGGCGAGAGATGGTTATGTAACTAAAGACCCACAGTTACTATGATATATAACTAAAGATATATTTAAATTTGGCATAACAATAGGCAATTAAGTATTTATAATAAGAACATTGTTGAGATATAATGCGGAAGCAAACCACGGTAAAATTATTAAACATGAATGGCAGGTACTAGTGCAAAAATATTTTCGGCTACAACATCAATCTCACTCTAGCAAAATAGCTAATCAAAAGTCGCGAGCCGCCACTGACATGTATTTATGTGTTTTATCTCCACCTGTGTGAGAGAGGGGTAAGCCCCGGCTGGTGAGACACTAGCATTCAGAAACGACATCTTCGAACGAGATCCTAGATCTATGTAGCTACAGCCCGCGGCAAGTGCCTCTGAGCGGGCAAGACGCGCAACATGAGGCACTAAATGACTATGTGACAAAACAGCCACAACAGATAAGAAAACCACAAATGAACTAATTTAGACCATTGTTTAAAACCTGACAAGTCAAATAAGCTTAAGTAATCACAAAAGGTGAATATTAATAATTACTAAAAAAAAATATGAAAACTGTTTTTGGTGTATTGCGGAAGTCGTTACAAGTACGGCTTTAATTAGCAATAAATAGAAGAGCAACGACAATAAACAATAATTATAATTGCTGTTTATGACATTATTTAAGATAGAGAGGTTGATAAAAATCCACATTACATGATCTAATATTACAAAACATAATAATATACAAGAGAATGGATTCAATATTAATATACTCGTAGAAACACTCGTAGCGCTACTATTTGATAGATATCATCTTTCTGTCTTCAGAAAAATCAGGATGGCAGAACAAATTAAATTATTGTAGACTGCAACTAATTATAGTATTATGAAGACAATTGTACGCGTTGACACTACGTTGTGCTGGAATAGGAATCCACTTCAAACTTTCACAAAATACAGATTTAATTCGTTCTGCACTGATTAACAATGCTTATTAATTTACAATCACACTGTCACTATTATTAGTTATAAACATAACTAGCAAAGAAACACGAGAAAAGAATTATTATTCAATTACCTTCCTTTATCCAACATTTCAAAGTAATTGCGGCGGTTTGTGATTTTTGTTCTGAATTTTGCGATTTTCCAACCCCAAAACACAATCATTTTAAATTTATATTTATTGCTTGTGAAAAATACTAGGTGGAGCTTACTCTTTCAGGAAAGAGATTTAAAAAAAATAATATTTTCATCTTTTACGAGTCTAAAAAATAAAAATTTAAAACAAATATTAATAATTGTAAAAATATTGACCAAGAACATTTTTGTCTTCTGGAAAATCGTGCAACTAAACAAAAATAATATCAAACAGAAATCACTGCAGTAGGCGAATTAGTATATTTGAAAACTTATTTTTATGGTACCCCTTTCTATCATAGGTTGGCTATCAGGGTACAAAAATAAAATCACACCTACCTACCACCTAACATCCCTTTTCATTATACATTTTCTTGAGAATGTTCGATGTTTTTATAGCCATTTAACGTTTGATTTTGATGTTACAAGAATTTATAGAATTGAATGGTCACTCCAACACATCCGGAAAACGTGAGACAAAAACCGAGGTAGGTTGCTTTGGCTGCTGTGGTAACATGTTGTGAGGTTAGATTTTTTTAAATCCAAGTATTTCGCGTTCGTAAATTAGCAAGTTCGCGTAAGTTTCTATAGTAACCACTGGTCTCACGTGAGCAGCTCGCTTCTTGAATCAATATTTTCGACCACAATAGTCCCTTCCTAGTTTGGAAGCACATGTTGCAAGTTAGAAGGCGAATTTCAAGTTGATACGTAGTTTTGCTTGGCCAGTTTAAGCCAGAGCCTAGAGTTGGGTAACATTATTAACCCTTTTTCTAATCATGTGTACTGACTGACTACTGATCGTGTAAAATGTTTTCCTGGCCCATTTTTAAGGCGGCAGTATATTCGAAAAATCTCCGTTTTTATCGGCCCATAATAAAAATATCATCAACATAAGCACAACGCGATGTATACACACACACACCTCCAAGCTTCAATTGCAATAATACTTCGGCTCATATACTCTCCTATGACTTATTGATTAAGTCGGATCGTGCCACGTCTGCCCGGGGTATGTTGTATTTTAAATAATAAAGTTATCGGTTAGCAACATTTGACAATAGGGTGGGTGATTTCAAATGAGAAACAAAAATGAATAATGGATCTATGCTATTAAAATGAAAGTAGTCTTAATGACCGTGATGGCCACTAGCCACTAACCACCGCAGAGGCGAAGAAACTCGCCAACTGGCTGCACACAAATAACCTCCTCAGCGGCAACTTTCGTTGCTTCTAGTAGAATCATTGGAGTAACGCCGCTCAATTAACACGATTACATTTATAGCCGGATTAAGATGCTAGAGAAGTCAAGAAATATCAAAGTCTTTGTCTTCTTTCGGGATGCTGTGTAGAGGGTTTTTAATGAAAGGAAGGAGGGAGGAAACACAAAAGCTGCAGTTCATTCGCGTTTGGCGTGTCCCACATCTGTGCAACGATTCCGAAAGGATCAATGATGCTAGTTGTAAAAACGAATCGAACAAACACAGCATTCGGAGATATCGGCGATACACAATATACGGATATTGCAAGCGACAAAGTGGGGAAATTGGGTTAAATAATGCATTATTCACTTTCATTTTATATCTTAATCAAACGGAGTTATGAATTTTACACAAGTTTTCACCCGCATTATCCCCGATATTGGGGTATGCAAAATGGGGGTAGGAGAAACGATATAAAAAGCTTGGAGAACCTGTAAATTGAGATCTGGTCTCTAAACACAATGAAAGCGATTTCAAGTAACGTTTCAGTACTTAATGATGGATACCATTTTAGGTAATTTTGTTATAGTAATGCCTTCGCAAATGAAATGCTAGGTTGTAATGCGTACAAATAATAATCTGATATGTAAGTCTAGAAATAGAACACTAAAATGGTTAAAAAAACATGCTATTATACCCCGTATTAAAAAAAAATCTAACAAATAAACTATAGCTGGAATGCAAGCACACATTTCTGAATAATTTACTTGAGCGTGTGAGATCTTTTAAAAAAACTGATATAAGGGTTAAGAAAATTATCAAATCTGTACAATCGGTACCTACTTAAAATATATTTTACAAGAAGATTGAAATGTGCTTGGAAATAAGTGATCATTAGGATTGTATTGTTTAATATCTGTGCATCGTACGAGGCAAGTTACATCCCGTGACTTGTCACCGGTAACAATTATACATAGTCATTTTACATAATAATAAAAGCCCAAAAGGCGCGAGTAAATAGGTAAGGAAAAAGTAATGGTGCTTTTGTGTTAATATGCAAAATATGTCATCTTCAAATCGTAAGAATTCTCAAAAAGTATTCAAATCCTCGAGAGATCGATACAGATTCTGGACGCGGATTTTTTGACACATCAAAACAATCAATACTTTATACGTATTCGTTAGTAATAAATCATACCAGTAAATTTGAGGCGCCGGGGTTTCAATGCAAGGGGGATACACCGGCCGCTGAGTCACTCACGTTAACCATTAGCAGTATTAGCACTCTACAGTACAATACTACTGCACTCTGCACTCTGCACTTGACAACAATCGTATGAACGTACTTGAATGCAAGAAGTGGTGAGATCTGTTGGCAGGTATTTAAATATGAGAACACGAAATGGTAGGTACTCAAAAACATCAGGTACTACTGGCCGATTAAAAGAAATACCGCCACGAACACAACCGAAATTAGGTAGTGTGTTTACAGACACGAAACACGAGCAAGCTGACGTTCAGAGAGTGATAGTCAGCTGTTAGCCGCCGAAGTGGAGAAGCGACTGAATGAGAATTGTACGATGTACAATGCAATTGTATGGATTATGGGGGGAGGCAACCCGCTTTGACGGTAGACGGGTACACAGTAGCGTTGTGACAGTTTTGAAAGAACTGTTTCAAAGAAGTACTTCTTTTGACAGCAGTCCCAACTTCATTCATTTTTCATTGAACAAATACTTCAATTGAAGTTGGTTAAGTTGGTACTTCCGATTGAACAATCTATGGCATCTACTTCGAACTTCAATTTTTCATTCGTTCGAAAGACTGAAATATTGCATCATCCACAGTTCAATTGTTCATTCCCTTCTTCCTTCGATTTTAGTTCGAAGAATGAATGAAGCAATGAAGTATCTTTTTAGTTATCCGTTCCCTCGCATGTACCCGTGACAGTTTCTTATGATTTCTGTGCTTGTTTTGTCTATAGGACTATATAATCTCTACCTAAAATTATGGATGGCCGTTCAACGAGAAAGTGAAATATGGGCTTATTTTAAGGAAGTTGGGGTTTACCAGGCCAAATGCAACTTTTGTTCTAAAGTTATATCCATAAAGGGAGGCAATGCCTGTAATATGAATCGTCATTTGCGCAATATTCACCCTATTGCTAAGCAAACTGTCAAACTGTGTACAGTAAGAAATATTCAAATTGTACTTCAAGCCCTGAAAAACGTTCACATCGCTCTTACAGAAACTGAAAATTTCGCAATTACTACATTTGCTTTTTGCAAATTCTCTGTAAGGCTATGCATACTTATTGTACATCATTCCTTTTAAGGCATGATACCGCCAACAACTCAAACATATGGGCAGCTGTCATCGAGAAACAATAGACAAGAAACTAGTAATAGACAATTCATTAATACACACATAGAAGAAAAGAAGTAGTTTTTCTACACGGTATAATTTTTGTTATACAATAATGGAGGAGTGGGTTATGTGGTTGGGAGAGCTGTCCCGAATAAAACTATTAAGAAAAAAACGTGACTATTATTTGGTACATTTATCGCTAGCAACCCCCCCCGACGAGAAATGCTGTGATTAATATGTTACTTCAATTGAAGGGTTCATCGTGAAAGGTTCATTTTGAAGAAGTATCAATTCGTGAAGCATTCACAAATCTGTGAAGCTTTTCCCATCGCTAGTACACAGTGAAACGACAGCGACTTAGCGACAACTCTACTGGGCAAGCAATCAGGAAAATTAAGTTATAAAAAAACACTAGTTGACGCTTGAACAGGACGAGAATATTTATAATGATCTTAACTATAAATCAGAAAGTCTGATTTGTTTGTGTGGAAATCTAAAGCAGCCAAACTCTCGCGAGCGGTGATCACCGGCATCTTGAAATTTGCAAGGCGATTTCTGTATGCAATTTCTAGATAAATGCACTAGTTTTCCGAAAGTAACCTCATTTTCATCGTGATCTGAAGGTTTAGAACTATAAAGCTGAAATGAAATATAAGTCGGGAAATAATATTATGTCAAGAAAGTGATTTCTTTTGACTTAATAAATAATAAAAATATATTTTTGTATAAAACTCCCAAACGGTGAGCACTTGTAAAATATATTGAAACAAAATCAGCGACAAATGAGTGCCCCGCCTTTCATTTCATTATTTCGACATCGCAATCAATCTCAAAGCTCGTCTACAAAAAATATACATTATTTTTAGCGTCATTCCCAAAGTGGTCTATATCGACCCCCAGCGGTCGATTCCGACCTGCAAGGGGTCCAAGTCGTTGAAATAAAAATTGGGGGTGCATGAGACGTAAATGGGGTCCAGGAGAGTGGATTCCATTTAGGCAGGTCGTCACCAAAATGTTGGCTTCCCGCAAACTTCAAAGAACTAATTCTTTTGCGGCAGTTTCAACTTCATTCAATTCTCATTGAACAAATACTTCAATTGAAGTTGGTGCGAACTATTACATTTTGCGGCAGTTCATATATTTCAATTGAAGTCGGACTTCAATGAAGTACTTTATTCTAAGTACTTCAATGGAAGTTCGATTGCAAAGACTACAAATAACCAAAAAACTACAAAGATTTGGCGAGAAACTGGTTCTTCCTCAGTTTCATCTTTTGTCGATTTGCTAGTATTTTTCGATTTCAAATCTTTACTGACTAGTGCTTTTTTTCGGAGGGTAATTTTTGCTGATTGGCTAGCACTTTTCGATTTGAGATCTCTACCGACTAGTACTATTATTTGACGAGTTCGAGTTCAATTAAAGTGTTCACCGCGAAGGGTTTATTTCAAAGAACCAGCAGTTCCTGAAGCGTTCACAAAACTTTGAAGTATTAACCAACGCTAAAAAAATCAGTATTAGGAAAGCAGGGGGTCTTTACAAAACAGAAAAAAATCGGCAAATGGTCTACGGGACAAAAATGTTTGGGAACCTCTGGCTTAACAATAGTAGAGTAACAATATACATTATTACCTTTAAATAGAATTTCAAAACTGCCCTTCCGTTAAAATATTTTGGCAGCCCTGTGTACTAGATTAACCCAGAGATTGAGAGCAAATATATATATATATATATATATATATATATATATATATATATATATATATATATATTTTTTTTTTTTTTTTTAATATATATATATATATATTTATATTTATATACATATAGTTTGCACAAAAAAACTACAGATAGACAGTAGGCACCTACCGCTATACTCCAGCGACAATCGACCGGTGACAGTGGTGATGCACCAGTTCCTCTGGCGCGCGTATCAGCAGAGACGTGCCGTGAATTTTCTAATATCTTTCGTGAATTTCTTCTATAACCTATATTCCACGATTTAGCGGAAAAACAGATCGTATTTCAAAACTCTAAAATATTTTTATTTACAAACAACACTGTCTAGAGTTTGAAAATGTAATCAAACATCGATCTGAAGAAGTTATCTTCTCGAAAACTAATCTTTATTTTTTGGTATGTAATTGCGAAAATCATAGAAAAATAAATCAGGGCACGCCACTGTTAATCCGATTAATCCATGTGTAATATTTGTTTTACTATTCGTACCTACGTTAATTAATCTATGTTTTTTATCAATGCTCATATATTTAATACAAATCAATCAAATAAAGACGAAAGGTGCTAACAATAAATAATAAATAACAACGAAGCCATGCAAAAAATAAGTAAGCTGTTGTCACTTTCTTTGGATATTCCACAATTCTCTTTGAAAAAATAATAAAATAGGGCAATCTTTGAACATTCTTTCACTTCGGCATTTTTGGTCGCAATCAATAATTTTTTTAGCAGTATAAATATTTTTGATAACAAAACAGTTTATTCGTAGTCAATCATCAATTTAAATTGTACATAGTTATTTTTGTGGATGCATTGGTATGCAAATAAAATAGTGAAAAGATTTGAATTACTAAATTATTATAGTGTAAATTCGGGTATGAAATCAATTACCGATATCCGCTGTAGCGGAAATAACCCAGATTTAATAGAGTTGAGAACATCGTGGAGGTTGCAAGTACTTATATAAGATTCGTGTAACTAAGTTATTGCAGTCCCTAAAACTACTTATAAAGATATTTTTTAAGTTCTTCAAATTGATTGAGTAGATACCCCAAAAGCGTCAAGTATTACCAATCCTTTCAGTATCTTATATTTTCCGTCATAATGTTTGCACTTCGTGGGAATCGGAGTTGTTATCTCCCTTGGAGTAACAATGTATGGATAGAGAGCTAATTATTTTTTCCCCAACCTATACAAACTTGCGATAAATCACTTTCTCCGGGTTTTTACGTCATACACCATGAGAGAAAGAGACAACAAATATAATACCCCGCTTCTATGTACTGTCACAATGATCTTGGGCTCCTGGGTCACCGCGGGACTCCGCCCACATTTTTTTATTATACAACTAAATTTGACACAACTAAACGGTTTTTTAGGTTATTTGCTATATTTTTGTTGATAAAAATACTGTGAAAAAGTGGTTATACGAATAAACAAAAACATTATGTCGATATGTGCTTTGATTGGATGTATAAATACCCTAATCTTAGTCTTAGCCACGCCCAGGTCCGCCGAGTCCGGTAAAAATCACCAAAAACTGACTACACTGCCTTGGATGGGTACCACTCTATATACTCTAAGTCAGTGGCCCCCAACCTTTTTGTTACCGCGGCCCGCTGAGGGTAGGGGAAGGGGGTGCGGGGATTCATTGAATGTAGATTTTTTAAAATGTTTTTGCGCGGCTCATGGGTTGAGGACCACTGCTCTAAGTTATCTCCTCATCTCAATGTACAACCTATACGCAGTACGGAAGCGGGGTTCAAACCATTCTTTGACTCGTGTAAAGCAATTTGCACTAATAAAACTTAGAGAAAATAGCGTTTTCTCTTAATCTCACCTCTCAGCCAAGATCAACGAGACTGCAGCAATCAGCATTTCACATTTACAAATTAAAATATGTAAACGTATATGTGTATAACGGTCAGCTTCATATAAGCCTGAACACCGAGAGCCCTACAGAGCTATTGAACGTATACCTGAACTGATTCCGTAACCGTTTCAGATTCAGAAGTTGTTTTTTCGTCAAAATCAATATATTTTCGATTTAGGAACTTTAAAAATCTTTTTTTTTAAGTACCAATTTAAAACTATTATCATAGAATATCGGAAGAAAAATTTACGAGAAACTCAAAAATAAATCTCTTTTCTCAGAATTATATACACACAGCTTTATATGAATATTTGCACATTAAAAAAGTATTTTCTTGTATAGCAGTTTCAATCGAATATATTTTGTTTCTGACATTAGTAACTTGCTACATTGCAACAGCACTTGTCAAACGATCACGTGGTCAAGGAACATTCTTACAGATCCGCATTTGTATAGGTGACCGTCTTAATAAAATGTGCACTTGGGTATAAATAATCATTACAATTACTAAATAAATAAATAATATATCATTGTGGTTCAGATTGAGAGGGATTTCAGAATATCATTGACATGCATTCATAACTGAAACGCGGCATCATAACGTAGCCCCCTTAGAGTATACTAGAGGTAGCCCAAGCCAAGGCAGTGAAGTCAGTTTTGGACTTGTTTTTGATGATTTTAACATGACTCGGCGCAAATGGGCGTGGCTAAGACTAAGGCTACGGTATTTATACATCCATTCATATCACATATAGACATAATGTTTTTGTGTATTCGTATAGCCACTTTTTCAGTGTTTTTATCAACAAAAATATAGCATCTAACCTAAAAAACCGTTAAGTTGTGTCAAGTTTAGTGGCATAATAAAAAATGTGGGCGGAGTCCCGCCGTTAACCAGCGAAGATAGCCAGCTTAAGATCATTGCGACAGTATATAGAAGCGGTCCAAGAAATTTGTTGTCTCTTTCTCTCTCATGGTGTACGATGTAAAAACTCGGAAAAAGTGATTTATTACAATTTCGGATGGGTTGGGTAAAACAAATTAGCTATCCCTCCATATATTGTTACTTCAAGGTAGTCCCACTGGTTCCAGTCAGCCATTGAATGAAAAATATTTTCGATATTTTTTATAATTCAATATTTATGAGCCCACGTACATTAAGAGAAATGTAATAAAGCCAATGATAAGGCGAATATCTGCACAACCAACGGTGATCTAAGTCAGCTATCTACGCCCCAGATAGCATCCCAAGCGTTATCGGATGGTCCACTTTCCAGATAATGACTAATGCCAGGCAATGCCCAAACCAAGATTCACTACTCGCTATTATTTGTATATAACGCCGGTGACTGGCGTTTGCTAAACTTTCGTTGGATCAATATTGTATATTTATTCATTAGTAACTAAATTAGGAGAACGGGTTTGTCGTGTTTGAAATTCGTTTATGTCGATTTAAAGAGGACCTTCTTCTTCTTTTGTTTAAGTGGGGAGTTACAACAGGGGCCCATACTGGACAGGGTTTTAGGAATTTTAAACAATAATACACTCTTAAATGCCTTCTAGGTTATATTTGAGAATAGTGATTCTACGCCCAGGAAAAGCTTGATTAACTTGGTGGGTAACGATAGAATTGGATACTCGTAGAGACAAACTATTATACTAAATTGTTTATTGAAAACTCGTGCTGATTCGCTCATCAACGTCTGCTGCGGGGATCGTAGCGTCTCTTGCCTTACTCCCGGCACCCGATTATCCCTCGTAACCTTGAATAATTGAATTTACAACTTCCACCATAGGCGGTAAACACTGTTTTTACTCGGATCAACTACCTCCAGCCTTGATTCGCGGTCCAATGTTAACTAACTCTGCTCGTGCCCGTTCCCCACCACTTTTTGACTTTTCAGGGAGGCCAACAAACAAAAAATAACGCCATAATAAATAGATTTTAATCAGCGCGAAAATTCAAAATCGCAGTTGATCAAATTTATTGTGCTCCATAACACTCTACTAAATAAGAACAATCTTGTCACACAAGATTAACCTTTCCCACCAATGATGCATTGCTTAGTGTCATTAAATATGGACAAGCATTAATATTAAGCTAATTGCTTTGCTCCAACAAGCGAGCAGAGTACGCAATGTTATTTATGTACGAGTATGTGATAAGAGTCTGATGTTTTTTGCACAGAAATTTAGCCAGACGCTAAATTACGTAATGTGAAAGTAATGAATAATAAGCTCCGAGGCTCAGGTCAACCCAAATCTACACTTTGTGTATATGGAAGTAATGGTAAATCGTCATTAACCGTCTAACTAATTATATATAATAGTTTATTCAACACATAAAACTGCGGTTAAAACGAAGTAGATGGTAAAATAATCGAGATACGCAATTCCAAAACATTATAATAATAAAAAATTGAGAGCGAAAATTTACCCAAAATAACAATTAAGATTTGGACGTCTAAAAAATTATCGTCCTTTTTAAAGCAGGATTAATTATAAAACGAAAATACATTAAATTAACGCGAGTTCTACAAAAACACAAAATCCAAAATTATTATGGAGCCTCTTTCAACGAATATCTTAGTCTACCACTTGAAGTTACAATATATGGAGGGAGAGCTAATTATTTTTACCCAACCTACACAAACTTGCGATAAATCACTTTCTCCGGGTTTTCACGTCGTACACCATGAGAGAGAAAGAGACAGTAAATTTCATAGACCGCTTCTATATACTGTCGCAATGATCTTAAGCTCCTGGTTCACCGCGGGACTCCGCCCACATTTTTTACTATGCCACTAAAATTGACACAACTAAACGGTTTTTTAGGTTATATGCTATATTTTTGTTGATAAAAATACTGTGAAAAAGTAGCTATACGAACAAACAAAAACATTATGTCGATATGTGATATGAATGGATGTATAAATACCGTAGTCTTAGCCACGCCCAGGTACGCAGAGTCAGGTTAAAATCATCAAAAACAAGTCAAAAACTGACTTCACTGCCTTGGATAGATACTACTCTATGTACTCTTCGGCTTGTTTCAGTACACGGGGACCAAATCGAATTTGTTTGAAAATGTGCGCTTGGAAGGCGACTTTTTGTATTTGTTTATTTCGATTCGGAGTATTTGTTCGAAGTTGTCCCGCCAGTCTGGTGATCGCTGCCGGTCCTTCCGCTGTGAAGACTGGAGTCGTTAAGGTCTACCATATCCTAGGGATTTAATTTTGATACGTCATTCGATTAAGTCGCAATGAGTTATTCGTATATGCCTATCACTAAGCTGCACACTCGGGTTGGGTGGCCCTGACGTAATAAAAAACCGTTTGGTACAGTGATGTTATTGGGTAGGTCAAAAATATGACTCACCGAAAGAACTGTCTCGTTTTTTACAAGTTACTTCACCTACTTCTGTTACGTGGTGTGGAGTATCGAGTATGCAGTGGTACACCACACAGTACACCTTTGATTTTATTTTAATTTACATCTGTTTTACTAAAAAAGACCAGGCCCTAATTATAGCTATTGCTCATGTTGTAGCGTATGAATTATAAATGATAGTAGGGTAAAAAAATGCGGCAAAATACTAGGATGCGCTTTAACAAAACAGACTAGTTTCATTTTTTTTTTAAATAGTGATACTAATTTTTGGCGAGATATTCGAATTGAATTTCCGTCTCAATGCGAAATTTTCTTCTTATTACAGCACTGCCTGGAGCCAGTGAGATTTTGACACCCCCCAATCAAGAAATATCATATATAGTTTTTCTTTCGAATCCGGTAGACGTAATATTAAATAATAAAGTGGTTATAAACAAAGTTTATGTGTTTTATTTATCATATATAGTTGTTTATGAAGTTGAATATTTTTGTTGTTTATGATTTCAATAACTCAATTGCGGATTCATTGAAATATTTGTCGCATACCAGATAGGTACTGTATCATAATATCAGTTGAGAATAATACCCTGATGAGGCTTAGATATTTAAGTGAAATAATAGGCGGCAATGAATCAATAAATTAATCAATCATACAAGGTGAGTGTTTACTTTTATTTTTAAATTAACTTTTTTTTACCTACATTATGTTTTTACATTACCTACCTCACTAGGTTATTAGAACAGGTTCTGAGGTAGGTGACAGTGAGTGCTTGTACATATAGATCACTTAAAAGCAAAACTTAAAATGTATACAACGTGATGCTGATAAATTCAATCAAGTAGAATAATATAAAATATGTTGATATTTGTTACAAAATATGTATAACGCCACACCACAAAATGATAGAACGCTCACGAAAATAAAACATAAATTTAGTGTTTTAAGTCAGTTTTAATATTCTACCTCGAAGAAACTGGACTAGAGCAAAACCGGTAGGTGATATTAGAAATAAAATTAGTTTAAAAAAAACATTTTTGTTTTTATTTCAAATAATCATTTTTTATTTACCCTTCTCAGGATTTTAAGCCCGCGACCTCTGGGCTGAGGCCAAAGAGGTAGTAAAATTGAATATAATTTAAGTTAATCTTCCATCTGCAAATATGTAATTTCGCATGAACCCCAGAGATCGCGAGAACACGGTGAGTTAAGCGCTAACTTTCTGATTGCAGGGTCAAGAGTTCAATTCCCTTTCGATATAAATAATGAAAAAGCAGCACCTGATATTATTTTCGCTTTGAGCCACTTCCGTTTATTATTAATTGGCTTAGAAAAAATCTCGTGAACATTTTTTTTCTACTGAGATTACGGAAATACAGTAATTTTTTTTTACCGATTTATTTTCAGAATTATAAAAAATGGTTCAATTTCGGGGGTATTTATTAAAAACGTTATATTTAAAAAAAATATATTTTTAAACATATTGAATGCTTTAGGAACCTTCCTTGAACCCATAATCCACGCAAGTGGCCCACTGTGAGAAAATGGTTAAATCCTAAAATACATAGTAAATTACAATAATATTAAGTATAAACGTGTATATTTATTTTATGGGGAACTCATCCACAGTTGAGGTATGTTGTGAGTTTAAAGGGAGTGGGGAGATAAAGAAGATGGGCAAGATGAAGGTTGGCAAGTTAACTGGCTATTCGGATCTGGTTACCAAACACGGCTAAAGCCAGTTCAAACAACATTTCGATTCTGAATGGTGGTCTTTCACCGGGGCGGAACTGAGAGTATTTTCACTCTGGATAAGCAAGCCTATTTAATAATAATAAATTTGTTGAACATGTGAACCAATTGAATGCAACATAAAATATGATAACCTACACATTGTAGGTACATTAGAAAACTAGCACAGAGAAAGGAAATAAGAGGCAAAAATGTACTGCGGTCATTGAACTCCATCTGTGAGAATTATTGAGAATGTACTTTCGCCTTTTCATTGAAAGTAGGTACACCATAGATTAAAAAAAGCAATAATTGCATAGAACGTGAATATCATGATACACGAATCCATAGTGTCATGCTCCATTTATGATTAATAACATTCGTTTTTAAAAACAACATCACAGCTTGACACGGTTAGCTTAACCAACGAACGGATCATTTTCAAATCCAGTATATCTAGACTTAATTTTGACCAGATCGTTTTCACCGTTCTACGGGCATCTTCAGTCTGTATTTTGGACAATCTTTATTTTCTTCCAGAGCGGAAGATATTATCCGTACCTAAGCCCTGGTGAAAGAAGATTCAGTATTATTGAAACCTTGCTTGAAATGGTTTTAGATATATGGACCAGATATATTATAAATAGCCATGTTTTTCTACCTTCCACCATTTTACTACTGATTCCACTGCCTTTGCCTACGCCACGACATTTAATTGTGCCATAGGCTCTCAACTGGCCCCTTGCAGTTGGGAACTGAGGGAACAGTAGACAGAAGGTATGATAGAAATATGAATAAGGTCTATGCATATGATTTTGAAATATATTTAAATGAATTTAAGGATTTTATGTATGGGCGCTGCAAGTCTGGGTGTTATGACGATTATTGCAGAGTTTGATGAACCTCGTATCTGTTGTAAAGAACCTTGATAAATATATAGATGGATCCCTATCCACCAGTAATTCTATTACTTAAACTTCAAACCATTCAAGAAAATGGGAAATAATGTAAATTAACAGATTACTAAATGGTTCACAAATTTTGAATCAAATTGTATGATTTGAGTTGTAAAATGAACGACTGAAATCTTTGAAACTGCACGCATTGTTATAATTGCTAATTTCTTGAATAAAATTAAATAATTAACTGGTTTTTACTTTGTAAAATTAAACCAAAAAAAAATCTTTATTCAAAGAAATTGGATCATGTACTTACAGGAGTAAAGTTTCATTTTAGGAAATAAAACAAGTTAGTTATGTGGGTACCTATCTAAGATTGACACATTTTCTTGAGAAGGGATTGTTGATAACATTTAATTTCTGAATTAAATATTTTATGTTAAACTGGCTCACATAATAAAACAATTATATCAAAATACATCTGGGTGTATCTTAATCTTGTCTATATATATATATTGAATTGCTAAGGGTAAAGGTAAGCGCCCTTGAGGTGTTTTATTCACAAAAACGGCGCTATACAAATTATCAAAATATTATTATTATTTATAGTACTTATATTAAAAGCAATAATTTATTGACATAATACTATTTTTTATGATTTGTTTTACTTAAAGTACACTCTATAAATGGGATATTTATCATTTTATCATTCTTTAACCTTAATATAACTTAGAATCCCAAAAACAACATGAAATTAAAGAAGTTAAAACAATATGCGGAGTATCCGTGATAAAATAATTTGTTGGCACGAAAACGTCAGATGAAGGGCTTGTGATAATAATAAAATCATTAAACCCTCCTTAAAAGCAAATAAAAATTCAGACGCTCCGAAAGCTTAAATTAATCTTGCTAAACGTTACATTTTGATACCATATTTTTATTAATTTCTCTCAAATAAACTACTTAACTCTGGCGATCAATCCCTACTATTGCGGGTAGACATTTTATGTTGCTGATAACATCAATTCACACCCACTGTAATACAATATAATTTATATGATAGCTTTATAAATTGTAAGATGTATTAATAAAATGACAAACAACTCACCATTTTAAAAACAATACAAATAACAGTCGCAAAAACACACGAAAACCGAAACATAAACAGCCTTCCCAAAAACATGGCCGATGAACACTACGATGCAGTGTTGCCAGGTCGAAAAATAGAAACTCCCTGACTCCCTAGCAAAGGCACAAAAAAATCCCTATAAATTAAAAAATAACTCCCATATTTACTCTTGCCGTACGACATAGGCGAAACTGACAGAACGATTAAAAAAAATATTCACTTGCTCAACGCACTGAATCGGATTCACAAATTGACACAAAATTCCTTCGTCATTACTCAAAGTCTTACCTCACTAGCAACCAAATGCATCTAAAAGTATTGCGAAATCTACGTTTCAAGCTACTGACAAGCAATGAATTTTTTTTTTTCATGCAATAGAAATTTATACCCGCTAAGCTACTGCAAGTAGCTTGTCAGCTAGATTTTGCAAAACTTTTATGTACATTTGGTCACTTGGGTGAAAAGTCTAAGAATGAAAAAATAATTCCATGTCAAATTGAGAACAGATTCAGTGCGTTAAGTCAAAACTAACAATTGGGTCGGTCACTTTGAATTTCTAGAGTCAGAATCAATTTCAAAATCGGTAAAGATTCATTCAGAATGTATATAGTTTGAAATACGGCTTGCGTGACTAAATTTGATTTGATTTATATGTATTCTTCCACGACTAATTGACATAAAATGATATGTTTGTGACACGTTTCAGAGTGGTAGATTCTCTCAGTATCACCTTGCTAAAAGGCTGCAACTTTAAACCAAAAACTTGCTTCAAATAGCTTCTTCCATGCTTAGTGACCAGATCTGAATGGTAAGGTAAGCCTTCCCATCCTTTTTCTTTTACATTTCCTTCCTCTCCCCGCTTCCTTTAGCCTGAAAAGTTTTAAGAAAACCGTTTTTTTTTTTTTTTTTTAATTCACAGCCTTGCATTATTTTGAATTTTTGAGATACACAATTGGAATTCAAAATTAGTTTAAAATATATTTTCTTGTGTGTTCCGAGTGAGGGGCCTGAAGGAGGTACTTTCAGTTTGTTTTTAATATTGTTAGAGTATTGATCACACAATCATTGTTACTATATTGCATGCTTACTAGTTTTTGCCGTTATAAAAATCTCCCAAGAATTCTTTCAATTTGGATTCTATCTCCATTTCTTCCTGAAACCATGTGTTTTTCCCTAGGACTGGGGAGAAATCCATAGCATTGGCAACGCCAGTTATGACATTTGTTTTTAGTAAGTTTTATTTTTTCTTCACTTGAATATTTCGATGGTGCTACCAGTAGGAAAAAACAACAACGCTATGACCAAAGAATAAAAAAATATGCTGCCAGTAAAATAAGTAAGTAAATATTGAAACAGTAATTAAAATCCTCCGTTTCGCGTTTCTAAACTTCATGTTTATTATTTTCGTAATTTAAAAAAAAACTCAATCAATTTTATTTGACTCTTCAAGGTTTCATCGTATGGTTGTTTCGGATAGCGACTTTACTGTGTAATGGCAACTCTTTAAAATCTGCCATCTGACTTTTCGTAAAAAAATTGTCCAATTTTATATTGGTCGGAAAATTTAATGATTTTAAACACAGAGTATTGACATAATTACTATTAAATTGCCCTCTGTGTATACATGCACATTTAAAGTAAGATACTTCTACAAACCGTTATTAGTGGGATTAGAAAAAAATATTTGATGTCATTTATTGTGTTTGATATACAGGTTAATGCAAATGTTGAGTGATCAGTGATGTAAGAATTGTGATCCCGATAGAAAATACAAGTGTTTTATATTGTCAACTGATGGAGAGTTATGCTAGATACTTTTTTTACTTTAACCGCTTAAACAAAGGCTTTAATTTCTTTCAGATGTTCAAGCTAAGCTGGAATTCAATTTTGAGGTTAGGATCTTTCAGAGCCACCCGAAACTATTCCTCAGTTTCGGCCCCAGCTGTCAAAACTTCTGCGAAAAGTGTGCCTGATGCAGAAAACAATGAACAACCAAAAAGTACCGAAGATTCTGCTCCTGCCAACGTGATCATTCCTAAGGCAAACACAGGTAATATAACTCGGTGGTTGAAATTTTACATTTTACAGAAGTATTGAAGTTATGACTGACCAGATTTTGATTAAACGCTCACCCGAACCTGGTGTAATGCTTGACGGTGTATTAAGATTTGATGGAATGCAAATACGGGGTCCTAATGATAATATTCATATTGAAGTAAACTTTTATGGTGTATTTTTTTACATCATATTTATCTGTTTATTTATTTATCTGTGCGATATGCAATTTTAATTATTATTATTGATACGGAGACGATCTGCATAGCTCTGTAAGCACCCAGGCCATAGGTCCATCTTCCACATTCCACCTTATAACCTTGTACTTTGGCTTAAACTTTTGTCAGGTTTAGTGGCGGCTGCCTTTGCCGCTCTGAACGCCGACACAGAAGACGCTCCCCGCAGCAAGAAGGGGGGTGAAAGTAACTGGTCCTACTCGGAAACTCTCAAGTATATCGAAGGCCACATCACAAAGGCCAAAGATGTCAATTCACTTCTCTCAATAGTTGATAAAACAGTGCTCACTAGGAAGTTGTCACTTAAGGTACTAAGGTTTTTCTTTTCTCTTTTACTTGTATTAGAGGTTTATTATTGAGATTGCATCCCAGGTTTTTTAGCCAGGGTGTATGTTTTCTCGCAGTGTTTCTCTTTGTTTTTCCTTTTACAGTCAAGTTTGTTTAAAATCTTATAGATAGTGTCAGCAATTAGCAGTTAATAATTATTTATGTTTATTTCATTTTGGACCAATTCACTAAGTTATGCAGTTGTTGAAAACAAACTTCGCTGTATATATATATATTTTTTTACTATACATATATCTAGGAATGCGGGACTTTTTTTATACGGCCCGGGTAATATGAATTTCATTTCAATTTTCCAATAAGAATGCTCCATTTCACGGGCCATATCCTCTGAACCAATTTTAATTTAGAAAGTAGTCCCAATTTCAACGTAATTTAGTCGCAACCTTAGTGTCTTATTTTCGTGGAAATTATTGATATTGTTTCAGTGATTAACATTTGATTGTCTTTCAAATTTGAGTTATATTCGTTTACCAGCTTATGTAGGCAAGGGAATAGGTGCATGAATATATTGCTACAAAACAATACTTTAAATTTGGATTGTTTAATTTCAGATTGTATCCATATTGGCGGAATGGTCCGCAACAAACAAGGCGACCCTGCGGGAATTTGAGTCGGATCCTCGCTTTTTGCAACTGTGCCGCACACTGGGGCGGCACCGCCAGGTGGAGGGGAATGAGAGCAGGGGCGACACCAATTTAAGGAACTCCGAGGACCTCAACACGGTGCTGAACATCACAGGAGATGATGAGGCTGCCAGGCTTATCTCCAGCTTAAATGTTCAGCAGATGATTAAAGTAAGACAGTCAAGACCAGCTGGATTGGTGTGGCCATTACTGATATTATGCATTTGCATACAGCAAATGTAAGGTCTCCCTCTTTTTAAAAGAAAGTCCATTCCAACATTCCCGGGTTGCGAATAATAGTTACAATATTTGAATTCTTCCTACTCTCATAATTGAAAGCTGTAACTTTATCTTGTGCGATTAGATCTTATCTAATGAAGAACTTGCAGAGGATTGAACCCGTGAGTCCTGGGTGCAAATCTTAAAAATGTTCTAAAAGGACAGACAACCATGAATTAAATACCATTTTAATAAAGTTTTTAATAAATTACTGTGCTGTTAAGTTCAATTTCATTATCATTTTCGCACTATTCAACTTATTATGTTTAAATTGAATTGAAATAAAGTTGTTCATGCATTGTAATCAACTCGATGTTGAAACCATCTAAGCCAGTCCAACTCAAATGCTTGGCGGTGGTCCGGTACCGCTGTCAACAAAGTAAAAACATATATATTAAAAAATAAGAATGCTAAATTGCTAACATGTAAAGCCCGGATGGTCAAAACAACACATTCAGCGAATTTAAACAATTTTCATACATGTCTTTAATTTTAAATATGATCTTGGGCAGTTCCACATTTATTCCATAAGTTTCCTGTAAGAAAATGTAAGTTTTGTAAAAAAATATTCTGTAAATGCTGCGGATCCTCGGTATACAGTGGCACGTGCGTATTTACTTATCCACAGCAAATCATAGACATTAACTGACTGCGGCTCCCTAGATAACACTGATCTAAGCTACCCTTTTCTATTCTTGTTCATTATGCTTTCAATGGTCTTGCAATCCTTTATGAATCTCCGCATTTGTAATTCCACACATGGGTCTTACGAATCTCATTTCTACTGTATTCAGTATACTTTTGTTTTTCCCCTGTCGCACTGACATACATCAGTATTTGTATCAGAACTCCATTGTGGACTACTAGGTTAGTTTTCTTTGACAACTTTGAATTTATGACTAATGCATTCAGTCCCAGATTACTTGAATTTCCTACAATCACCCTTCTGCAAATGTCCTTTACGAGCCCTCCCGTCTCGTCAAATATTAAACGTCTCTTATTATGTATTTTCCAGGTAATGTCTAGCTTAGCTCACAAGAAGAGAAGATCCACTCCCCTGCTGAGGGCTTTAGCTTATAACATCACCAAAAGTCCAGAAACACTCGATCTCAAGAAATGCGCCGACTTGTTTTTTGCCATGGCCATACTCAACTTTCCAGATGCTGTACTTATCGACAGAATTTGCAGGTTACATAATTATTTTACATATAATATTTCATTATTGTGCTCATAGATTGCAATATCGAAGATATACCGTCTTACTTATTAGATTTTTTCGCGCCGACTTAGCGTTGGTTTAGTTACACCAGATGTAGGCCATTAAAATTCGACAGATAAGCCGTCGTTTTAAAGCAAGTTTATCGCTATTCCGACCTTATAACACGCGTAACATTTAAACCTTGTTTATTACTAAGTTGGACAGGGTTTATGGTGAAGTTCCCCTTAACCTTTACCGATCACTTGCCATTTGTTTATCAGTATTTCAGTAAATTACAGACTACACATCATTTCTTTCAAATATATCAATATTCCTTTTTAATATCACCTACAAATTCAAGCGTTATTACATTTTTATAAATTTACAGCTTGATGCACTTCTCTTTGCAGTTGGTGGTCCTGTTTTAGAGTAGATTTTGTGGATATAAAAAGAAAAACTATGAACTTTTCAAATTTTTCATTGAAAAAATAATATCAATAATCTTCAATGAAAGTATGAGATCGATTAAAAATGTCGGTCTCTAATAAGGTCCCAATGGCTGAATTTGTTACTTCCGGATAGAGTAGAGGATCCGAGTTTGAGTCTCGGTAGTGACCATTGTCTTTTTATTTTCTGGCTTTTTCTGTTTCATATTTGTGTTGTTGATTATTAAATATTTTTAAAAAAATAAGCAATAATGCTTAAAGTTAATTCCGATTTCAATATTAATAAAAATAGTTTTTTCGTTTGTTCGTCCTTTAACAAAGTTAAGCTGGAAATTCAATAAATTTTATTTTCACTATCTATTTGCAGCGACATCACTGAGTCTCTACCACTGAACAAAGACAAATCCTCCGTGGTGGGTTCGATCGCAACTAGCCTCGGTCTCCTGCGACACAAAGACACTGAGATTCTGGACACGCTCACGGAATGGACGGTGACCCATGCTGACATCTGCAGGCCGCACGACATAGTGGCACTGGCTCTCACACTGGGAACGCTGGGACATAAGTCTCCACGCAGTGAAGAGCTGCAAATGGTTTGAGTCTTAGCTATATATCAACTGAAATTTCAAAAACACACATCTACAAAATTTTATACGAGATGAAAAAGATTTTAGTCTGTTGTGTTCAGATATGATTTAACCCTTTGGCTGCTGAATATGTAGTGCGCAACCATTTGACCCGCATTTGTAATCACCTTTCTTTCTTATATTATTTTGAGCAATAATTTTTCATTTGTTTTTTCTCTTTTCCAGTTGCAGCCATCAGAAATCAGCAAGCCCGCCGTGTGGCTGGACTACATCTGGTCATTGACGGTCCTTGAGCAAGTGACGGCTGGCCATATTGAATATATCCTAAGCCCCGAGTTTGTCGACAGTTTGAAAGTAGAAACACGTGAGAATATTTTTATTTACGTTTGCATATGGCATTATGGTATTCTTTCAACATGTCAGTCTTTGTTTATTTATATTTTATTCTTGTTTTGATGGTGTCACTAAGGTTTGGTTGTTTCATGCGTGGTGTAATTTGTGGTATATTCCCAAGGTTACCCAATAAATTTAGAATGACTCGCGAAAGCCTACATCAGGCACCAAATACTGCAAATTTTGTAGAAATTTCTGTTCATGGAGTTTATTCATGAGCTCTAAAATCTTGCACTGCAATTGACTAGAAGAATATGTAGTATGTAAAAGATAAACCAATAGAAGTGTATTGTGGGCGTGTCTATTTTCCCAAAGTAAGCTTAATTTTTCCTTACTTTAAATATAGAATTTCTTTTCATGAGCAGATACAGTCGAACCCCACTAAGAAGTTTTTCAAGGGACCAGTGGAAAAATGGGAAAAAAATTATATTAGTCTACTAAATTCCTCGACTGTTAAAAAAGTCTAATCTACATCACATTTGACATCACTTTCTTTCAAATCAGTAAAGGGTTTTGTACCAAACGTATAGTCAGTATCACATTGACTGTAAATGTGAGGTGCCGGTTTCTTTTAGTCAGCCAGCTGGTAGGTATGAAGCGGGCCTGAGACGTAAGATATTTGTAGGTCATCTATTGTGCACTGTATTGATAAGGTTTCAAACTGCATGTGTAAAAATAAACTACAGTTGAACGCAGGCAAAACTAAATTTATATGGATTGCATCAACCAGAAGACACCATTTAATTGAAAATAGTCTAATAACAGTTTCTGGATTTGATATTATTCCCTTGTATGTTTTCTTGCCATTTATTTAAATCTTAATATTGTTTCAATGAGTACTCAACTTGACAAAACGGTTAAGTCTAGTTTCTTTTATCTAAAACATTTTTAAATCTATAAGGTGTCTCCCAATATTATATATCATAATATTAAATATTCACATTATTTTAATTAGGTTATTTTCCTGTAATAACTCCGGAAATATGTGTATTATCTCTTATACATGGGACACCAAAAACAGTATTTAGTTTGAAATGTAGTCCACCACGATTCTTGTTGATCAATGTTGACCCCATCAAAAAATAAGGTTGGGGGGCGCCCTTGGTTTAACCAGATTTATATTTAGCCAAAATGTTGTCCTACAATATGTCCTTACTGTGTAATTTTTGTCTGCAGAAATTCCTTATTCTTCACAAAAGAAGCTTTTAAACATAAGCGCCTATGCTAAAACCTTCCTGAAGAACTACAAAGGGCCCTTCTTAAGCGATGAGGTATCGTTGAATCTGCCCTTGGCTCACTCCAAGGAGAAGACTCTGTTCGTCTCCAGTTTATTAGACACATTGAAGAGTCTAATGGCGTCAGAGGCTAACGTTAAGAAGAATTGCAACTCCAGAATGGGCTTCCTATATGGTTAGTGAAAAAAAATTGTGATTTTATTTAAGCCCGGTAGAGCAATGGGTTGCTGAAGTTTTCCTAAGAGTCACCAGCAGCAAAATCTAAAAGTAAACCAAGTAAAGTCTTAAGTTAGAATCATATTCTGATAAATCTATTTTCAATGTAGGTTCTTTACCATATTATAAAATGTGGTTGCGGTTGTGGTACTTATGCAAATTGGTAAAGGTCCCAATTAGAAGTTGCTCTGGCACTTCTTTTCTTTGCAGTTTGGCATTAACATGCTTATTTTTGTACATTTGTTTGGTTTATTCATAAATTTTTAATTTCAGATGCCGAGTGTTTATTAGATTCAAATTGCATTTCATACCCTGTGGACTCTAAACCAAACCAAAAAGGGAAGAAGTAAGTTCAAAATTTCCTTACACACAAGTTTTTAGATTGTCTCAGCCAGTCAATATTTAAGACGTTTAAGTATTTAATATTTTGAATATAATTACTATAGATTTCTCATACATCAACATCAAAAGGACAAGATGAACCAATAGGAATTTCTATAAACTACTTCATTATTGTGTGTAATACTTGATAATGTAATTATTTGTTTGCAGTTTGACTAAAGTAGCAATGCTGGCGCTAGACTACCATGACATCTGCAAGCAGACACCCGACCCCATTGGTTCCATCACACTTTACCAGAAGTTACTAGAAGCTCAGGTAAATATGACTTCAAATATTTATTCCTTTGCATTTTGCGTTTAATATATACTAAACATATCTAAATGAAACATGCAGCTAATAACAGGTACATATTATGAAATTTACCAAAATGATTTTAAGGTCTGCGCAAACGTCAAAAAGGCAGTGTTTGTACTGAATTCTTTGTAACTATGGAAACTAACTAACTAACTAACCATCACGCCGTTTCTCTGCAGGGGTAGGCAGAGAGGACGGACCGCCATACAACTCTGTCTTGGCACACACTTCTTGCTTCATTTACATTCATACATCGTCTCATACATACTCTTCTGATATTCTGACTCTTCACATGACCCGATTCAAGTATTTGATTTACTTGATCGTGCCATGTCTTTCTCGGGCGTCCTCGACTTCTTCTTCCATTCACTTTCGGATCATATATTCTTTTCACACTCCTTTCTTCGTTCATTCGCTCTACATGCCCAAACCATCTAAGCGTCCCTTTCTTGATCCTATCCATTACGCTCATATCAGCCTTGCATTCTTTCCGGATATCCACATTTGTAATACGGTCATACATGGTTTTACCGCACATCCGTCTCAAAGATCTCATTTCCACAGCATTCAGTCTACTTTCATCCTTCCTCTGCCCATGCCTCACTGCCATACATCAGGGTTGGTATAAGCACTCCATTGTGGACTGCTAGCTTCGCTTCTTTGGACAATTTCTTATTTGCCCCAACAGCGTTCAGTCCTCCATTAATGGAGTTTCCTGCATTCACCCTTCTTTCAATATCCTTATCAGCCTTTCCGTCTCTTGTAAACATACTTCCTAAATACACAAATTCATCCACTTGCTCCAAGTATTCATCATTCACAACTATATTACACGCTGTTCGTACTCTCTCTTTCAAACACCGTCACTTTGGACTTACATTCATCATCAACTCATTTTGCATACATACTTGGTTCATCCTAGAGACGAGAAACTGTAGATCTTCCAAATTGTCAGCAATCAGCACCGCATCGTCTGCATACAATAGGCAACATACTTTCACATTGTTCATTTTCGCCTTTTCAATTCTTGCATACAATTATCCATGTACAAATTGAACAACCACGGTGACATTACACAGCCTTGTTTTACTAAACTTCCTTAAACTCCTTCCTTAAACTAAATTAAAAGCTTAAAAGCTTAAAATAAATTAAAAAGTTAAAGCTTTCACATTACATTTGAAAAAAGTTATTAGCTCCCGGAGAGTGGAATTTATTTAGTTCAAGAATATGAGTAGTAAGTATGTCTCGTTTTGCCGAATTCCACTCCCCCTTATTACATATACATACTCATAATGTTGATTTTACAAAACTTCGATGGAGATTCTCGCAATATGCTCTCAGTTATGCTCTAGTTTAGTGGAATATTCCAATCTCTGTATAATATTTGTTTTCTTCTCTTTACAGGGTTACAAGGTATTATTATTTCCGTATACAGACTTCAACCCCAAAGAAAAGCTTGTGAACAGGGTGAAAACCATTGAAAAGAAAATAAGGGAAACTGTGTCCGGTAGTTTCCAGATATAATTATTATGTGCGTAAATTAAATAAAGTTATAAGTTATTGGCTAGTTTTTATTTCCATAATATATGTGAGATTGTTAGTTTGTTTGCTAATCTAGTACAAAAGTTTATGTCAGCTGTGATGAGGTTTTCTGTACTTTTATTTTTAAATTTGTGTGAACGTCAGCAAAAACTTCCAAAAGAGATTGTATTTTTTATGGTCCTACCACAGAGCTCGGCTGTACCCTCTAATTCTGTTACATGCATTGTTTATGAGAAAGAGGGAGAAGTTTCAGGGAGTTATCATCGGGACCCCCAGTCACCGAAATACAAGATTTGTGTAGCTTTGTAAATAAATTTTCTAAATCGAAGATGAGGATTTTTATTATCTTTTATCTACTTAATTTAAATTGAAATTGCAAAAAGACAATTGCAATTGGACTGTCGAATGTTCGCTTTCTAATTAAATCGACAAGAACCTTTCATAACTGTACTTAAATCCAAATTAAATTACATACTAATATATGTATCTTTTTGAATATTATTTCAAGAATCCTCAATTTCAAAAATCCTCTGTTTTTGTTGTTTGAGTGGCAGAAAATTAATGAATTATTTTAATAACTGTACGTAAATGTAAAAATAGTTTTGAAATGTAATTTTTTTCTAAAATAATTGTAGATACTAGAAAATAAAGTAATTTTATTCAACTTAGTAAGCCTAATAATTTACATAAGTCATTGATGTACATATTGGTTTTGTTAGAAAGTAGATGGTCCTACGGTTCTAAGGAAAGATGTTTACAGATCGACATTAAATCAATAATCTCAGGTCATATTCGGTGTAGGTTGTTTGAAATAGACAAAAATCCAGCAAATTTACATATCTGTACCAACCAGGAAAAAGTAGGCAAGTATTGTTTTTATTTTGTATTTGTTAATTTATACTTTCAAGGGACCAAAAAAACAAAACTTCTTATGAAGGTTACAAGTTCGCTAATTGGAGGTTTATTAGAAAAGCTCAGTAATTAGATGTTTTTGTGGTTTTGGAAGACTGATAAAATAATCATAATTTAAAATGAGTCGGATGTTTGGGTTTGAGAGAACAATGCGCCTGCTGTTGCGGCACACATTGTCAAATCCCAAGATGAACTTGACGCCATAAATAATAGCATCCAGTTGGCCAAAAAGATTGATGCAACTGACAACACCCATGTACAGATTGAGAGGAAATATCACTTCCACAGTGGCAGGCGTAAGCAGAGAGGATGCAATGCACATCTCTGTCTGGACACACCCCTTGCCAAACCTTTTTCAATCATTTTTCAACTTAAAACCTTTGTTTAGGAATAATGTTTCACGGATGACAAAAGGTTCCTCTAATTAACTTTCCATGCTTCACAGTGATTCTTATGACATTGTCTTTATACTATACTGTGAGACTTTCAGCACAGTCTAGGATAGATCAGTGCTAAGGGGTTATTGCACCTTTTGATAAAAAGCAAATTACATTTGAATACGCTTTTTATAAGGAAACTTTCGTATGGTATTTACTGTAACTAAATAATGTTATTTACAGTAATTAAAATTTATAGCCTGAATGTTTTGCAATACGTTTTTATCACTATCTCTTTTATGAATTTATGAGCAAAATCAAGTGTCAATTAGAGTCAGAATTTAGATCAAGATTTTGATTATAAAATACAAAAAACAGCTTTGTTATACTTTTGATAACAGCAATAATACTGATTTCGTAATGCTGTAATTTTTATCAGACAGTCGTAAAACTAAATTATGAAGAATTTCTTAGAATGATTTTCGCATTAGCTTTATGCTCTAATTATGATTAGTAAAAAGCTAATATATTGCATTTTATTTCACTTGTAAAATAATGTTTACATAGAAGTGGCAAGTCAGTGCCTCCAATGATGCATTTGACTTTGAGTCATGAAGTTTCTGGTTTCAATTACTGCCGCAGGTTGAGATATCGTCGCTGGAAAGGCAAAAGGTCTTCAGTACCTGGTTGTATTTTGAAAAAAAAAAGTTTACTCAGGTAACTCAATGTTCTCACTGAGTTAAATATATATATTAGATGACTGAAAGGCCACAAAAGTTTTCAGAATCAAACGATAGTCAGAGCATTTGATGCAGCAAAAAAAACAGATCAAACTGCATATTTAACTCATTTTTGACCAAAGTGTCGCCTTAAGATTTTTTTTGCCAATTGGATGGTACAAAATGGATCGCGGGTTGCACGAAATGGGCTTGTGGGCCACGGGTTTTGCATCACTGTTATACGGGTTCTGTCAGTCTCAGTATTGTAATGTTGATTGTTAAGATTAATGGACCTTACAAAGGCTATTTTAAGGAAAATGTATGAAGAACAAATGTCTCTCAATTAATATTTTTTCAAAATTGCAAAAAAATAAAAACGATACCTTTATGTTTTTCTCCACACTACGAAAACGAGACGGGGAGCCTCAATGCTTGGTTAAGTGATATATTCTTCTTCTAATTCTCATCTCCTATCAGAGGTTGACTATTATCAGGGCAATCTTCTCCCTGCAGGCTGCAGCCCGAAACAACTCTACGGAACGGCACTTGTACCAGTCATGTAGATTACAAGGCTATAAAGTACAGCAACTTCAGTAATTCATTTTTTTACGAGTGCCGCACAAGAGTCCCAGCTGCCTGAATCCCCAATTTGGGGTATGATGTGAAACTGAAGGAAGTGGAGAGGGGAAGGAGACACAGAGGATCTGGTCACTAAACACTGCTCTTGTCATTTCAAGCCATGTTTCGACTCTTAGAGTATTTACCACTCAGAATGATATAATATAAAAATGTTTATTTTTTTTATATTTAGAAGTCAATTATTTGTAAATTATTAACAGCCCTCTACACTAGCAACCAAATTCTTCTTAAAGTTTTGCACAATATAAGATCTAAGGTATAAATTGGAAAAAAATCGAAAATGCAGCTCTGCTACGCTAACATGAATACACTTTTATATCGAATTTTATGTAATGTGTGGAGGGCCGTTAACTGTGTTTTATTTTATTTTTTATCTATAACTAGACTGTCGACAGAACATCCGTTTTGCCTGAAAAGACATTGTCATCCTCAAGACGTAGAATTAAATTTAAATCGGTTGAAATCTGCCATTGGATTCAGTAAGGAAATCCTCCACTTACAGTAATTGGATATTTGTGAACATAGATACGCTGGCAGTGTGGCGTATGTAAAATTGTTTGCACAGGGGATCCTGTTTACGACGCCAATTGGATAATTTTCCACCAGTAATCATTCCCAATAAAAGACTTCATCTGATTTGCCAAACGTCATGCCATTTTCAATTGGTAGCTATGATTTAATGCTGGCCAGCTGCTGTATTCTAAATACTACCTATATGTTTTTATGGTTTGGAATTTTCTTTTAAATTTTTTTTAATCAATGTTCACAAACTTATATGTGCAGTCTGGAGCGCTACTTATTGTGGATACAAAAAATATTTGGATGTAAAAAATTATTCATTCGTTAGTTCATACCTATTCACATGCACAGATAAGTATGTCAATCTATAAATAACATTATGGCCATTTCGCTGGGGTAGGTAGACTATAAGGAACTCCACACAATTCTGTCTTGGCATACACTCCTTGCTTCATTCATATTTATACATCTTCTGTTGTTTGGACACTTGGCATGACCCAATCTCAGGCTTCTTGAATGTGAAAATAGATGATTGATACTTTTTTCTCTGTCCATCTGCTCTAAGTTACCCTATTTTGATCCTGTTAATTCACTGAACATCGGCCCTGCATTCTAATTGGATCTCCTCATTCTTAATACCACCAGATCACTAGATCCCGTGCCGAGGATCATAACAGTTTTTTTTTTTTTGTGTCACAAGGCTATTGAAGGCACCAAATTTATAAGATAAACGTCCGCATGGTTGTCAAGTTAACAACCTATTGTTTTTTTTAATTATCTACTCGATGAAGGGTATCTTTTTTTAAATGATTACCTTAGGTACTAAGCATTTCTATTTGATAATTAGAAGTTTGAAAAAAAGGTTACAGAACTGATACAATCCATTAAAAAAATTAAATAAGTTTATACATATATACAAATTATATTTAAAAAACAAAAATGATTTTAACATTTGTTTCAGAAATTTAAGGATTGAGAAACTATTGAACCATTTAAAAAGCTCAGAGTAAGCATAAAAAGAGAATCAACAGTCGATTGAAACCCCGCAACGACCTAATATTTTGAATTTAATAAAAAAAAATCCTATTTCGAAATCTATTTACTCGAAAATGAGAGCACAAATCAAAAAAAATATGATACAAATCGACTATAAATGTGATGTAGATTCACCAGTTTTTCACTTGTACCACAAGTTTCAGGACATAGATATATATATAAATATATATGAAAGAAAATTGATCGTAAATAATAATGTAATATTATTTGTAATACATTTTTTTTATTAATAGTAAATAGTAGCGTGTATTACAATATACATAATATTAAAACATAAAAATTAAAGCCATTGTTACGTCTTAATTAAATTAAAAACTGATTACACTTCCAAAGTTTAAAATCATGATTTTTCACATAACATTTAATAGTTTTCATTTTTAAGACATAAAGAATATCACGAGAATTAGTGCGTAAATCCATTTAGCGGATTGAGTAGCAGAGCTCAAAGACCGATTGATGGAAAAAGTCTTGTACAACTTAACAATGCGATTATTAAGGGGCATTAAGTGGCGATAGTTTTGGGTGTACTTTCCTCCGAATCCTTCAGTTTCCCTGAATACGTCATACTGGAATCAAATAAAAATATATTGTAAGTGTTGCAATCACTGAAGAGATAAACCGATGCAACTGTGTTGTGGGCGTGGCTGGTGTGTCCGCCCGAGTTTGGGAAAATTTCCCTTACTTCAGGTCAATTGTGATCAGATAATCAAATTAATTGGCTGTCTGAAGCCTAGGAGTAGAAAGGTCTTATGTGAATTAAAGGCATTAGTTTTCTACTTCTAGGAATTATTTGTTCAATGGTTGCCATGGTTGGAACAATATAAGAACAAATAGAACAATAAAATGACTATAGAGATGGTTGTGAATAAGGAAATACAAATTTTATAATGTCTAATTTCATAGATGAATGTGTCACTTTTAATATCGCCATTTCTAAACACGGTGCATCACGCTCATATCGCGAAACTTCATGACAATCTAATAAAAAAATTTATGAAAAAATTTTGAACAAATTTATGTTTTATTTATTTTTCTAAAAATGTAGTGTGTGCCTAGCTTTACTTTTTACTTACTAAGGTTATGTGCGTTAACCACATGATTGTGTACGCATAACATCTAGAAAGTGGGGGAATATAAAGGTACAATAATACAAACTTTTTCTCAATCGGACGCAATTAAAAAGAGTTATATCTTTGCTACTTGGGCATTTGAAAATCCTTAGTTTTTCATGAAATTTGAACTACTGAAATTTTGCTGTATGAGCGTGTCTTTTTTAATAACATTGTGTACAAATCTCTACTTGGTATACACTCCTTGCTTCATTCACATGCATATGTACATTGATCCATGACTCATTCTGATGTGGATAATCGTAAAGATTTGCTTCTCTTGATCATGACATTCTTTTAGTAACAATTATTCACCTTAAGAAAAAATTGTATAAAAATAAATACCTGATCGAGAGACAAATTGACCATGGAAGGAAATATGGTCCAACGAACATTCTCATAGCAAGGAGGAGTTGTTAACGATCCTTCATAACGGTAAAATTGAGCCAAATTTACTGGCAAAAGAACCCTGGAATGATTTAAATTATTAATTATTTTTAACTATTAAAGAAAATATACATCTTTTTGTGTACATATATATAACTGTGTGATTGCATTAATACAAGTAAAAAATTAACACATTTGAGGCAATTATTGAAATATTGTCAGGTTTTACCTGGTCTTTAATTTCAAAAGCAAACAACTCTAAAAAAATAAGAATGCTGATTTTCTATAGGACTATTTAAATATGTGTATTAATTAGCAAGACCAACACAATTATGACTATGTACACAATTTATTTCATAATATGTAAGTACACAAAATATTTACCATTATTGAGAAAAAAAATCAAAAATATTTTTTGTTTTGTTAAAATCTAAACTAAATATCTGCTGTGTTTGTGATGCATATGTATACATACTTTTAGAAGTAAGTAAATAAAAAATAAAAATTCAATGGAAAACCTGTTGTCTCAAGAGGAAATAATTATTGTATAAGTAAAATAGAAGTAAGCTGTTTATAAATCACCTTGGGATGAATTCGATTTTCGACGTAGAACCCACGGTAGATGTTTTGTGAATGGCATTAATCACGTTAGATATTTCTGTATTATTTTCAATAGTTACCTGCAATAAAATAATGTAAAACATTTTTGGCTTTTAGGTCTTAACAAAAGTATGGATGAGTAAATAAAAAAACTATTTTAAAATTAAGGCACATGTTATAAAATGGAAAAATATAACATAATTAGGAACTCTCTTGGTGTGGGGGCTTCTGTAAATACAACACGTATTTACAGAAGCTCCTAGTTTTTATACAACAGAAGGGGTAGTTGTTGTACTAGGTTTTCGAAAGTTTGCACTAGTGGGGGAATTGACCCAATTGTTGTATTTCTTATATTTAAATTGTTGTATAATGTTAATATTAATAGTTATGACCATTTTAAAGTAAAGTTTTATTTCAAAACGTGTGTACATTTAAGCAGACATAGTGAGTGACCAGTGAAGTGAGGGGATGGTATACATTTCACAGATGCGTGCCACATGTTTATCTCGAAATGGGCTGTGAGGGTCATAAATCATGCTCAAATACACTTTAAACGAATGGCATGCTTTGCGACCCTTACTAGTAATAAACAATAATGCGAGCGATTTTTTTTTTTTTTATACTGAGAGAGCGCGTCAATTCAATACAATCATCATTACAATATTTTTTTATTTGTTCTTCTTTTGCCTGCGCATATAACCTGTTAGATTTGTCGTGGCGCTTTGCAGCTGCCTGACGTGTCTTCCTTTTAACCAAATAAGTAGGATTATTTACACATTTCACAAATTATTTTAAATCCCCATGCCCTAAATAATTAAAAAAAAAAAATAAAAATAAAAATAAAAAAATAAATAAAATAAAAAATAAAATAAATAAATAAATAAATAAATAAATAAATAAATAATAATAATAATCATCATAATTTTAAGTTAAAAAATCGTGTCTATCTGATGGGACCTGCCAGGTAAGTATGTTGCTGTATATTTTCTTATTTAAACTAGGAATTAATATGTATGGATAGAGTAAGATCTGTAAGCGCCCTTGATTTTATTTTTTCACAAAAACGGCGCTATAAATCATCCAAATATTATTATTATTATTATTATTCCAATGGAAAACATGATGACTTTGAAAAAACATGTTCAGATGGAAAAACAAATGTCACACAATATTAATAAATAGATTTTGAAAAATGATTAGTCAACCAACAGACCAAAACGATTGAGGCGTCATTTTATTCTATTCGCAGCACCATTGCAGACCGATGTAGAAAGACTGACAACTACATATTTTTAGTCATCTGATTCAAATCAGGCCAGTTTTCACAAGGAAAAAAAAATCTAACTTTTGAAACTGTTCTACTATGAAAACGTGCTTTGAAAAAAACAGGCGTTTAAGTTAGACAGTCAATATTATTAAAAAAGGTTGAATTAAGTTCCTCATTAAAAGGAGAATGATACCTTAAAAAAAACTGCTATAACTTGAATATCATCATTTGCATTGACACTTGCCCTCTTAACTCTGTGCCCATCCCCTTTATTGACGACGTGTACAAAATGAGCTTCTAATGGAATCCTGAAAAACAATTACGAGTTATAAAATAATACATAGTGTGCATACATAATGAAGTATGTATTATCTTATTTTTTGACAGTTAAGTGGATATATCAAAGCACGAAAACTCGAGATGAAAATGATATTGCGAGCTGAAAACAGTTGCATTAATCTAGATAATAGAGACAGAAAAGTCTGTGTGTTTTTTTATTGTTGTATAATCGATCCTCTATTGTGAATTAGTTGGGTGTCTTTGTTCAAACCTATTTCCATTTAACGTGTGCTCAGATTTCCAATGGAAGTGTATTTGTTTCAGAGAGTATTTTCCCTTCAATCCTCCGCCAATAGCATAAAGATCATCATCATCGTCTACATGTATCATAACTAGAAGAAAGGCACTCATTATAATGTATAAATTATCTTAAATTTATTTTTATGCACAAAAATATAAATGAATTATTTACCCATCTGGCTATCAACCACATATTGGTACAGCCTGTCTACAAGTTTTAAGTTAGTTTGGATTCAAACTAACTTACATCATAGATTGAAACATGTGTGTTTTACGCCCATGTAATTTGAATGTAGGCCTATACACAAGAAGCAGATACCAACATTACAAAATCATTTTGCATATGCTAGCCACTCCGTCATTTCTCCACAGGGGTGCGCGGATGAACGTCTGCACAACTCTGTCTAGGCGCACACTCCTTGCTTCATTCACATTTATGCATCACCACTACACACCTTCTGTTATACCGGCTCTTGATGACTCACTTGAGCATGCCTTTCCGTCATGTTTTGTGGGGTAACTTGTGCATCATGTATGACACTCCTTTCTCGGTACTATAACCTAACGTTTCATTCATAATTTCCGTTTTCATGGACTTAATAATTATTTTAATTTATTAATTTTCGTACCATGCCGACAAAAATTATCAGATTGAATATTGCTGTTAGAAAATCTAGATTGTTCAGGGTAACTGTATTTAAAAATAAAATAAAATAATTGTGAACACCGCGCAAGAGTCCCAACTGCTCCCAACCACCTAGAGCCAGTGGGACTATGGCATCCCCAATTGGGGTATGTTGTAAGACTGAATCTAGTGGGGAGAGGAAGGAGATGGGAAATATAAAGGTTGGGAAGTACCTGGCTATTCAGATCTGGTTACCAAACATGGCTAAAGCCATTTCAAACAATGTTTCGATTCTGAATAGTGGCTTTTGCCAGGGCGATACTGAGAGTATCTACCACTCTAGAGCGTGCTGCAAATATCATATATATTATTTTATTTAATTAAAATGTGATATAACACATATTAATTAAATAAAATGTATTTGCACACGCTGGTATTTGAACCCGCGACCTTTAAAATTTTGCTTTCTAAATTTATTCCTGATGGGTGTAAATCATATAAGTGTCTAGAAAGTCTTTATACTTCGCAAACATAAAAAAACTTATTCGATATATTTTCTCTACGAGGTAAACCATACATTTCAAATAATAATTATAAAAACTATATTTCCCTATTAGGTTATTACAGTAAATTAATGGATAAATTAAATATTATTTACCTGTGTGCCCATCGTTGGAAACTTTACATGAAACAGTTTTATCGTAATTTACCAACTTTAATTCCGCAAAAGGTTCACTAATTCTTTTTACGGAGGAATCGTAAATTTCAATTGGCGACTGCTTATTTCCTTTACAAGTGGGTGGCCAACTCTCTGAAAAAGTATTTAACATAGGTACATACATTTGCAGCACAATCCTTGAATATCAAGGTTGAAGGTCAAGTAAATAATCAACCAAATTGATTTGTTTACAATATGTCTATGTCTGCATAGGTATAATATAACATATGATTTATTTACAATATTTATATTTATATATATATAAACAATTTTAAAACCAACAAATTGTGTTAGCTAATTTACTGATAAATGTAAATAATTCAACTGTTCCAAGCCAAAAGGATGGAAAGAGTGTAAATAAATTAATGTATTATAAAGGTAAATAATTTTTATGTTCATAAAAGTAAGATACATTTCCAATAAAATTTAATTAGTAAAAAAATAAAGTTGTTTTGTAATTATTTACACTAAAAAAATCACTATTTTCGCTCTTCCAAAGAGTAGCATTTTTTTACGTAGCTTTTTTAGCTAGGGGCAGTTGATATATTGAAATTTTCACATAATATTTTGCAACTAAAATGTATTACATAATAAAATATAATATTTGATAAGTAAATATACAAATACAGCGGTGTCCATCTGATCCAATTATAATTATTGTTTGCAAACATAACAACACATTTTATTCATCAATTTTAATATTATATTACATATTGTGAAATAATACGATCACTTTGAATAACAGCACATTTTTTTTTGTAATATTTATAACTAGCGGTTTCGCTTACCTAAACTTCAACAGGGCAGTATATTAACCATATATTAAATATACTGCCTGGGAAAGCTTATGTATAAGCGATTCCGGTAGGAGACAAATAATATTGCAATAAAATTAGTGGTGTATACAAAGTTATTTATTTAATTTGTAAATAATGTCAATCCATAGACATTATTTTCTACGAAAATATTATATGTTTGCTTTAAATAGCTTCTAAATATTATTTGTTTCATGTACAGTAGCACATTTTTTTTGATGCTGTTATCTTTGATTATTTACCCATCATTTATTCTAACAAGATCTTACCATCGGCGGGATAAAACCAACGCAGCCCGGACACAAGATGGTTTTCACTCTTCCCTAAAACGTTATTTGTTTAATATAATTATCACTGAAAGTATTAAAATAATTAGAAAAATAAAACAAATACATTTTAACACGGCCACCAGAGAAACAGAAAAAATCTTCGTTTGGCATATAATACCGCGAATGTGACATGAAACAAATTGTTCAGGAAAGAGAAAAAAAAAACTATGAAATAAATGCGGTATTGTCCTTGGTGGTATTATATATTGTCTAAAAAAACGAAAATTTCAAAATATATTTGGCATTCTATAGACGAACATACTCGAATGGTATTTAAATACAACTTTTGAAAAAATTGTACCCTTGGCGGTATTGCATGGCGAACGATGATATTATTATAAATAACTTCTTTGTAACAAGTACTAAGACTTCAATAGTTTCACACATTTGATTTATTTTATAGGTCGAGTTGGAAGAGTGATAGCAAAAAATAAAAATTATTTGTATAACTCATTCAAAATATTTTTAACAATACAAACACGTTTTTATTTTTTAAATAATTTATTTTTTTGTGTAAACTTCAATAATTAATAATATTTAAACTCAATCTTACCGATTGTAAAAAGCATTATCAACAAGTACCCACACAAATAATCGTTAATGCAACTCATTGTTAGTGTAAAGAGCAAAATAAATAAGTCTAATAGAAACACTTCACCGATATGTGTAAAACTTGTGTTGATCCGATTACAAGTGAGAGATGATTAATAGTCTTACAAGCTCACTGCGCCCGCCACCTTCCTATGGTATCACAGAAGCACTGCAACCAACATGTGCCTTCAATTAATAAATAAAACATTCATTGAAACTTTGGACAGTAACGCTAAGCATTGGTTTGTTTTGATTACCAATCTTTTTCTTATCTTAAATAAGCACTGAAAACTAATTGAAATAAGGTTGTTGTGTAGTGGTTTAACCATTTGATTCTGATTCCAAAGGTTACAGGTTTGATTCCCATTGAAAAATAAAATCCATAAATTATGTGAGTTCAAAATAATTTCAGTCTTGGTGCTTGGTGTTATGAATCTTGATTAAATGGTCGATAGTATCTTGGAGTAATGAAAGTTAAACTAAATATATTAATAAATAAGGCCTGTCTAGTATTATATAATGGTTAGTCAACTTGATTTTATATTCAAAGGCTAGAAAATTGATTCCCATTGAAAAGAATGCCGAGAATAATTATTACTACTGATAACTTTTTGTTGTTTCACTAAATATGCTAATAGTTTTTAGTTAGGAGTTTATTTATCTTTTAGGAGTTCAATACAGTAATAATGCATTGTATATTTTCTAAATAAAAATGATGTGACGTGCCATAAAGGATTACAAATTATTATTTTACATAAAATAATGGGTCATTTTTCTAACAAAATTTGTTTTTTATGTGTGCTCCAGTTCATAAATTATAACTGAATAGAAAATAATATATTGTGGCCACAAAAGTATTTTTTTCCTTTAAAGCACGTTCCAACAATAAAAAATATTTAACACTGCTTTCTACAGTAAATGGTGTGTGCTGTTGGGGAAGATTAATGCGTTAATGAACTACTTTGAATACATATATTTTCGGTTTGTGTGCTGTGAGTTGTGAGTATTCCTTCAGCGTACAATAATACCATAGAACAAACCAACCCAAAGTATAATACATTCATAATAAAATGAGAACCATTGTTTTCAATAAAAGAGTTATGCATAAACGTTCTTACGAACCATGATTGCATTTTTATTTTTTACATGTATTATACTCATTTACTTTTACACACCCTATAGTATGGGATTAAGCAAAATGCATATTGTATAGGAAACCCATTGTACGCAATTTTCTAAGAATTAAACAAAAAATTGATTCAATAATTAAATTATAACTAATCATCTTCGTTTGATAGTTTATACTGACTAGTTTAAGTCCTATTATATTATAAAGTGCCCAGGGAGCAAACATTTGTAGGGTTGCAAATGTTGCTTGAAATGTCTCTAGGTATGTTTGGTGAGCAGTTCTGACTAACCAGATTCTCTTAACCTTCCTCTATGTTCTTCACGTTCCCCTCCCACTACTTCATCAGCCACACAACATTGAAGGTATCATAGTCCACCATAAAATAAAAGCACAATTCCATTTTTAGTAAAAACTAAAAAAAAAACACAGCGCCAAATAAATGATTTATTTAAAATTAGTAAAATAGAAACGCATCAGAACCATTGTAGTTCTCATAAATATAGAATTTGTTTATGTGCACACTCAAAGTTCAGTCTATGAAGACAATTTACTTTAATAAGGGTTTCAGTGAAATCTATAATTATTTATTTACCTATCTGAAGCCACCTTCTGGGACAGAAGAAGAGGAGGAAAATGAAGTGGAATTTGAAGTGTGTGATTGGAGCTATTTAACCCAGTTAAACATTCCCTATAATCATGGACCATGTCAAATTTGACCCACTTACTTACATTTTTAAATCAAGGATAATTGAGGACATTTGAATGAAATGATCTTTCATCCTGTTGCCAGTTGATCTGGTGACAGAGCATTCTACATCTGCATATACCTACATAACCCATTCATTCCCTAAGGTTTATCTGACATTATTTTTTGAAAACTTTTTAATTTGGTACATTGGTATTAATAAAAGAAGGAGGGAAGGTAACTAAAACCCTACGGATCTGCAAGTAAAATGGAGCGTAAGCGTAAAAAATATAGCTTGCTTTTTTATGGTTTGCATTTGGAAAATGCTGAAATATACCTACTTCCCCTTTTCACGTTAAACATCAATATATTATACGATTTTTGACCCACCACGCAAGATTTTTCGTTTTTTACTATGCTTACGTAGAATCGGTGTGTAATTAAAAACATTTTTTTTAATGTAAACTTTTTGACTTGAGAGCGATTTCGCTTTTGTCGACTTATTTTACTGCTGAGATTTGTTTTCCAGATAACTTATATTCAATGCAAAGCGAATTCAAGCCATGATGCTGATGATGAGAAGAAATAAAAATGTTTTAAGGCACTAGGATGTATTTTTCACCTTTCTTAGTGAAAAATACGTAATAGTCAAAACAGCATACATACATACTTACAATGAGTTTATATAACTCTTGGGTGTACAATATAACAATAATGTATGAATAAATTGAATATTTTCAAAATATTTTTTTAAAATATTCACAAGTTCGTCACACAAACTGTTTACATACCTAAAACATTTTCCAAAAACGGAATTTTTAAACACAAATTATTAAAAGCGGAGGAAAACACGCACATTATATAACCTTTTTAAAATTATTATTCGTGTGACTATAATTTCATTTCAGGTAAAATGAGTATTGGTCGCTTAATTATGTAACATTAAATACTTTTTTAAAAATAAATATTCATTGCACTTAGTTATTTATATTCAATATAGTGAAGAAAATATATAGCAATTGAAATTTTAAAAAGATCTAAATAATCTTATACAATCAAACAAATTACAACACGAACAAAAGCTAAAATATCGAAATATTAATGTGAAATCAATTACTTACTATCAAATTCAAAACGGGCATGTATGACAGATAAAACATTGAAAACTATTCGAAATTTCACTCAAACATTCTTTTGACAGAAACGAAAATATAAAAAAAACATGAAAGTATCTATTTTTTGATTAGAGTCCATCTTACCAAAATTCAAAATGTCTCCTCAGCTTGAGTACCGAATTAAACCTTAAAGGATCTCAACCGTATCCTTCCATGCTGGTTATTTTCTTTGTGATTTATCTAAACTTGTTTTTGTGTCCATTAAAATCTAAGTTCTTCTGTCATCTCTGAACAACCCATTTTTTCAAATCCTCTTGTGTTTTTACAGCGTAAAAATATATTTATGAAGTTTTTCATTTGGTAAAAAAAATATATGTTTGGCGTTAAGTTTGTCGAACCTTCCAAATGTTTTATTAAGTACCACTGTCGTAAGCCACACTAATGAATACATAATTAAGAGTTTTTCATTTAATTTAACCTGAATCACGAGGAACATTGTTTTTTTCAGTTGCTACTTCCTGCTTACATCAAAATAAAATAGAAATACATTTTAAAGCAGTGACTGTTTCTTTTTGCTAGGGGTCTGAAATTTAAAGAATGTTAATTTGTAGAATAAAATTATTTTTATTTTTAGAAAAAATATTTTTTGTATGAATTTTCCAAAATTTTAAAATCTAGTTTAGTTCTTAAATGTATTTATTATTAACTTAATACTAAAAGTTTTATACTTATAGTAAGTATTTAACATTTTCGATAAGCTTTATAAGTAATCTTAAAAATATATAAACTGTAGATTATCTTTTTTACCGATTGCCGCCGCTTGTCTTACATAAAATTAATGGCTATTCAAATATTTATGTTCAGCCAGGTAGCCGACAATGTTGAACATCTGGTGGTTGCGAAATATTAGGTAAATGAGTAAAATAATCTCGATTTGCTATAAAGTAAGTACTTAATAGTAGATCCCATCCCTACGGTGGATATAAATGGGCACGATGTTTTTGATTGGCTACAAATGAATGGCCAGTCAGTATGACATAATGGCTGCTAATACTACTAAAACAAGTACTTGATTTTGAATGGGCGTGACATGCGTAGGAGCAAAATAGAATCTGACGTAAACTGAAGGTTTGAGTTTGTGCAAATATTCTGTTACTCTTTTTATGTAGGCTTAAAGTAATTTGTTATTTCCCCATACGTTGACGTTTTGATATAGCTCGCTTGTGCTGTCCCATGTTATTATTTATTTATTACGCTTTGAAGTGAAGTTTGTAGCCGTGAATATTTTTTTATCATTACAGTTGTCGAGTTATTGGATATTGCGTATTTATTTTGGATATCCACATCGTAAGCAATGCCTGGGTAAGCATGCTTGGTACTCCAAGTTACTTGGAAGTCAACATTAATCTTGCACAACTAGGATCTGGCAGACTAACCTGAAATAAGCTATTTTAACCATCGTTATTACTTGTATACTAATATTAGTATTTAAAATCATGGCAGGTAAATTAATACAACAAGTTTTGTACCATCTGCTTAATGTTTCGTTGAATAATTGATTAATAATAGTTCTAGGTTGATCTTTGTAACTCAAATCAGGCCAAATGGTTTTAAAATGTGTTAAAAACTCAATTTGATTAGGCTTTTTGTTATTAATATAAATATCATGTCTACTAACTAATATGAGTAAAAAAGATGTATATAATTTTGTATGTAAATTAATACAACTTTGACACCACACAAAACACAACCTAATCCTGTGGTTGTGTACGTGTAAAATATAACACATTGATAATATAAATACACTTACAAGTATAAAATATAATTTGTTTCATATAATGCTTTATACTGGATATTCTTACACTGAAAACACTGAAAAGAAACATTTTGTCAGTGGAAAATGTTCACATAAATTATTTTGTATTTGAGAAAGTCTTCAAAATAGTATTGATAATATTACTAGTGAATGAGTAACCTTCATATTTATATTATACATTCATATTATTATACAGTCAGTCATAATTAGCTTATAACTATTGCACTATCTACTAAACAAATAAAATACTCCTTCTATGCTCTATTCACCACAACATTTTTAATACTTCCTCAGTGTCCCATTATACATTTGAATAATTTAAAACATTAAAGGTAAATTATAATCCCTGCCTGCATACATGGCTATAATTTGTCAAAATAGTTACAAGTGGGACTATAAAACTCTTGTTATCTTAATAAGCTAAAGTAAAGTCATCATCCAAGGTCAGTTTTGGCCTCCTCTGCAATTCTTCTCCACTGGTTCCGGTCACTAGTCATTCTTCTCCACTCCTCAGATCTTCTCGTTCTGCTCCAATCCTCTTTCACACCATCAGTCCACCTCTTCCTCTAAGTCGCTTCCTCTGGGGCACCCACTCACTCATAAATATATAAATGAACAATATCAGAATAAACTACAGCAGAAAACGTTTACAACAAAACATATTCTGGTCCCAACAAAATTCTTTTCAATATTTCAAAAATGTGTTTTTCTTTACACATGAAATGAATTTTAATGACCAGTTAGTAGCCAAATTTAGAAACGTGGGTTCAATTCCTCTGCTAGCTAAGTACTCCATCATTGAATAAGGAATATTTTCCGCTAATTATGATCGTAGTAGGAGTTTTTCAAATATTGTCAGGTTATTTGTAATCCGGAAATGTTTGTCTTTAAAGAAAATGTATATATCGACAAATCGTATCATATTATACATCGACTGTGTTTAAGTGAAAGGCGTTATTCCACATTTTGTTTTCAAGCAAACTTATGTCTAGTGGTTTGAACTACTGTCATATTTTACACTGTAAATCGATGATTAGCGCCATAATAAATTTTTCACCACTACCACCGATTCTCGGCCTGTTTCAGCATTTGTTGTCAAGCATACTAGCGTGACTAGAATAACACCTTTCACCCAAAAGCAGTCAATATACAATAATATGAAACGATTTGATAAAAAATTTACCCCCCATGACATCATCGACTTGTTTATTATTTATGACTCAAGATTCTATATATACTGCTAGCCACATACAACATTTACCATTTGAAACAAACAGAATTACCTGTCTCTAGACAAACATTTCAGTTCACACTTAAAATCAGTGATATGTAAAAATATATGTTTAATAAAGAAATAACGGTCAGAAATTGATTGTCAAGGATTGTAGCGTTAATGGTGAAAAAACTACATTGTAATAGCGCTACTTCTCAGGGTGAGATTTGTCCTCCATATGTCATGTTATATAGTGAGAAATATTACACCTTTAACGCGTAATATGTAATTTCTGTTTGCGTGATTTAACGATTTCCACGGTATAATACAAAAAAAACTATGTGTCACGGTGATGGTGGACTTCGCATAACTTCAATTTTGTTTTAATAAAACATGTAATGGTTTCAGATTATCAAGCATGTCGCTGGACAATATGTTCTGCTCCCGCTGCGGCGAGGGATTCGAACCCAACGAGAAGATCGTCAACACCAATGGGGAGCTGTGGCACACCCAATGCTTTGTGTAAGTTCAATTAAATTGAGGTGTTTCAACCCGTCACACTTAATTGACAGCTTATTAAAAAAATGGAAATTTGAACGGTCCCATCTGTGACGCTTCCGTTTTCATCTTCAATTACTGCTCTGTTTGGTACTAATGGCACGTGTTCATCTTCTTCATCACTTTCGACAACTTGCAGTTTTCTTCGATTAGGAGAAATTACATCACCGCCGCTACTGTCAATGTCCTGATTGAATTCTCTATCATTGTCAATGTTTCTCTTATTAGCACTGCCTTTTCAATGTCATTATCAATGTTATTAACTTGTCTACAACTTCTACGTTTGTTGGACATTTTTTTGTGGGTAAATTTTTTTAATTTATTTTCCCCTGAATTGTCAAAAATTTGTACGTAAACAATAAAATGGTTTATTTTTAAAATCCCCTATAAACTAAATGAATCTCGAAAACAGATGTAGTTTACCTACCTAACATAAATTAGCTCGACCCCATTGACTGCTTCTCGCAGTGCAGTGTGCCTTGAACAAGGATATTTCTTAGTTAGTTGTCCTTTCTTAGTTGTCCTTTCTTTTACCAGAGCATTTAGTCTCACCTACCACAGGTACACTATGCTCGATCATAATCTCAAACGCGTTTCCACTATAAAGGATCTTGGGATTGTGTACGAAAGTAAGCTTGCATTTCGTGTTCATATCGAAGGGGTGTGCCAGTCGGCATTGAAAATGTTAGGGTTTGTTCTCAGAACCGTCAGAGTTTTTAGGGATACCCGAACTCTGAGAACACTCTGCTACTCTTTGGTCCGCAGTAGGCTGGAGAGTGGTTCAATTATTTGGAATCCTCATGAGGTGGGGTACTCCCTCATCTTGGAGAGGGTCCAGAAAAAGTTCCTGAGATTTTTATACATGAGGGAGTACGGCCACTACCCGTGGCTCTACCCATGAACTTTCTCCTGGGCACGCTCGGACTTCACTTCTTACAGCTCAGGAGAGAGGGGTATGCCGCCACTCACTTCTTCAGACTGCTGCGGGGCTATATTGTAAACCCTGCTATTTTGGAGCGCGTAAGTCTCTATGTTCCTGATGACTATCTAAGACAGCGTCTTCATAGATTATTCTATCTTCCTGCCTGTAGGACCAACCTGCCAATGGTTCTGCCGGTGGGGAGAAGTATTTTGCTCCAGAAAAAATCTCTTCCGATATCGACTTATTTCATGTCAGTGAGGAGAGATTCAGAAGTGAAATCCTATTGATTCTTGAAAGAGTTTCTCCTCATTGACCTGATAATCACCACTGCCTGAAATTTTATTTTTTTGAAATTTTATTTGTACTATAATTTGTAATTATTTTGTAAAAATTTAAATTTATTTCTTATATGCATTAAATTCTAAAAAGTTTGTCATGTATAAGAAATTTAATAAAAAAATATTATTATTATTATTAGTTAGCTTATACAGAAATACAAATATAACTGGAAAGTACACATGCAGCCCTGGGCTTGTACTTTGTCAGGACACGCAAATGTCAAATAAACATAAAATTGTATATCCGCTGGTGTGGTGTGTTATTTCGCTTTCTTAAGTGCGAAGAATGTGTTGAATCTGTATGACGTATTACTCAATTCTCCAATTTTAATAACTTATTATTTATTTGTGCAAATATAATCCTTGGTTAAATAATGTTGAAAGCTAAAAGACCTAATATATTAACAATACTAAAAAATAACACTCTATTTTCTTACCGCCAAGGCAGCAGCACTCAAGTAATATGGCAAACTATGCATGTGAGAGTGTTAAAGGTTAATTGACAATCGAAATCGAAAATTATCCACAAGTAAATTAGTCATATTTTATTTTATAGACTTATGAATAAAATAGCTTTTAAATCCTCCAAGATTGTTTTTTTTTTTATTGTGTCCTTTCTAAAGTTCCTTCAATTTAGTATGAAAACAATTTAAAAATCAACAATCTTTAATAATTCACTATCTTGAAAGAGCAGGGGATCTGATTGGCACGTTACTCTGTATGCCGATTTATCATAAAAAACTATTTCATATGAGTATGTATTATATCTCATTTTAGGTGTGCCCAGTGCTTCCGGGTGTTTCCTGATGGAGTCTTCTACGAATTCGAGGGACGCAAGTACTGCGAACATGACTTCCATGTCCTGTTTGCTCCTTGCTGTGGGAAATGCGGTAAGTAATCAAATATTGCACCATCTTAGCTAGAAGTAAGTGACACCATATTAAATAGATTGTGTTGTCTCTTAATTTTCATATATTACTACATATTTAAAAAGAAAACATTTGAAATATCCAACTAGTAAACCTAATTAGGTGACCACCATAGTGACTAACAAACCAACCATCATGCCATTTCACCACAGGGGTAGGCAGAGAAGATAGACCGCTGCACAACTTTGTCTTGGCACACATTCTTTGCTTCATTTACATTCATACATATTCTCACACAAACTCTTCTATTATTCTGACTCTTGACATGGTCCGATTCAAGTATATGATTCAATTGATGGTGCCATATAGTTGTTTTTATAAATTTAGAAAATGATTGCATGAAGCAGCAAAAACTTGAAGAGTGACTTCTGAAGATCTGAAATTTGCACTGACCATTACATTAAACCTCTAATTTCTAGGTTGACATAACTATTTTCAGCTCGTAATGCTATTTTCATCATGAGTTATAGAGCTTTGAAATATCCATTTAACTGTCAAAAAATAAGACAAAAGGCTTTTTGTTTGTTATATTTTGAAATCTTAAAATCAAGGTAAAACTTTGCCTATTAATTGTCACAAATTATGTACCCATATTTTTTAATTAATGAAATGCTACAGGTCAATTTTTTAGTCATGGTACTGACCGTATAGTCTAGATCATAGGTTCTCAACGTGGGCGATAACCCCCCCCTGTGAGCGTTTGAAACTTTCAGGGGGGCAGTAGAAGACCCAGAGAAAATTAGGGGGCATTGGAAAAAATATGTTGGCAAAAATAGCCAGTCACTGGAACGGTTGATATCTTTCGTTCGTTCTTTTCGTGGTTTTCGGGCGAGGAACCGGTTCCAGTTTTTTTCACTTTCTAATCTCTACAGACTAGTACTTTTTTTTGGCGAGGAACCATTTCCAGTTCTTTTCGTTTTCAAATCTCTACCGATTTGCTAGTACTTTTCGAAAAAACACCAGGAACCGGTTCCAAAAAGAACTGGATAAATAACCGGTTCCTCGGTGGTCACTGGTAACTGGAACCGCGAACGCGACAGATGGTAAGAGAAGGAATGTGCAAAAGAAGGTTGAGAATATATGGTCAACACGATTTTTAAAACCTGACAAAACAACTGCTCTCAGTGTACTTTCCAAAAGTTTTTTTACGTACATAACGCATAGGGAACTCTCATACACACAATGGCGTGTATAAGTACTCAGTACATTGATAAAGTAGCATGAAAAACGTCAGTTCTGACAGAGGATGTTGATAAACAATAGGTAATCAACAATAATAATTCCTAATATCTATGTTTCAGGTGAGTTTGTGATCGGGCGCGTGATCAAGGCGATGGGCGCCTCCTGGCACGCCGACTGCTTTGCATGCGCGGAGTGTAACCTGGTGCTGGCAGACGCGGGCTTTGTGCGCTACCAGAACCGCGCGCTGTGCCATACGTGCAATGCACGCGCCCGCGCTGGTCAGCTCAACGCTTACGTGTGCCACAAATGCCAGTAAGTCTACTTAATTATTATTATTAAAAGAAAAAAAGCTATTATACCACCCCAACATTTTTATTACAAACCGTATCAAATTATAATATAATACTGCAAGTATCAAATTCTAACCGAATGTCCTACCCACATGGCTATCGATCACTTTATTTGTTGTTGCTCAGTGGAGCCAAAGACATTTCTTTGGCATTATATCTCTTTATTCAGTAACATACAGATTATTAGAGTTATATTAAGAGCTTACCAGACTAGGCACATGTCCGTATTATAGAGCTCAAAATGAGAAATCCATTTGTTCATTTTCGGGTTAGATTTAGATTATGTGAGGGATGGATGTATCTCTTCACCCTCACAAAAAAATTCAGCTTTCTTATTAGATTTTTACGCGTCGGTTCAGTATTGACATAGTTATGCCGGATGTAGGCCATTAAATTAGACGCTGTGATTATAAGGCCAGTTTCTCGCTATTCCGACCTTACACCACGCGTAACATTTACACCTTGTATGTAAGGGGGATGGTGAGGGGGTTTAATGAGACAAATATAAGCCATAATAGTGGTTTGAAGGGTAATAGTGATCAATGCCGAGTTGCATTTGGGTTTCAAAAGGTTAATATAATTAGAAACATAGGAGAAAAGACTACAACTTGGTTACAGTGTAGTTGAATGATTTTTTTAGCGACGTTCAAGACACATCTTATAATAATGTCTGCTATGGACAGTAATTACTTATTAGAGTCCAAATCGTTGATAAGAAATAAAATCATCAAATTGGGTGTTATAATCACTTCTCTGCTTGTTTGTTCCAGTGGCATAATAGACGGAGAGCCGCTGCGTTTCCGCGGTGAAGTGTACCACGGCTACCACTTCACCTGCACCACCTGCAACGTGGAGCTGGACCACACGGCGCGTGAGGTCAAGAACAGACCCGGCTACACCTCCAATGACATGGTGACTGCTCTTCACTTCACTGAATACCGCTAATATTAAATTTGAAAAAACGCATAATTCGAAATTATTACTAAAGAAATGTCCCCTGAAAAATTGAATGTTTTATAATTTGAAAGTAGTTCTAAATCTTCTTCGGTCCACACACGAAAATTTGTATGTATTATTTGAAAAAAATGGATTTGCCCAAAAATTATCACATTAATTCGTAAAACTGAATCTGACAGGCCGACTGTGGTGGTAAAACGCAGCCAAATTTCGATTTACGCAGGCATGTATCGTACTAATTCGTATTATTATTTAATACATCTGAACTCGACTGGCCAACCTCGAAATTTCGATTTACATTGGAATATGTCGTATTATTACGAATTTACTTTGAATACCTGAATTTGAAGAGCCGTTAAGCGATTTCGAAATTTTGGAATGCCAAAATGTCCCGTTTTCAGTAAGTGGGCACACGCAACATCAAATTGAGACCAAAATATTTTGTTTATTGCTTGCTTTGTTAGGCTTCTTCAAGGTATATCGAGGTAATATTATGTACTTGTGTACAAACACTCAGGAAAAAAACCATTTTTGTGAATGCAATTATTAATTTTATCGAAAATTAAGCTTATTAATTCAGACAAAGACATAAACGTCCTCCACAGTGTTCCGTTATAGATTAAAAAATCTGGTCACGTTAAGTGCTACATTTTTCCAAATTTAACAGTAGTGAATCAATAGTTTAATATTTTGCTTGATCTGATTATCACCGCTTTTACTTAACCAAACCCACTTGCGAGCGAGTGATATTTTAGATCAATTATTTATTCAACTAAATTGCATTAATTCCAGAATGAGCTTTACTGTCTCCGTTGCCATGACAAGATGGGCATCCCGATCTGTGGGGCGTGTCGCCGTCCCATTGAGGAGAGGGTGGTCACTGCGCTTGGGAAGCATTGGCACGCCGAGGTTGGTATTCTTAATTAACCGAATTTATCAATTATAATACAATCAACTTACATTGAAAAAAAAAAAATTTTATTCTCCTGATGTATTTTTATTGCCGAGTTGATTTGCCATCAACGATATAGGGTATTCCCACAAGAGAAGTTTTTCATATTCTGGGTCCTTGAAGAACCTTATAAGTTTTTCTCAGTACATATATACATAGCGGTAATGAAGTCAATGGTTAACATTTATGTTTGTCTATTTTAGCACTTTGTGTGTGCCAAGTGCGAGAAGCCTTTCCACGGCCACCGGCACTACGAGAAAAGGGGTCTGGCGTACTGCGAGACCCACTACCATCTGCTGTTTGGTAACCTGTGCTTCGTGTGCAACCAGGTCATCGCGGGAGATGGTGAGTCCACTGCATTTCTACTTATTGAAATATGATTCAATCTCTTACGTTTATATAGAGATCACAAATCAAGAGAAATATGTCAGGAACCATTAATACAGTCAAACCCTGTTAAGAAGTTTTTCAAGAGACCAGCCGAAAAAAACTTCTTAAGCGGGAAAACATCTTAAGAGGGTTTTCAAATTTCTCAAAATTTTGGATTAAATTTGACATCTAAATCCAGGTTTTTATAACATTGCAATATGATGGATAAGTAGATAAAATAAATATATATGTTATTATGAAAAGACAAAAATTACTTTACTCTAGTAGAATTTAAAATAATAATATATACCTACTTGGTTTCGGGTGTTTTACAGCAACTAGGAAATATTTCATCAAAACATTTTGTTTGCTTAGTTGAACTTAACTATGTATGTTCCAAAATACAAAAAAAAAACTAAACTATAAAGTTACTTATACCAAATAATAAAGAAAAACAGCTCAATCTTTTATCCCTGCTGAAAGAATAATACTAAGCGACTGCGAAACGCAAGGAAACCATTTGTTTATTTTCATTTTAATAATAACAATGCCTGGGGGATGCACAGAATAAAACACAACAAAAAGGGTGGGAAAAGATGACAAAAATAAAATGTGTCATCCAAATGCCAAGTATTATTTAATGTAAGAGTCTAAGGTTTAGTCATTTTTACAAAGTGTTACAAATTTACAAACAAGTCTAGTAAAAATACGATCCCATATTCTCAGGCAGGCCGGGTAAGCCGCCGTTGCATAAAAGGTAGTATCTACAAAAAATCTTATGTTGCGAATAAACAAACAAAAAACTAAACAATTATACGATTTTACTTTTAAACTCGTTTTAATCTAAGTCAAATTCAGTGTTTTCGCTGAAAAGTTGCGTAAATTAAATCGCAGGACGCTTTCCCCCAACGGCCAAAAGATTTACCAAGTAATGGTTTTAGAGAATACATTTACCGCGAAAATTTAAATTACGCCGGGCGGGGTTACCGTCATGGACGATCTGGACATGCAGATTTACGGAGTATTGATTCGAGTAATTATTCGATTACACAACGTTTTCTCGCTGAATTTGAGGAATTTCGCGGCATCGTTATCGCTGGCCGGACGGCCTCTCAGATGCAGATTTGAGAAGTTATTATTCGGTTATACGACATTTTCACTCGGAATTTGACATTTCGCGGCATCGTTATCGCGTCGGACGGCCTCGGATGCAGATTTGAGAAGTTATTATTCAGTCATACGACATTTTCACGGAATTTGATATTTCGCAGCATCGTTATCGCATCGGACGGCCTCTCAAATGCAGATTTGAGAAGTTATTATTCGGTTGTACGACATTTTCTGATGGAATTTGATATTTCAAGCGGCATAGTTATCGCGAACGGACGGCCTCTCAAATGCAAATTTGAGAAGTTATTATTCGGTTATACGACATTTTCCCGCTGAATTTGAACTTTCACGGCATCATTATTGCCTCTCAGATGCAGTTTACTAAGTAGTTATTCAAGATTATACGACATTTTCACGGGGAATTTGATATTTCGCGGCTGCCAATTTAATTATTAAAAATAAATTTTGTATTTGATTTGAGTAGATGCCACCTTTTTTCTTTTTAAACAGTTAGTGTACCTAACTACCTAGCGCCCCCGTATTGGCGTGCAGTTTAGTAATAACTGTCTATCTTTGTCGCACTCATGGTGTCTTAGGTGATCTGAGTAGGTGTTCCGATTTTAGAATTAGCATTTAAAACGTTTAGAATACGACATAGTTTATAGTTATGCGATAATGAACTCTAGAGTACGTTACTTTAGAGCCCATTATCTCATAACATTACTGTAATAGTCTAATATTCACTGCATTTGGTTGATCCCAGCCGATGGGTAATAACAATAGCTCAATTTTAGGGTTTCATTGGACCCATTATAACCGGCCGGCCGGCCGAAATATCTCCTTTTAAGAGGGTAATAATTTTGTTGGGGGAACATATTTTCGATCTTATGCGGGAAATCTTCTTACACGGGAAACATATTAAACGGGAAAAAAATGCGTAATTTGTATGGGAATTTTTCGGGGATAATGAAACAGGCCTTCTTAGGCGGGAAAACATATTAAACGGGAACTTCTTAAGCGGGTTTGACTGTAGTTTGAAACCAACTGTCGCTAGCTTTTTTAACCAATACTTTTGCAAATCGCACTTACACAAATACATCAGTTTGGTTAGCACTAATACTTAAAGAAATGTGCATAATTATAGTTTAGGAGGATTGCAACCAGTTCCATACATGTTTATTGCATTGTGCGAGTCTATATTTGTTTAGAATATAATTCGTTATGTAGTAAGCACTGGAATTTTTAAAAATATGGTTGAGTGGGTATTTGTACTGATATTTATTATATATTTTTACTGACTTTCATTAGGGTTTTATGAGCTTTAAACAATGTGTCAATACAAGCTTTAATGGCACAGCCCCAAACAATGGTGCCATATTCTGTTATTTATCGTTCTAGTGTACATGTATGTTTTTTTATATCTTAGATGCTTAAAATATTTATGTTTTTGAAAAATCAAATCAATCTTATTGTTTTTCGTTTAGTTGTCCTATTACCAAATCTGTGTCTATTCCATTTCATATATTGGTCCAAGTGTAGGCCAAAATATTTTAACCCTTTACCTCAAGGATTTTTTAATCCTTTCAGAAAAAATATATTTGTTTAGAAATGTATTTAGAATCATGTAAAAAATAGTAATAAAATTATTTTTTTAAAGAATTGCAAAATATTTATTATAAATGTTTTGTTTCATATTTGGCACTACATGCAATATGGCAAATAAATACTATATTCCCAAATTTGTCACACTATGCATTAAAGGTATACCAACCACACCAAGGAGTAGAAAAAAAAATTGAACCTTAACATTTATTATTACTTCTAAAATATTACAAACACGGAAGAAAAGAAAAAAAAGTAGAGAAGAGTAGAAAAAAAAAATTGATCTTAACATTTATTATTACTTCTAAAATATTACAAACACTGAACAATCACAACCACGCTCGCTCACGAAATGGCCGAAATGACAACTTACTGACGAGCCTGTAGTTACTTGTAACTGCAGCATTGTTCGATTTATGATAATGCAGAGCTCACAGTAAGGAATTAGCTGAAAATAAAATACATATATGGCCCACATAGCCGTTTATGATGATAACATTCTTATGTTCCAAATTTGAAACAGTATGCGGTAAAGGGTTAATGGTTTCCGTGTGTACTTTTCAATAAAAAAATTTAATATTTTTATTACCACCAAACAAAGTTAAGTTCTTTTACGATCGTTCCTGTTCACCTCGGTCAACCTTTCAGTGGCCGGAGTAAATTGCATAGTATTGAATAATTCCTCCATTGTTTCTTTGGATTTGTCAAAATTCTGATTGTATTTTCTTGTCCAGTGTTCACGGCCCTGAACAAGGCGTGGTGTGTCCACCACTTTGCTTGCACCATCTGCGATGCCAAGCTGAACCTAAAGAGCAAGTTCTACGAGTGTGATGAAAAGCCGGTGTGCAAGCGCTGCTATGAGCGCTTCCCCAACGAGATGCGCCGTCGCCTGCGCCGCGCCCACGAAAACACGCCCAAAAAGTCTGTTTCTTAGAGGACACAGGTATTTATTCAATTTATCAATATTTTTATTAGGTACTTGTCCATGATTGTGTTTTGACATTTTCTAGCAAGAGTTTTACATATGGATTTAATTCAAAGTACTCTCTAAACCTTCCCGTCACTAATAAGAAGAAAATGTGTTATTTTAAGCGAAATTGGTCTAGTAATTTTCGAGAAAATCGAAAACAGACAGACAGACAAACATTCATTTTTATATATAGAGATGCAGACATATAATAGGGGCATATTATGCCTAGTTTGGGGGTTTGTACCATATATATTTTTTAATCTGTTGCCTAATTTTGTAAAATATGAAAATGAAATAAATTAATCAAAAAAATATATATATCTGTATATTGTAAGATAATTGATATTACGTAAGAAATCTCGTAAATATTTTTTTTTTACCTCCATATTTTCGGCATTGCATTTATAGACACTGGTTTTAGCTTCTGATATATTATTTTATATAAATTATACTTTTCTTCTTGTTTCAGGAAAATCTCAATTATTAAAAAACATTTCAAAAAGGAATACATAATCGGAGAACATCTTAAACAACGATAGTTGGGAGAACATCTTAAATAATGATAGTTGAGAAAATGTTTCGAATAAGGATGGATTAAAAGAACATCATGAATAACAATAGTTGAGAAAACATCTTGAATACGAATGATTGGGAGAATATCTTAAATAACGATAATTAAGAAAATGTCTCGAATAAGGATGATTGGGAGAACAAACAAAGATAGTTAAGAAAACATCTCAAGTACGGATGATTGGGAGAACACTTTAAATAACAATAGTTGAGAAAACATCTTGAATACGGTGATTGGGAGAACATCTTAAATGATGATTAAGAAAATGTCTCGAATAAAAATGATTGGGAGAACACCTCTAACAAAGATAGTTAAGAAAACATCTCGAATAAGGATAATTGGGAGACAATTCCAAATAAATAACTCTTGTGCCTTTTAGCCCATGTGCATTATTAGTGTAACCAAGTAATATTAAAAAAAATGTGTCTTATAGAAATATTATGTTTTCCACCACGTGATAGAAGATCACATTTTACAATGGTTTCTTTTTAAAGTAACAAAATTTAAATGTATAAAATTGACGTAAATTTTCCATGTTAGAAAATATCACTATCTGTGTTATTTTAGGATGTAATTATAATTCATTGCTTAATTTAATATTTAATAACAATTTGCCATATTTTTTTATAATCATTATTTTACTAATGTAGTTTTGTATTTATTTTATAATACGTTATTAACATACCATAATAAAATAAACAAGTCAAGTTTTATTAATTGAAAATATATTTTGCCAAATAATGTTCAGTGCCTTCAATCTTAATTAAAATAATAAAATTGACATTTAATAAATTGTTTACATAATATGTTGTTTTCATGCAACTTAACCTTTAATAGCAGGGGATTGCAAAACAACATTTCAAATGGCCACACCGGTAATATTATAAGTGCAATATGTGAATATGAACAGTTGGTGACCCTGAGTTGGCGGCAGGAATGCAGTTAAGAAATAATATTGGAGCAATAACAAAATATAAATAGCGTACTGAGATCTCATCAAAACAGTGGTCTTCCACATGGTCCAATGTTTGAAACTGGGCAGGATACAAACCACAGACAGCAAAAACCTTATAAGAGTGTTGAAACTCTTGGCATAGAGCATTGTAATAATCGGGGAACAAATCCAGAAGTCCATTCAAAGACCGCTACTTGCTTTCAGAATTTCTTCCACAAAACACATTTTGTCTGTTAACTCTTTGAATGATGATACCCACGGGCCGTTGAACGTTTTGAATATGTCCAAAGCTTCCGAGATGGTTTGTTTGGCAGCTGTGCATAGTTCCCTGCAAATAATAATAAAATGGGGTTAATTTCATTTTGTAGATATTAATTAACAAATATCAAATAAAGACATTTAACATTTTATAATAGAACTCAGTTCAGCGCTGGATCCACCATACGCTCAAACTATGCAAAAAACATAGGCGCCATCTCTAAAGGGGCGCAGTGAAAATAAGTATCTTATTTAATGTTACTTAAAACATTCCTTAAATCATATAAAAATTACCCACATCATGGGATAAATATGTTTTCTATTGCGCTGGCAACATCACTGCATGGAACGACTATCGAAAATGTATGGAAAAAAGTTTTTGTCATTGAATTTTTTTACGAATTGCATAATAGTTATTTGGACATAAAGTCTGTTTTTCTATGGTGTGTTGTATACGAGTACATTAAAAATCGAAGCAATCCAAAGTCTATAACCAATCAGCATGCCAGTTTTTTCTAATCGGCAATCGAAATGAACCGTTAGAGATGGTACATATTCTTGTCTCGGTGACTTTGCGCTCTTTTGGTTTTCCAGAACTCGTTTATAGAAACATTTTTTTGTGGTTTATTTTTTAATCATGTGATACTTGTGATCATAAATGAAATCCCATATCTCCGCTATCGGCTTTTTTCTATAGCTATTGGTAACGGGTTCCAAAAGTAGTTCTCGGTAGTGACAGCTTATTTCAGATATTAACATCACTACCGTCAGCTGTTGTCAATTTTATTATTTTGTGTTATACGAAAATGAACTTTGAAAAGAGCTTCTTTACAGTTCATTGTTCATTCGGAAATTCATTTTATATTATTGAATTTTCGATATATTGACAACTTGACAATATCAAAGAATTTTGCTGCATAAATTAGAAATTTATTTATAAACTGTTTAAAATACTTAACCGTTGTGTGCCTTTAGGTGTTTCTGGATTATTTTAGTGTAAGGATTCATTCTGTGTTAGTTACAGTTTCAGTTGGTCTAGCGATTGTCGTAACCATAAAAGCAAAGGTAGGTTTTGAAATTCTATTGACTTCGATTTCCAGTATTTGTACTATTGATCAATTAGGCACCATAAATACACTTAAAATTAAATAAAACTTTCCCGGTTGCAGAATTTAAAACGTAAGAACAAAATCATATTAAAAAACTTGTGGAATTAGAACTTTTTTCAATCCATTTTCTCCGATAGTAAATAATGTTTCCAGCACAACCAAACAAATATCTTTTTCTCATAGTCTAATAGAATCAGAAAAACCTTTTGTTGAATTGGAAGTTATAAATAATAGTGACGATAATTTAATACAATATGGAAAGATTAAATTGGATCCTGGATATTGGCCAAAATATGTAAGAATACAATCGGTTTATTAGTTTACGAAAGTCCCAGTTAAAAGTAGTTAAAAATATTGTAATTTTCCTGTTGCTAACAAACGAAAATTTATTCCATAAGTATTATAATAAAACACTGCCAAAAAGAAAATACGAGTACAAACATTGTCTTGGCTTATTTATTCCATAAGACTTTAGATATAGTATTTTGTTTTTTTTTTGTAAATTATTTTATATATCTAGCTTTGGCTAGTTCAGGATTGTATGATTGGAATTATTTGTTACAAAACTTAAATTCGAAAAATGATGATGGTAAGGGGGGCGCAATCAGTACTCACTGCACAGGGCGCGAAATGTTGCGGAACCGGCCCTGACTCAGTTATGCATTATAGTAAAATTGGAGGGATCGAGGTCTATTTTCCACATATACAACGAAACCCACTTATAAAGTTCCCACATAAGAAGTTTTTACTGGCCCTTACAAGAGAGTTTCTCTGCATTCGAGTCACTATGATTATTTTTATGTGATGACCACACTAAAATGCCAACTCCTTGGAGCCAATAAAACTATGACACCACCAATGGTAGTAATGCTATAGGCAAAAATAATGGGAGAAAATAAAAAGGATAGTATATATGTAGATGTTTAGACAACCTTGCTCTTTACATCTACAATAGAGCTAAAGATGTTATAATTCTAAAAGACAATATTTCACCGGAGTTATACTGAGAATATTTCACTGTATTTATAATCGCAGATATCATTAAAGCGGTCACCAATCCAGGCTCTGACTTGTATGAATGTTAACTTTCGTTATAGCTTTCCAAGATTTGTAACAGTGTTGCAAACTAATCCTATACTGAACCGGAGAGCGGACTTACTTGAGGGTTTGTGGAGAGATCTCTTCATTTCCACCGGAGTCCTTGATCTGCAGCAGCATAACGTCGGACAGTTTCTCTAGTTCGTTGGCCACTTCAATGCTCCTGTCCCCAAACTGAAGTTTAACAGCTAGCAGGTTACTTGTCATTACTTGAACACTCTTGTCATAGGAACCTTCAACAATAAAAGTACATAATAATTGCGCTGAAGAATTTGCAATTGTGCAAAATATGTATATATCCGTGGCCGGTGGTCGGGATCCCCTCCTTGTAAGCATTCAAATCTTCCCGCCACTTGCCCTGCCGACTCGGACGCCTGCGCACTTGATTCACTGAGTTTGTATAGAGCGGTATGAGCGTTGATTACGTAAATGCGCATTACTTTTGTTTATTTATACATATTAAAAAAAAGTTTATTTTATAAAAAAACATTTCATTGTTCTACATTTTGTTTAAAATAGTATAGTATGGTGTTCTAATTAATAATATGTTGGTTACGTTTTAATTTTGTGATCTGTTAAAGTTTAGGTGAAATAGTGAAGTTTGTTATTATAAAAGCAAGAGTTACAAAAACATTTAAAGGAAATAAGCAAGATTGTGTATGTATACAAAGTGTGAGTACAAATACGATAAAATTAGTAAACATTAATTCAGCATTATATGTTCTTGTAATATTAGATAACTAACCCAAAATAGAGAACCAAAACCTATCCGAAGAACAAATCGTTGACTTTGTCGGCGCGCTAGATACGCATTTTAAAATGTCCGAAGAAGAATATGAGCCGACTGATGTATAGAATGACAATATAGATATGGAAATGCAACCCATTGAGGCTGTCGAGGAACATAATGATGAAAATTTTGGGTCTTGGACAACGGGTCCACATATCCTAATAATTCATGAATTCGACGACTTTCAGTCAGGTACAAACAACAGCCTAACAGAAAATTCTCCGGAATTATTATTTTTTTTTAAACTTTTTCTAAATAAGGATATAATGGAGAGTTGCAGAAACAAACAAATTTTACACTTTTAAGCTTGGCGAGAAGGAACCGACTCCAAAATCCCGTACACATTAATGGATAGATACCGATATGTACCAGTAATGTGCGATTTATTTGCTTTGTCCATGTTTATGACACGGAATGAGCATTTGAGCGTAGAAGAACATTCGAGTAGTGATATTTTCCTCAAAGCTCCTATCTTCAGTAAATCAATGGCGAGAGATCGGTACCAATTATTATCACAAATGCTACATTTTTCAGACTCAAATTTCCCAGTCCCTCGAGACAGACTTTTTAAAATTAGATTACTTTTAGAACATACTAGAAAAATATTTAAAGAATCAATGGTGCCACAGAAAAACTTAGTGTATAGACGAGAGTATTGTTGTGTTAAAGGGAAGACTTGTGTTCAAACAATATATTCCATCAAAGAGACATCGTTTTGGTATTAAAATGTTTGTGTTATGCGATGTGACCTCTGGCTATATTATTGATTTTATTATTTACTGTGGAAATGGAAGTGATATTGTAGACGAACAGAATTTCGGAATGACTGAGGCCGTTTTGTGACTACGCTATTAAAAGATTATTTTGGGAAAGGACACAATTTGCGGGTTAATAATTAGTATACGAGTCCGAAGTTATTAAAATATTTGCATAGCAATAAGACAAATGCTTGCGGGACTGTTAAGACTGTTAAAACAAAACGGAAAATGATGCCTGATTTTTCGAAAGTTAAAAAAGGGCGAAATTATGGCAAAATCTCGTGAATCACTACTTGCCCTCAAATGGTGCGAGAAAAGAGACGTACATGTGCTGACCACCTTGCACGACAATTTCATGGAAGCTTCCGGTAAAACAAACCAGTGAGCCCATACTCAAGCCAAAATGTGTGCTTGATTGTAATAAGTCAATGGGTGCAATTGACAAGACTGATATGATTTTAAGTAATTTGTCTTGTATGAGAAAATCCACCAAGTGGTATAAGAAAGTGGCCTTCACATAATTGATTTATATTTCTTAAATGCTGTTGTCATTTATAAATCGGTTACTGGAATAAAAATACCGTTAGCTGATTTCCAGCTAAATATCATAAAGCAGCTCATAGGAAAATATGAAAAAAAAAAAGTAAAACATTTGAATCACCACGTCCCACAACCTCCACGAGCTCAAACCCACACAGAATCTTCCCTAAAAACTTTACCGACCATATGCCTGAACTAATTACGCCGACAGAAAAAATCCAAAAGCCCCGCAGGGGCTGCCACGATGGGCAAATAGTGATAGGCGGGAAAAGAAAAAGCAAAATACAAGATTCAAGTGTGTGAAATCTGTGTGTCTCTTAGTGCTTATCTCCTTGTTATAAACTATGCCACACCTCAAAACAATTTTAACGGTTATAAATATATATGTCAAGTGTCTGCCTATTTAAACATAATTATTTACATAAGCCTAAATAATAATATTGGAATCATATCATTACAATAATACATAACAGAAAAGGATTGAGAATATCATGTTTATAAAAAATATTAATATTTTATTTGTGAAATGTGATGTGTATATATGTAAATACGTCGAGTGCTGGCTTTGCTAGTTAATCGGCACGGTGTCCGTCCTCCCTCAATCCGTAGCGAGCCGTCTCCGTCTGGCATTGGGAAAATGGCGTCTTCAAATGGTGAGTTTGTTTATACTGAGATCTTTGTTCGTCTTTAATAATCATAAATACAATAAATAATAATCTTTATCTGTAAATTATCAGATCCAACTAAGTAGATTATTTTTAACACTGGTGTTTATACTACTATAATGTGAAACATTATCAACGAAAAAGTACCGCGTACAGGGGGTACCTAGTATCAAAACGTCACGCGTTCAAAGAGTTGAAGAATTTTAATAACTGGAACTTGTGATTCTATTGCAACACCCCCGTGTTGAAGAATGTTTTGTGGTGGAAGAAATGATGGAGGGAAAGTTATGATTGTTAAATAAGAATATTGATCTATCAATGTCTCACCTTCAAGAGCGTACAAATGAGACAGTAAATCATTTGTTTTCCTTAAACTTGTATTATACTTGAAAAAGTACTTTTGTTGGAAGCTTTGGACTTTCAATACTTTTTCTTTAGCCATACGTCCGACATTGAATGCTGGAAAGAAATCAAGAAAGCTTCCATTTATCACTATGTTATTATAAATAGGATTCGATTTTAAAAATTCCATTAAACAAGTTATTAGTGTAATTCGGTTTTGATCAGTAACATTATTGTAGGCGTAAATTAACTACAATTACATATTTATTGTAATTAAATACATAAATAATTTCTAAAATGACATTGTTGTCAGACTTTTGACAAACAAGGTGAATTATGAAAAAAAAATCATGTCAACATAATATTTTCTTTGATTATGCCATGAATTGAATCCAGAGTGTTTAGGTCTAAAGCAGAGTGCTTGGCTAGACTTAGGTCAATTTGACGATTCAACCTACAATATAACATCACTAATGTACCTTCTTCATAGAGTTGCAGCGACTTCTTAGCTATCTGTTGGATTTCCTCCTTGTTTTGTGGAATGTTTCCGCAATCTTCACACTTGAAGGCTTCTTTACACACCGGTCCCCCGCATTCGGGACAGAGATATGATTCAAACAAATTCTGAAAATTAGCCAGTTCATTTTTAAATGCTATCATCGTCAGACCAGTTTCTATCCATTTCAGGATTAAGTTCTACCAGAACACTTTAATATTTATCAAAACACTAAACATAACTAAATCAATATATATGTACTGAATACATATTCAATAACTAGGACATTTCCTATATTTGTGTTGATTAAAAAACTTGCAGTGGTTATACAAATAAATCAAACATAATAATGATATGCGCTATGCATGAATGTTCAAATGAGACCAAACAAAGATTATAAAACATCACTTTTTAGAGGTACGACTCGTACTCGTATTTCAACAGTTTTAAATATTTTTGATCGAACTTTCAATTTTTACATTTTTAATGATATAAAGACATGAAATATACAAAAATCTTCCATCATTATTTAGGCAAACCTTCTGTTATTAGTGTTTGTGTGATATTTTGACTTTAATAAATAATATATTATTTCAATATATATGTATTGAAACAAAACCAATGTTTTCAAATTGACTTGTCATCTTGCAGGATACAATAAATTAATTCATAGTTCAGTCATACATTATAATAATTTATATAATATGTATGGGTATGTAACCAGTTGAGTTGAACACAGCACTCACACAGATGCATTGCTTGCATACGCATGTTTCAAATTTGTTATTCAACTTCAAAAAAGAAAATTACAGTGAAAATGAAAATTTTTAATACAATAAAAAAAAACATGTAAAATTTTTCAAATAACTGTAAGAACTGTTTGAATATTTAAATTTGATGATCGTATACACTTATTGTCCCTTTCTCGCTAATAACAATAAATAGGCGTAAACAAGACAAAAGGCTATTTTTCAGCGACATTTGGTAGGGACATCACTGTCGGAAGTGTATACATATGCACCAATACACACAATCCTAAGTTTGTGTTAAATGGGTCAACTCTAATTGCGTGACTTATAATAATGTTTTTTGTTTAAATCTGCTCAAGGGCGCTTTTGATTTTTTTAATTTGGTTTTTAAATATTTTATTTGATTCTTGAAATCCAATGAATATGACTTATGGCATAATATTACATGACGAGTTTTAAGTCAACCCTAAATTCTGTGGAGCTTTTTATGCATTTTAATTTGAGAGGAAGTTAATTGCGAATTGGTTTTGAGGTCCCGTGGATTTCAAATTATCGGGGTTCTACTGTTAAGATTTTGCTGCATTTGCTTGATTTTAATTCTAATATCAACCTATATTTAACTGAAAATATGAATAAAAACGTTTATTGATCGAGAATTCTGGCATACTCACAAAAAAGTTATCCAGTTTCGGATCAGAGCAGGCTGAGCATTGGCAGTTGAAGGCGTACTGCTGCAGGAGCTCGGCGCGACGCTGGGCCCCCGCCAGGCGGCGTTAGTGCGGCCCGTAGCAGTTAAGCACCTCCTAGCCCCGCCGCAGGGGACCCAAGGGCCTTCACTATCAGCAGGTCTTTGTAGTGACTGCCAAACACACATGTTTATTTTACAATAATAAAGGAAAACCAAGTTTTTACGTGGCTGAATCGACATGCTCATGATCACATTCTGCACGTCCTTCCTAACTAAGTTATTTGAACCCCAAAATTTCATCAAATACTGACGGGCCGAAAATCAGTCTCTCTCAAAACTCCAGTTAAGGCCGATTTGATGAAAATGGCAAAGTAACAAGGATTCAAACTGGGCCTCACTGTGAAAGAATTGTCACCGATTTGAGGCCAAATGGTCCTTCATCATAGTGCAAGCTACTATTTCAGGTTTAATGATGGGGTTTGGTGATTTGGAGGGTTTTCTCTCATCTTATTGCTGACCTGCTGACAACATTTGGTGCGCAGGAGTGGTTCATCATGCTGGCGGAGGGGTAGAGTGCCGTGGCCATGCGGGAGTCCCCACCAGCGTGGCCGCTGCTCACCAGCTGGCCGAGGAGTCGCAGTAGCCGGCAAGCTGCTAGCTTCATCTCCTCAGTATCGCCAATGCTCAGCAAGGAGGTGTGCTCCGAGAGGTAGGTGCTCAGCATGATACTCGTCTCAAAATGGATTGCAAGATATAAAATGAACATTGAAAAAGAACCATCAGAAATAAGTTTGTATATTTTGTTCATTATAATTGGGCCTTTATTAAGACTCAAACAGAATTGATTTAATATTTGTACAGTTGATAGTTTGAAAGAAGCACAACAGAGTATGTTGTGCCGCAGCTTGATGAGTTTAACAAGTGTGCCTAACTAACAGTGACCATTCATAAATGAAACTCTTTTATTCAACACAATAAAAGAAAATAATTTATAAAGAATATGCGATCCTCAATTTCAAATGGGTATTATTTCTTTGAAAACGTGTGAGCAGAAAGATAAATATGGAAAAGGAGTGGGGATAAAAACACATGCCATCTTACCAGAGCATACTGCAAGAAATCCTTTTTATGCATCTTATCAAAATTAGTGACTAGGTTGTATATGCCACCATAGCCGCTGGGCGTAGTAGACAGCTGGCACACTTCCCGCATGGAGGTCAGGGCTTCCTGGGCGCTTCCTTCCCCCCTCCTTCCTGGCTGCTCCTCCCCGCCCTCTAGAACAAAGCCTTCCCGGGATGCCACCAAAAAGCTCCTGCAATGATACAAATTCTTGGAAGATCTACATTACCTTTGTTGAATCTCATTTAAAGGGTAAGCTATAAACATCAATATTTATATATTTATGGTTTTAAAGTTTATTTTGTAGAACTCCATTTTAATTTTTAGGTTTTTACTTTTTATTTAAACAATAATTATTATTATTTAAATTTTTTTTAAAACAGTTTTTAGTTAAAAGCTCTGCGATACAATTATTTTTACGCGTGACAGCTGTTTCGCCTTCTGAGGGCATTATCAAACTGTGGAGAAGCCACATACAGACGGACTATTTATATCATGTTTAATGTTATTATTATTTTTTATTTTTAACTACCAATGTCCCCATTAGGTTTTTTCTGATAAATTGTAATTATTGTTGATGTCATTAACATGGGGAGTTTCCCTACCTAAGGGTATACTATTGTTTGAGTCATTAAGGAGGGGCATTGGTGTTTCCCTAATTCGTTTTTAAGAAACGGGGTTTTTATTAATTTGGGGATAATTATATCTGAATTATTTTTCTTAATTTTCGGTTTGAACACATCTAGTAGTGGTGAATGGATCATATTCTTTTGTTCATTTATTAACTTAAAGTTTGGATCATTTGAATTTTTTATTTATTTCCAACTGCTCTAAAAGATTTAATTTTCGGCCTTTGTTTTCTAAATGCAGAGGAGTTATCTTGTTATTATTTTTAAGCGAATGATTTTCGTTTAAAAGATGTTTGGCAAATTGTGAAGCTATTTTATTTTTGTTTTTAAATGCTCTTATATGTTCTTTATATCTTATCTTAAAGGACCGGCCGGTTTGTCCAATGTATACAGCATTGCATTCATCACAGTTAAGTTTATAAATGCCGCTATTTTTTAATTTCGGTGACTTACTTTTTGAGTTTTTAAGTGAAGATCCAATGTTATTTATTGTGCGGAAGGCAATATCCAAGCCACATTTTTTAAGAACTTTAGCGATTTTTGTAGATGTTGGTCCGACAAATTCCAAACATCCAAAATTATTATTTATTTTTGTATTAGTCGTCGGGTAAATAATAATAACATTAAACATGATATAAATAGTCCGTCTGTATGTGGCTTCTCCACAGTTTGATAATGCCCTCAGAAGGCGAAACAGCTGTCACGCGTAAAAATAATTACATCGCAGAGCTTTTAACTAAAAACTGTTTTTTAAAAAATTTAAATAATAATAATTATTGTTTAAATAAAAGTAAAAACCTAAAAAATCAATATTTATAGTAAAAGCCTTTTCACTAAGGATATTTATGTTAAAAAAGGAGTAAGTTGTTTACCTGCTGTGAGTATCACACTCAATCCATCCGGTTGCTAGCCGAGCATCACACAGCCCGCACAAAATGGGCTCACCGTGTTCAACATTCTGGAAATCGTAAAAATAAAAAAGGGTCGCTTCATGCCGCCGTAAACAATTCACCATACCTGAGCGCAAGATGAGCAATGCCAATGGTGGGCCACAGGAGGGAGCGAGTTCCGGCGCATTCCCAACGGTGAAAGTTCTCCCAGGCCAAGGCGCGGCACTCCTCGCTGCAGTACACGCTGCCTGCACAAGAATTGCAGCTGCAACAAACAAACACAACACAGTTAATTACAGAAAATGGGGTAAGGGATTAGAAAAACATAATAGGATAGGCAGAAATATTTAGATGCTGATAGAAGTATAATAATTTATATACTCGTAGCACCATTTTGGGAAAAATAATTCAAGCAATCATTTATTGATATTTTGAAAACAAATGGCATTATTGATGGTATTAATTCGTCAGTGTAGATCAGGGGTGGCCAAACTTTTGACCACTACGAGCGACCTGCTTTTTAAATTATTGGCGGCGATCTATTAACATCGTATGTGTTAAGTGATCATAAGAAAAGTAGTAATTTAAAGCCAAAAATAACTTTAAATTTAAAATGGACATAGATATTACCAATTCGTATTCAATATCCAGTTGTTTTAATAACAGACATTAATGATTTCTCTACACAAATATAAAAGAGTTCACAAATAAAACAATATGTCTGTATGCGGCTTCAGATAGGCGGGCGACTAGGAATAGTTATGTGGTCGACGCTTTGGCTGCCCCTGGTGTAGATGAACTGAAAGAAGAGTAAATGAACAATATTTCTTCATTAGTCATTCCCTGCTTCAATATCTGTGATGAGCCAGGCTCCTCTACTCCCCATGGTCCTGTGCTACACGGAGAACCGCAGCGGCTAAAGTTCTTCCTGCTTCTTCTGCCAATCACTTTGCCGATGGTCACAAGTCAGGAGGTACGTCTTATGTATTGATGTGCCCTAAGTAGTTACTATCTGCAAATTTATTACTTTACAGAAGCGATCATTGTTTATTTTTTTACACAGGGGATGACTACTTTATCTAGGGCACAACTACTTTACATAGGGCATGACTGGAACAACTTTAGAAGTCTCGGTTATATTTGGGTTTCACCGACTTTTAGGATATATAATGCTGTAATAGGTATAACTTACGGGATGGGCGTGATATCAGGCTGGCAGCAGCCCTCGCACACGGTAGGCAGCACCTTATTGGGCGGCGGCAGAGCCACAAAGGCAAACGGCTTCTCCACAAACAGCACCTCTCCGGCGGCCACATCTCGGTTGGTCACCACGTAGCGTCCTTTGTCTGAAGAATATCTGCACAAGAAAAAACGTTAATCATTCTGTTTTTTGTTTAGTTTGAAGCTAAATATCTTAAATGTTTTTAACGATAATGTTATGGAACACTAATTTAGTTTAACGACGCCTTCGGAGGTCAAAATAGCTGCGACAAGAATAATTTTTTGTTTTTCTGTTTTGATGAAGTTCATGATTTAAGTCTTATTAATAGAAAATATTACAAAAAGTTTTTGTTTGCGTGGAGAGTTTAACTGTTTTAGTGCCTAAAAGCACCAGCGCTGCCACATGCTCATGTCAAAAGTGCCGACGATGTGACAGGGCTTCACACTTCAGTGTAAGTTTGACTTGCGGTAGTGACAGTTATGTGCATGGAGCTCGTCAATTTTTCTTTGATTCACGTTTTGTTATATTAAAATTAATTAATTAATTTGAATATATCTGGTTCCGTGTTAAAAATCTTCCTGAAATACCTTCAACATCATCAACACCAAGGATAAATTTTGGTTTAGTAAAATTACCAGGACTTAATTTACGGCGATGCGTGGTATGCAGCAACAAGGATGGCAGCACAGTAAAGTAAGGATCCAGTTTGATTTATCTACTACTTAGGTGTAAGCCATTAGTAATAAATCTTAGCTGTAAGTTATTAGTTATAAGCTTAAGTAATAAATTATAGGTTAGATAAATTAATTTGTAAAGCGCCCTTGAGGTGATTTTCCCACAAAAACGGCGCTATAAAAGTTATCCATTTATTATTATTATTATTATTATTACAGTGTAAAAAGGGACTGCATGGAGTTTGTGTGGGAAAACCTTTGTGTTAATCATAATTTTCTGTTTCCTTTTTTCTTTTGGTTTTCGTTTCCAATAAACTATTGTTTTCTATTTTTATGTTTAATTATCATAATTCAAAGCTTGCTGAAAATAACGTTGAAAGAATTTTGAAAATCGGATAATTTTTAGAGAAACACTCTATTTTTTCTAACAGTAGTAAATATAAGAAAAGCAGAATTTTATTTGGCACTTATTACACTTACACTATTATATATTTAAAGAAAAGCTCTGGCACTAAAAGGGATAATACTTGAGAGAATAGTATACAAGTAAACCTAGCAGAACATAAATGTATACATTACGGTAAGAGTTCTGAATGGTACCTACTTGAGATCAAGAGAAGAGGAAGCTCCAACTAGCGCTGGGTTTGGACCTGGCAACATCCTAAGAATGCTCTCAGTAAAGTTCAGTCCCTCACCTTAAAATGTTTAGGCAGTTAATATTCAATGCTGTCACCACATCACTGTTTATGGACTACCGAAAAATGTCAATAACAATAAAATTAGTATTTAAAAAAATCCTTTTTTCTATACATCTTTACACACCTTTCCAGTACTATATTTTTTTGAACGTACAAAGGAGCAAAACCTACTAACGAACGCCTCTCGTAGATTGGGGGAAGCCCAACAAAAGCCGCCTGCAAGCGTGGCAGCATGTTTTCTTCCTGCTAGTAAGGAATATTATCATCACTCCAAATAGGATTTTGGATCACCACTTAAAAATAGAACACTACTAAATAATAGCATTTGCAATAAACCACACAACGCTGAAATCATAATATCATGAGGGTATCTATCAGATGTTTTATTAATAACTCCTTAAAGTGGGTACTTTCTGTGAAGACATCAATTCGTGTCACTGTTCATTTTAAGATACGGAGGAGGAAGAGATATTTTACAACTTGACATACTTATCTTAGCAGGCGCCCAAAAGAAGAACTAAAGAATGAACAAATTATTTTTTAAGTCCAAATATTTTTTGGTATCTACATTGGCAGCATGGATAAATATATCAATCTGTACCTGTATTGGGGAGGTGTTTTCGGGCCTCTTGGATTCGAAGTAGCAGTTTGGCAGTCCGGTGGTCCTGTGGGTAGCCATTTTGCAGCGCCATCTCTGAGTCCCGTATACTGTCCTGTGAATCAGACAAGAAAAACAGTGAAAATAATATGGCTTTCAAAAATAGTATAAAAAGATTATGGTAAATACAAACAGATGGTTTCCAAGACGGAGTGGTTAAGAAACTATATTTAGGATTCGAGGAAAATAGCTTTGATTGTCATTAAAGCGAAAAAAATTATATTCATGTGAATCTTTTCCAAGTATAAAATATACGACCATTAATATCAAGGAATATTCTTTATTGTCACTAACTAACCATCACGCCGTTTCGTCCCTTTCTTATCTTCAGCATATGAGCGCCTCTTGAGGTGATTTTTCACAAAAACGGCGTGATACAAATTATCCAAATATTATTATTATTATATAACCACTTTATTATTTAATATTACGTCTACCGGTTTCGAAAGTACCCTTCCATCATCAGGACAATATTAAAATTAAATTAAATTTTAATATTGTCCTGATGATGGAAGGGTACTTTCGAAACCGGTAGACGTAATATTAAATAATAAAGTGGTTATAAACAAAGTTTATGTGTTTTATTTATAAATATGGCAAGCCACAAAGTAAATGCTTTTTACGAATATATATTATTATTATTCATTACGCTTACATCAGCCTTGCATTCTTTCCGGATATCCACATTTTAAACACGGTTGTATATAGTTTTACTATACGCCTCAGGGACATCATTTCTACAGCATTCAGTCTACTTTCATCCTTCCTCTGCCAGTTCCATGCCTCACAGCCATACATCAGGGTTGGTATAAGCACTCCATTGTGGACTGGTAGATTCTTTGAACAATTTTTCATTTGCGCCAACAACGTTCAGTCCTCCATTCACCCTACATCCGATATGCTTATCTCTTTCAATATTGCTGCAACGGCCACTAATTTTAAGGAAAAAAATCTTATTAGAATGCAGAAAATAAATTAAAACTTCAAAACCGTTTCTAACAGAATCTTGGAAGAACCTGGGACCCCAGACAGATTGTCACAATTATTTTAAGTGATTGTAGGAAAAAGAGGCAGGCAGAATGAGAAACTCACTGAGGGAAGTAGTAGGACTATTAACAGGACACCGACCTTAGGAGACACATGTGAGTGAAAAGAGGATGTAGAAACACTAAATAATTTTTGGTGGCAATGGGAAGAAAGCTCAGATATCTTGGAAGCCACGCTTTGGAACCAGGAGACATTGCCAAACACCCAATGGCAACCCTGGAAAATAAGTTGAAACATGGGTGCTTATGAGAGCTAACAGTCCGCCTCTGTATAATAATAATAAAAACAAAAAAACAATAATTGTAAGTGGTGTTGACAGCAGTATTGGTTTTTACAATAAGATTAAATGTATTTGCAAAATAATAGTTGTAAATAATAAACAAACAAATACTTTGTACTTAGCCATCTTGAGCAGCACGGCCGCCCTGTTGGCGAGTGCGAGAGGGAAGGTCTCGTGGCCGCGTGGTGCTGCCAGGACACTGAAGTTGTAATACTTGAGGCAGTCCTCCAGTCGACCCTCCTTGAAGAATCCATTTCCTTTGTTCCTCCATGCCAGAGACAGCACTTTATTCTTGTCCAGTTGGGACTCTTCTGCCAAGTCTAGTAGCCATTTACCGAAGATTTCACTGAAATGCCAATAAACATGTTTTATTTATTCAATCAAATGGATAAATTTCACTGAAATACCATTACAGAAATCTGTTTCATCCCAACATATAAGGTACACAGAAACGGGACAATAAATGCAAAACTAATTAGACTACCGACAAGGAAAAGGTCAAGTACACAAAAATTTCTGTATGTACTGAGTAGTTCTAATATTAAATGAAATTCCAGTAGAATTAAGTCAAATTAATAACATTCATAAGTTCAACAAAGAAATTCGAAACTAGAAAAGCAATAAACATTATTTTTTGTATAAGTTTGTATGTTAGAGCACACAACAGTGTGATCTAACCTTAGATGAATGAAATAATGTAGATACGTTACTGAGACAACGCACGTGAATGTACTAAACTGAGTCTAAGAGACATACCTGAAATTTACTGCGTTCAGTATCACACAAACAGCCGCTCGACAGACAAGCTGTCACGGGAAAACGGAAGCTCTTCAACCGAAATATTGTGAGATAGCGAATGCAGATATACATAGGTGTGTGAAAGACAACCGTTTCTGTACGTCGTAATCTACTTGGCTAGTCGCTCAGTAAGTTTGTCGGGGATGAGAGATTATAACAGTAACACGGGACGTTCATATAGCTATCTCATCCGTACACACACATTCTGTTTAGTATTGCTATTCTTTTCATAAGCGTTATGAGCCTTGAAACTTGAATCCAGACCGTGCCATATTTATCGTTCGATTTGTATGAATATGATGTGTCTTGTATTTTATGTCTATGGATCTAACTAGATTAATAAATAAACAAACAATGGGTAAATTGTATTTTATGGAACAAGACATATAAGCTCAGCACATTGAACTATAATATTATGCATTTCTTCTTCAGAATCTCGCTTGGAAGATATTATCTCAACAGGTATTTTACAAAATCTGCACATTCTTAGAAAACTGTTTTTTTTTTTTGTTTTTTTTTATGCTGACTCACATTGCAAAGGGGCTAAATTTGTAGAAGCTTTGTTAAACGAGTATGCATAGTAAATAATAAAGTTATTTTACAACACTATTCAAATATTATATTCCTGCAGCAACCAGTAAAGGTTTCCAAATTGGATGAAAGACAAATATTCCTATTTTCATCACTAAGCTATGGAGGCGGTCCCTTAAATTTCTTCAACCAGTGTTCATCCATTTTCATTTTGACTCATTTGTTTATTTAAAACCATTTCAAACATGGAACATTCTCAATGTCAAGTAGTGTTAAAAAATAGGTAAGAACTAGGAACCAACCAAATATAATAATATTTATGATAAAAGTCTAGTAGTAGATTAAATATAAAGCCGTGCAACTGGCACTCACCGAATTCCATTAACTTTATAAAGCTGTGTAATGGCTTCATACTCATCAGAAGCATCAAATGTGTTCAGTATTTGTGACGACAAAGAGTCCAGAAGCAATTCCCACTCTCTAAAACGATTGCTGATAGCGCTGGGTCGGGACATGCTTTCTGTTTAGTTTGTCTTCATGCAGATTTATATTTTAAATCCGAATTGAAAAAAATACTACGAGTTGATTTTTTTATCCTAATATTATTTTGTTTAATCTACAAGATATTCCCGGTAAAATCTTCTGGAATTGATTGGGTAGATTTTAGTTTCGGTTGGATTAGTATGGTATGTATTTGCACAATAAACAACATTAAGACGTAACCTTAAATAACAAATTGTCGGTTGACGTCTGACAGTTAGAGATGGTCGATAGTCCTGTCGCGGTTAAAAGGAGCCGGTTTCAAGAGGATCACTGGAACCGTCGATATTATTTCTCCGAGGAACCGATTCCTTTTTATGGCAAAAATAAAAATGGCATTTGACGAGGAATGAGAAACCAGTTCCACCGTTCCGGTGCTTCTCATTCTCAGAATATCTCTAGCAAACCCTCCCCCCATATTTTTTTTGCTGTTGGTGAAGTACCGGTTCATGAAATAAAATAAAATATTACAAGAATCATTTTTATAAAAATAAAAATCTTCTTCGTGAAACATTTCTGGCACCAGGAACCGGTTCCAAAAATAACTGGATAAATACTCGGTTCCTCCCCAGTCACCGGTAACTGGAACCGCAGGTACACCCAATTTCCGATATCAACCATCCCTACTGACAGTAACAGTGTGTGCTACCAGTTGATAAATAAGTCTCAAACGAAAAAAAATGAGGTACCTTACCTACACGAGAAGAGAGAAATTTTATAAAAATATATTTAAATATATACAGCTTGAGACGCTTAAATTTTAACGTTAATAGCATCGCTTGTGATGATTTTGAAGATACAAAAAAACTAATGGGTTTTAGAAGAGTTTGTTAGTTATTCCTTTGACCGTTTTCAAAATTAATTATATCAAGTTAAAGTAAGGCTGGCTGGGAACCGCGGCTTTTTTTCTGAATCACTTATAAAATTACATATATCATTGAAAAAACTTACAAATCAACATAATGTTAGTTGAAAATTACAACATTTATTTGCCTAAGATTTTTTTTCTAATGTTGTCAACTCTAAGTTACAGATATTTTTTGATCCCACCAGCACGCTTTATTTACACACACCTATTTGAAAACATCAGGATTTTTATTCAAATTACCTTCTGTTTTTTTTTTTTTAATTTCATTATTATAACATTCACACGACGTAGAAAATGATTTAACAATTTTATTTTCCTTGCGGATCTGGGTTTTTGGAAAAATATTGTCACCTGGCAATTTGCCTGTTCGAATAATAATTACAGTGAATTTGTATACCACAGTTTTGTGATAGTTTGACTCAAGTGCAAAATGAAATATTTATCCGTTTAGGGTAAATAAATTCACCAATGTACACCTAATGACCAAGATTTAGTAAAAAAAATCACCTTTGAAATATATTGGTGAAATTTTTATAACAATAGTACTCTCTCTAGTGTTAATACAGCTGGTACAAATAAAACTGTTATATTTAATATAACAACTAACCACAAATCAATCAACTTATTAAAATGCCATTAAATTAAAAGATTAATAGGGGTTTAAAATATATACATAAAATAATAATAAAAAATGAAAGCTTGCTAGAATCAATAACATTTTATGCCAATAATCAACTTTTTCATTTTTAAGAATGTGGCAATGCCCATCCAAGCCAACACGATTTCGCTATGAAAGTTGGTTAATTTATGAAATTGTCTTGAACCTAGGAAAGCTCAATGGGTGAAAATTAAAAAGCTCTCACATACACACACTCTTTATTTTATGAACACAAATCAGATGTGGTTCTAGCTCCTCGTTTTATTTACGAATTTGAGCGGCATTTTCGGAAATAAAAAATAATTCAACATAATTTATAGAATGAGGATATGTTATCATGTTATGATTAAAATAACAACCTGAAGTATAAATAGCTCTACATATATGTAAATTAAAATATTCATGTTAATGGAACATAGATTTTTGATCATTATTTTGTAAAATATTTTTCGATTTTCCAACGGTAAACAAAAAATGTTTCAAGTTGATTTAAAAACCAGTTAACTAACTAACCATCACGCCGTTTCTCCGCAGAGGTAGGCAGAGAGGACGGACTGCCATACAGCTCGGTCTTGGCACACACTCCTTGCTTCATTTACATTCATATATGGTTTAATACATACTCTTCTGTTATTCTGATTCTTCACATGACCCGAATCAAGTATTTGGTTCACTTGATCGTGCCATATGTTACTCGAGCGTCTCCGACTTCTTCTTCCATTCACTCTCGCGTCATATATTATTCTCACTCTTTTCTTAGTTCATTCGCTCTACATGCCCAAACCATCTAAGCGTCGCTTCCTTGATTTTATTTTACGCTTACATTAATTAGCCTTGCATTCTTTCTGGATATCCACACTTTTAACACGGTCTTACATAGTTTTACCGTACACACGCCTCAGGGATCTCATTTTTACGGCATTCAGTGTACTTTCATCCTTCCTCTGCCAGCTCCATGCCTCACTCCATACATCAAGGTTGGTATTGGCAGTTTGGCACTCCATTGTGGACTGCTAGCTTCGCTTCTTTGGACATTTTTTTTATTTGCGCCAACAGCGTTCAGTCTTCCATTAATGGAGTTTCCTGCAATCACCCTCCTTTCAATATCCTTATCATATCAAATACACAAACTTATTCACCAGCTCCAAGTATTCATCATTCACAACTATATTGCACGCTGTTCTTGTACTCTCTTTCAAACACCAGAACCAAAACCAGTTATTTTTTAAATAATATGTGCATACATTAGGAAACCTAAGACAAGAAAAAGCAAATATTGAAACTTTTGGAAAATATTGTTATTATGTCCCTAAATCAAGAATGACATTACACTTCCCACGTATTTTTTTGAAAAGCGAAGTGACGCAGGACGCCACGCGTTAACTTTAATTAATATTCCGCTAGAGGGCAGCACTATACAGAAAAATCTAACGCGTGATTGGTGAACCGCTATTCAACGGTTATTTTAGGCTTGCCATTGGTCGATGTCGATCGACTGCTGCCATCTTTGATATCCGTTGTTAGTTCATTTGGCGCCTTTCGGTAGTGTTGTAGTGCGGTTGTTGTGTAAAAAGCTCCGACATGGTGAGTTTTATATCAAGTTTTCGTGCAATTTAGTTCCCCAAGTGCATTGAATTCAAAGTGATTGTAATCTACACTGTTTCTTTGTTCAGCTCAAAAAATTTCAGGATCCGTGCTTCAAATCTAACCACTATTTTCATTGTTTTAGGCTGGTGGAAAAGCTGGTAAAGATTCCGGTAAAGCGAAGGCGAAAGCAGTTTCTCGGTCAGCAAGAGCTGGGCTTCAGGTAAATTCTGTTCCTTTTATAAATTAATATTCAATTTTTAAAACGCAATTTCATTGTCAAATCGATTGTCGGAAGAATTTCATAAATTAAAATTGACTTCTTTTGTACACGGTTCGATTCGACGTCGACGAACGTGCTGTTTTTGTAACGATATTTATTTTGTTTCCAGTTCCCCGTGGGAAGGATCCACAGGCATTTAAAGAACAGGACGACAAGCCATGGAAGAGTAGGAGCCACGGCGGCCGTTTATTCGGCGGCAATCCTTGAATATCTTACCGCAGAGGTAGGCGTACTTTGATACATCATGCAAGATGGCGTCCGTCGTATTTCCAATAGCATCGCCTTAAGTCCGCGAGAGGGAATTCGATTTGCGTTAGTGTAAATATGGCTTGATGTGACTAACGGAATCGTCGACCAACCTTACGATACCGTAATGTCTTATTTTTGTATGTATTTTGCCCAATACTTGAATTGATTATTTCGATTTGTATGTTTTGGCGGGAACTCGATTTAGCCCAATTTGAAATGACCACTTTCTCCAAAACATTGTTGTTTTCCCGCCTGAAGTTATTGTTATGATCAGTTTACAAAAAAACCATCTTATTCCTATTTTAATTATATTTATGTGAGTTTAACAGCAATGTTTGATGGGTAAGTAATGTTTGTTTAACTGTTTGTAGGTGCTGGAGTTAGCGGGAAACGCGTCCAAGGACTTGAAGGTAAAGCGGATCACCCCCCGGCACTTGCAGCTGGCCATCAGGGGAGACGAGGAGTTGGACAGCCTCATCAAGGCCACCATCGCCGGAGGAGGTGTCATCCCTCACATCCACAAGTCCCTCATTGGCAAGAAAGGAGGACCCGGTCAACCAGTGTAATCAATTCTCGGTGATCTGTGGTGCGGCTGAATAGACATTAAGGACTAGTGGTTAACCTACAATTATGTTGTAAACTACAAACTGATACAAATTACACTTACCCGAGCTAGTTTGTTATTTTTATCATTAAATAAATTAAGATTCGCGTTAGGCTGCCATTTATTTTATGTGAGAGTTAGTATTATATTTGGTGTGTATGGGACAGATATATTTTTTTCATTTTATATAAGGTTTGTCCCCCTGTCTCGGAAGATTTCTTGTCTGAAAGTGTTAATATTATCTTTATACAATTTGCCTTATATTGTGTGTTGACTCAAAGATGGAGACATCTAAATTGTATTTTCAATTGTTATAAAATTTAAGACGTTTCATTTCACAAAATAAACCTTCTAAAGACATTCTCGATTTTTATTTACTTCATTATGGTGTTAGTGAAACATGCATTTCAAACATTTGCTACAGGAATATAAAACCTCATCTGCAATCAACAGGTTAAATGTAAGGATGTAAATGGAGCATGCATTTTATATGATAGTATCCTGTTACCTAAGAGTTCCATTCAGTGCCAGTTTCCATTATTTACATGCCGCTACCCCATAAAAAATAATTAAATATAAACGCTAAATAAAAAAAATAATAATTAATTGAAAACTGAATAGAACAAAAATGTAAGTATCTTTTCCTTAGTCAGTGCATCGCGGAGTGCTTGCTATGTATAGAAATAATCACCAAGTGCTTAAAAAAAAATAGTATATAGTTCTGGATGGTGATTTTACCCTTTCAAAGTATTACTACACATTGCGACAGTCAACCCTTAGAAGGAACCGAAATGCACACCAGACACTAAGTTCGGAGAGCGTGCTTTCAGAGTGTCAGGTCCTTAAGCCTGGAATAGACTACCGCATGATTGAGAATAATAAAAGACTCGACAGAGTTCAGAGCTTAACTCAAAACTTATCTTTTCAGAAAATCATATCCATAAATAATAGAATTGCCCTAATTTTCAAAGCTAGGCTAGCCCGTTAACATCTGAACACCAATATAATAATATATTTTCATGCAATAATGAACAACTCCTTAATCTACTGTTAAACAAAAAGTTCGAAACTTTTTCACAGCTTGCAACATGTAAATATCAATAAGGTAATTTTAGCGTAGCTTTAAGTATTTGGATAGTTTTATGGTAAATTTGGCCATAGTTTTTAAGTTTTGTAAAGTGCCCTTGAGATGATATTTCACAAAAGTGGCGCTATATAAATTAGCCAAGAATTATAATTATTGTTCGAAAATTACCACCACGATGCACTTTTATGAAGTGTTGCCATAAAAAAGGTTTGATCAGAGATTATTTCGAAACAAAGTTTTCTTTAAATCTGACTTCAGTTATTTAAGACAGATAAAAGTGCAATTAAATAAAGTTGAAAATGAACAATAATAATGACAAAATCATTTTGTAAAAATTAAAGTAATGGTCAATGTTTAACTCCTTGAATAAGTGTATTAAAATTTTATTTGCCGAGAAACAACGGAAACCTAATAATACGGCACCCTAAAAAACAACAAACATTTATTACATCCATAAAAGTGTTCCGAAATAGTAAATGTTGTGAATTTTAAAATGTCTTATAGTTCTTTGGCGCATCCAAATAAGTTATTGAATAAAAAAATATGTGGTTATATACATTTAATGATAAACATACATTTTTAAATAAGCTTTTTTATAGTTATAATTAGCAAAGTATTATTAGTTTTGTTACGTATTCAAATGTAGTAAAAAAGTAGGAAAACTTTTTAAGTACTCCTCAGGTCAGTAGTGTGATGTTTTGTGAAAAATTTAATATCTAAAATCGAATTCAAGTAATAATAACTTCAAGTATTTAAAAAAAAATACTTGAAGGTACTATTAGGAATGTTGTCACAGAATTAAGATTTCGATGACTAATGCATTTTTTTAATTACTGGTATATTGGCAAAAAGATCAACCCCAAAAAAGGTAAGGAAAGTCCGTCCAGCGTGTTCTGTAAACGAATTATTAACATTAGTATTTGTGTAATCCCCTTTTTTTGGGGAAAAATGTTCTCGAGTAAATTTTCAAAACGATATATTAAATTTTTTATTCGCTATTCATAATTAAAATTATACCTGTATTCGTATTTTTTTACCCGTTTTTTGCGTAGTATTGATTTTTCATTTATTTTTTTAGTTTTCACCATGTTGAGAAACTGCAGTGTTCCTCTTTAAATAATGATTAAAATAATCCGAGAAAAAAATATTACCCTCAATATAAAGATTTTTAGATAAATAATAATAATATATGGATGATTTGTATAGCGTCGTTTTTGTGAAAAATCACCTTAAGGGCGCTGTACAGATCTTATTTTCTATTATTACATATTAATTCCTAGTTTAAATAAGAAAATATTCAGGAACATACTTACCTGGCAAGTCGCATCAGATAAACACACTTATTAACTTAAAATTATCATTGCATTTTTTTTCCAATTAAGGGCATGGGAGCGAAATTTAAAAAAAAATGGACTTTCTGAATTTGTCGTTTAGTACAGGATTTGGTTAAAATTTGCATATCTAAAGGTGATTTATCGAGAGAAATATTATGTTGAGATTCTTTTAATGAATTTAAGGATATGAGAGTCTGAAAAAGTAAGTTTTTAGTTTGGACCGATATTCTGTTGGGCTCGTTATACATTTTAGTTCCGGAGGAAGTTTATTCTAAGCCTTCGGCCCCGATACTCCAAAAGCGCGATCTCCAAACTTAGTATTTGGATTGCGTTTGGATAGAGGTTAAAAAAAGCAAGCAAACGTTCATCAAAGTGAAACATTCATAACAACGTATTTGTTTTTATTCTATTGATAAATTAGAGAATGTTCTTTTTTAAATTTTGATACCAACACCCCTTTTGAATTTAATTCTATTCGATGACTAAAATATTCCGGTTTGATGGCGCCCATCACTACGTGATATGCGTATGCCATTTTGTTTTTCGCTTTTCTATGAATCTTCTATGCACTCTCCTAATTCTTTATCTACTTAAAGTTTTTGACGTGAGATATGGACCTTGAGAAAAATCTTCTGCTTTTATTAAAATTAACAAATATTAGTAACCGCGTTCACAACTATCATTATTAGAAACTGAAGCGCGTTGAATTTCATCTGTGACCGTTTTTACCATTCTATGTCGAAACATTGCATTGTTTTTTTTTACAACTTTGTTGGTTTCCAGGGACCGTAGTCGTCACAGGAGTAGAGACAAAGAAATGAAAAGTAAGGATCGAAAGAGGTCTAAGGATCGCAGGACCAGAAGTAGAAGTAAAGACAGGAACAAGTCGAAAGAGAGGTACCAGTTAGTACACCATTTTTTGTTTGTTTTATTTCATAATATATTTAACCAAATCATCGATTATTATTATTTTTTGCTTGAAGGTCTACGTACACCTAACGCCAAGCTTGACGATTTGTGCGTGCAAACCTTAAAATGCTACATCATATTTTATTAGACTTTTTTTAATATAAAGTTATAATTCTATGTATAGATTATTATTTGACAAGGGAATGGAAAAGCTTTGTTAATTTTGTCTTCAACTTGAAGCAGATTTGAAATGTCTATGAATACCATAAACTCTCTAGTTCAGTAGCGCTCATATATTTTGTGTTTGCATTGCAGTCGAGATGGCACTATCGCCCTGCTGGATCAGATGGTCGGCACTACGACCACGTCTACAGCGCGCGCCCCTGCCGCCTCTCTTGCCGGGCGTGTGGCGCAGGCTGCGCTATTTGCCGCACAAGTGGCCCAGAAGGTGGACAAGCCCTCGCACATGCCTGAACCCAACTATGAGGGTACGCTTCCATCATACATCAGCATTTAATGCATTTTTTAATGTAATAATTTGAAAGCTCTCTCAGAAGTGAGTACAACATTAAATTGCATTAGGTGCAGTGACAGCCGCTTTTCGTACATGATTTACAAATGGAGACTTAAGCGTTGTATAAATGTTAAAGAGAGTTACCTTAAGAGTTCCCTGGGGCCACATGGAGGCTGTGTAATGCGACGCCAGTTACTATTGAATGGCTGAAGAATCTCAGTAGCCACCGTCAATTCTCCAACTATACATAGCAAAAGAAAGTCTTAATACAGTTCCTTTCTAGAGAAATGGCACTGGCAAAGGGCCTGCCTTCTCAGTCACCCCTATTTGAAACAGCTTCTCTAGTCATGGAGTGTAGAATTTGTCATATTGCTTACAAATATTTTTTGGTAAATTTTTGTAAATATCACTCTTTATGGTTGTAGGTTTTGTAAGTGTTTTCCTAACCCCAGTTTTGTCTGAATCCAGATAATCCTGATGAAACTCCCGAGGAACGGAAGCTGCGTCGCCGCAAGTCTCGCTGGGCCGGCTCCGAGCACGACAAGACCTTCATCCCGGGCATGCCCACCATCCTGCCGCCTACCCTCACCAAGGAGCAGGAGGAGCAGTACCTTCGTAAGTGCATATCACAGCTCCTTCCTCCTCGAGCCTCTGTCCTCCATTACGTGTTTTGGTCAATTTCCTCGAGCTTCTAACTTATTTCATTGTCAGGAAATGGTGATTTACCAACAGTTTTGGTGCCCTTTTAAAATTGCTGAAAGTTTTTTTCAATACTAACTACAAAACATGGGTACAAATCGGGCAGAAAATTGGAACTACACACAAACATTTTTCAATCTGAATACTAGATTGGAGAAGTATTAATTTCCATGGGATGGAATGAGATACCTAACTTGTTCAATGCCTCTGTATCCGTATGTAAACCGTTTCAACTAATAATGAATGTTTTGCCTAATAATAATAAGAACACGTTTCTTCCAGCCCTAGTTTCACTGTGGAAATGTTTACATATCTTTTATATTTTCAGGCCATTAATCATTTTAGTGAAATTTATATTTTGTTCCTAATCTAAATGTTAATCTTTGTGACTAAAAATATCTGTATTCTTTTTCAGATACTTAATAATAACTTTTTTTATATTATATTATTTAGGTTGTCTAATAAAGTCACTAAAGTTCTATTATTTGCATTTAGTGGGCCGGGCATATAACAGCCGGCAAACATAAGATATTTAAATACCTGGGTATTTTAAAATATTGAAATGTGTTTTTAAAATAGCACACGACTTACCGGTAAGTACAAGTCCTGTAATTAAGCAAACATCTGGCTCAAATGCTGTTAGTATGAAATGCTAATTTGACAAACAAATGTTGATAATAAACATAAGTTATTTGTGGAACTCTCAATACTGCAGTCCTATTAAGCAAGTTCCCCGAGAAATGTGGTATGGGGCGTTCCACTATATCAGGAGTGTCCATGACAAGGAGATTTCATTTTCTCTCTCTATTGAGTAAGCAGTTAGCAAAAAAAAAAGAAATCTAGCAAATTCACCAATATGAAGTGTTCACATCAATTTAGTAGCATCTTTAATTTAAGAATAATTTTTAAACAAAATCTAAAAATAAAGCAAAAAAATAAATACATTTGAAATCCCAATAAATAAATTGCAATAGATGGGTGAAATTAATTTTAAAATTGAAGCAATCAGGGTGGAGTTATTGAAACAAGGCCGGCATTGCTCAATAACCCCAATGACAATAAAACCCTCACATAAACTGAAATTGAGACAGTGCCTTATTTTGAACCCATATTGTTATTACACTATATTATTTTGTTAGAAACAACATGAAATGATTTACTTTAACATATAAAGCACTAAGTTTGGAAACCATATTCGTTTCTAAACAGATTTGGGCTTGCTCATATGAAATCTCGTTGGTGTTCAACTATTAAGATTGAAATCCATTAAAGTTCTAATTGTACGTTAGCGAGCCCTGTCTAATGGTGTGTGTTTGGCACGTGCCTAACCCTTGTTGGTTCCAGTTCAGCTGCAGATCGAGGAGGTGTCTCGCAAGCTGCGCTCCGGAGACCTCGGCATCCCGGCCAACCCGGAGGAAAGGTTCGCCCGCTCTTCCGCTGCTATCCCGCTCTGCCGCTCTCCCGGCGGAGCTCCTTATTAATCAAACAGATAAAATGATAATCTTACTTTTACTAATGGACATAGCTATCCGACTACATGGCAACACAGCCCGCCGCTATTTCCCCCGACACTGCTCCTTTATTAGGGCGCCTCGTGTTATATTACACTAAAACTTGGTTATATTGGCGTTGAAGATATCTAAACACAACTTTCCATACTTGTTACACTTGGTCAAGTGTCATTTCGGAACTTTCTCAAGGATCTGATCTCACTATAACCGAATTCTACTGTAAATCTTTAATCTAATTTATTTTATTAGCACCACCTGATTCTCTCGACGACAAAACAGTTTAATATTATTGAAGACATCAATCGCTTACTGTTGACTAATTAATTTTCCAGCTTGCAACCTAATTGAAATTATCTGTATGTGAATGATGGTCCAATGTTTATCCTACAGCTACATTTGAGTGAGCTCTACACAACACTAATTATTATACGGTTTAGGTTTGCAGTTCACCTATAAATGGGTGCAGGGAATATTTTGTCTCCTGCCAAATCCCATCTACTAAAATGTCTCTCAAATAAACTACATTGTTTAAAAATGCAGTTTCGCAAAGCATTAGGAAGTTAGTTGCAGTCGTTGTATCTACATAAATATAATATTTCTGACACTTTTGGAAAAAGCTTCATAAATTACGGAACCTTGAAAAGCCTCCCAACAAAATAACCAGTTCTTAAAATTAATCTTACATTATTACAACTGGGTCTTTATTTTATTATCAAAAACTAATACATTATTAAATTAGAAGTTAAATCCCATACATAATTACTTGACAAGGACTGATACAGGTACGTTATTCTATAGTGCAGTTTAATGATATAATCATTTAAGAAGGTTAACACTAGTCACCTTAAGGGAACATAAAACCGAGTTTTATGTGAAGATTATCCCTTCAAGGAAACAATATTTACCAAGCAAATAGCTATTTAATCTTATTTTCAACATTGGGGCTCCTACAGCTCATTTTTTAACTTCTTTTTAGGTTCAGGTCATAGTACACCATAATACTTATATTAGGTAGAGCATCCGATACGAACCGGGAATTAAAGAATCGTCTCTTGTTTGAAGGTCTCCCTCTCCGGAGCCGATCTACTCCTCGGATGGCAAGCGGCTGAACATGCGCGAGTACCGCACGCGCCGGAAACTGGAGGAGACCAGGCACTCGCTGGTGCAGAGCTTGCTGGCCATCAATCCCGACTTCAAGCCGCCCAGTGATTACAAGTCAGTATTCTCTACTATGCCTCATACGCTTCTTTCATGGTCCAACAGCTGTACTTAGTGTTCACGTGGTGGTTCCAAAACTTGTGGTACAGCAGATCATCTGCAGCACACGGAGAACCCGATAAACAAACTATACCTGCAACCGAGTATTTCAAAAGCGGCAATAAACATACATTCTATCACCCAAAACTAATGTGATTTTCCAATGCCGAGTAAATGATGAACCATCTGTAAAAAAGGTCAAACTTAATACTCTTCCAAAAGAAAAAGATTCAGTAAACAAGCTTCACCTTTTTGGTAGGTTGAAATTTACTTAATATCCCCGAATTGGCCATTGAAATATATGACGCTACTTTAACGTTGTATGATTTATAGCGGGGTTAAGACAGCAGTACGACACTAGCGCCATTTAGTGAAGATGTTTTGAGAGTTGAGTGATTCCGTTGATGCAATCTTATACTCTTATAAAATATATTGTTTGTATTTAGACCTCCCATCATCCGAGTGCACGACAAGGTGATGATCCCGCAGGAGCAACATCCTGATCTGAACTTTGTTGGACTTCTCATTGGACCCCGTGGAAACACCCTCAAGTGTAAGTATCCTATCCTCTTCATTACACTATCATGAATAATAACCATATATATGTGTATATCGAATTCCCTTCTTACCTTATTTACACAGAAAAACCTGATTTACTAAATTCTCTGTACACATTAATTGTAAATTTTTGTTGATTAATAATTTGCTTAACCTTTCTGTTACTAAAAGTAAAAATCGAATGTATGATCCGAAGGGGGCGACGCAGTTACCCCATTTGATCTTCCTTATTAAAGCATTTTCATGACATAACCTTAGGTAATTTGTTTTTGGTAATACTTATTTCTTAAATATTAAGAAGTACATATATTCATAATATTTCAGTAATCTTTATCTAAGATATCGCACAAAACTCTCGTTCGGGGTACATTATAACCCCCCTTTGGAACGGGACTTTGTATTCTCTTTCTGTTGTCCTATTGTCAAGCGATATTTACCTTACAGCAGTATGCAGTCCATAGAAGCTGTTAAAGTCCTCAATGAAAACGCAAAAAAAAGAAATTCCAATAACTTCATACAAAAAATATATTTTCTATAATTTTTTTTTTTCACAAATTTATGAAATAGTGTTATTTTTCATCTTCTTTTCTTGGGACACGCACAGCTGTACAGCCTCTATGAATTGCATTAATCTTGTTGGAGATAACTCCTATCATAAGATAGATCTAAAGATTATGATATCTGATATGTATTTGCAGCCATGGAAAAAGAGACAGGCGCCAAAATAACAATCCGTGGCAAGGGCTCCGTGAAGGAAGGCAAGGTGGGGCGCAAGGACGGGCAGCCACTGCCCGGGGAGGATGAGCCCCTGCACGCCTACATCACGGCCACCAACCCCGAGTGCGTGAAGAAGGCCGTGGACAAGGTATTACCGAAACTATTAAATATGCAAACTTACCAAACGTACATTTATGATATTTTGATTATTTTAGTTGGGGTTCTTGTTGAATGAACTTTGCTCGCGTGAGTTTGAATCTCATCCTCATCTTTTATATACGGGATGCGAGAGATTAAGAGTATTTTATATATCCTACCTTTTATTATAGACTTGTTAATTAGATAACGATCATGGACAAGAGTGGTTTACCAGTATTGCAACCTTAAGCTTCTTTCCACAGGTGGCGTCCAGTAATACCAACATAAAGCTGAACATAACATAAAGCTGAACATAACAATGAGCTTTGAACATTGACTCTCCTCAAATGTCTCCAGTTTTGCTGATTCTTAGCGTCTTCTAGAAACACAATGCCGGCACTTATCTTTAGGTCGTCAGTTCATCTCGTGATGATGTACATTTAAAGTTTGATATATGTTACAATCTTCCTTCAGTCTTTATTGTCTTATCTATCACTCTAAACTTTAAAAAGTCATTATCGCTTTGCCATGGAGGCTGTCAAACCTGATTGTTTGTATTTCAATCTCATTGAATACTTGTATTGTGTGTATTTAGATAAAAGAGGTAATCCGGCAAGGTGTGGAGGTGCCAGAGGGTCAGAATGATCTGCGGCGCATGCAGCTGCGCGAGCTTGCGCAGCTCAACGGAACCTTGCGTGAAGGTGATGCGCGAGGGCGCTGCTCCAACTGTGGGGCCAGCGACCATAAGAGTTGGATGGTTGGTATTTCTTTGTCATTTGTGTCTAATAAATGTTGAATAAACTAAGAACCAACTATTATGAATGTAAAATTTTTCTTGTCCCTTGGTGAACTAACTAACCCACCCTTGAGGTGATTTTTCATATAAACGGCGCTATAGAAATTATCGAAATATTATCAGGCCATTTTTATTATAATTTGTAATAATATTTCCAGGCATGTATTGTTATGGCTTAAAAATATTTTTTTTGTTCTATTTCCAGTGTCCGGACAAACCCAATGTGACAAACACCATAGTCTGCTCTTCCTGCGGAGGAGCTGGCCATATTGCCGGAGATTGTCGCTCCAAGAGGCCTGGCCAAGGCGGCCCACCACCGGCTGCAGCCCGTGCCAAGATAGACGAGGAGTACCTCTCCCTCATGGCCGAACTCGGAGAAGGCCCCCCTCCCGATGCCCAGCCCAAACAAAGCAACCACCAGCAGAGAAGGAATCAAGGAAATCCTTTCGGGTCGGGTGACCGTGGAGCCATGAAAGCTATCGCGATGGCCCCGCATATGTTACCACCGTCATTACCACCGCCGCCACCACCAAGCTGGATGCAAGGGCCTGCTCCTGCGCCGCTGGGACAGCCCCCCACCCCCAGAACCTGGCGTACCGCCCCCTCTCATGGCGCCTCCGGGCTTCAACCCCAACCAGATGATGGGCATGATGGGCCGCCACCCTCCCGGCATGCACATGGGAATGGGCATGGGGAACTCGAGCATGGGCCCGCCCGGGACCAACATGGCGCCGCCAGGCACCAACATGGGACAGATTGGCAATAGCATGTTGCCTCTTATGGGCCCGCCGGGAACTAATAATATGGCACCTCCTGGAATGGGGCAAGATAATCAGGTTGGTACTTTCTATTTACTTATGTACTACTACTTTGATTTGGAAACTAATTATTAGACATCATCACCATTGTGAAGGGTCTTGTTGACCGCCGATTTTCGACCTGTCAGCGTTTGGTTAATTTTTTATGACCGGTTTGCGTATTTGAACATGCGAATGCCAACAACGCGACCAATGGCGTTTTAGCATTTACCCATTTACTCGCAAAACGTAGTGTATTTGACAGTAGAGAAGGGAAATTTGGCAAACATGGAGCACGGCATCGAAAGTTGGTTTCGAACTTGTTATTTTACATCTCTTTTACCTATAAGGAATTATAAACATGTTCTTATCAGTGGCGGTTTGTGACTTTTGAGTTAACAGTATACATACTTTCGTAGTTTTAAATTTCATACTCAAAGTAGTAACAAGCCACCACAGTTTGTTATAATTTTTTTCACATTTCCCCCTTTTTTGTATAATACAAAATTACGTACAATACTTAAATGAACATAAAGTAAAAAAAAAAATGACCTAGTTTGAATCCCACATATACGGTATTCCCCATAAGAAGTTTTATAAAAGGGTTTCGTTGTATCAATTGAATACTTGTATTAATTAAGTCGCTAAGTGCCAAAAAAAAAAAAATTCAAACAGATTTTATTATATTATTTTACTTTATAGAAATGTGAAATTAATTTAACTTTTTGAATAATGGAAACTGTCAAGATTGCTTACTAGCTTGCTTATAGCAACTATTAATAAACATTTTTAAGCAGTTTTAGTTTTTGCCACTTAACGCCTTAATTAATACATTCAATTTAATTTGTACTACGATGAACATTGCCTCTTCATACCGTGTTGGGCTTATCTCATTATACATATTTAGATAGTATTATTGAACTCTTGTGATATTCATCTTACTTTCAAGTAATTTGATTGGATTGCTTTTCTTTATAAATCAGCAGTATATTATAATATGAATTATTTATTTTAGAATGAAAAGCGCTTTGGCATGGGGCCCCCTGGAATGGGTCCCCCCGGAATGGGCCCGCCTGGCATGGGCGTACCCCCCCCGGGCATGAACTGGCGGGCGCCCTTCCCTCCGCCACCTCCCCCAACACACCCCCCCCACCCCAACCACACGGCACACCCCCCGTGGGGGGCTGCACCACCGCCACCACCCCCACCACCCAGCTAGAGGTCTATTCTCAATATGAGACAGACACTGAACAGAAAATCCCTAGAAGTGTGATCTATGCCAATTTGAAAGAAAACTGATGTCACCAATTTACATAAGATAGACTCCGGACTGGCCAATTAAAATAATTATCTGTTCAAGAAAGAATTTTGATATTTGAAAATGTTTGTATGATTTCTCCGTAAGGGAAAATTGACCTTACATCAGGCACACAAACACGCTTCTTTCGTATTATCTCTTCAGCAGAGACATACGTCCGACAATAGCGTAGTACCAACTAATGTAAAATAAATGCAGCTAAAACGTAGATTAATCTCAAATATAAAGCAGAATAACTGTTGTCTGTGTGCCCCACAGACATCTCTCAGAGGGTGGAATTTGGTGTCACGAAATTTGCACAGCTTTTTCCTTGTGGAATTTATAGATAAACACAACTGTTTTTATTTAGTTTGGTCACGGGATGAACCCACTTGAAATAAGATATGGCAAAAGTGTCTCTATGTTCCAAAGTGATGGTGAGACAACTTTAGGCCGTTGCATACTCACTAGTCTCATATTAGGAATCCAAACATTATTGCACTCTCAGGAGTCTGCCAAAAACTAGTTTCATTTGTGGATATTTGAGAATAGTATCCAATACTCTAATTCAAAGGTGAGACATGTAGGCCAATTCAAAATATTAGTGATTAAAATTTAAAAATATATATTTACATGATTTTTTTAAACCATGGGAGGTAGAAACACTCGTTCTCCGTGGACTTGTAGGCAGATTTTGTAATATTTTTCAAAGATTTGATGTAAATTATTCTTACTTCTAGATGAAATCTGCAATGTGTGAATCTCCAACCCCATTGGCTTTAAGAAGCCCCAGATTGTATTTAATAAATTAACTGCAATTAACAATACATTCATACACCGTGAATAACACCACAAATAAAAAAGTTAAGATATATTTTGTTTTTGTCTACCTTTATAGTAAACATTAAACCGCCCACTACAGGCAGTAATATACCATTACTGGCTTGCTAAATGCAAAATCTGTTTGACTTACTGATTGGCTATATTTTTCCTGGACGGGCACCTACCCCCACCAGGTGACAAATGATTGATCTAAAGGGTCCGCCAAATAACTTTTTTTTTTTTGAAAAAGGGCGCAAAACATCGAGTGTAGCTTCGGCTGTGTGGCACGTAGCGCCGTCCTGTTGAAACCAAATGTTGCCAATATCCTCCTCTTCAATTTTTGTGAACAAAAATTCGTTCAACATGGCCCGATAACGTCGCCATTGACTGTACACTTGCTCATTTTCAAAGAAAAATGGCCCAATTATGCCTCTGGACCAAAATCCATGACTGCGTTTGGGTGTACCGGCTTTTCAATGTCGTTTTCTGTGCCCCAAAATACGACAATTTTGCTTGTTTACATACCCGCCAAGATCAAAATGAGCTTCATCCGAAAAGATGATTTTTTGGCAAAATCGGCATCTTCTGTAAGTCGATCGCCCACTCAGTCAGTTGGCTTCAACTCCTGAACCAATTGGACTTTGTATGGCGTCATACCAAGGTCTTTATGCAAAAATTCGTCTCAATGATGTCTCGAAATGTTCAATTGTTGAGAACGACGGTGAATTGATGTTGATGGCGCTTCACGCACTTTCTGCGTGCGCACTGTTGTTTTTGGCTTTTCACGCTTTGGTTTATCGATGAGGATGCCAGTTTCTTTCACTTTTTTCACAAGATAACGAACATACAGACTGGCGGTGCTTCTCTTCTTCCAAAAAACCGTGCGCAATTTTTCGCACACATTCTGCAACATTACCATGATTTTCAAAGTAATGTCGCAATATTTCCCAGCGTTGTTCAATACACAACCATATTCGCTCAGCTTGAAGGATAAAAACTAATTGTCAAATCAGACATGAGCTAGTTACCATTCACGGAAAAAAAAGTTATTTGGCGGACCCTATATTGTAAAAGCTATGAACACAATGCAAGTTTTTGACAACTTTCAAACAAGATTTTCGGAAAATAGAATTGCTGTTTGAAAAACTTAATTAGAAGTTTTTCCTTAGAAATATTGTGAATAATCACCTGAAGTTTTGCAGTACCAACTGCGAAACCACACTGAATGAAGTAAGTTAACTTTTTTGAAATAATTTATTTAACCTTTTATTGATTTGGATCTTATTTTTCATTAATAAACAAACGAAAAGGTGGAGATTTGGTGTAACCCATTTTTGTCAAAATTCTGATTGGAGGTTTTCTTAGAAAGCGGATCATGTAATAATCAAATATTTTTGCTGAGGTTCTTACTGCACTATTGGGTTTTAAATAAAAATGAACACAATACATTTTGAGATTTTCTTTTATTTTACATCCTAACATTTTAACCTTTTATAAATAGAGTACGATTTATAAACAATTAGATTGTTGCTTCAGCATCGGAAAGTTCAAGAACCTCATAACGTCACAAATCCAATTCTAGTATTTCTTTAAATTACGGTGGAAAAATATACATTTCAGTTGACAACTGGTTTACCTCTGAGTTGTTGCTCTAAACTCTTTCACTGAACAATATATTGGATTACAGTACAACCACAGTCATCCCAACCAACTGACGCAAGTCATTTGGATTACTGAAAGATTTTTTGGATAAACTTAAAGGCTTAAAAAAATAATGATTTGGATTATCTAAGTTGTACTGTAAATATTCCTATACAGACATAAAATGGTTCTTCATTATATTATATGTAATGAAGGCTGGTATGACCAAGTCAACAAGACCTATACAACTCTAGTTTGATCTGTTTCAATGACAGACACAGTGTGATGGAATCTATTAATTTCTTCATATTATATCCACTGCTGGCATTAATAACCTAAATATGTTCAAAATTAATTTCCATACTTTTAAATGCCACCCTGACAAATTAACAAATCTAAAAACATATAATATTGTATTGTGTATAAAAGTATTCGATAATGCACTACAATAATGCATTCCTGCTGTGAGAAAATGTGATGTACATATTTCTAATTACATAATTGGTTTACATCACTCATACGGGACTAAATAATAATATTCTTGGGTTTAAACAAATCGTAATGAGCTTTATGTTCAGAAGAAATCACTCAAAGTAGTACCAAGGGCTGAAACACTATATCATCACCCAATACTGACATTAAATATGTTTTTAAATTAATTTTCACAACACATTAAACTGATCTTTCAATATTGGAGATAAATATCTTAAAGAAAAATTTTAGGGATAAAATAACAATTGGATAGAGCATGCTTTTTTAAATAGGGTAATACACCACACCTACAAGTCGTGCTCCATTCACATAACATTCCATTTTTAAAAACAACAATGAACTGGTATTTCGTCACCATAGATGGAGCCGGGAAGAGATGTTTACAAATAAAACAATCGGATAGAGCATGAATGGGGAATCCACCTAAAAGGCATTTTAGTGTCCTATAGCCAAAACAGCAACTTACTAATAAATGACAATACAGGAGAGCGCTTTATAGATTTTTCTATTTTTAAACAATATTATAGTAAAAGTAGTTTATTCATCAAATTTATAATATCTAGTCCGTAACTTCTAACATACTTAAATCAATAGATATCAGTGAGTTAATTTTATAAGACATGCATAAGGTTTTTTCAAACAAATATACATTTTTTTGCAGTTATCTAATTTTGGTTGTAAGCCATTGATTAAGAAAATTACCAATTTAAATACATTGCTCTATGCAATTACTATTTTATCTCAGGATAAAGTCTGAACTGGTAATTTGGAGCATTGTAAGTACACAAAATGTTGCGTGGGAGTAAGAAAAGTAAATTCTACTACGCACTAAGTACGATAGTAACCTATTTCTTATCATACTTCCTGCATGATTTCCGTTATTCAGTATAAAGATAACACGCCTAATAACTGTTGGCTGGTGGTGCCCATTGTTAGAATAAAAGATAGCGACTTTTCGTAGAGGTCTAAAATGACTGAAACTCAAAATAAGTTAGGTAATGTGTCGTGGGTTCAATTCTTCTGATAGCTAAGTCCTCCATCATTGCACAAGCAACATCTTCCGCTTATTATGATGGCAGTGGGAGTTTTTTCAAATATTGTCAGGTTATTCGTAACCCGGGAATGTTTCTTTAAAAAAAAAGAAAGATTTTTAAAAAACAAAAACATGATTTAAATTTCGACTTTTAAAAAATATCTAAAATGCTGAATTGGTATTTATTATTGGTTCAGTCCAAATATTTGAATGTCTTAGACGATCTCCAGTTTTACCTCCTACTGTTCAGAAGAAAACTCAGTACATGAGTGGTTTTACAGATGCAAAATGCGATTGATAAAAAACTGCAAGTTTTGCGTGGCTGTATCGACATGCTCACCATCACATAATGCCCCTCTTAAACCGACTTAACAGATAGATGAGGGGATCGGCCAAATGGGGTAATATAGAAAGAAGAGGAATGCTTTTAGGTTAAGAGGGGCATGCACAAGGCGTTTGTTAGCATGTCGATAGTGTTATGTAAAAACTTAGTTTTATTTTTATATTTTGTGTCTGTATAGCAGTCATGTATCCAAAATCCTTAACTTAATAATGGCCAAATGAGAGCAAATCAACTGCATCTAGTGTAATACATTCCAATTTTATTTTTCATCTTGTATGTACAGATCAGTGTTATTACCAAAACACTTTATCACATTCATTAATTTATATCCCAATTATTGTTTTTTTAGTACAACATTTATTTTCACCAAATGATTTCTAGAAAAAAACATGTCAAATAAGGGTACATAATAATATTAGGTATAAATCGCCATTTGGCGTGTGATACAGCTAATATAATATAATAATTTGCTGATTTTTATAGCGCCGTTTTCATGAAAGAAAGTCAACTCAGGGGCGCTTTAAATGTAACATCTTTACCAAAAACAAATGTTTTGATAACATTCTATTCCGAATCTGCAACTCTTTTTATAGTCATTCATAGAATGCCCAATGTTTTGAAAAAATCAAAAGCAATATTAAAAAAAAAAATTATATACAGCTCTAATTTTTTAAGTAAAAAAGAGATTTTTTTCAATTACCTTTGTAAAATGTTTTTTGGCAAATTCTCTCAAGAAGAATTCGGTTTTGTCACAGCAGTATTGAATGTCAAATGATTCATCGCTGAAATTAAAAATAATATTTATCAATTGTATTTTCGTAAGTTTAAGAAAATATGTGATGTTTTGATACAAATAAGATTTGCACTATCCCGAGCATACCACCGAGATTCGAATGGCAAAATACTTTAAGGAGTGAAATCTATTAGATGTCTTCAAATGAAATCAATGTGCATTCGAAGCCAAGTCATCGTGAAGGACTGCATTTTGCGAGTGATTTATATATTCAGATTAGATAAATACAATAATATATGCACTAGAAAAATACCATCAGGTTAAATACTCAATTAAATCATAGTGAAAAGGAACGTGAAACAATACATGATGAAATGTTTCCGTTTGGGTGTAACGAGCAACAAACGAACCGTATTTTGTACATATTCAAATTGTTCATCGATTCAAAAGTACATATTATTATTAAAAATATCATCGGTTCTTTTTGCAAGTAGTCTTAACACAAATTTTACAGACGCTTTTGAAACTGTTTGCAATACTTTATATTGTTAGTAGACCAGAAAATCCATTACTTGGTTTATCTATTGCTGTACAATGTGAAATATATTATGTACTCTTGGAGGCAGACCGAAACATTGGCTCAGGTAAGAGAAGTCGCAACACAGTTCAAGCCACTGTTCAACAGCCCACAAGCTGACCATAAAAATAGTATTCGACATGGAAATTTAAATCAATTGTATTCTCCATTGCAGTAAACCTACGACGTGCTGACTTTAGGTTTGAATTTATTAATCTAAGGTAGAAGACCATACTTCTCTAAACATTGTGGTTTTTATGAAATTAATTAATTTCATTTGGGGAAAGTAATAGTATGGATGTGATACATATAATATTTTACTTAACAAACTTCACTAAGTAAAGCTATATAACGTCAGTAACTAACCTCCCTACCGGATTAGAATGCAATGTAACAGGTTTAGCAAAAGACGGGGAGTTGTTGTTACACTTATGTAAACGTCAGATCAAAAAAATTGTTACATGCAGAAATAGTGGTAAATTTGACCACTTTAAAAATCGTCATGACATGAACGGCTTCTTTACAATGTGTGATACTGTATTTCTTACAGTTAGAACTTTGTTTAACTATATTTTGCTTTAGCATATCCTTGGGAACATAGCTTAATGCGAATGTCTGAAGGATATATCGTCTCCAGTTACTTTACTTAACATTTGGACATAGTTTCGAGGTATCATAATTTGAAAGTTTGAAGAGCTTTGACTCTGGGTTCAGGAGTTGTGGGTTGAAAGCTTGCATGAAATGGCATCTAAATATTCAGATATTTTTATATGCTCTACATTACGTGCACTGCCATTCTGCTTGAAGCCAGTAGGACTCTCCCAAGGTGTTCACGTTAAAAAAAAAAACTTTTAAAACAAAATTGATTTTCATCTTCAAACATTCAATTTTCATCTTTGATGGAACGAGCGCAATATTCCATATAATTAATAAATAACAGATTGGAAATGTAGATTATGATCAAATTTACGGCACCATTCGAGAAAGGTTTAAAGTAAATTTGCCGATTGCAATATAATTTTCTTAAAGATTCAATCTCTGAAAGTAAAACTCAAGTTTTCAGAGGCAAGCGGCACCATGGGAGCAGGGCAACTGTTAGGAGGGTGCAGGGGGCAATATTTTCACGAGGAGGGGAGAGTATTGTTGCGGTGTCCAAGACACCCGGTCAGTCTCACTTCATCGGGCGTCCTTGGCAGTCAACTTCTCTATCAGTTCCTGCAGAGGGGCCAGCTCCCGCCGGTCGATCAGGTTAAACTCCTGGAACAAACAGGTACAGAAGTATAATACACAATATATTCATTATAATTTAAATAAAAAATATTTTAGTTTTAAGCCACTTTATTTATACACATATAACATTCAACCGGTTTCGGTTAAACTTAACCTTCTTCAGGAAAGTATATATGTAAACTTTAGTTTATATATATACTTTCCTGAAGAAGGTTAAATTTAACCGAAACCGGTCGAATGTTATATGTATATAAATAAAGTGGCTTAAAACTAAAATATTTTTTATTTAAATTATAATGTCAAGCTACAAAGTGATTGCTTCCTTCGATAAAACAATATATTCAGTTATATTATTTTCGGTGAAAGTTAGTTTTACAGAATATCGTGACTATAAGGCCGTTCCACAGGATAAATTTTGATAGACAAAGTTAGCGGTGCAACATTATAAATGAAATACAGGAACCTTGCTTAAACACGTTATTCATAGCAATACAGGATATGATTCATAATACTGAAAGAGCTATTTTATGTGGCTCCAGAAAGGAAGGCTGATGGATATAAGCATGGGTAGTGTTTGAACTCCCTAAGTTAAAGAGAGACAAAATCAGTGATATCCCTCGGTCGTCATAACATTGAACAATTTCCAAAATACGACAGTGACCAATATTTATACGAGGTTCACACTTGACACACGAGAATGGGCTATTCATATGACTCGTTCACGGGCTCAATAGCTTGATTACGGAATGACTTGTGTTTCGGATCCCACAACAGGCGCTTATACTCCTTCCTTTCCTTAACAGGTTCGTGGCCACTAAATTTTGAGGACGTAGACGAACTAAACCAAGACCAGTAGCAGTGAGCGAATTAAAAGACCATTTAGACAACATTCCCAAAGACAAAATAGGGAATCATTTCTAAGGAAAATCTCGGAAACTCCTGATTAAATATGAAAAGAATAGTACCTGCACAAAGAAGATGAAATGCTTGAAGGAGGTGTTGAGATGGGCCTCCTCCCCGAGCTGCACCACCTCAGAAAAGTGCTGGTGGTAGATGTGTGCATACACGCGGAACAGCCGCTTCAGGATGGTCTTGGCGATGGACAGGAAGTTCTTGGGGAACGGCACGCCGATCTTGGAGGGGAACAGCGTCTCGTCATCCAGTTGGTCCTGCACCCAGGTCATGAGATAGTCTATATACTTGGGCGCAGAGCACTTGATAGGCTTCTTCACCGTGTGGCCGTCCGCCCAGTGGTACTCGTACTTAGGACCGGCAGACATAATGGCGCAGCTATCCTCGGTGCAGAACTCCGTAATCGTCCCGCACAACATGTTGATCTGGTTGAAGAAGTCCACGGTGTTCACCGCCACCCACTCGTTTAAGTCCTCCCCATCTGGCAACATGACGGCCAGCCTCAAGTTGCCTGAGCCTAGCGTGGCGGCCGCGTGCTTCATCAGGTCATACTGGTGCGTTCCCTCGGGGATGTTCTTCTTCGGCTTGAAGGTCTTGTTAGACCGACCGCCGCTATAAGGTTACATCCCAGTTAGTGACCAGCTCTAAAGATCTACTTAATATTTGAAAACAACAGTTGTGAAAGGTTCAGAAAAGGCTTTCCTTTTTACTGGGTAGTATTTCACAACAATTGCATTTCTGCGAATTAGGGAAAAATACTACGAGGAAAAGATCGACGGTCAATTATTCGACTCTTGACATTTTCAATGTATGAAAAGATAAACAAGTAAATGAAAGATAAATAGGTGAAGCAATTGTTTGAAATATATTTTTCTTATTGTTATCGGCAAAGTACGATAAAGCCGATGAGTAACGCAAGAGTACATGACAAATAAATAACAAAATTAAAGCGAAAATTTTAACTCACAATAAGAAACTCATCGTAGACTGAATATGCACTTTTCGATGCGACAATATTTCTCGCCCTGTTGCGTGAGCCGGCTCATCAAAATGACTATTTTATATCAATTTTTATGATAAGTTGTCAAAAGTTCGTACAGATGTTTGTCATCCATTTGTGATTTCTATTCCAAAGTTATTTTTTCAAATTTCATCTATGGCTCTATCGCTCTATGGTTCATTTGCCGTTCGTTCATATTCATATGGTTGTTAGTTGTTAGTTCATCCCTTCCCGTTTTTTCGCATGTTCGTCGATCAGCTGAGATGCACACTTCCTGTCAAATATGTCTTCTTTTAAAGTTCATTGATCGTATAAAGATGTTAGTTACACTTTAAGAAAATTAAAAAAAGCTTTCTTTATTAAATTAGTCACGATACTATATTTTTTTGAAAATAAACAAAAAAGAATTAAGTCAACGATAGTGATTGCCAGATGCGATTATAAATGTTATGAACAAATTCACTAAGAAGCCAATAAAATGGAAGTTTTAGTGTAAAAAAAAACAGAACCCTTATTTTAACAAGGTGAGATCATCTTTTGCACAAAATTTAATTATTAAGAATTTAAAATTCTTTGGAACCTACCTAAATCTTATATTTTTTGTGTTGTTCGGGTCACACTCGTCTACTAATGCCATTTTCCATTTTTCTCTGTTTATCTTACAGCGTCATTTTTGCTGAAAGGTCGACGTTTTTATTTCAATTTCATCCCTTGTGCTAAAAATACAGGCCCCAAAATGCAGGGACTTAACATGAGTAGCTTAAAGAAAAACCCCTCTGTAAGTATTTTAATATTTAACACTATATCATTTAAGTTCACTAAGAGTTTTGCGTACGGGCCGACCTTACATAATGATGCGACGTCGCGTACTGCTAATAATTTTTTAGATCAATATTTTGGTAATCATATACGTTATTATGTTAACGAATTTCTAAAATCACACAACACACTTTGCCTGTCGATACAGAACGATGACTGAAGGATATCTCTGATCTATTTCGACTATGCACTTTATCAAAATAATAGATCGCACCTGATATTAATTTATCTTGTCATCGTTATCAGATTTTGATATTCAACGAATTACATATCAAGTTCTTATCTGATGCCATGAAATCACAAAACTTTATCGAAAATTTGATTGATTGCTTATTTTGGCTATTATTTCGTAGATTGGCCTTGAACACCAGATAATGGCATAGTTGCAAAATTTCTGAAGATTTTTTTTAGTAAACTAAACTAAATTTATTAGTACTGATAACTTCCCAATCGTTTAGTGATACATATTCCAAATTTGAATACTTGAATGTAAACAAATTTGAACCGTATGAAAATCTCAATTTGAATGATCTAAAGAAACCAGAGATTGAAAAACCAGGCTTTTGAAGTTTATGAAAACAAAAAATGCAAATTGGCTACAGAATATTTTATCTTTTGTAGATATAAGATAAAGCGCTCTTGAGTTGATATTTATTTCACAAAAATGGCGCTATATAAATTAGCCAAGTATTATTATTATAATCAATAATCCATACAGTACATACATAGTAGAAGATGACTAAGACGACTCAGACTCTGATTATTAAACGACTCGACTAATTTTTGTTTCAAATTACTTTCACGCTTCAATGTTTTAGTTTCTTTTAATAAAGAAAAATAGTAAAAACTTTTAAAAAAAAGTTCTATGCATTAACGACTTAAATATCAAATATAGCAACCTATATAGCAAATTTTTCTGTTATATAAAAAAACAAAGGGAGACGTTAGCGCTTCATACGGCGATCAATCAAATCATGTACGATAGGTTTCCTTTGTGGCTCCTTTCCCGCTATATGTACACACTAATTTACCATGATAATACTTAACTGCTGTATGTGTTTCTTTGCAGCTCCTCCCGCTGTACTTCTTCACAGCGCTGGGCCTCGGGGGTGCCGTTTTCTACACAGCCCGCCTCGCCCTGCGCTCCACCGAGGTCACCTTCAACAAGAAGACCAACCCCGAGCCATGGAACGACTACAAGGATAAGCAGTACACCGTACGTAACCTAACCTTACCTAAACTCACCTAACATAACATAATCTCACTTATTTTGCACAGCTTTATAGGTCTGAATCTAATGAAAACTTTAACTAAATTGGATGGTCTGAAAATGATTTTATAAGAAAGTTATCAAAAAGTTTAAATTTTCATGGAGTACACGGTACTTAAAATAATTTAGATACTACGTAAGTAAAAAAATATTCTTACTTTAAAATTATTATATCTTATACCAACTAACTATTGAAAACCTGTGTCCTATTTAACAACTCATAGATTACTAATGCCTTATTATAAGGAAATTGAAATCTACAGTAGATAATTATATTTGCAATTTAGTTGATTAACGAGCTTGAATATTATTTATATATAATATATAGACAGATCTAGCAATTAACAAACTAACATACGTAACATGAAGCTATCTCTATTCAAAATAAGTCAGAAAAAATATAATATTAGAATATAGTGACATTATATTTGTAGAAGTTGGAAATTGAAAAGGAAATTGACAGAGCTTGAAGGAAATGTGCATTTACAAATACATAATCATTATTGCAATTATTGATAAATTCGTATTCCGATTCTTTGGTGAAAGAAGGCTAGATTTTCATTTTGATACTTGTTGGCTCTTAACAAATGTCCTTTAATTGATATTATGATTATAGTTAGCATGCCAAAACACCGTCAAACTTCTGTCACCACACCGTATTGGGCCCCCAAATGATAATGTTGGTACAATTGATGAGGTGTACTTCAACAAGACTTTTCATTCTGTTGATACCATCATTAATGAAGGAGATGATACTGAGCAGGTTCATTTTCTTTTTGTTGAGCTTTTGAACCCCGCATTTTAAAATCGGTGTTGTCATTATGTTACCAAGAAATGTATCTGTTGGTGATAACCTTTGTAATAGAACAAGAATGGTTGTTCAAAATTCAGTTCTAGTTTAATTCAAGCCAAAATAATTAAGGGGAACAGAAAAGGTACGGTACATTTCATTCCCGGAATTTGTTTGGACACTTTATCAGATGTTACTATACCATTTAATACGGGCAGAAAACAGTTTAATTCTATTAAGTCTAGTGAGTTTCCTGTAATATAATATTCATATCACTTATATTTAAATATTCATGGTGGTGTCAATATTGATAAAGAGTTTCTAATCCAGAATTACTTTCTGCCTCATAAGGCTTGAATAAAAATCGATTTTCAAAGTGACTTACTGCTTCTATTTACAGGAAAACCTCATGCAATTTTGTTTTTATTTGTAAGGAAATTTATTCAGCCACGCGAAAATATAATAAGACAACAACAAAATCTTCACATTTCTTAATCAATTTTTTTTAGTGACACGAGGGAGAAAAAAACCAATTAAGTAGCTATTCCAGAAAAACCACTTATTCCATTAACATAAAATTTGAAAAAAATGCATAAACATACATACAAGATAGCATAATTGACATACTTCCACAAACTGATGTTCCGTGAACTAACGTTCCTTGTACTGACGACTTGTCTTGTTGCAGTTCTACTCCCCATCCATCGACTACTCCAAGCTGAAGGATGAGAATGAGAGACCCGACTTCTAAGCTCTCACCTTCTGATCACTGATAATAAAGGTTTATTTAACTAGTTGTACTCATGTAAATTATTTACAGTAATTCTACCTAACTAGGGGATGCTTTCCTAGATATTATTTTTGTTTTACTAGCTGTGAAATGTATAAAAAAACTTAAATAAATATGTGTTATTAATTATTACGAGTTTTATGTAATAATCCTGCACACACACTTAGCTTTTCATTTGGTGGCGCCGTTAGTGTACACTTAGTACTTTGTGGTTACAAAAAATCTATGGATTTAAAAAGTTGTTTGTTATTCCCTGCAAAGTTAAGTGTGTCAAGTTGTATGAGGTTTGTAGTACATCATTTTTGGTCTCTGTAGTCATAATCTGAGAGGCACAGCATTAGACGCCAGCAAATCATGTTTTGTTGTGATTGAGTTATGGCTTTTATGCATAACAGCTTGTCATCAACACTATATTGTCGCCAGAAAGGCAAAAGGGCTGAAGCTCCATTTTGGAAAGTTTACACCAGAACACAATCAAGTTTTTTTGTTTGTTTTACAATAAAATTCATAAGTCGTCAGTACCTGGTTGGATTTTGAAAAAATAAGTTAACTCAGGTAACTCAATGCTCTCACTGAAATACCTGAAGCGACAAAAAAGTTCCAAACTTGTGTCACTTGAGTCAAGCCTTCTCCCAAATGGTAAAAATATTTTAGATGGCTGAAGGGCTGCAAGTCTTCAGGATACGTCTTCAGAATCAAAAGAGAGTCAGAGCTTTCGATGCAGAAAAAAAACTGATCAAGACTCCATGTTTAACTCATTTTTGACCAGTGTCGCTTAAACTCTTAAATTTCCAGCGACGAAATGGTTTGCATGAAGCTACTGGAGTAGTCTTGGCTAATTACTTGCCAGGTATTTAATATGGTGTCATATTTTGTTCAGAAAAATAAAATAAAAACTTGTGTTATAATATGTATCAAATTAAATTATTTTGAATTATGTTTTCCTTGGCACGCAATCAACAATATTCCTTCTGATGGTTAAATTTACATTACCTTGAGAGAGTATTTGTCTATTGGCAATGGCTTCCTACCTTTACATTCTTAGTCAGCATTTTTAACTGATACAAAACTAAATCCAAAATGACAATATTAAAAGGTGATCTTTTTCGGAAGGCTCTAAAATTAAAAAAAAACCCTAATTTGGATATTTGTAATCCCGCACTATACAAGGGTCGGTTGATAAGTTTTCGAAACGGAAAGAAAAACAACCTTTTGGCATTAAATGATTCTATTTTTCTACATAGTTTCCTTCTACCTCGACACATTGAGTCTGATGCTTCTCTAGTGTCATTATACCCTTTTGGTAGAACAATTGCTCAAGCTCTTCAAAATAGCCATTTACAGCATCAATAACTTCCATATTGTTCGAAAAGTTCTTACCACCCAACCATTTTGAAAGATTTGGGAACAATTTGGAAGTCACATGGAGTCAAATCTGGTAAATAAGGTAGATGAGGTGATATTTTACAAAAATGGCAATATGAGTAAAAAAATTATTCAAGTATTATTTTTATTAACAGAATTTTGTGATGTTAAATAATATTGACTACAGACTTTATTTTCTCCTAATCTCTGGAAATTACAGACGCTAGTTCTCGATAGATTCCTTTAGTTTTACGAGTTGGACCAAGTTCCAGAATCGGCTTGATAGATGATGTGGGAATATTCAGGAAAAATCAGTGGTAGATAATTAAATACTTTTTGAAAACCTGATAAAAACTGTTTTCTGTGCCAAAAACGATTGAGATTTAATTATTTTGGAATCCAGATAAGTGTCGAATAAAACAAGGGGGGTGATTATTGTATATTATTTATTTCATAAAATGTAATAACCATAGGCACAATATTTGGATATCCATATGTATAATTAATTATTGTACGCATAAAAACAAACATTCTTCTTACAACCAACGCACAGATTAAAAAATAAACCTAGCCATTTCATTGTCAAATACCTTTTATAGATTTGGAATCATCCAACGCCTCTGTGAAATATTATATTAGAAGAATTGAAACTTCCAAATTCTGGATTGGTTGGAAGGTAAATAAAAACAAATGATACATTGGCGAGGTTTCAGTTCCCGTTGTTACTAATATTAAAGTTGCGTTAACAAGAATGGTAATAATATTATAACTTAATACCTAGAGGTCAAAGAAAGCTTTGTTGACTGTACAGACCACTATTTTAAGGCTATTTTATGAGAAATGCGATGGTGTTATGCATTATTTGAGTAAAAAATAAAATGTGACAAAACCAGGCATTTTATTGCAATTGCGAAATATTGATTACAATATTTAATATTAATTATAGTATAAATCCCAATAGCTCGATCAGTAACAATTCTGGAGGTGAATTGGAATGAGTGATAGTGTCGCATGACATTCGCATTAAGAATGAAACAATTCATATACATATATCTAGATATTGGGTTGACCTGTTCCTCGATTCACATAAAAACTGAACTTGACTAATGAACTTTCCCCAGTAAACATTCATCTGTCCGAATTCATAAAGGAGCGTGTAGAGGAAAGAATATCTTCGTTCCGACAGAAAAAGTCAATTTCTAGTGTGGATTTTTCTAATATGCTTATTACATTATGGTAGTTACTTATCACATTCTATTTTAAAATAAATGTATTTATATCACAAAATCTTTTAAATCCTTTTTTTTCATTAAACATTTAATGGTTTTGTAATTTTGTTTTTCGTAGTAAATAGATACCAATGTAAGTATCAATTAAGTAATCAATTGCGATTAAATATCTACAATGTTTTTGGAAATATGCTTTTTCCATCAGAAAAGTGTTTTAGAAATGGTTTTTTCTGTCAGAACAGCAATGAAGTAAATAATTCTATTATGATTTCAAATGCTAAACTCAAATATATATATAATTATATTTTATGAAAATGTTAAAATAAACTCCGTGGAGAGATTTTACGTTTACACTTAAAAGCTAAGTATGTGGTGATTTATAATGTATTTTTAAAATCCAAATAACTAAAATAACTTTCTTCTAAAAAAAAAAATTTAATTTTTATAATGCATGCACATAAAATAAATTTTAATTACACTTCATAGGCAGCTCAACTCTCGCAATAAACCAAATATTCAATTGAGGTTATCATTTGCAACCCAGGACATTTTTTTTGTGCATTTGTATAATTTATTTGGTATTACAGTCAACTAAACAGCCAATTTGGTGAATTCCAAGTCTGTTTGCAAATGATAACATCAACACAAAATCCCATAAACCTCTCTCTTCATATTTCTATAAGTGGTGGAATAAAAGCTAATACATTCCTCGGTAGGGAGAGCGGGGTGATGTCATACCGCCTAGTTTAGGTCCTACCAATAGAAACGTGCGGGGTGATTTGGGACAGACTAACTCACCACCTATATGTAATTGATTAGAATTGTTTGGTACCAAGCCAACTTATCTCCGTAGTGTGGGGTGAGTTGATACCGTCTACTCTAACTAGGGCATTACGGCATACTTTGAAAGAGTATTGCGGGGTTCTTTGAACCAATTTAATATGCTAAAAGAACTGCTCTCGTGACAGGGTAGTGCGGGGTGACTTGATACCATCCCTCTAAGTAGGGTGCACTGCCTACCAGCCCTGCGGCGGCTGCTGCTGTTGGTAGGGGTTGTACTGCTGGTTCGGGGGCTGCTGGGGCGGGTACTGGCCGGGGGGATACTGACCCGGGTACGGCTGCTGAGGATACTGCTGCGGCGGGTACTGCATGGGGTGGCCGGGGTAGGCTGGGCCCTGGGGGAAGCCAGGGTATGCGGCGGCTGGAACAGATGTAAGTGTTAATAATGTCCGATACTAGTCAACTAGTGCCATGGCCATGATCAGACATCCATTTAGAAATGATTGATTCTTGGAAAAAAATATTAAAAACAATTTCCATTCTAAAAATACTTACATGAAGCGAATTAGAATCGAAATACATATGTACAGTGAAACTTAAAAGGTTTTTGAAGGAACCGGAAAAACAACTTCTTATGTGGGATTCAAATAAGGTCATAATTAATTTCAGTTTTTTGAAAACTTTACATGTTTTGTATAAATTTTCAACAAGCAAAGTTATAAAATACAGAGCTAGGTCACAATGACTTTAAGGCCACGTCATGTGTTTTTCAGATGAAAAATAATACAAATGCCAAAGAAAAGTCAACCTTAAAGACAGTCGCTCCTTCATTCTAATTTGGCATCCTTGCTTGCATTGTCACTGTGGTATGTGACAGGTGTAAAATGGTTTGGTCAACTGTATATTCCCAGCCAGGATTAATGTCTAATCGCCATCACCTAAATTATTAGGTCAGTAAATTTTAGAACTTTTGAAAATAAGGTTCGTTTTAGATATCATATTGCAACTCTAGATTTAGTTTGTGTTGGTTTTACTGCCAAATTTCTAAAACCTCAACTTTTGGAATGTTACAACTTCCATCGTGTGCCGGGCACAAAGGGGGTCCTGCACGCCATGTGCTGCTAATTTAAAAATGCTACCAACTGGATTAAAAGTATAAAAACCCACGAAAAGAGGTAAAAGTAGTTGCCTTAAGTCAACGCCGGCACACGTTTCCCTCAGGGCCTGTCATGTTTGGTGAAAATGAGCCGTTCTCATGTGACAAAGGTTGGTAAAGCAACTGGCGTGTCTCCCAGCTGTTTACAAGTGGCGGAGAGATCAATATACAGTATTACCACATGACACGCATGTTAAGACAGGGTGACCTATCAAACAGATTCAGATCTATCATTCAAACAGAAATCTTAAAATCAGGGTTGGAAAAGAAAATACTCACTTTGTGGATAAGGCATCCCATATGGATTATATCCTTGAGGCATTTGAGCTGGAGGCATATACGTGGGGTAGGGCGCAGCTCCCGGGGCTCCGTATGGTACGGGCATGTTTCCGTGCCCCTGGACGGGGTAGGGCAGGCTTCCGAGCGGGGCGCCCGCAGCAGCCTGGGCCACCTGGGGAGGCGGGGGGCGCGCGGGGGCTTCACGCTTGGGCTCTGGAAATAAGAACACAATAATTCCATTTTACTTTTCTCAATTTCAGTCCCATTCATCTCATACAAATATTTGCCATTATTTCGACTGATTCCCTTCATCCATAATCACAACTAATTTGTTCCACTGAGAATATTATTTACTGTTTGTGTGAAATCATCTAATGACTACAAAATTCGTAAGAGTTTTTTGACACATCGACTGTGTTTCGGTGAAAGGCGTTATTCCACATTTTTTTGCAAGGAAATTTAGGCCTTGGTGATAACATAACGGTCATGGTGTTATGCTTGACACCTGATCATAATTTGATCAAATGCAAATTAAATGTCACTTGAGTTTTTAGGTATGACGTGTTATCACATGGCTAGAATTGTCACAATTCGTCTGGAACCTATTTTCTCCTCTGTGGCCAGTATGCATAACAATGCTGCACTGTTGTTTTAGCTGATTGTCGTATTCACGAAAAACAATATTGTTTCATAGCATTTGAGTACAGAAACACCACAAGTACGCTTATGGAAGAAAATGTAGCAAATAGGAAAAGTCAAATAAGGTAATAAACAAATGCAAAAGATAAATGGGCAAAACATAAGATCAGGTTCCGTCTCATAATAGATAACTAACCCGTAGGTGAGGGCGTATGGTGTTGGGGGGGAGTTGGTGCAGGGCCAGAGGGGGCGCGGGAGCTGTCCTGCGTGAGGTCTTTCATGAGTTCTTCCTTCTCTGTGCGACGGGCGAAGCAGTAATCCGATATCTTGTTTTGGAACACCACCAGCAGCTGAAATGATCAAATTATATTTGTATAGGAGCAGAATGAAAGAAAGTACAAAGAAAAGAGATCCAATTGACTTTTTTTAGAGTTCATTTACAGATTGACATACTTATCTTTGTTGACAGTCAAAAAATAAACTAATGAAAGAACAAAATATTTTTGAAATTCATAGACTTTTAATGTGACAGAGTATGTTGATTTGTAGTTGTGATTAATGACATTAAAATATCATATTTTTTAAATTTATTCAGAAAATTATAAAACAAAACCAAAACACAAAAAGTCCCTCATTTTATTAGGATAGTCCTGTGCCGAGTTGAGCAGTTTTATAATAGAAGTGAAAACATTAAAATATAGAAAAAAAAATAACAAATACAAATAATAAATAAATAACAAATAAAAATAAATTTTCATTTACAAGATTGTTAATTGTTTTATTGACTCACCTTCTCTGTTGCAAGTTATCCAGTTCAACATTCCTTGCCGTAGACTCAGAAACAATGAATTGCTGTTCCTCAGTCATCACAATATTAATTATGGGTATAATTCTCCACTGTCCAGAATGTCAAGACTTGTTAACTCAAGCCATGGTCTTGAAATTTTTGGTAGCAGTCTAAATGATTTTTGTCATTCTTTACGACTCTACCAAAACTTTGACTAGACCATGGCTTGAATGTTCTCTCTTATGTTTATTTTGCCTTATTTTTGTCATCGCTTCATTTATTATTATATATATGCTATTCCTTCTCTGTTGCTCTTTTTTCCATTTCGTGTTTTATATGTCTTTTTTGTAATTGGACTTTAGTCCGTTAATTTATAAATAAATAAACTATAAATAATTTTCTTTTTGAGTACGTACATACGCAAATGTTAACTTTTCAAAACTGTAACTGACGGATGTGTTCAAATCTTTACCTACCATACCTGACCTGTAATGTATTTTAGCAGACATTATTCTGTATCTGCAATGATTAAAGCAACTAATATATTTTTCTTGGCAAGACAAGTTACACCCTTTGATTTTTCAAGGGTAACAATTACAGTAGAACCCCGATAATTCGAGAAAAACGCGCAATTCAATTTTTTTTCTGAAAAAATGTCCCCTGAAAATTTTTTTTATACAAAAGTGATTTATGATTCGAAAATTGTTAATTTGTAATTCGAAATTTATTTTGGTTCGTGTATGAAAATTTGTTTGTGCAAGTCTAAAAAATTACATAAATTAGTAAATCTGAAAAGCCGGCCGTGGCAGTAAATCCTTGCAAATTTCCGATTTATGCGGGTATATGTCGTACTAATTCGTATTATTATCGAGTAAATCTGAATCTAACAGGCTGGATTTTTTTGGAATATTCAAAGACTCTAGGGTAGTGTTGTGGCAAGAACCCCAACAGACAACATTATATGAAAACAGAGATTGAACAAGAGTATGTTGTATACATATATATTTATATACAGTTTTTAGTGTAACTTTGTCCAGTATATTTCTTAGGGCCTTGAAGAGTTAGGCTAGCTTTTAAAAAAAATATTTTTGTTAAAATAATCAAGACAAGATATTTGTTATTGTCTACTCCTATATTACGACAACTACGTATTGTTTAGGAGTGGTCTACAGAGGGTTGACACACAGAAGAAATCCATAAGTAATATATTAAGTTTTATACGTGTTGACAATGTGCAGGTTTGCAGTTTTTTTGTGATTAATTTTTGATAAAATATAGTCAACAAATAATGTGCAACTTTTGGTGCAACGTGGCTTTAAAGCGAATGTTTGAAATATTTTTTCTGAACATCGTCAGGTTAATTATCACCTTGCAGGCTTACAGCCTGGAATAACTCAGCAGAACTCTATTCGGACATGTCATGTTCATCCTCTACCATGTCTTTCATAAATCCTTCCTTGGAAAAGTTGGGTAATCTTGTGTTTGTCGTTCCTCATGATGATGACTAAGATAATAGAGTTTTATTCTATTTGCTTCTAGTAAAATCTGTCAAATACGAGGATAGGTTAGTTACCTGAGTGAGGTCATTGTAGAACTTGGTGCCCTCTTTGAGGTTGGACAACAGGTCGCGGTAGGCGCCGTGCGCGGCCGCCAGCTCGCACAGCTTGCTCTCCCTGTTGCCCCCGCAGCCGCCTCGCTCCGCTACCAGGGTGGAGTTGGCGTCCTGGAACGTAATACTGCTTTTATATTTCTTTGCTTTGGGTAAGGCCCCACGTTAACGGTAGGTAACAGCTTCTGACCTTATTTTGTTATAGCACTTTCTAGGCACCACATCCAACAAGTGGCGAAAAGCAGCAGTCTTAGTTGGGTATTGTTTATTACCTGAATATCTTTGATCAGCCTCTCTTGCCTGGTGAGGCTTTCTCCAACCTGGCGTTGCAGAGGTCCATACGATTCCCCCAGAGCCGATACGGAGAGAGCCGCCTCACTGATGGCTCCGTCTTGAGCCAGAGCTGACAGGAATTTGGTTTTCATGTCCAGGGAAGCCGACTTTAGCTCCGACTCTATGACGTCGCGTTCGGCTTTCATAGTTTCCACCTGTTGAGGTAGATTGATTGATATTGTTTTAAGCACATTGATGTTGATTATCTGGTCTTAGATCTAATGAAACTAGACTTGACTTCCATCGTAAGAGAATAAAACTTACATCTTCCATGAGTCTTCTGAGCGTAGCTGTGGCCGAGGTGTCATTGGCTACAGTGGAGGAAGAGCAGGGCACTCCGGCTTGCAGTTCCCCGAGACTTGCGCTCAGCAGTTCTATACCCTGCAATGTCAAAACAGTTCACTTAAATATGTAACAATAAAACCTCCTTTCTCAAAAGGAAGAGGGAAGATCAAAGTGTAAATTAGTTCAACACAGTTAGGAGGATGGGAAGTAACAGAGGAAGTGAAATTCGGGCATTTGAAAACGTTAGGGGTGGATTTAGGCAATGTCTGTACACACATCAAGCGTAATTGATTTAGGGCAACGCACAGTCAAACTTGGGAAATATGAACCATGTTGTTTGTTACCTGCTGTAAGAGCACTTTGGTAAATTAATGTTTAAACAAGGTAACATCACATTTTTACCTCTCTGTGTCTGTGGATGTATTTAGGTCAATGCATGGTAAAAACACGTTAATGTCTTGTTGTTACCTGTCTGTGTGTGCCGAATTTGGCCTGCACCACCTTGTCGGCTTCCATGGCGTTGATGATGATCTCCCGGTACTTGGTGATGTTGGAGGAGAACATTTGCGTCAGCTTTTCTGAAGGGGTGCGGGTCCAACGATCGCCGAACTGGGAACGTAGCTGACTATCAGAGTTGTGTTCTTCTCTCAGGAGTCTCTCTGCCTGGAATAAAAATATATTATAACTATAATGCATAGAACACCATCAAATACAGCCGAGCCTCCATTATCCAAAGGTCAAATAACCGAAACGTCAACATAAAATTGATTTTAACTTAGCATTTGCTACTTCCATTTCCATCTATTGTTTCAAATGTCATTTAATATCATCGCTTCAACAAGGCGGCGCCCCTGTCCGTTGCAAGCTCAGTTTTTCCTCGCACAGCCTCTACAGTTGCCTCCCCCAGCTTAGTCTGGGGTGCTCAACTGGACGTCTAGTCATTTAATAAATGTTAGGGTTCACTTCCCCTCGAAAATAATCAGATCATTTCTCCACTAAGTTTTTCAGCAGATTCATACCTCGTCCAGGATATCCCTGTTCCTCTGCAGCAGTTCTGGCAGCTCCCTCATGAGGGTCTGCAGCTCCTGGACGCCACCGGATTCCTTGACAGCTGTGGCCTTGTCCAGGATGGACTGGGGAAGCTCGGTTCCCGATGTCTGCTCGATGGAAGCCGGCAGGTTCAAAGATGCCAGGATGCTGGGAGCATTAGAAGCGTTTTTATGAAACTGTTTAGTGAGTGTTTGCATTGGACAGAAAAAGCCAAAAAAAGAAAAATAGATAGGATCTTACTATCTCAATCATGCTTATGGGATACCAAAGATTTCAGCTGCCCGGATCCAGTGGAAATATGGTATCCACATTACAACAATATTTAAAATAGACAATATCTGAATATCCAGGTTCTGACCAATCTCCCTCTTCTCCATCCTTTCCCCCTTCCCCACTGCCTTCAGCCTAACAACAATCCACTAATGGAGATGCCATGGATCTATTGGAATGGTAAACTTTGATACAGTGACAACAGGCGGCAGAGCTGCATTTATTTCACCAGTATTTCAGTGGGAGAGTGCTCTGCGGAACTAACATCATTGATCCCTTTGTCACCGATGCAGTGGAGAGAATGCATGACCAACACTTGCACATCATTCGTAGATTGTGTGGAGAGTAGAATGAAAGAGTTCTAACCTGTTGAGGGTCTGGGTGCTCTCTCGGAGCTTGTTGATCTCCAGGTTGACAATCTCGTTCTTTCTCACATCGAAAGCAGCCATGGCCTGATGGACAGGCACGGGAACCATGTTGGCAAACAGATCTAAACACACAAATAAGACAGTGAGTATATCAATCATAAAGAATATAACGGTGAATACAAAGTGTACTCTGTTTAAAACATTTAGTAAAAATATTGTTGCTTGAAATAGTTGTAGCCATGTTTATTCAGATTCTCCCAAGATTAAAAAAAATATCAGTATCCTATGGCCCGCTATACAGACAAATGTGAGAAAAGGGATCAATTGAGAGAAGGGGCAGACTTGTGTGTAATCATGAGAAGTTTGGTTCTTAGGGTTGAGTTAAGACACCAATTTGTAAAAAATGTTCACTTTAACTATAGATTTACAAAGTACAATTTATTGTCAAAATATTCTATCTTACCTGTGAACCTAGTGCTCCACTTGTCAGGGATGGGCGCCGGCTTGGCCAGCAGCACCTTGCCCATAGGCTCCAACTGCGCCACCTCGGGGATGCGCTCATGGTAGATGAAGTCGTTGTCCTTCTTCACCTCGTTGAAGTTTCTCTGCGCCTTGCCCGCCATGTCCTGGAAGTAGTTGGGCCGGCCTGAACGGCTCTGGGCCGCTTTGAATTGCTCCAAAGAATCCTGAGGACACAAATACCATTAGACTAGATGTATCATAATCTATTTTTATAGATACAGCGCATTTTATTACAGTAAAAAGACATTTAAAGGTACGTTTTTGTTTTTTCTTCCCCTTTTCCTAATCGGGTCGTTGACCCACTGCTTTGAAAAGGTGTCTCCAGGAGATCCTGTTCCTATATACTTCAGCAGCCTAAGGGTGGAAAAAAACAAAGTATTTATGTGGAAAAATAGGTGTGGTTTCACCCTGCTGTAGATATTTTCAGACAGTTACATTTTAAAGTTGTGTGAGGATGTTTATAACATCTGGATTGGGGTGAACAACCTTGATCTTGTTCAGTGGGTAGAATGTTATTCTTATTCAAATTCGTTCTAATCCAATAAAGAGGATAGGCTTGCGGTCGAGGAGTTGCTGAAGTGGCTACTCCACTGAGGGAAATTCTTTTCATGTAACAATAAAATATGGTTACCTGAAGGCGGCTGATTTCCTCTCCAACGGCCTTGTTAGCCTTGCAGACCAGCCCCTGGTGGTATTGAGCCACGCCCCAGTACGCTGCTTGCTTGGCAGAGAACTGGAATCAACAAAACACATATCAACAGGCTCATGAAGAGAAAGATATAGCAAAGCTAAATAAGTTACGTAACTTTGCTGACAATGAGATAAACTTACACAAGTGAGCCATTCTTTCTCGGTGATGGGCCTCAGGGCTTCCTTCTGGAAGGTCCTGGTGAGCTCCGCATACAGATCTTGACACTGGTTGGCCAGCTTGGCGATGATGCCATCCTTCATCTCATCTGGAAACGTTAAAATAAACAGTTAAATTGCTGCCTAAAATTGACAACTACAATACGGCAGTAGTTGTGCTCCTAAGCCTAAGTTGCCTAGCCTAACAGTGAAATACAGCGAAACTCTCTTATAAGGTTTGACAAGTCTTCAAGGGACCGAAAAAACAAAGCTTCTTAAGCATGAGAACTTCTCAAGTAGGTTTTACTGTAGTCGAATCTCCTTTCCCTTCCCACTTCCTTCAGACTCATAAAATTCTCCGAATTGAGTGTGCCGTAGTCCTCCTGACTGGGCAGTCGACACTCGGTAAATATGTAAAGGGAATTGAAAATAATGGTGGGATCATGGCACTACCAATAATGGGCAACCTTGTGGGAATTTGGAGTGATGGCCTAAATACCTAAATTTAGGTAGTTGGAGCGGAAGTAAACAACACTGCATCCTTGGGATTAGAAATTAAGAAACCAACAGGATTAAGGGCGTTTTCTTGAGGTGACTAGGAATCTTCAATGAATTGTGGTACATACATATTTCAACTACATGTGTCCAAGTTAATATTCCAGTGTATGTATTTGGTATTTTGAATTATCTGCCGGCCACAGAAAGGTGCTGCCCTACAAACTCCAGTTGGAGGATACCATGCAGTGCTAGCCTTCTCTTCACAATTAAAGAATAAAAAATGAAATCTGTCGTAACATTATTATACAAATAAAGTTGGATTTGGTAGCAATGATAAGGAAAAACAAATCATCAAATCGTGCCAGAGATGGCGTGAGATAAAAACTAACAACAATAAAATGATTTGCTTAGATTACTTGTGAAATCTTATCGAAGATGAACTTTTGGACATACTTGATTTTATATGCGATTACATTTTCCAGATTTGAAAGTCTTTTTGCTTGTTGGACTGATGGTTACTAGACTTTCACAACTGATGGACTCACCGTGAATAGCCTTCAGGACGTAGATCTCCTGCGCCTGGGCAAGCATGAGTTGCCCCAGGGCTCCGAGGGTCTCCGTGTTGAGATCGGGGGTTGTCTCCTGGTGCACGGTCAGCACTACGTTGGCCTTTAGGTAGTTGAAGATGCCCGCCGCTTGCTAAAAGACGATAACAATTGATAAACTGTTCCTTTTTCAATCTTCATACATACATATATCAATGGCCCTACAACTTGGAGAGTCTTGTCTGTCTCCAGGAAACACCTCCCCTCCTGCCGGTCTCCTGCTGTCTCCCTCCAGTTCTTTATGACTAAGAAACATCTTCAGTTATCGGCCATCTTCCATTCTTGCTACGTGTTCTGCTCAGTGGAGCCGTCAAATTAAAAACCTTTCTTTTCATCATACACAGAATCAAGATAATTTTACTAGAGTTTAAATTTATTGTTCTAGTTTTGTAAACGGCCCTTGAGATGGTATTTCACAAAAATGACAATCTAAAAAAAAGTGACGAATTATATATTATTTTAGAGTGGAGTTTCAGGTGGAACATTGATATGTGGATCATGTATAAGAAATAAGTTCAAATAAGTGCCACCAGGTGACAGTTATTGGGGGTATAAAACTGTTTTCCTGGTGAACAACACAAAAATGGCGGGACCGAGCAATGTTTATGTGTCATTATCATTGTTGGCGGAACATTTTCAATTATCAGAAATATAACATATTTAAACAATTAGTCATTAATTATGACAAATAATATCCATGCAAGCTAAGATAGATAATTGAATGAAGTGAGGTCGTGTTTAACTTCTGAGAACTGCAAATATTGTAGATTAATTTTATACATAGAAAAGATTTAAGCTTGTACCCCGTGAAAAATCAAAGGAAAACTTTAATTCACTTTAAGTTACAAACACAGAAAAATAAATATACAGAAAGCTTAAGATTAACATTCTTAGATGTACTGGCACATAATTTTTAAAATCCTTCTATCAACCACTTTTGATAAAAATGCTTTGGTAATGAAATGTACAGAAATCTTAAATCAAGTCTACATCATTGGTATAGCCAAGCAGAGGGCCGTTGTGAATCATCGAAAAAGAATGTTTATCATACCAAATTCTTAACGTAATTATCCTCATTCTCACACGTCTTGCATGAAAACGAAAAGACAGAAAATACCGAATGTTTTCAAACAAAGGCCATAGACAATATTCGTCAATTTAAAAAAGAATTAAGAAAATTTGTTTTCCATAACCATTAATGTTGGTATATTGTATGTTCATTTTGTTGTAACCCGATATATTTAAATATGTATTTTTTTATATTTAAATTTTATAAAATGTCATTAGAAAAATATGTTAGAAAAAAATCATGTCTGTTTACAAGTATACATTAAATCTTTTATATTAGAACACACAATGATGTGATCTAACTTGAGATAAATAAATAGAAATTGGAGAATGTATACACCTTCTGAATCATATACTTTTATTGTGTTGAATAGAAGTGATTGATTTGTGAATAGTCACTGTTAGGAATAATTGTTAAACGAATCAAGATGTAACATTCAATGCACATGCGCAATGGCTTACGACAGATCTCTTGCGAGTTCTACTATATTGAATCTTGCGGCACAAACCTGGAAGAGTTTGGCAGCCAGCTTGAGGCCATCATCAGAGTCGGTAGACTGGGCTGAGGCTACTGCACTCTGGAGAGCAGCCATGTTGAACATTACACACACTTTCTCAAAGCTCAGGGAACAGATGGCTGAAATAACACAAATTCAAAATTTATTTCCTAATACAGCGCAATCGGTACTTACTGCACGGGGCGCGACGTGTCGTGGAAGAAATATTGTGTCTTACTTCTGATAGGTGTGTTATAACCTGTCTTTCTGTTACATGCATCGTTTATGAAAAAGAGAGAGAGATTACAACAGGGTTATCAGCGGTATACCTTCACAGATATATCTTACAAAAGAAAGAAGGATTTGAGTTGAAATAAGCTCCAATAAGATGAGTGCACTCAACCTTTTCTCCTGTTCGTGTTTTTTAAAATACTGAATCGTATCAAATAGCGGGCATTCTAACAACATGGCCTATCTGAATGTATACAAAAGATAATAAGAATAATAAAAACAAGACATTGTTTTAAAATCTCATAGCTTCATACAAAGTTTGTGATCAAATTAGTTTTTTCGCTCACCGGTAAAGTTAGCTATTTTGTAGATAGGAAATATTGTCAGAATGCCGGCAACGTTTTTTATTTCAAAGAAATTTCATATTAAAAGTGAATCTAATATTTCTTTAAAAGATAAGTAAGTAAAGAGCGACTTTGAATACCTTTATCAAAACTTGTTTATTCGACTCATCCCTCTTCTTGCTTTCGTAAACAGGTAATATTAGGTATGGCCCTACCATTGTAAATTCTCTTTTGGATATCCATTGTTTTGAAAGGGGGAGAAGTTATAACGAATCTGTCAGCAGTATGCCTATATAATGTTCCATCTGTTACTTTTTAACCGCTAAATAAATATGCCTAAACAGTCTCTACGGCACATTTTTTGTTTACGCATTTTTGGTTGAATGTTATTTTTAAAACGACCCTTTTAAGAAAACAAAATCATTATATGAATTATGAACTATCTTAAAATCATCCTCCAATACCAAAGTATCACTAAACATTCACATGATATAAACCCGAATTGAGATAACGCCATAATTGTGTTAATGTTAACAATCGCGTTAAATTTAAACAGATACAGGCTGTCCCCGGGCTCTCGGTTTTATTATTTTATAAGATAAACAATGAAGTAGTTGAGAGATGTCAATCCAGAAATGAATATTATTTTAAAAACAAATTTCGCCCGAATACGGCATACATGTACTCAGAAAACAGAATCGAAACTTGAAAATGACTTTAGTCAGCCGCTGCGTGGTGCGAATGATTTGTAGAATCACTCGCTGCGGTGAAAGAGTTAAGGGGTTAATGAACTGTAATAAAATTATTTGGACGAAACTTAACCATAGCTCTTGACTGTGAATTTATTGCAGCATATAGACAGGAAACAATGCCTTCCAATATACATCAATTAAAGAAAGTAATAAAAGCAGCAGAGAGCACGGGGTTAATGATCCAGCTGTCAAAATCTCAGTTCAGATGGAAAACTTTTTTTTCTGAATATAGGGACTTTTATTTGTGTAAGGTTGACACTTCAAGGTTAAAATTTGATCAAAACGGATAACTTGAGCAAAATGGACTATGAACCTCAAAAATGGTTTCAAACATAGATAAATAAAAAATTGATAGTCATTTCTGGGGGTTAATGGGAAGTGTCAACATGAGATTTGGGTAAATTGAATTAGGTATAATACAAATACTGTTAAATGTCCCCTATAAGTTGACAAATAATCGTCATAACTAAAAATTCACATATTTGACATAGACATTCTAGCAATAACCCCCAGATTTAATGCACATATCACTTCACGTGGGTGTACTTGTGGTCAATAATGATTCATATAATTGTCCATTTCGTAAAATTTGTCTGTTATACCTGCACAATAAGGACAAACTATGTAAAATATTATGCAAATTCATACTTAGACTCATCCTGCCTCCAAAGAACGACCCCTTGTCGAAAGCATCCTTCCATTTAAATGGGATTTGAACTTCCTGGGGGGGAATCTTACACTCCAAGGCCGACAGCTCATCGCAGTAGCTAAAGAGGAGTTCAAAACATCAAGTTTGGCTATCAAACTTCGCAACAAAGGCTATTGACATGCGTCAGACATTGAAAATCGTTTCAACAACAAACCGATATGACCTTGGAAAACAAACAAATAAAACGAACTAAAATAAAGATGAGATTTTAAAGATTGAAAATAATTGTGAAATATTAAGTTAAAACGGTGAGTCATTAGAGTAAAGGGGCGATAAATACCTGTAAATAACCTCCAAGGAGGTCTCGTACTTGTCAAATACTTTCCAAATGGCATTCGTGCGGAGTTTGCTCAACTCGATCAGGGCATCGCTGTAATCCTCGGGCTTGTCCGACGTGCTGTAGGTTGACTGGATGAGATTCTTCAATGGTTTTATGATGTCTACATCAGAAGGCTTTTTCAGCGGCACCGATATCAAGTCGGCCATTATTATCCGTAACTTTTTCCAACTGCCCAACTGTCAATTTTGTTATTAGTCAGCGGACCGATTGGACAGCCGGTTTTACAGTCGGCAAGAAAGGAATCCGCAATCTGCTTGTGCAATGTTATGTGGCAAGTGGCAGGAGCGGGAGTTTTACAAAATTTGGATGAAAAAAAAAATCTGTTGCATGGTCCTTTTTTTAAATAGGCAACATTTACTATAGTTATTACTCTTAAAATAATACAAAGTTACTTTAAACAGCTCTAATATAAAGTAACGGATTTGCACATTCGACATTGTTAGTTTGGACAAATCATAGACAGACGATGTATTTGCAATTCGATCCAGTCAAAACACGACGACGACCCTCGCCACGAATACATGGGTTGCGAGTTCGAATCCTGGTGTGAATAAATGTTATTTAATTGATATGTGTTATTTCACATATTATTGAAAATAAATAAATTATATATAATAATATGTGGTCGGTATATCTGTGCCACGTTTCCGAATGCCACCATTGGGAATCGAAACGTTTAATAAGTAGATCTGAATAGCCAGATACTTCCCAATCTTCTTCTCCCTAATATTCTTTCCCTTCCCACTCCTGTCAGCCGCACAATATACTCCAATTGGGGGAACTTTTGTGCGGTATTCACATAAAAAAGAAAAATACTAATAATATTAACTTTTATACGAATATAAACTTACCACAATGTATTTTGTAATACTATTGTGTCAATAAACTTTGGATTGCAATTAATTTTGCATACCCAGAGTAGAAGACACTTTGAGTATCGCCCTGTTGAAAGAATAGTTCGATGTAGCTTGTGAATGCGAATGCAGTAAGAGTGTGTGCTGCACACAGCTATTGGCGTTCCATGCTCTCCGCCTATGTTCCTGTGGTGAAACGCCGTCATGGTTAATTTGTTTCCCTTGGGTTTCACTGTTTATATTAAATAAAAGTGGGTTAAATACTCGCATACCTTCATATAAGATATTTCATCAAACTCTTTAAAAAGTATTACAGAATCTGAGATTTAATTAAAGATCTAAACTATAAATCATAGATGCAGCTCCGTTACCTTATCATAAGTACGCTTTCTTATGTTATAATTTACATTCGTGATATTCATGGTAAGATGTTTAGTGTTCACTATAAATTATAGGGTAATTAGCGAATTTAAAATACAAATCAAAACATGGAAATCAATTTTCGTTCGTTAGTTCTTCCTTTGGCCGCCTGCAAACTTTAGTGTGTCGAGCTGTATAATGATAAAAATAATAGCGTTTATGTATTTCCCGACTTACCGGTGCTTAAAATTTGTAAAAAGAATAAAAAAACAAATTCAAACGTATTCCCGTTTTGACTTTTAGTTTGACGTTAATAAATTCAATGTGAGTTGCTCGGAAAATGTGACATTGTGTAATTTTCAAGCAATGTAATCCAAAATTTTAATAGTTTATTACAAAATTCAGAAATTATTGTAAAATTTTCATAGGTGTAATTAATTTTTCCGTTTTGAATATGAATATTTCTCCTGATGAATCCGACTCAAATAACACAGAAATAAGGTAAGCCTCTACATAATGAGAGTTCTATTAATTAATGTCATTAAATATTGTTTTATTTAGTCATGATTTCATCTTTTAGGTTTTCTTTATTCAAATAATACGCTATAGAGTATGCTGTCGGGGTTGATGTTTCTATTACATCCCAAGTGTTGGAGATGGTGCCTTGTGGAAAGCATCGGAATAGTGGACGAATAGGTTATTATTTTGATCAGGACCTGTGATAGCTTATGCGGGGGGCTGAAGGGGAGGAAAGGGTGGCGTTAACTGTGTTATAGGAGGGAGGAAATACAAACGCCGGGAAGTTATTCTACAGCTGAGCTTTTGAGCACAAAGACGAGTGATAGAAACAACCCGTTATCATGCGCAAATGCTGACCATGTACATATATTGCGCACGCGTTTGACGCGTTTTCCGGTAGTTAAAGTTGAGAAAATACAGAAATTTAGATCTACTTACGAAATTTAAGATTTTTATGCATTAATGCATTCAACAAAGAATGGAATCAGGGTTGAGACATTTATGAAAGTCTTGCGTATTAATTCCCTAAAAACACATTTTTTTAATGTATTTTCTATTGACAGTTTATCGTTGAGAGTTGAGTTGACGTTGAAAAATAAATAAAATTGAAAAAACTTTACCATTCACACCGAAAGTGAGGCATGCGCACCTTGCAGCCGTCTGGGTAAGCTCTCAACTAGTAATGTACCTATCGAAAAAACTAGCCGTTGAAAATAAACGCTAAAAACTGTATACGCGGTTTACGAAAACATTCGTCAACCGCAGAATAATATAATATTAGTTTGTTCTAAAATCTTTCGAGATTAATGAATTCAATAATTTACTTATTGTTTTAATAGATGCGCGGCTTGAAGCGCGTTCAAATAGCATTCCTTTATGACACGATCTGTTGACGCGAATCCTGTTGTTGTTCGAGTTATTATTTACGAAATCCCGAACAGAAAGGTGGCGAATTCTGGTGCAGGTTTTTTGTACATGCAGCTATTTAGTAACTGAGCGACGAAGGCCGACGGTGCGTCGATAGTGGAGAACTAAATTAGAGAAAGAACATAAGATCTTCATCACATACTTGTGGAACTAAAATTGCTTTTACCGTAACAGAGGTTTCTTTTTACTTTTACTTTTTCATTTTTCCCTTCGAAATGAAGCAAGTAAACTGATTATTTTATTCGTGTAATCCTTTACACCTTTCCCCAACGATAGAGCAATACCCCCCAAGCACTGTTTAAATATTATTTTAAAGTATTGAGATTCTTTGGGATTTCAAAGCATGTGCTTTTCTTAATATAGGCTATTAATTCTAGTAACTGTTTTTCGAGCCACACGATACAACCCGAAACGAAAGTTATCCAAACGAGCACTGCGAGCACCTCTGTGTCCGTGTTAAAAACCGGCAGTCAATGGATTAGCTAGCGTTGTGACAGTTTTGAAAGAACTGTTTCAAAGAACGCCTTCTTTTTGCGGCAGTCCCAACTTCATTCATTTTTCATTGAACAAATGCTTCAATTGAAGTTGGTTAAGTTGGTAATTCCCCTTGCCCGATGTATGGCATCTATTTCGAATTTCAATGTTAGCCTTTCATTCGTTCGAACGATTGAAGTATCGCATCATCTAAAATTCAATTGTTCTTTTACTTCTTTACTTCGATTGTAATTCGTAGTATGAATGAATGAATGAAACAATGAAGTATATTTTTAGTTATCCGTTCCCTCGCACGAACACGTGACAGTTGCTTTTGATTTCTTCGCTTGTTTTGACATATGACACTAGTTTTTACGAGTGTTTTTGGTGATTATGAATTGTGAACGAATTATTTTGTTGAACTTTTTTTACCTATACCTTTCAATCTCTACCTTAAATTATGGCTGGCCGTTCAACGAGAAAGAAAAGTGGAATATGGGCTTATTTTAAAGAAGTTGGGGTTTACCGGGCCAAATGCAACTTTTGTTCTAATGTTATATCCATAAAGGGAGGCAATGCCTGTAATATGAATCGTCATTTGCGCAATATTTACCCTATTGCTAACCAAACTGTCAAACTCTGTACAGTAAGAAATATTCAAATTGTACCTCAAGCCATGAAAAACGTTCACATCGCTCTTACAGAAACTGGAAATTTCGCAACAATTCAAACATATGGGCAGCTGTCATCAGAAACAATAGACAAGAAACTAGTTATAGACAATTCATCCACACACACATAGAAGAAAGAAAGAAGTAGTTTTCTACACGGTATAATTTTTGCTGTATAATAATGGAGGAGTGGGTTATGTGGTTGGGAGAGCTGTCCCGAATAAAACTATCAAGAAAAAAACGTGACTATTATTTGGTACATTTATCGCTAGCAACCCCCCCCGACGAGGAATTCTGCGATTGATCTGTTACTTCGATTGAACTGTTCACCGTGAAGGGTTCATTTTGAAGAACTAGCAATTCGTGAAGCATTCACAAACCTGTGAAGCTTTTCCCATCGCTAGTTGTGACAGTTTTGAAAGAACTGTTTCAAAGAAGTACTTCTTTTGACAGCAGTCCCAACTTCATTCATTTTTCATTGAACAAATCTTAGAGTAACGTAGAGACCTAACATTGCGAAATTTTGTCCGCACTTTTTGACCAAGGATTGACCAAGGGAGGTATGACGTATATGCTTCCAGCCAATCGGATGCGAAGAAAACCGTAAAGATAAACATTATTCTGTCTTTATCTGTTTGCCAACAATTTAGCGTTAGTATCATGAGAAAGAAAGAGACCGGGATACTTTCAGAAGCCGTACAATATGGGTATTCCCCACTGTAATGGTTTCTTATGTGACAGCTAGTAAATATCTCTAAGTTAAAAATATTACGAATCCACTAAAACTCATTTCAAACGGAAGTTTATTATATTGGAACGAATAGTCCAAAGATTAATTACATATTGGTGTAAGTTACTAGTTGTTTTGTAGGTTAGAATGTTAAATATTTGAGATCTAACTAAAAAAGACGATTTTTATGGTACATACGTGTGAAAACTGTTTGTTTTTGGTCCTTTTGTACTTCGATTGAAGCAACCAAGTATAGCACATATGGCCATGATGTTTTGCTAGATATCGGACAAAAAATAACTCAAGTTTTTAACTATTTACGCACTTTTGACAGTCCGTTCGCCTGACACTCCAAACCAGAATGAAGCTCGTACAGATCAAATATTGCGGACATGGTATTCAGCACGCCCCAAATCGTGTATTGGTTTCAACAATTGTTTGTCTCTTTTTCTCATATGCGTATAGAACCGAGCATAAAGAGAGAGCTATATTTTGCGAGTTTGTCAACGATTTGTCACAAATTAGTACGGTCTCTTTATATTGTTACTCTAAGGAACAAATACTTCAATTGAAGTTGGTTAAGTTGGTACTTCCGATTGAACAATCTATGGCATCTACTTCGAACTTCAATTTTTCATTCGTTCGAAAGACTGAAATATTGCATCATCCACAGTTCAATTGTTCATTCCCTTCTTCCTTCGATTTTAGTTCGAAGAATGAATGAAGCAATGAAGTATCTTTTTAGTTATCCGTTCCCTCGCATGTACCCGTGACAGTTTCTTATGATTTCTGTGCTTGTTTTGTCTATAGGACTATATAATCTCTACCTAAAATTATGGATGGCCGTTCAACGAGAAAGTGAAATATGGGCTTATTTTAAGGAAGTTGGGGTTTACCAGGCCAAATGCAACTTTTGTTCTAAAGTTATATCCATAAAGGGAGGCAATGCCTGTAATATGAATCGTCATTTGCGCAATATTCACCCTATTGCTAAGCAAACTGTCAAACTGTGTACAGTAAGAAATATTCAAATTGTACTTCAAGCCCTGAAAAACGTTCACATCGCTCTTACAGAAACTGAAAATTTCGCAATTACTACATTTGCTTTTTGCAAATTCTCTGTAAGGCTATGCATACTTATTGTACATCATTCCTTTTAAGGCATGATACCGCCAACAACTCAAACATATGGGCAGCTGTCATCGAGAAACAATAGACAAGAAACTAGTAATAGACAATTCATTAATACACACATAGAAGAAAGAAAGAAGTAGTTTTTCTACACGGTATAATTTTTGTTATACAATAATGGAGGAGTGGGTTATGTGGTTGGGAGAGCTGTCCCGAATAAAACTATTAAGAAAAAAACGTGACTATTATTTGGTACATTTATCGCTAGCAACCCCCCGACGAGAAATGCTGTGATTAATATGTTACTTCAATTGAAGGGTTCATCGTGAAAGGTTCATTTTGAAGAAGTATCAATTCGTGAAGCATTCACAAATCTGTGAAGCTTTTCCCATCGCTAGGATTAGCGCTTCATCGCCACGAAGATTATATGTAATTACCGTAGTGCCGTCCATACGAAGAATTCGCTAAAACTAGATATATGTCCGTATAGTGACAGTCGTAAATATATGTGGTTATATAATGAAATATAATATATTTATGTAGATTAACAAAATATATAAATCATAATACAATAAAAATAACTTAAGACACAGTGAAAAATAAATAAGAAAAACACTTCATATCGGTCAAAGTATGTGTAATGAAAGTAAATATAGGTATATAGAAAAATATCTATAAGTGCATATAAAAAAAGAGAAATATACGCTTTCACCTGATATTTAATTTATTCTATTGACCGTCCTAAAATGGGAAAATCTTCCTACTCGGACAGTCAAAACATCTCTTTAACAATTGTCAAATATGTTTCCTGTACTAAATAAATTTAAAAAATTGGGATATTTGATACAGTCCTACGGAAAACGTTAAGAGGAAGCTGTCAATATGGTCCCTTTTTGGCTTTATAGTACAAGAAATACCACAAATGATTTATCTGTAAATTCTACACAGGTAGTTAGTAAAATATCTAAGACTCCCTGTGAACATTTTAAAAAAAATGTAATATTTTAATTTTTATATGAAATACAAACTACAATTTTACGAAGAACGTTCGAAAATGCCTTTTCTGGCTTTCTACCTGCGCCTATTACAAACATTTTTACTTAAAATCCTTCCATAATCTCAGAGTAAATAAAGTAAAGTTTTCTGTAAATAAATTTAAAACACTCCAGAGTTACTAGATTTTTACTGTAATTAGCTCAAACTCTCTGCATTTTTAAATTCTCGTCCGCCGTACTAAATTCGTATGGAATTCTAACGCCGCGTAATATCTCTTATAAATACAATGTAATTTCGTAACAGTCCTCAGTCACGAGCTAGCTTCTAAGCCGAAAGGTCGTCAGTTGGTTTTTCGACATTTTTATCCGTTTTCGAACGACGAATAATCAAGGAAACCGGGGTTATTCAATCAACCAGCCAGAGGGTATGTAAAAATTAAATTATTATTATTATATATTGAATAAATTTAAATCCTGTTGTATGTGCTGTCTTTATTTTTGTTTTTTTTTCAGTTATTAAAAATGGGAAAGAACAAAGGGAATATTTTCTACAATTCGCAAAACAAGAAGCCTGCGCATTGGACAAAAAGACGTACAAGGTGATAATATCAAAATACATAATTTGAGCGGTGCGATTTTTTTTAGTTTTCTACCGATTAGGTTTAAATTCAGTATTAGGGAGATTGAAGGTGTGTTGAACTCGAATCTAATGTAAAAATGCATAATTTCGGCGGCCATCTTATTTTTTTTTAGTTTTCTAGCGATTAGGTTTAAATTCGATATTAGGGAGATTGAAGGTGCGCTGAACTCGAATCTAATGTCAAAATGCATAATTTCGGCGGCCATCTTGAATTTTTTTAGTTTTTTACCGATTAGGCTTAAATTCGGTATTAGGGAGATTGAAGGTGCGCTGAACTCGAATCTAATGTCAAAATGCATAATTTCGGCGGCCATCTTGAATTTTTTTAGTTTTCTACCGATTAGGTTTAAATTCGATATTGGGGAGATTGAAGGTGCGCTGAACTCGAATCTAATGTCAAAATGCATAATTTCGGCGGCCATCTTTAATTTTTTTAGTTTTCTACCGATTAGCTTCACAATCGGGATTAGGTAGATTAAAGGTGCGCTGAACTCGAATCTAATGTCAAAATGCATAATTTCGGCGGCCATCTTGAATTTTTTTAGTTTTCTACCGATTAGCTTCACAATCGGGATTAGGTAGTTTAAAGGTGCGCTGAACTCGAATCTAATGTCAAAATGCATAATTTCAGCGGCCATCTTGAAATTTCTTAGTTTTCTACCGATTAGGTTTAAATTCGGTATTAGGGAGATTGAAGGTGCGCTGAACTCGAACCTAATGTCAAAATGCATAATTTCGGCGGCCATCTTGAATTTTTTTTAGTTTTCTATCGATTAGCTTCACAATCGGGATTAGGTAGTTTAAAGGTGCGCTGAACTCGAATCTAATGTCAAACTGCATAATTTCGGCGGCCATCTTGAAATTTTTTAGTTTTCTACCGATTAGGCTTAAATTCGGTATTAGGGAGATTGAAGGTGCGCTGAACTCGAATCTAATGTCAAAATGCATAATTTCGGCGGCCATCTTGAAATTTTTTAGTTTTCTACCGATTAGCTTCACAATCGGGATTAGGTAGTTTAAAGGTGCGCTGAACTCGAATATAATGTCAAAATGCATAATTTCGGCGGCCATCTTGATTTTTTTAAGTTTTCTACCGATTAGGCTTAAATTCGGTATTAGGGAGATTGAAGGTGCACTGAACTCGAATCTAATGTCAAAATGCATAATTTCGGCGGCCATCTTGAATTTCTTGAGTTTTCTACCGATTCGCTTCAAAATCGGGATTAGGGAATTTGAAGGTGCGTTGAACTTGAATATTATGTCAAAATGCACAATTTCGGAAGCCATCTTGAATTTATTGAGTTCCCTACCGATTTGTTTCAAAATCGAGATTAAGGATTCTTGAATGCTATTGTAATTTAGTCACAGAAGCTATCGGCAAACACGTACGTTATTTCTAGTAAATAGACAGATTGAATTAGTAGTTGATTTGTGGAATTTTTAAAACCCACATAAGTAAATATTAAAATATATAATCCTTATGCATATACTTGCTATAGTGACCTGGTATTCTTTTTTGATGTCGACGTTTGTTTTTTGCACAGGACGAACATGTATTTTTGGTGGAAAATTCAACGGAAAACCAAGTTCCAGCCGAAACGAAAATCAAGGGTCGATGACTTGTGGAGTTGATGTATTTTATGCAGCAATTACAGAGTATAAGTGACTATGCCCCACAATTCGGATGTAATTTCAACTGTCTTGAAATTATTTCTGAAGTTCGAAAAGGATTGGACTCAAAACTGATCATTAAAAGCAGAATGTGCGAGCGGAAGTTTAAAGAAAGTTTGATTGAAGAGAAAAAGGATAGAATGGATGTAAATAGTGAAATAGTTTCCGCTGTAATGTCATGTAGATCGGGCAATACACATTTAAGAACCATTACAGCCGCCGTTGATTTACCCGGAATTTACCTTTCATTATATTTATCTATCCAAAACCGAGTTTGTTTTTGCTCATGTTTGGGCTCATATTAAATAAAGAAGTTATAATTTCGGAAATGTTTTATATTTATTTATTAGAGCATATGTTTAAAAACTAAAAAAAGCAAAAAAATATATGAATGCACACTTATAAAAAAAATTAAAAAATTGTATTGCCGGGTCAGGCATAACACTTACTATAATTGCATCAGGCATGCGGAGGGTAAACTAAAATAAATATATTTCAATTGTAAAATGTACTATGTATAGTCAATTAATATCAAACTGTATTAAATGTATTACTCTTCAAATACCTGCCTCTTCTCATTAGAGCCCTACATTATACCTACAGAACGACATACTTTACTTTGCAGTCGGCGGCATCACCAGTGTTGACTTTGTGAATATTTAAATTTATGCATTTAAAAAACGTTTTTTCGTTCGCTTGTTCCTACTTTAGCCGCCTGCAAAGTTAAGTCGGTCAAGCTGTATCCATTTATTTTCATACAGCGAATAAATTAAAATGTTATAAAGTAAGTGTATTTTTATTTCGTATTTGATCGAAATGCTGCGTCCTTCTTTAAATCCATCATCGTCCCAAGCAAAGTTAGCGAGCGAGCGGGCGCCGGCTAGCGGCGATCCGCGTTTGTCTATAAGTACCAAAAATACCTAACGGCAGCAAACGCTTAGCTTGGATGCCTGCTCTTAAATACTATCGTACTGTGGATAAATCGGTCGAAATTATCCTCAACGGCGTTATGTTTAACGGTTAACCGTCGTCAACGGTAACAACGTTGGCGTTTTCTCGGATTATCAACCCCCAGCACTACTGTCAACAGAGCTACGCCGGGCTAGAAGCTTCCTCCGCAAGCTGGCTACGGGCTACGAGACTACGAGGTCTTACTACGCCTGCGTAGCTTTAATAGTCACAGTCCATGGTCCATACAGTATACACTCGCGAGCGTCTCGCTAACTTCAGTGTGTTCTACGCCGTAGAATAAGCCGGTTGCTTCTCGCCCTCGCTGTCACCCTCGCCCTCGCCACCCGTCCACGTTACCACTTGTTCACACTGCTAATTGACATTGAACTGTTTTAAATACACGACATTTCACTAAGGGGATAGTATTTTTTTTTTCGGAGAAGTTCGTAATTCGTCTAGAGTTTCAGTGAATTCAAGGTAAGTGCTTTTTTTCTGCTTGCTTTAATCGCAAATGTAAATAGAACGCTTTCGACCCACGTAGGCTATTGGAGAAAATGCATAACGCAACTGTTGTTCAAACATTATTTTACGTTCGCTGTCTACGACATACTGAAAACATTGGAAGTAAAAAGTATTAATATTATATTTCAAGTTAGTATTTATTATAAGAAAACAAGAGGTTAGAATTTTCGTTAGTTTGTATGGTGTTTTTGTTTATTGTATTTATATTATAGGTATTTACAAAGTTTAATTTTGGTATCGAATGAAATTATTTGATTTTTCACGAATAAAATAACCATTTGATTTAGATTATATATAAGCACCTTTGTTTACGTATGGTCTGTTTTTTCATATAACATTTGACTAAAAATGGTACCTTTGTTGAATAACTTCAACATTATTATGTGAATGTTGATACTCACAAAATGCGCTTTATCTAATTGTTTTCTTTATTAGTGAATTTTTCCGTCGGACAATATTGATTTAGAGTTATTGATGTTTCCACATAGTAATTGATGATGCTTTCTGTTTCTCGTTTATATCTGAATCGAAAATGTAAATGCTACAATGCAATTAGTAGCCATGATCTTATCTAGGGTAAGTCCAACTCAACAATACAACCCGCAACCCGCAACGACTGTCGACCCAAATCATCTTAGATAATAAAAATAAATTGTTGCTTTTTAAAAAATTCACACCTATCAGTGGCGTGTCGTAAAATTTCTCCTATTTTCCCCGAGCGAAAAGTTTTTAATTGGTATTTTCATACATATTTTTCAAATTCTAACGTCTAATATGAAGAAAAGCTGTCGTTTTTTGGTAAAACTGTAGTTTTTTGGGGGGTATCTTTGGGTACGACTAACCTGATTCTAATAATAATAAAAAATATATTGAAAAAATTATACATTTAGGGTGTGAGGTCTTAACGCATTTTTATTCAGTGCATTAAGTAAATAAATTGAAATTAAAAAATCAAAATATTTTTACTGTGAAAATGACAAAAAGAAAGTTAAAAAAAATCGTCCATATACGTCCCTGATACTAATGGTTTCCAAAAGGCCAGCGACTAGATATGGAAGACATATCAGATTACCTATGCTTTTAACGAATCATCCTAAAAGTGAGGCCTTGGCGCCTAAAGAGCGAGGGGATGAAATAAACACAAAACGAAATACCCCAATTTATTCATAGACGATTCCTAGACACGACTAGAATGTATATGTTTCCAATGGAATTAGGATTAGATACGAGGGGTAGGGGAGGGTAGGGAATACAGCGTTCAACAGTTGTTGTGTCTAACTTACAATTTATACCATTAAAATCGAAGACGTTAAACATTTTTTACACATTTTGCTTTATTTATGCATATTATTAAGTACCTATTTTGGCATTTTTAATAGGTAGGTTTATTTTTTTGTAGTGGAAAATTATTTTAAAAAATCAATACCTTTCTATATTTTAGAATACAGCAATTTATTTCAGCTAATTTGCACTTTTCTAAGAGGGCTGTTCTCAATTATGACTTTCTGTTTAATCTTCATTTAATATAATCCGTACAAATTATTGTAGAAAGGCCAATTTTATTAGAGTTTTTATATTTGTTAATTTTAACAGAATCTTAATAATTAATTACTAAAATGCGTATAGAAAGAATATTCAAATCATTTACGCCCGGGGTGGGGAACCTCCGACCCGCCATACTAACGGCAGAAACAAACAAAAAACTGTGATTTCAAAATTTATCTGCATTTTTTGAATTCCGGTTAGATTTCAATGGCGGAAAGGTTACTTGGGATCAGCGTTGTCAAAAAAGTAGAAACTCCCTAGCGACGGCACCAGAAACTCCCCAGATTCCAGGGCGCAAAACAACGCAACAATGCTATGAGTATCGGTTTGCACCCCCCCTTGAAATTAAAAATTCCCCAGTAAAAGGAAAATCTTTGACTCAGAAGGCAGCAGCAAGGTCCCTAACCCTCGATTTACACGAGCAGGTATATAATATTTTTTCGGCAAACCGAAAACTATTTGCAATTCCAAATAACTTATTTATTTAATAATCACAATTATTTTGCATAATTAAAATACTTAGATAAATAATGGTACATTTGTGGTCTAAAATCAAACTGGCTTAAATATGATTTTTCTTCAGTTTGAACGTCTCACGTAACGTGACGAAACTGTCGTGAATATAAAATATACTAGATCTATGAGTAGTAAATAAACAAAAATAATTAGGAAATATCATGCAATAAGAGTGTTGCACGCGAAACGGGTTTTACTAAGAGCTTAATTCATAATTTATGGTAAAATATTTCTTTAATATTTGTAGGTATTGTATTTTGAAATTATGTTAAAAAAAATTGCAACCCCACGTTATAACATTTAGGTTCCAGAGTTTATATTATTGAGGATAATAGTTTTTTTATGGAGCACAGTTTTGTTATCATTTATTGGGATGAACAAACTAATTATGTTAATTTGTGAAGTTATTTTTTTAGTTTGTTATGTCCTGCTTAATTAGGTTTTGCGGAAATTACTTAGTAGACCTGAATGTTTAGTATTTTTGGTGAGAGGCTTTCCGTACCCTCTTGAGTTTAATTGCCACGAAACAAATTAACTATTAATTTATTGCTGTGGCTAGCCATCTTGTAGCTTAATTTAATTAATTAATCTTAACATTTTATATCAGTCACACTCAAACTACTGCTAAACGAAGGCATTTCGTAACGTAACACACCACGATACCCACGGGGGTGGGTGTCAATAGTCTACCGCGACCTTTTTACGAATTTCTAGATCAAAATATAGTTCATATTTCAAGTGCCATCATCATTAGGTAATTATTTTTGGAAATTGGTACCGACGGAAAGTTCCGACTCTTCTGCTACAAAGATCGTCATAACCTGTCCATTAAAGGTCCATTTAATTTTCGTATTTTGACGAGATTTAAAACCAGAACCTCCGGAGCCAAAGTCGATCTCATTCAACCGTTGTTCGTAATAAATTGCCACCTTGCAGTAAGCTCACTATATATAAACTGTTAATAAATAAAATAGTTCAGTGACCAATTAAAATCGTTGGCCACCAAATTTCAGTATCAACGAAATATAAAGCCTTACTTTACTTGAACTAAAGTCTAATATAATACATACGATGTAAATTAAACAGGCATGGTAAAACACCTCATTTTCATATCTCTTGGATGTCATACATGGTGAAATGCTCCACTTTCATATCTCTTGGAAGTTCTACGTGGTGAAACGCCTCATTTTCATATCTCTTGGATGTCATACATGGTGAAATGCTCCACTTTCATATCTCTTGGAAGTTCTACGTGGTGAAACGCCTCATTTTCATATCTCTTGGATGTTATACATGGTGAAATGCTCCACTTTCATATCTCTTGGAATATATATCACGGTGAAACTTCTCACATTCATGTATTTTCTGCGCAAAATACATTGTTCATATCAGTTTCACGTTAACCACGCTAACTCGAACTAAGTTTTAAAATGCGATTGCGATGGTATATAACAGCCGATCAAAACGTTGATAAGCAGGCAGGCAATTTAATTAATCAATATCTTAATCCAAACCAATTTATATTTTGTAAAATATCATGGGTATTGGGGTCCGCCTACTGGGTCGCATTAACCGCAAACATGGAGTACGGTGTATTATCGCAGCCACAACCCAGCCATAACACGGCATTATCCACAGTCATAACTTTACCATAATTCAATTGACTGTAGTTGTTTTTGGAGAAGAAGAATGCCGCACTGGAGCGTCATTCCGTCAAAGTAATAAGCACTAACACGTACTCTAATTAAACAGAATTACATTATTAGATTCCCTCTCCAAGTTCATAATATTTTTTGTTTGGTTTTTCATACGTACTTCTAAATACATTCAGATTAAAAATATATATCATTTGTCAACGTTTTATATGACAACTGTAGAGTTGTTTTATTTCGACTGAACAATCCATATTCAGAATTTAGTAGCATTCATAAAAGTGTGCATATTTATCCAAAAAATCGTGTTCATGTATTTTTAACTGTGCGGACATCGAACCCGCAACCTCTTGACACAAAGTCAAATACATACACCACTACGCTACGGAGGTCGACCGATTACTTTTAAACGTTAGTTTCAAACGTAACAAAATACACACACGTGCTTACCTTGATAACAATTATTTTCATGTTCAAATACCGACTGAAATGAACAATTCAAATATTTTTGCGCTACTCGGGAATTCAACTCCTACCATGAAGCCGGACTACCATGGAGGATGTCAATGTATTTTATATAGAAAAGTATTCATAAAACTAGATAGTATTCATATGTGATACCACCCCCTTTGTTAGATATGGATATAGTCTTTCTTCCTAGTACAGACAACCGAATGGACAATCAGCAGTCCATCGATTCGGTAGCTCCGTCCAAGGGTGAATATGTAAATATTCATCCTTTTCCGGGCATGCACTAGCATCCACGGCAAACAAACTCCGTAATAAATTAAACTAACCACAAAAATGGCAGGGAATTACGTTGTTTGTATTATTTGAAGAAAACAAATTAAACTCGTTCTATTTCTGCGCTTCTTTATTTACAAATGAAGAAAACTTGAAATTTTAAGTGTCTCTGTTTTCAATGGTATTTGAGAAATTTTCTTTAAATTATGTAAACACAGTCGTTTTCGATTGGAAATAATAAAGATTTATTTGCGCGATGTGGGGAATGTTTTGCAATCCCGCACTTTCAATTTTCATAGATGTTATGATAAATCTGTTAACAGGTGGGAATGTTGTGTTTGATCTGCGGGTAATTCAATTAAATATCCTCTAGAGAACATATACATTCGTATGTACTCGGCTGAAATGTAACGCACAGTTTTTAGGATTTATTCTTGGCCGGCTTGCTGGCCTTTGTCTTTTGTCTCATCAAATTCCAGTGTCAGTTCTTAAAAAAAAATAATTATTTATATAATAGCTATCAAAGGAAATTACCTTTCACTCGCTGTGTTTTCCTGTGGCCTGATGGCCTCCTGTGTGGAGTTAATATTCAAAAAGTTTCACCAGTTAAATAAATCGTTTCAATTTATAATTAAAATGACAAAGAGCAAAAAAAAGAAATAAATAACAGCCATTTATGAAAATTCAGAAAATAAGGTATGCATTGCTAAAAACGAAACGAAACATAATCCAGGTGTACGAGAACGAGAGCCTGTTATATTTCCGCTAGATTCTAGACAATTGTATAGCGTATGTTTTTGTTGAATCCAATTTATTATAAAATTTCTCAATACGTTAAATGCACAAATACATTGAAGAGGAATAAATGTTTTACTAATACTAATAAAACTACAATCGGGTTTGTCAAGACCACTTATTTCAGAGAGTCGTCTAAAAAATAATTACAGCTACAATCTTCCGAAGTTTTTTCTCCGAGAGACTAGTAGGGATCCACCTTAATCTAACTTGGAAGGCTAAGACGCAGACCGCTACCCTATTGAGTTTGTCTTAATATTATTCCACGTTACAAACGTAGAAATTGCACAATCTGCGAAGCTATAAGCGGTACTCGTAGTAAGTAAGTTGACTCTTGTAAAACAGGCTCTAGTTAAACACCGCTTGAACTGGCTGCCTTATAACTATTGTATGTTATGTTATGAGTTATTTAACAGCTAAATAGCGCAAGTTTATTAGACACGTGCAGAGTACGTTCATTATGAAAATATTTTTCGTTTATTTTCCAAAACGAAGATTACAAAATGTTTGTCTGAAGGCGCCGGGTCGCGACTACGGCCTTTGGCAAATGTCCCAGCTTTTAAAACGTTGGTATTATTTCTGCGCTCTCTTTCTTCTTTGTACGATGCTAATTGTAATCATTTATATTAGTTCCCTCAAGCTGTGAGTAGTTTTCAGATTCAGGACACGGGTGGGGCATGCTAGGAACTGGCCCCGAGCGTGAATTTTAAATACTTGCAATAGGAAAGTTTTACTTTACCATTTCCCGAACAGTATCGAATCTCCCATGACGTTTGACTTTTCGCAGTCATTTTTTCACTCTGTTGACAGTTGACACTTTTTAGAGTGCGTTGGGTAGAGTGTAGTTCTGTATTTGATCATAGTTCAAGCAAATATTCGGCTCAACAGTTGCTGAGTATGATTGGGAGCAACGGCCGTAAGAGGCCTAGTGAGAAATATTTAGCACACAATTTACTTTCCATACATCGGATGAAAAGTGTTACAGATCCGGCTCTTCTTCTGTAAGTCATAGATAGTCACCCGAAGGCGCGTTTTCGAAAAAGTAGGAGCCGAAATTGCTTGTAACAGCTCTGGTTGATTTATTTACCTAATCACAACAACAAAGAAAACTGGATTGTTTAAGTTTACAATACAAAATAGATAATACACCTTGTTTCAATATCTTCTTTATTAAGACGGTTAAACCTCATTGTTATACATCTGTATCAGAAGCCGCGCGTGTCTTTGAATAATAATACTTCTCTTTGCATTGCCTCACTTCCGTTCCGAAGGTTGCATCTACGAGTACGTGGCACTTCCTACGCTGTCCGTAGATATACTACGTTCTTATAGCCAAGTACGGCTGCTAGAAGCGCACTTGATGTATCAAGGATTTAGGTACAAATGAAGATTAATATTGTATTATACAACGTGGTATTATGTCGTAATGCATTTCATTGTGCATCACGGCATTGTGCGCTACTTAAAATTACGTCCCCTTGCAACTGAGAGCTTTTCTGTTCTGAATAAATGAAATCATAGCAGTCATAATGTAACATTTTTATTCAGAATATAATTATAATTTTTCAATCGTTTTTCGAGACTGGAGCCATTAATTGCACGAAAAGTCAAAACGTTTCACTTGCTTACGGTGGTTTCCCGATGAAGCTATTGTAAGTGTTTTAGATGCAATTCTGCCACCGACGATTCATTCCTTTTGCTTTCAGCAATTTCTCCAAGTCGACCAGCAAGAAGAAATAACCTGACAATATTTGAATTCCTCCTACCAACGTCGTAATAAGCAGAAAATGTTGCTTGTGAAATGATGGAAGACCAATACGTGTGTAGTATTTTTGAATAGATCACCTCAAGCGGGCCTTACACAGTGAAAGAGCTCTATAGAAGCCCGAATAAATCTGACTACCAGAATATTCGATAGTGACCAGCCACTAACCCTGTACAAATCTCAAGTACGTTCGACAGTTGAATTTGGGAGCCACCCCTGGGCTGGAGCTCCCAAATACTTGATTAACCTGCTTGATTTTGCGTAAAGGAGGGCCGTTCGTCTGATTAACAATCCATTGTTAATAGACCCATTGCCATTTCTAATAAACAGACGCAACAGGAGTTTTCTTTTTTTTTTCAGAAATTCAGGTGATGTATAGCCATTAAATATTTGGTAGCTACAAAACGTATTGTCAAAGTAAATATTTTGCTTAAGTGAAAAGATCTATCTCTTTCCACAGTTTATTAAGTTTCGTTTATCTTTCTCGTATGTATGCCGAGTCTATTCTACTGGTACTTTAATAGAGCTTAATGCACAAAAAAGCTAGCACCATTGATCCCATGGGTGCCGGAGGAGGTACGTGAAACTCGACGGATGCGAGCGGCACCCCCGTTCACAGTTGATGTCGGCTTCATGAGAGCGGGTCGGTTCTACGACTTGTTTTTGGAATGAGCTAGCGGTAACTGTCTTTCTTCCTTCATTTAATTAGGGTTTCTTCAAGGACCTGTTCTGAAGCACCATAAATTCGATCAAATGCGATTTTGAATTTTCGCGCTAATTAAAATCTATTTACTTGGTGTAATGTGTTGTCTATTTGCTCCCCTGAAAAGCCAAAAATTTGGGGGCAAAACGACCAATGAGCCCGGCTCGAACGGCTGGGAGAGTCAGTTCTATATGGGACGGCTAATCGGACAGTTTTACAGTAGACGCCGAATAGAGCAGTTTAACGTATTTAGAGAATACAGTGTCTGCCGCCTATGGTGAAATAGTAAATTCAATTAAATATTACGATGGATAATCGGGGGCGGAGAGTAAGAGAAGAGACGCTACGATCCCCGGCAGCCGCCATCGAGGAGCGAATTAGGGGGATTTCTCGGCTATCAGACTGGACGGAAGGACTCCGAGCGCGCAGGTTCCACGCGTTTTCCAGTATCGGTGATATATGAACAATTTAGTATAATAGTTCGTCTCTACGAGTACCCAATTCTAACGTTATCGACCAAGTTAATCAAGCTTTTTCTGGGCGTAGAATTAATATTCTCAAATATAATACAAGAGAGCATTTGCGAATGTAGTATTGTTAAAATTCCTTAAACCCTGCAAAGTATGGGTCCCTTTTTTAACCCCCATCTTTAACAAAAAAGAAGAAGGTCCTCTCTAAATCAAAATAAACGAATTTCAAACACAAAAAAACCGTTCTATCCGCTTGAGCTAATCTGGAAGGCATTTAAAAGGTAAGTGAATCCTAGAGACTCACGATCTCCGTCATTTTATATTTGTGCCTGTTTAAAAGTAAGCGGACATTTACCGTATCTTAACAGCCCGCGTAAACAAATCCCTCCCTATAGCCCCTTCCTGGGCTCGTCCCACAATTTAGCCCTACCGATTGGGATATTGTTTTACTGGGATTGCTGTCAAGGATAATAAAATATTATATTAGCGAATTAAGGTAGGTACTACGGGCTAAGTATCTATAAAATCAGAATTTAAAGTTTGTACAAGAGTGAGTAGTTTAGTGATGGGAATGATAGATACTTTAATTTCATTTTTATTTGGGTGAAATGTTTTTTTTTGCACTTCAAAAGTAGCAGTGACAAATGAAAAGAGCGAATCTCTTATAAAATAATGGCATAAGAGAAAAGCAAACGACAATAGTACGCATCTATTGCATTTACAAATCACTTCAAAATCTACTGTTCATTATCATTGAAAACAATCTATCTCATTCTTACTACAGATTTGTTCTACATTGCTCTCGCATTCTTTAGACCATCGCACGAGAGTACGATACTGGAAGTTAGAGAACTTTAATACAAGCACGGAATAAGATGGAAGGGTACCACCTAGTGGCACTTTTAGGATCTAATCGCGGAATATAAAAAAAAAAAAAACACTTTTTCATTCCTAAACATTTCACCATGCTCCCAACGAAATATTGACTAAATATCTGTCTTCCAGTGAAATTGACCGAGACTAACGTAGTGCATCTTGCGATTTACTACGCACTAGGGTAGGTTGAACATATATTTTTTTTATTTGTTGGTAAATTGCCCATCCCACTAGGCATAAGCCTGTGTTGGGATGACAATTTGCAAAAGTGTTTTTTTTTAGCCACATAGTAAAATGTTAATATCGAAAATATAGTACATACATAATAAAAATAAAAATAATATAAGTAAATGACAAATTTGAAGATATAGAATCTACATATTAAGAACTAAATTGAACTTGGTTTTTAAGGGAAGTAATGATATTGTTTTTAAAAGGAGCTTTTGGTTTGTATCTCTCTGATGGTGCTGGGCAGAGAATTGAATTGCTTAGTGGCGTTGTACTTAAAACTTTTTTGTCCGTAAGCGGTTTATAGACTGGGATATTAAAGAATTTTATGTGTGACTACCTTAAGATTCTAGATTTTTTTCTTTCTTCAAACATATGGAAATTATTAAATTGGTGCAGTAATATATTTTTAGAGTATAGTTGTTTCAAGTTTAGGACGTCTAGCTCATTAAAAACAAATTCAGTGCTCGTCCTTAAAGGAACTCTAAGAATAACTTTCAGAAATATTTTTTGGATGTTTATTAGAGGCTCCAGGCAATTGTTGGTGGCACTACCCCAACTGATAATGCCATATTCTAAAGAAGATTGCACAAGTGCACAGTAAACTTGCCTTACTTGTATTTATATACATATATAGATGTCAGAATAACAGAAGAGTGTATTTTTATGAATTTAAATGAAGCAAAAAAAAAGACAGAGTTATGGCGGTCCGTCCTCTCTGCCTACCCTTGCGGGGAAACGGCGTGATGGTTAGTTAGTTAGTTAGTTAGTTATATATATATATATATATATATATATATATATATATATATATAGTAAGATATATATATATACATATATATATATATATATATATATATATATATATATATATATATATATATATATATATATATATATATATATCTTACTATTATATGTTTTTTAATTTACTTACATGTATTTGACAGTGTTACTTCTATGCAATTGAAGTTAATTTGTGGTGGTAATGGATTGCTTGTTATTCTAAAAGTTAGAAATTTTGTTTTTTCTGATTTTGAAATTTGAAAAAAAAAAAACATCGTATTGAAACCTCAAACATTCAGTAAACAGACACTCGAGTCGTGCTCGGAATCTCCCGCTTACCGCGTAAGTGTGGTTAGAATAGCCCCACGGAATCCAGTTTCCATGTTGTCGTTTTTATCATAATGTATTATGTTTTCCAAAAATCACTGGATGAATCTTTGGATTTTAAAGTGATAATTTGTTGAGTTCTTATCTTCATGTTACTTATTCAAATTTATACCCACTTTTGAATAAAACGCCGACGATTCGAAACAATTGAAAGACAAACAAGCTAGTTTTTTTCGTTCGAATAGTGAAAAAACGTGGTCGTTGCTCGTTCGTTTCTCTAGTTAGTTGGTTTGTTGTTAAAAAAATAATAAATGTGGTGTTTTGTGGATCGTGCATCTATATCGTGTATATTTATTTTATAAGCGAAGATTTAAATACCAATATTAATTTCATAACTTCCAGCGACTAAACACTGTCGCCGGTATAATCCAGTTCAAAGTACGAGTATTATGAATACAAACTCTGATCATGGTACTACATTTCCCAAAGCTTTTGAACCACGAAAAGATAACTTCCATGAAGCCACTATCTCCGAGAACTAATTTCCCAGAGATGCCAACCATCTAGGGGTTGGCGAGGTTGGCAGGGTTCGGCGGGATTTGCCGCTCCATTGGATTCCGGTTCGGGCCTGATGTATGACCGAGGATTCCCTTCCGCCTAATTTGTGTACTTTGTACACTGTGCACTGTACACTGTACACTGTACACGGTGCTCTGTTCAATGAGTGCATTGCGGTCGCCCATAGGAACACACGAGTACAATAATTGTACAGTGTACATACCTTGAAAATTTGTATAGTGGTGCATTTTTAGAAATGTTTCAATTCTAGAGTAATAAATTTAAGTAGAAAAGGGGTAATTTTTGCAAAAGCAATTAACATTATTTGTTAGAATACCTTTGAAAAACATATACCAATCTACAAAAATGGCAGGTCACATAGGCAACCCACTGATACATTAACTTTTGATAGCTTGCACAGATAAACATTTTTGATCTAGGATACTTTTCAGTAATCCCACTTTGAGGTATCTCGTTGATAGATCCTTTAAAACCTTTCACTCTTTTTCATACACTAACGTAACAGTGACTTTTACTGCCAAATTCGTCATAAACACAAAAAACAATATTTTTTATTTGGTTAGGTATGTTTATCGGACTAGTTAAGTAGTTTTTGTTGTTCTTGTTTTTTTCTCGTGCAGTGATATTTAACGAGTTATTCAATATTGATTGAAATGGGTTTAAAAGATGGATGTTTTTACAAGCGCATTCTGCGGATTGAACTAACAACACATGCCTTCAAAATAATTTAACCAAAACAGAATGAATATTTTTTACTCTTCTTTGAGTTCGTTTCTGTGCTTTTTGGCGTCAGAAGTTGGCACGTGACAGCGTCAGCGTAACGAAATACGCCAGTGTTGTAAAAAATATTGCATACATTATTAAAAAAGTACTTAAATTGATAGAATACTTGCTTTAAAAACAAAATCTTAGAGTTTGTGGGCTTCTCAATCGACATAGATTCAGATACAGAAAGGGTTGAAGATCAATATCACTTGCTAAGTAAAATATTTATGCATCGTCGCGACGATTCAATCAATAGGTAGGTACTTATTGAATCAAAGATAAATGTATGATACTTATGTCAAAATGTATTCCATATTTAAAAAAAAATGCAAAAAAGGTCCCGTTTTATGTTTCCGCGAAGCGATTTTCCACTTGATCGAACAATAAATTAGAAAAATGTAAATCAAATTACATGCGCATGGTGGTTGATATTATTTTGGAGAGAATTTTTTCTCCTTTCACTTGGGCTGCGTTGGTAATTTGATCGAAGGTTGGCAACACTGAGGGATAAATTTTCCAGCGTGATGTAATTATAACAACCGTTGATGAGCATTTACCCATATTATAATATTTCAGCTTGAAAAAATGTACAAGGATTGGTGTTTTTTTTTTGCTTTTGCCACTTCTATTGTATATTAAAAATAAAAGTATTGTACATTAATCTATCAATCAAAATTATCAAATATTTTATGATAAGATAATCAGTGAATTTAATCACCATTCGTTCAACTGGTTTGAATTTTAACCAACAGCTACAGTCAAAAGTACTACATATTATGGGGGAAATTATTTTGATCCCTACTTGGTGAGACAACGGTAAAAAATGATGATTTTTTCGTCCTGAAGGCACTTAAAAATATATCTGTATCACCTTAAAACACTAAAAAATAATGTTTTCTCTTTTAAAGCGACGAAAATCGACTTTGTAAGGCCGTTTTTTACTATGGGAGTATACGTAATTAATTTAAAAAATGATATAAACCCTATCCGTGAACGAATTGAGAAGATCGATTCAAAATTAATTTAAGAATATTTGTCAGCAAATAATAAATCAAATATGTAGACGACATACAATTGAGCCCAGAAAACAGTTTATCGGTTAACATTCCCGAGTCTGTTGTTGAAAATGTTCCAGTAAAAATAAAATTTAGCGATTTGCGCAGTTCTTTGCGTACATAATGAAAGATTTGACTTCCGGCGTAGTTCGCCATCCGTCGTGTGCCGGCTAACAAGAGAACGTTCAACATTTTATCGTGAATAACAACATAAAAGTCGGCATCTCCAAGGTATCTCCACATGACAACTAATTCGAATACACACTGACTAACATGCATACTTTGACCATGGATGGGCTCGGTACGAGTTGTCACTAAAATACTCATTTTCAACGCTTGTCGTAGCTTGCAACACTGAATTTACCGGAGAAAGCTTTTGGTAGGCAATTATTTATTATCAAAACAGGTTGTGTGGCATGGTTCTGAACCGTTCTTACGGTGACCTTTTTCTTCGTGTGTTGGTACCCTCTTCTGTCGGAGGTCAATTATCACCGGGCAATCTTCATCCGCCGGCTGCAGTACTTTTTTTTCTACTACGTTCCATCAATATTCTCCTGGATTTTTCAGTTGTGTGGTGTCATATTTGTAGCTATCCAGGATGTGACTGAGATATTCGATTGTGATTTTTTTTCTAAATGGCATTTTTAGCCATTTTTTTCAGTGTATTTTGAGGATGCACTTGTTCAGTGCTTGGCGTAGTGCTTAGGTTCCCATGCTATTAAAAGAAAACAGAAAATATAACAAAGAACTAGTTTGATAAAAATGATATACTATAAAGTCACTGTTACACAGAGATTCTCCTTCTGTTATCTTATGAAAGCGCTACTAGCCATCTTAACCTGACCAAACCCTTACTGCTTGAGAAGGATCCAATTTATAGTTAAGTAAGTGATTCAATTTAGTTACTAAAGTGACAGCTCTAACTAAATTCATTTATCAAACAAAATAAATATGTTTGCAAATACATATTAAGCTTCGAATCTGTTAGATTTCATAAAAATACGTTTTTTTCAATAACAAATGGTGTTTTGAAAAATGATTTGGGGGGTCCGCTAGTCTATTCAAATTTCCCCGAGTATATATTCTCTTGCCTGTCATCACGGGCGTGTACCTCACTCCATCTATCAGTGGAAACGATTAGTTTTTCCCTTTTATTTCACGGTCAAATCTGCTGGAAAAATTTCAGTGAACAAAACTTTGACGTGACTGGTAACATTTCCTTCCTTTGCATTCACTCCGCGGGCATTATATCAGCGCTTGAACGTTGAAAGGGAGTTAACTTGAAAGCATTCAAATTCAATATTTAATTTAAATACGTAAAAAAAATATAATTAATTATGGGTTCAAGCAGTGAGATTACTTTGTTTTTGATTGATTACGGAGCGTTTGATATTCTCAGTATTGACTTGCCGTGCTTAGTGACCAGATTTGAACATAAATGTACTTCCAAACCTACCTCTTTCTTATCTCATACCCCTCCCCATTTCCCTCAGCCACGCAAAAGTCATTCCCCAAAATTAAGGATGGCATAGTCTTCTACTAGCTCTAGCAATTGGAAGTAAACTGCGGTTAACTATATAAAATACTTTTACATAAGCATTTCTTTTAAAATTTCAACCCTTTGAAGGCTGTTCGAATGCAATGCCACTGAGTTGTTTCGGTTTTGTAAAAGTATCTCACATACCCGATCGTACAAACGAATAAAGGCATTGTATTATTGGTGAAAATGGTCAGTTCGGTGCAGGCGCCATTGGAGCAGTCTGTTCCAGGCGGCGAAATGCTAAGGCGTAAAGCTGGAGCCTGCCACCTAATCAAAGTGCTTTTTTACACGCCCAACGCCTTAAAATATATGATAATATTTATTTATTTATTTTTAAATTAACGGACTAAAGTCCAATTACAAAAATACATATAAAACACGAAATATAACAAAGAGTAACAGAGAAGAAATAGCATATAAATTGAGATAAATGAAGCGATGACAAAAATAAGGCAAAATAAACATAAGAGAGAACATTCAAGCCATGGTCTTAGTCAAAGTTTTGGTAGAGTCGTAAAGAATGACGAAAATCATTTAGACTGCTACCAAAAATTTGATGAAAGAACGATACTTTTTATGGATCAACATTCAATCGTAAGTTAACCAATTAAATATTTAACAGTAAGTTGACCATGGGCCAATTAAATCGTTACTTAAAAAATCGAACCCACAATTTCCCGATGCACAAGGCCCGATGGTGCGGATTTTAGATCCGCACATCTCGTTTAGTACTTGATATGAGTGAACGGAAAATTCACAGTGGATGTAAAAAGAGACAAAGTTATGCAGAAACAAGCAATGACAATGATGGAGAAATTATTTAATTCCATCGCATTCTTTTAGCAACACCCGCCAATTTGAAGATTTTTTTCACATGAATTTGAACGTATTGAAAGCAACTTAAATATTGTTTGTGCATACTGATATAAATGTTAAGTTTTAAGAAAAAAATCAATAGAAACAGCGAGCTACTTGTAAACCATAGTTCATTTTCAGATATTATCAGAGGGGAAACCTGCCAAAAACAAGTGGTAAGCAGTGATGAAATTTCTATTAAAGTGATGCTTTTTGTGAATAATGCTCACGAGTCAACATGGAAAATAGCGAAGATACGTACGTTAGACGTAAATACATTTTTTTTCGGAAAATTTGGGTTTTAAATATATGTTTTGACAAGGGGCACCGAAAATTTTACCTGCGCCAGGCGCCATTTGGCTCAGGGCTGGCCCTGGCCCGGTGTACACATTCGGCGCGGATACTGTGTGTGGCGCCCCATCTACCGTGTAGAATTCTCGCCATAGTTGTGGAGCCACAGCGGGAAAACCCCTGATGTGTGCCGGGCCTTGTGGGTGCCTCTACGAGTCTACATTCTACGGCGTAGCAACGACAGATGGTACATACAATTAATATTGATGTATGTGCGTTATGACAGCAGTTTTTGACACAAAATGAAAAATATAAGTTTTCTTTCAACGAGTGAAGTATTTTTTCCAGAACTTACTTATCTCTTCTTATTTTTCTAGATTTTTTTTCTTATTTTGGTGAAAAATTGGGTTTCACAAGGTGATATTATTAACCAACTCAACAGCACAGCCATTTCATCGTAGAAATAGTCAGAGAATATGGACCACTACACGACTCTTTCTTGCAACACACTCTTTGCTTCAATCACCTTCATACATATACTCTTCTGTTATTCGAACTCTTGACAATACCCAACTTCTTTCATTAACCTGATCATCATAATGTTCTCCTGATACTCCTGATACATCCATTCGCCTTTCGTCACAAGGTTACATTTTATAAACGAAGAATCGACTGAAATCCTTTTTTAAGTTCTGCGATCTGGGAATATAGACCAAGGATCGGATAGATATGAACTTTAGAATTTTTTCGTCCCATTTTCCACGAGCGGTGTCAAGCAGGGTTCGCCACGTGTTCATTTTTACCGATATAACCATATTATGGGGCAGACAGTGAGGTTGGCATATTATATAACAGCAGATTAAGGTATCTGGAGATTTTTATCTATCGCCAACCAAACCAACCGGGAAATCATTATCGTGGAACCTTGCTTGATAATACTTTCTCGATTAACGTTTTTATGTTACTTGACTAATTGTTATTGTAAGGCGCCTTTGTGGTGTTTTTTTCTGTAAAATAGTGCCGCCAATAATGGTTGTATTATTACAAAGGAGAGGCAGAGGAGTATTAGAATTAATGATTCTCTGAACCTGTGTTTGGATATATAACCAGCAAATACATTTTAACTTTATGTAATAAGATACTGCTGTGCAGGATAAATTTATGATAACATTAAATAAAACAGAGACAATACCTTAGTTATATCGAAATAATTACGGTAAAGTACTGTGGCCGGAGCGTAACATCCCACAAAGAGCTCAGACAAATGATGGCGGCAATCATATGGACCTTCGTCACGTCTGCCTCTGGTTCCCTCCCTACCTCTTCCCACTCCCCGCCAGCAACGCTACCTTTCACAACTGACAAACATCCCGTTCCTGTTTCCCCGGAGGACTCGCCGGACCCTCGTCGCGTGTCCAGGGTTCGGGGAGGGACGAAGGAGAGGGAAGATGGGAAGAGAAACAGCCTCACTTAGTTCCTGCTTACCAGATTCGCCTCCCCGACACCTTAACTGACACGTAAATTATGATAACTTTTGACTCCGATGATGACATTCCGCTGATGGGCTAGAGCCATCGACCAAATAATTACATCTACTTTTAAGCATTCCCAGGGCTGTCACATTTAATTAAAATTAAATAATATGTAATATATTTGTGCCACGTTTCAGAGTGGTGAATGCACACATCGTCGTCCGGGTGAAAGAATACAATTCAGAATCGAAACGTTGCTTGAAATTGATTTAGCTGTGATCAATGACCAGATTTGAATTGCCAAGTACTTTTGAAGCTTCCTTTCTCTCATCTCCTTCTCATCCCCACTTCTTTCAGCTTCACACCATACCTCAACTGAGGATGCTATAGTCTCACTGACTCCGAAAAGTATTCACAAAAAATGTGCTTTAACGCGTAATTACAATCACAGTGAATATAATCAATTCTTACTATAACATGTTTTAAAAATGTATATTTATAGTCGTAGGCATATAGCCACATAATAAACGACAAGCATAATGTTCGTTTTTAGAATCTCCCTTTATATTTAGTACGCTCGGGTGAAATCGTTGGAAAAATCTAGAATGTTATTGAGTTGTTGATGTAATTAATACACCATTCATTTTTCCAATTGCTACTAGAGATCATTTCATATTATGCAAACATTTTAGAATACTTAGAAAAAAAATATTTTCAGCATTAATTAAGAGATACTTATTTAAATAAGTGGAAATAAGTTAAAGAGGTTTTTTAATCATAAATTAATACTAGCAAAAATAGTTTCCTTTGTGAGTTCATATATTCTTCCGTGCGAGTGTGAACTTAGCTTTGTAGATATAATTTGAATCCGATGAGAACCGAATCAAGTTGCCAGTCATATTCAAATATGTTTTATAATAGTATGCAAAACAACTTTTCAGCCCGTGACCATCAAGGAACGTTTCTTTTCTCAATATTTTGATGGTTATGGCCGATTATGTATCTTTCACTCTGTACTAGTGGGGCTTATGTATTTTAAATGCTTACCGAGGGACAGCTCATCCAGTATTTCCTACATCAACGCGCATCTCCTCTTTCAATCCTCGTCGGGATATGTGAGATTGTACAAACGATCCTGACAAGGGTGTGCATAGAGCTTCGCTCCAAAACGTTCCCTTTTGATCGCAGTATCATTTGTACACATCAATTTAAGTAAGGGACTCTGTACGTAGGGAAAACCTAGATTTAAATCTAATTTCGGAAAATGTTACATTACGCTGTAGCGATTAGGAATTTGGGGTATTAAAGAGGTTTTGGTTACTCTCCTCATTGCAAAAAAATTAGATCATTAAATTTTACTAAGTTTTCTACCCGGCTGCGCCTGATTTTCAACAAGCTTTTATCGAAATCGTATTTCGTACTGAAAAAAAATAGACATGATTTGGGGTCTCGACCTATTTTATTTACGGTTGAATAGATATTCCTAAGTGCTATAGCTCGTGATGGATAAAAACTTACAAACTAAAAAAATTGTCGCGCAATTAGAGTTGATGAGAAAAACACATACTTAGGTTGCGTGTATCGGTGCATCTGTATACGCTTTCGGCTGCGATATCCTTGCAAAGCGTCACTGAGAAACAGTCTTGCTTACGCCCACTTATTATTATTAGCGAGAAAGGGACAACATGTGAACGCTTTGGTCGAATTTGAATATTCGAAAAGTTTTTACAGTTAGGTATTTGAATTTATTTTGTAGTTAAAAACGAAAAAAAGCAGAGGCCAATACGTGTTAATATTTTTAGGCGATCAAAGTTTCAAACCGTGAACACGTGAACGCAGATCTCATAATAACTAAAGTTTATTTTTCTTTGATACGAGTATGTATTTAACATCATGCCATCGCTTATTTAATGTGCATGACTGTTCAAACGTAGTTCTGAAGGATTGGCTTGTAGGTATATGGTAGTACTTAATTATTGTAGAAAAGGGGAAAAGCGGAAAAACAACAAATGTAACTAAACACAGCTACTCACCCGGTCTTGGGGGATGCTGTGATCCCTTTCCTCTCCGGGGACTATACACGTACGTGATATATTATACACTGGTGTAATTAATTATTGTAAAATGATTAATAAAGCTAAGACTACGTTGAAGCTGTAAAAGAAGGTTTTGCAATTGACCCCACTTTCTGATGGTAGATAGGAATACTATTTTTTATCATCTTAAGTGAAAAGTGTATTTTTTTTGGAAAATCATGAAATGAGAGTGGACAAACGCGTCGGATACCCACCGGTCGTGAGTTCAATTCCACTGCTAGCTAAGTCCTCCATCATTGCTCACAGATTGCAATATTATGTCTTTGTTAAAGTTCATTATCAACAATGAATTAATAGCTGTTATAAATAATAAATGACGTGTTTGGCGCGTCTCGAAGGGATCAGTGTTGGTGGATTCCTATTAAATTAACGGTAGAAACAACCCAGCATTCTCACTTGAGGTCTATCTACTAAAAATACAATCTCTTGTACATACGAATCTGTCGAACGGATATTGGTTTTAGAAGAATTTTGTTAAGAAGTCTCCTTGTTGTACTATCTTATATCCTTGCTACACGCTTTGTCCAACAAAGCCACCCACAAAAAGTGTTAAGGGTCAGCACCCAAAAATACACACTTTCAATACTACAAATGATTTATCTGTTAATTCTATACAGGTAGTAAGGGAAATGTCTAAGGTTTCTAGTTGATTCATTTTTTTACTGTTATCATTTAAATTCTATATGAAATTCATACTGAAACTTTAGGTAAAACGTTCGAAAATGGCTGCGCTGGTTTTCAAACTGCAATTTTTACTGATATTTTATTGTATTTTTCGTTGAATTTAAAAGATTACAGCTTAATTTTTTTAATCACCGGAAACCTTAGACGTTTTCCTAACTGCCCATGTAGAATTTACAAATAAATCATGTGCAGTATTGCTTGTATTAGAATGCTACAAAGTGATGTTTAGTGCCATTTTGGGTGCTGATCCTTAAGTAGTAAAAAAAGTTAAAGCAAAAGAAATCGCGTAAAATAGTTCTGTCTCAGTGCGATATGAAAAATATGTTATGCCAACGCGTGAATGAAAGTTGCAATTCTCTGTGTAAACATACACTCCCCGCTTTCAAGTTCATTTTACTGCTGTTTGAAACGACAGAAGATGAGATGCTAAAAGTGCCCCTCTGAAGTTCAAACATCCAACATAATATATCTTATGCTAGCTATTTTCTTAGAGTTTGCAGTTTAAGTTTGGTTATCTTCTTTTCATGTGTTTTAACTTTTGGGGCACGAAGCCTTGTTGCGCTTCCCTCTACTCTTTGAGCCAACGTTTCGGGCAGATCTGACGAACAAAAATGATGTGTCGTTCGAATATTTTTTTGATTCTTTTTACAGAGACAGGACGTGTAAATAAATTACTCCAATATTAAAACAGTAACGCTGGAATTTCGGAAGCGAGTGAAAGTTTTGGGACTCGCTATTGAGAAGGGTAAATCATTTTAACAGTTTTATTATTGCTTGTGCCGCTTTCGTTCTTCTCAATAATATATTCGTAGCTCGTAGCGTGGCTCAAAGGGAAACTTCGCAAACTCAACCGTGACCGCAATTCCTATCACTGATTACATGGATTTATTTGTTACGCGTGAGTGAAATCATTTCCCATAATTATTATTGCGACTTTAGTGGGAAATTATGAACTTGACCTTCGCGCAATGTTAGATTAAATAATAAACCTTCGCGAAGGATTATAATTGAATCAAAGTAGACTTGGATAAGTACGTTTAGGCATGCTCTAACTTGAATACTTTTTCTCGTGAAATCGGACGATTTCCGTTAAGTCAAGTTCTATACCTACCAATACACGTGGCTGGCAAATTTAAGTCCACTTAGATTTAAAAAAATAGATTGAGATCAATATTAATTGTGTTTTCAGATAGGTAGGTACTTTAGGTATTAGCTTTACTACCCGGTTTTATTATTTGTCAACTGTATTTTTGTTCACTTTTTTTTCGATTTTAAAAATAAATGTTCTAAAAAAAAGTGGCGTCTTGTTTTGTTTTTGACATGATTTTAAAACTACAATCAATGCAAATATGCTGCTTGAAAATTCCACACATGAAAATGTATGCAAGTTTCATGTCACAGCTCATCGTTCGAAAAATTTTACTGCTTCAGACAAAGAGATTTATGGTTCACCGCCAAGGTTAAGCTATATTCGTTGAAGTTATTATAATTGGATTAGTTCATCATGTTGTGTGAGACAATCCTGTCAGTATCGCCACGGTGAAAGACCACAAGTTAAGAGATCGAAGCCAATAAGTCATGGTCTCCCGACGTTCCTTTTTTTCTAATTCTTTCTACTTCCCCCTTTCATTATGTTCGTCCCTTTACACAAAATGGGGTCAGCACTATGGTCACTAGTTTTGGACAGTCATATAAAAAAAAAATATATGTTTTAATGCAACTACAATATAGGAAAATGAAGCCATTCACCAGAAATATGGAAAAAAACCCAACTAAATAAATACCGATTTGTTTTATTTATTACCACTAAGACATATATTTACATGCCCGTCTACGATATGAATAGCGATCGAAAGGATTTATGGCTATAATTGAAACAATGCCTCTAATAAATATCACATTACAAGACAGAAGACCGAATCAGAGCGCTTTCAAATATACCCAACCGGATCCACTTCTATTTTTCTCATTCACGTGATCGGATCCAATTTAAAAGTAACCCGGAAGGTTAATTTGAATTGTTATATTTTATTTTCGGCACAAAACATAACGTCGCCTATTCAGGTTTACGACATCTTGGAGGTACAACTAATATACTTGGCGGGGCGAACGTTTGATCACGAACCACGATTCGGGGACATTACGGGTTGGCACATAACCAGTAACCACCACTCCGCGATACTAACTCCCTTGGTAGGAATTGCCAGGAGCTCAGAAAGGACAAGGGGTTAGTTGGTTGTCTTCTAGACTCTGTAAAATAAAGAATTTGTTAAGGAAAGGTACTTACCTCACTATATTTTAATACGCGTTCATCCCTACTAAGGACGGCCATCTTTATTGAAGCGGCGCAGAAGTCCCGAATTCGGTCGGTGCGCAGGGAGTAGAAAAACAAATGAATGGAATTTTTTTTTCACATACATAAGGGAATCGTCTGCCAACGGACTCACGGAGGTGAGTGATGATTATTAACAGGTCCGATCCAGTGGATCGGATCCCCAAAATTTCCTGAAGCGTGAATAGAGAGAGAAGTGTGTTTTCTTAAAAAAATCTACGCCAAAGTACCTGAATCTACCAGTAGTACCGCTGGGAACAACGATACGACCAGGATAATTCTCCACCATTATGCATTATGCCAGTGACTTCAATATAACTGTACTGCGGTATAAGTCAGGGATCCATCGCCAAGGAGGTGTTCTTCATAAAATCCCGACCCATTCTTCGTCGTACAAGAGGACCGATTTTAAAAATGTGCGTTTATACCGAACCAAACATTATTAAATAGTGAATAAGTGTTCTTTCCCTCTCACATTAAAAAAATGTTTCTTTTTAATGTGATATACCAATAGATACTATTATGTGATTCTTATTTGTATTATTGTTATTATTTATATCGAGGGATCCCTCCGAATATGACATCACATCCCACTACCCGAGATAAGAGAAGCTATGGTATACTCTAGCGTTGGGAAAAACTTCAATGTTTTGTGAATGCTTCACGAATTGTTAATTCTTTAAAATGAACCCTTCGAAGTAAACACTTCAATTGAAGTCGAACTCGCAAAAAAGAGATTTGAATTTATCCGCTTATTTGTTCGGTTTTTTTTGGAACCGGTTCCTCGCCGAAAAAGCACGTGCTAGTCGGTAGAGATTTGTAAACGAAAAGAATTGGAACTGGAACTGGTTCCTCGCCGAAAAACACGTACTAGTCGGTAGACATTTTTTTTAAAGTGAAGGCTAAAATGAACTACCACCTTCAATTGAAATATTTGTTCAATGAAATGAACTATTGAAATGAATGAACGCTAAAATGAACTACCGACTTCAATTGAAGTATTTGTTCAATGAACAATGAATGAAGTAGGAACTATTGCCAAAAGAAGTAGTTCTTTGAAGTAGTTCTTTCAAAGCGGTCACAACGCTAGCATACTCGTATTTGATTCTAACAATACATTTAGCATAACATTTATATTTGGGACACAATTATAAATTTGTAAACATTACAACTACACGGTTTCAACGTCATCTTTGTACCGTGAGGAGTTAGAACATTATAATTTAATACAGTGTAATATATCTGTTGTTTTATGACCTGTCCGTATTAGGAATCAAAAAGCTCTTGGCGTCTTTTTATACCCAGTAAGCGCCTCAAAAAGGGTCTCCAAAAGTGACATATTTTAGAGTTTGTCTCACGCCCTGTTCAGATTGGGAGTCAGAAAGCTCTTTTTTTATAGTGAATACCATTACCAACTGCTCCTAACCGTCTGGAGCCAGGGGACTATGGCATCCCCAATTGGGGTATATTGTGAAGCTGAAGGTAGTGGGGAGGGGAAGGATATGGGGAAGAGGATGGTTGGGAAGTACCTGGCTATTACGATCTAGTCATCAAACACGGCTAAAGCCATTTCAAGGAACGTTTCAATTCTGAATGGTGGTCTTTCACCAGGTCGATACTTGGAGTGTATTATTTTATATTAATTAAATGGGAAATAACATATATTAATTAAATGAAAAATATTTGCGCACGCCGGGATTTGAGCCTGTGACCTTTAGGATCGTAGTCGAGCGTTTTAACCACTCGATCGCAAAGGCCGTAAATGGCCAATAGTTGTCATATAATAGTTTTCAGAGAAATACGGCAGGACCTTTTTGATTTCCGTAAAGTAAAAACGATACATTTTATGATCTTAAACTACGTTAATTTAACACCTACAAGATGAAACAATTGAGCTCAACTTTTTCTAACGTAGCAGCAATTTCGATAAACATGCGAACAATAAAGAATGTGGTGGAAATTTGTGTTAGTTCACTACTGGGGCTCGATTCTCAAATGTTGTAGAGTAGAATTCGTAAAATCAAGGTACTACCTATATGTCTAACGTAAAAAAAATGAGTTGAGAAGTTCTCTTTGAATTCTCGAGTTTAATACTCTTTACGACTTTGATGCCTTAGCTCAAAAATCAATCGACAACACAACGAGTTGGTCTAAACACTTTATACCCATCACTTTTGTAATGACAAAAGTAAAAACTTCCATTCTTTATCGTATGTTACATTCATTGGTCTTTTTCATACACAATATTGTAAAAGGATATTCCGTTTGTATTAACTTTCAAATCTCAACACATGGTCGTCTAGGATGTTGTAGAGTGCGTAAAATGAAATATAAGAATGTGAGCATCACACTTAAAGATAATTGTGATAGAGACTCGGGGTTTGCTGCTCTGGCAACACCAAACTTATTTTATAACATCGTCGCGCAATACATTAAAGTGTGTCTTATTCGGGCGACCGTCCGTGGCTAACCTACCCCGCGTGGGCTCGTGGCCAAAGATCACATCCCACAACGGAAGTGTCTGCTGAATTCTTCGAGGTCTTTTATACAAAGACCGAATATTATTTTGAAATTAATATGGTCTTTTTCGAAGCTACTCACACTAGGGAAACTGCAACTAGGGAAAACCCACGGAATCACAGCCTTTGCCCTACAGTTTTACAAGATGTTATAAGAGCAATCCATCTGAATCGCTAAATTATTGTCTTCACCTTTATAATCAATTTTAGTAAACTTCAATTGTTTTACGGGAAGGAGAAAATACCGATCATTTGTACTTCACGCTTCATTTCACAATGGCTTGCAGCAATAAATAACACTCGTACTTCCACATTGTACATCATTCTTGAGGAATTTCTTGATAAAACACAAATCCGTAAATAAAATGGCGGAAAATTTGACGGAAGAAGACATCACGTGATTTTTCACGGGTGTAAAATAAAACCATGCGTGCGAACCTTAAACAATTTCACATTTTGCAAATTATTTAATTAACGTTCTAAAACTATAGCCCGCCCATCATTCATTGTACGAATTATGTTATTAATGTTTGGTGATTAGCTGGCTCAAAAGCTCATTTGATATTGAAAGCCCCCTCCGCTAACGTCTTCCTCCGCGGATCGTGTCGCCGCAGCCGCGGGAGTGTTATTGTTTTCCCGGCCGTGTGATTGCCCTGCAATTTCCCCTGAATGTATTTTAATGGCCGTCGCGAGTGAAGGTGGATGGCCCATATTTTCATTGTTTGAAATTCACTCGCGTGTCGAAGGGTTGCAGTTAAAACTACCCGCACGTTGTACCCTATTTACTATGTGCTGCGTGGGAAACCGCCTGTCGCCATGCATCACTCCATTATGGTGATTTTTTGCTTCATGTTTTGTAAAATAATTTTTTGCATAATAACATTAATTCTTCAAACGCCGACTAAGATACTTAATTTATGAAACAAAAGAGCTATGGAACACAGAGATAGCTGCCGAAAATGAAAACTTATGGAATACATTTTTTATAATTGTATTTTCGTGCTATTTTTTAACTTTGACAGTACTCATTCATTCGTGCCTTGATGATTAAATGAATGCACTCACGGCTGTTTTCATCAACCAAACTGAGCGACGTATAAGTCAAAATTCTCAAATACTCAAACTCACAATCCCGCCGGCACCATTTATTGCTCAGTGATCAGTCAAGTGACCATTTGAATGGACTAAACTTCCCCAAGGGTTGACGTCAACATAGTTTTAGGGTTTATACATTTCGATAAAACAATATTGGTTTTCGCTATTTGGGTGTAAAATAAAACATATACAAACCTTCATATATACAATAAGAGCAATAGTATCTTCAGCTAAGTATTCAAATATTTAAAAAAAAATGTTGTTGTCTATTGGGATTAGAGAAAAATCTCAGATAAAAAAATACGCTTTCGGCATTCTTCCTTCTGTTAAGAGTTAATTTTACAACGGTTCGCTCAGTTTTATTTGTGGAAAGCGATCATCGTATTTATTCGTATCTATTACGCGTAGTCACAGTATAATGTATGCATCGTTCACCTCTGATAGTCAAAGTGAGATAGGGAAGTGAATCATTGCTCTCTTGCGGGTGTAGCTGCAGAGAGGGGGATGACTCACCACGGCTGGGTTGCTAGTTGAGTGGGTAACGTACCTATTTATCGATCAAGTGATTGAAGTTGAAACAATGCTCATTTATCAAATTAATTATTTTGTTCACTGAGTAGGTAGGTACACACTGTATCTGGTTAGTGGGAAACTTTTTATTCTCGTGTTTTCAAAATTACTCAATATATTAATTTCTTTTGTAAGTACGAGTATGTCCCTAGGTACGAGTGTGAACTTTTCAAATTTTGAATTGATGGATGTGTTGAGAAAATTATCAAATTTTAAAAATAACCTTTTCCAATGCCTACCTACCTAATAAAATACCTAACTATAAAGTATTTTAGCAGACATTATTCTATATTTGAAATGGGTGGGTTAACGCTATTTTTTTTGGCAAATCCCTTTTTTCACGGGTAACAAACAACAAGTTAACATTATAAAAAGTTGGAGTAATAATGCTTGAGAAGCTCATAGCAGGTTCCGACTTTCTACCTATTCAGAAGAACATTAGAAGTTACGCTTAGTAAAAATATCTGTAGCTGTAAATATGGTACAAGATTTCCATTATTTTCCAGCACTAAAAAGATAATTTAGGTGTGTCATTTTTTTAGATTGGTGATTTTATGCAAGAAAATTTAAGTGTTTTACCAAAGTCTTTTTATAAAAACATTCTGCAATGAAAATAATTATCTGGTGCCTTCTCCTATCGGGGGTTGGCTATCATCATGGCAATATTCCAAAATTATTTGTAGTATTGCTTGTATCTTTTTTTAGAATCCTACAAAGTGTGTGTGTGTTTGAGTGCTGACTCTTTACTTTAAACACCATGGTGTTATGAACAAGTTCATCGTGAGATCAGACCTGACAGAATTCATGCAACATCTTATATACATGCGCGATAATGAATAGCATGTACGGTATGCATTACTAGGTGACTCAGGTTCCGTGCTAAGGTCCCACGGGGGTGTGGTAGGCTTCCCGGAAAGTTTAATTAAAAGCCCGTACATTGTTGGGCCGCTGGATGGAAAATTCTGAGAGACCCGTCGGGAGGCGTTTAGCTTTTAGAGTGTCAGGATGTATTCACGTTAATTAGAGACAGTTGAATGCCGCTTGACTAGGCCCGCACGGCGTTTTGGTTCTACGTTTAACCTGTAAATTGCGTTCCTTTACGAAACTAGCAAGGATGAATTTTGAATGAATGCAGTGGAAATGAGGTCCTTGAGGCGTGTGTTTGGTAAAACTTTGTAATAAAGTATTGTTATTCACATTAATTTGAGAGCCAGTTGAATGCCATTTGTTTGGGCGTTCTTTTTTTTTGTTTCACTTGTAAATTGAGTTTCTGTTAGACACTGGTAGAGTAAAGATGAAAATATCGTAGTACACATTATACAGAATGCAGTAGAGATAAGCAGATCCATGAAGCTAGTGGCCATTTTTTTCACAGTACTGTTATCAACAAAATATAGCATGTAACCTAAAAAATCGTTTAGTTGTGTTGAGTTTATACGCGTATGAAAACATGTGGGCGGAGTACCTGGAGACACGGGAGACCAAGATCTTCCTTACAGTATATAAAACTCACGGTGTACGACGTAAAAACCCGGAGAAAGTGATTTATTTAGCGCTGTGATCGCTCTGGAAAGAACTACTTCTTTTGACAGCAGTTCCTACTTCATTAATTGTTCTTTGAACAAATACTTCAATTGAAGTTCGTAGTTCATTTTAGCGTTCTGACTGCTTCGTGTGAACTATTTCATTTTGCGGCAGTTCAAACTTCATTCATTTCATTTAACAAGTACTTCAATGGAAGTTAGATTACAAAGAACTACTTCAATTCGCAGCAGTTCAGTTGTGAAGTTGAACTGCAAATCATATAAAGAAGTACTTCAATTGAAGTTCGACTTCAAAGTACTTTGATCTAAAGGAACGAGTTTTTGTGGGCGAGGAACCGGTTCCAGTTATTTTCGTTTTCAAATCCCTACCGACTAGTACTTTTGTTTTGGCCAGAAACTCGACTAACCGGATATATTCAGATCTATTTTTTGCGTGTTCGACTTCAATTGAAGTGTTTACTGCAAAGGGTTCATTTTAAAGAACTAGCAATTCGTGAAGCATTCACAAAACATTAAAGTTTTTCTCAACGCTAGATTTATCGCAAGTTTGTATAGGTTTGGTAAAAAATAATTAGCTCTCTCTTCATACACTGTTCCTCCAAGAGACGAACGGATGATCGAATGAACGGACGACCACCGTGGCCGAGCGGTCAAGTTAGTTGGCTTCGGACCTGCGTGTCACGGGTTTGCAACCCGTCATGCGCAAATAAATTTTGTTTAATTTATGTGTATTATTTCACATATAATAAAAATAAAAATTATGTGTAATAGGTAGATATACTTGCGGTACGTTCCGGGGTGGTAGATACCCTTAGTATCGCCCTGATGAAATACTACCATTTGAATGAAAATTTGCTTGAAATGTGTAACATCGTTTGTTAAGAAAAAATGCCAAGCGACAGAATCCTCGCATTGGAAAGTGTCTCAGAGCATTTTCACTTCTCATGTGAATAAGGCTGGTGTCTTCGTTTAGAATTTGTGACAGAATCGGAAAAGTAAAAAACAGCTTTGTTTCAAGAGATGGAATTAACTTTGTCGAGGCTATTAACATTTGAATTTATTACGGATTAGAAACCAATATTATTGTAACGTTTTACTATTCCTATTATTTAATATCGCTGCCATTTTAGAATCAGAGAGGTTAAAAAACAAAATTCTTCCCACTAACGCACGTTCGGATCCTAGTAATAAAATGGTTCTCATTTCTAGTCTCATCACATTTACTAGAGCGAATTGAATTTTAAAAGGTTCTCGAAGTGTTTTGTACCAAGAACCTGCTCTTATCGGCAGGTAAAGTTTCAAAGTAATCATTACATTGTTCAAACACTATAATTTAATTCAATCTTTCCGAATAATCCGTGGCATCTGGCTCCTAATCGATTTTTTCTCACAAACACATGCTAACGAATTCGCCAGTTCATTCCCATGTATAGATAAATGACTAACTGAAAACACAATAAGGGAATAACGCACTTAACTGACAATGAACACCTCTAGTAAACTAATATAGCGGTTGTATAAGGTGATTTTACAAGCCAATAAAAGTGTTATGTCGTTTGAAGTTTTGTGGTAATACACCGTATTGCGCTTCGTCCTCTTTCACTGAGTTAACGTTTTGAACAGCCCTGCAAGCGTCCATCATCAGATGTGTAAAATACAGAACAAAATTAGTTTATTTGTGCTAATGTGAGTAATTTTTAAGAAAGAAAATAGTGAATCTGGTTCTTGCAGAGACCCATGTAGTAGGAGATAGCGCGGGAGATAATGGAAATAATCCCACAGCCGTGCTGTCGAGCTAAAAACTACCCGTTCTCAATGTTTGAACCTTGTGGAGGGATAGCTAATTTGTTTTACCCAACCCATCCGAAATTGTAATAAATCACTTTTTCCGAGTTTTTACATCGTACACCATGAGAGAAGAGACAACAATTTTCTTGGATCGCTTCTATATACTGTCGCAATGATCTTAAGCTGGCTTTCTTCGCTGGTTAACGGCGGGACTCCGCCCACATTTTTTATTTTGCCACTAAACTTGACACAACTAAACGGTTTTTTAGGTTAGATGCTATATTTTTGTTGATAAAAATACTGTGAAAAAGTGGCTATACGAATACACAAAAACATTATGTCGATATGTGATATGAATGGATATATAAATACTGTAGCCTTAGTCTTAGCCACGCCCATTTGCGCCGAGTCATGTTAAAATCATCAAAAACAAGTCCAAAACTGACTTCACTGCCTTGGCTTGGGCTACCTCTGGTATACTCTAAGGTTTGAACGCAGTTCGCGAAATCCGCCGAATATTTTGTTCCTGATGACTTTGGGACAGGTGGTTTGAAACTATGTATTGGCGTTTTATTTAAATTTTCTAGTTACAAACTAATCTAGCAGGAGCACAAGACAAAAGTTGTCGTAATAATATTTAAAAAAAACGTACATAATTAAACAAAAAAAGTTGAAAAATGTAACATCCCTGATAAGGCTAAAGCCGTTCGGCTGCTCAAACAGTGTTGAAGCCATATCGAGTTAAAGTTTTAATTGCTGTATCGCCCGCTGTGAAGTCAACCAGCCAGTCAGCCAGTTAGCCAGTCAGCCAGTCAGCCAGTCAGCCAGTCAGCCAGCCAGCCAACCACCACCCGCCGAGACAGTTCACACAGAGTTGGATAGAAGTGCGGGCTTCGTAGAAAACCTTCCCATCCTCTAACCTTTACCAAACTCATATGCCCTTTAGGTTTTATGCTCCTAGTTTTACTACCCCATACTTAGCCCATCACGCATACGCAATACTTAGTGTAGTTTTATTTTACAAAACCTCAATACACCCAAGCGAGGTTCTTGAAAGAGGAAGCTGGTACCTATTACAGTTTAATGCACTGATTTAGTAAACTAGGATAAAGATACACCGATGACCCGATCGGATAAAGATAATGAAAATTATATTTATGATGTTGAATTTTTTTGCTTCGTGTGAAGAAAACGGAAAAAGAAACACGGCACTAGAGTGTTAAGGTTTTCTTTTGTTTTTTCGCGTTAAAACTGAATTCTGAAACTCTGTAGGTATTTCAAAATAAATGTCTTCTCACTTCTGAATACAAAACGCAGACTGAACAGGTATTCCCTAAGTTTTTTAACAATCACAAATTCAGGCAAACACACCCATGGGTGAAATTCTCGATAAGTTTAAAAAAAATTAAGTATCCGACAATGTATATTTTTCTTAGTTTTGACAGTCGGCCCGTTAAAATTCAATTTCATAGACCGGATCTACTCGCTGGACTTCTGGCGGGGATTTTTGGGACCTAAACAGTGCTGGGTCTGCTATAGGTACAGATGAAACGTGCATTTAGGGCAGATCATCATGAAGGGCGCGAGGAATAATTTTTTACAAAATAACGGCGAAAATTCATAAATTTCGTTTCTCCAACATGTTTTTGAATATATTGAACCATAAATCAACATAAATCGTCAAATTTAAACGTTGTTTAACAAAGGAACCAAACATATTATCATATGTAATCTGGTTGATCCTTAATACACATGTACGAAAAGATTATATTGGCAAATCATAGTTTTGATACTATTAAAAAGCAATAATATAAAAAATATTTTTATAATGTATAATTGAATACTGGAATTAATTAAGGCTCTAAGTGCCAAAAAATTAACAACTTTTTTTTTTACAGAATCGTATTTTATGATGGAAATAAAATACGATTCTTTAAAAAACAGTTTTATTCCCTTTGAATGATCTGGGTTACGCATTTAAAGTGTTGTTTGAATACAATACCCAACCTTCTTCTTCTCCATTCTCTTCACCTCTCCCATATACCGTAAATTTTTATGCCTTTATTTCACTGGCTCCGGGCAGTTAGCGACCCTTTTTCGGTATAGACTTTTTCAAATAAATAAAAAATAGCGAAAGAAAGTGGTTAATTCACCAACCGCACATTTTACTTTGAATGATCTGGGTAACGCGCATTATACTATAATTGTGTATATCCCTGGTCTCTAAGAACGTAGGCACCGATACATCTAGGCATACATTATACATTTCAGTGGTAATTGCCCGGACAACGCACATTTTTAATGCAAATTAATTCTGCAACGCGAAGTGGCATATAAATCCTAATAGGGTACGGCGGCACCCTTATGAGAGCGAAGCATAAATTACAAATGCCAACAACCATACCCGTACCCCATACCAGACTATTCCGGTATGAAATATGAACACGGAGAATTACCCACGAAACGGGTATAATATTATGAAGAATTGTCGAGAATTAACATCGTCAAATACATGCCACTGAAAGAGCGAAGGTTCCAATGAATATTTTTTAAATTATGATTTTTAATAGCTCAGCTTTGTGCCTAACGAAGCGTGGATTTCTTTACAGGCAAAGTTGAAAAAGGAAACTCTGCTACGTTACACGGGAAATTTCCTTTGAAACAGGAATTAAATTGATACTTACGTAACATTTTGGTTTTGTGTCAATGTATTCTGTTAAAAATAAATTTGTCTGACAAAATGTTTGAAATTAAACACGGATCCTGTAATAAACCTTTGATTAAAAAAAGCTTTTGTGGCTAAATGTGTTAATTATTGTATTGTTCTCTTTGGGTTTTGTAGAAACTATTTTGATAGCATAATATAATTAAATATTTATATCAATATTTCCAAGCAAACCCATCATTAATATATTATTATAAGGAATTATATCAAAATGTTACCTATGTATTATATCATTGTCATAAATAATAGGGACGTTACGGTATTAAGACACTGTGTGTGTATATGAAAACCTCCCCTGTGAAGTGTAGGAGTGTTTTCATTCCCTGAAAATTTTCTTGCTTCAAATTTTAGTTTACGGTTCGTGTGCAAAATCCGATTTAGAATTCAGCATCTTGCTTTGGTCCAAATGTCCCACAGTAGTTGTTAAACTTTCAGGATGAAATCTTATTATTCTTCTTTGGGATTCTCTTCAATAAACGGCGACAAAACTGTTCAAAATGGACGATTCTTTGAAAACACTATTGCTATATTTTCCTCATCTAACTATTCTCTGCTCATCCGGGTACATGATGATTGTTGCGAAAAGTTTTGTGTTGATATTAAGATTTAAATGTATCTACGTATAAACGTTAGAGGTCATTAGTGGTTTATATGCTTTTCTGTAATACAACTGTTTGCTTAGGTATTTAGAATGCTAAATTTTCGTAGTAGTTAAAGTGACGCATCACACATTTGCTCGGGCGACTCTTCCCACCCCTTTCTGGTCTGTGCTGTTAAACTATCTGTTATATTTTCCAAACACTCATATTTGCTGTTATGTAATCATATTTATGTACGCAATTTGTAATGTACGCGCTGCGGTAGGCATCGCATTATTCCGTACATTGAAAAATCTCCCAATCGTTTCCTAAGGTTCCTTCGCGGCGCTGCCATTCCGGAGTAATTTTACAGAATATCCAAACTAAGGGGACAAGCAAAAAAGGTTATGTTTGAGGGGACTTCATCCAGAAAGTGCTTCTTTTTTATTCGGTTTCTCATTGAGGATTACCGAGGATCGTGGCTTCCACTCCAATAGCCCCGAAGAAGCCGTGGAAAACGAAGTTCCGGACGCTTGAGATACTTGGTCAGCCCAACGCATCGGTGATCTTCTTTCGCTTCTTCTACTTTTTACTTTTCCGGTGACCACTACCTTAAAACATCAACAATTTATTGCCAAAGAATACTTATTCCAAACACTTACATTGCGCACTTAGGGTAAAACGTTTGCCATCATGTTAAATACATTGAAGGGTAGTTTTATGTGGCGATATTATTTCCAATAGAAGAGTCACGAATGTTACGGTGATGCGCCAGGGCGGGTGCTGCAATTATGTTCACCCCAGGCGCCACCAAGGTTTGGAACCTCCCATTCCACCCCCATATATCTACCGCACCCGCCCGCTCCCACAAGTTGTGTTACAACTGGCTAAATTGCGCGAGACACGGGAACGACCGGGCAGAGTAGGTAGAGGAAGTAGAGGAGGTAGAGTAGGTAGCCGAAGGAAATTGCTTTCACTAGCAATATCCACCTTACTTTTAAGTTGTAGATAACTTGACAATTTCATCGATATCTTAACTACGCACAACCATTTTTTACCAGTATTCACCCTCCTTTTGTTTTGCTCTACAAGTAATTACAGATCTATAAATATATCTTTGTAATCGGCCACGATAGAAATTAAAGAATTGTTTTTTAATGTTTTTTTGGATCGACTATATCTACTACAGCGACATCCCCGACTGTACATTTAAGTTTGTGGATTTTTTTACAACTTTTTTCTTGTAGAATTTACAGATATATATTGGAGTCTTTCTAATCTTATCTTCTCTATTTTACAAGTAACCAAAACATGCAAAGCTATCTTTGCAAGCTATCTTTAGAGAAACTATCGAACTATTTTTTTTAAATGTTCAATATACCACAATATGTAATGTAGCGATGCCCCCCCAGTGCAGATAAGTTTGTCGATAAGTACCTAACTTATACGTAGTAAATTCCGTAAACTTACGAAAAACTAAAATTCACTTCACCTGCCAATTTAACTTAAATAAGACTTACCTGCTACTTTATTTATCTATCATACCTTTTGTAGACGTACGAGTAGTTATCTTAATTACGAAAAAGCTACAAGTTGAATAAAAATCAAAACTTCTTTTATATAGACCCTAGAGTACCTACATCATATACCACCTTCAGATTGTACGAGTATTAACATCCTCCTCACATTTCAGCAGGCCTACGAAAGTACCCGCTTCAATTATATGTCAGGTACTTTGAAATAAATGATAACTGGTCTGTATTTAATGCTACGGTTTACCCTTGTTGAATAAACAGTCGAAAATGGAATAATGAACAAGTTGAAACGATTTTGAAATAAATAGACGACAGAAAATGACACTGTCGAAGGTAGTACGAAATGACTGGAAAACTGCCTCACATTAATTGCAAAGGATTAACAAGGTTTCGTTTCTCTTTAATAATGATGCCTTAGTTGGACAATCAGGGGTCTTTTATTTGGAATAGCCGATATTTCATTAGACGTGTCTGCCATTGTCATCGTGAACTTAAGATTCTTTTTCGGCATATTTTAAAGAAAACTGATACAAGTAAAAAAGAGTGAATTGAGTTGATATTTAACCTTTTGATTTCAAACTTATACAAATAATAGTTTCAGTTATTAATAGTTCAGTTACTAATACCGAGTTTTGATGCAATTGAAAATAACCGACTTGTCTCTTTTTAACACAATTTATGGTTAGGGGAAAAATTTGTGTTATAAATGTTAGGGTTTAAAACATCCTTTTAAAAATAAAACTCACGTTTAAAATGACTTCACGCCCGCCAGTTGGGCCAGGGCCTTTGTCATCTTTGAGGATGCTGTGGATAGACAAAATCTGGCAAGTCGTTCCGCAGCCTTGTTGTTGAGCAAACGTACAAGTTGTAAAAACAACCCGTTATCGTGCGGTAAATTTAATACAAAATCGTGAATGTATATATACTAAGAGTGTGTTTGGCATGTCTCCAAACTGAGAACTGGTTCCAAAGGGTTTAATTATTATTAATTTTATTTGTTACATTATTTCGATTTAAGTTACTATTTCAATTTAAAGGTTTTTTTTTAGCTATAACATATTTTTTAAAATTATAATGTTAAGCATTTATAAAAGATTTCTGTGTGATTTTTAACGGACAATTATGTTATTATTTTATAATTATGGGGCCGAAACAATATTCTGTAGTGTTTCATCCTCTCTGACTATCCCTGCGGTGAAATAGCGTGACGGATAGATGGATTGGTTAGATATTAATAATAATGACCATTAGGTTTTGACTCAATAGTTAAATAATTACCTAACCACTATCTAGTTAGTCAATCATACAATAGGTACTTACTTACCTGTCACATGTAAATATCCACAAATAAATTGCGAAATAACGTTAGCACAGGCTAATAGAAATTACAGTCGATAGTATGAAAAGTTCGATATTCGAAAAAAAAATCATCGTGTTTTATCCCTAGAGGCGTAACAGCAATTTTAATTGTTGTTTTTGATGATTTGTGAGGTCTGACAGGCTGTGGCACTCCAAATGAAGAAGTTATACGACAAAGTTTGGGGGGTACTTTACTAAATTTATTTTTGTGCGATGTTATTCCCTACATGAAAAGCGTGGAAAAGCCGACTATTTGCTTTTAATTCAGAAGCACATATTTGTATGGTGTGCAATAAAAACCGTTATTTGATTCGAAAGATCCCAGAAAACACAACGAGGTTCAAATTCAAAATAGTGTTAACTATTTTTTATGAGGAAAGCACTGAAATAAACATGCATGAAAATATGGCCGGTTTGTAGTCGAATGGTCCAAGGCGTCGGGTTCCCATCCAGGCGTCGCATGTTTATTACTATACAGGCTAAGCCCTCCATCATTGCACATTCAGTAATAATTCCCCTCTTTACAATTTAAACATTGTCAAATTATTTGTAACTCGAGAATTTATGTGTAATTTTTTTGAATTTTCTTGCTTTACATAAAGTTTTTGTGCTAAGTTATGTGTTATGTTGAGCCCTGTGTTTCAAATTTCGACCCGGTTCCACGAGCCAGGGTATGGAAAGTTAAGGGCGTCTGGATACGATGTCACTAAGCATCAATAAAGTTCATTCAAGCCGTATTTTAATTTGAATGGTCTTTTACTTGTCATTGCGAATGGTGGTGGTATATTTGTATACATGTTGAACTATATATGATATAATCTATAAAATATAGTTTAAAGCTGTAATGCCACAGAGTTGGCCTTTCCGCGGCCGGAAAATTCCTAAACCCTTAAAATGTCAAGGCATCCAATAAAAAATAATCGATTTGTAAAAAACAAAATTGCGGTTGGAAACCATACGTTTTTTTTCCAAAACTTTTTTTTGTACCATACACATACGTATCCGCGTAAAAACCTTTCGAGAATCCTAGATGCCTCCACCCTGCCAGTCTGCAACAGATTACATTTATTTAAAATCCTTCAATGTGCAGTGTTTGGCTCCACATCATCCAGCCACCTAAGTTTAGGCCATGCAGCACTCTTCGTCCCGCAGGTTTATTATAGAGAAACCCTATTTGGTGGTTTGCTAACTTCCCCTTTCTTCACGTATATGCCCATTCTCATATTGTTTTAATACTAGAACGCGTATCGATCACACCAATCTTACCGTATTTAGGGATTGGGTTTTCGAATGTGCCCAAATACAATAAGGCTTAAATACATTGTCACGGTTTTGCGTTTTAACATCGTAAAGTGAACGTGGGATGAATTTTGTTGAATCGGAAACAAATTGTCACTTACAATAAGTATTGAGTTTCTCCTCGCAAAGGCATTTGGTCTTGGCGGTATAGGAATCTTCAACGAATCCAGTATTGGCGAGACTGCCAACTAAGCGAATCCGGTGACCTCGATTCCACTAAAGCCAATAGCCACTCCTTCTAGTTACAGGAAATACTTACGACTGTTTTCCTAATAAGAATAAGAGTAAGAAGTTACTACACATCTATGTAGTACAGCCACACTGAATGGAAATTTATAAGTAAGAATTCAGGTACTTATCTTCATTATTGTTCTTGTGGTGTCATCTTCCGGCAGAGGTCGGCGACAAACATTCAGGAGTCACGAGAGAAGGGGTATCCCTAGCGAGCTGACAATCATTCAGAACAGAAACGTCGCTAGAAATGTGTGTAATTTAGGAAGACAAAAACAAGTGTCAATAAACCATACATTCATTAATTAAATGTCTGTCATTCTGAGCCTGTGACCATAGACAGATCTCGTGACACTTCCTAGATTGTGTTATCAATGACTGTTGCCATAATTATAAACCCTAAATGGGTTCTGAAGGACGTTCAACATACCAATTAACATTACAATTCACATTTCTGGCAGAGTACAAAACACGTAAATCGACAAGTTATGTTCATTGTGTGCAGGCCTAGAATCGAACCTCGAGACCTTTCGTGGCCAGTTGTAGAAATTTAATTTATGAAGAGTTAAATGCCTTCAACTATGTAAACGTTGCATTTTTCTACCAATTATCGCCTAATATTTCATCTCTTGCCGTTCTCCTATTGTCCTATTCACTTCATACAAATTCACGCTTTAGTTCCTTCTGGGATATTCTTTACTCTGTGGATACAAATACTGAAAAAATATATTGGGATTTAATTTAACAGGTTTTGATGTCTTCCCCAGTCTGAAAGCGTTTGATAAAATAACTCGTTGAATTGCAGGCCGCAATACCTTTAAATCAATCTATATCAATCGGTGTGAAAAAAATCCAATCTCAAGTAAATTATGACTTTATGAAGTGGTTATGGCTTAAACGAAAAGCGTTTTTTCTCGGAAATACATATTTCCCCGCCCCTTAATAAATCCACCTCGCCCCGAGCGGATATTCCGCTATTGGTTCCATGGGATATTTACGTACCGGAAAGTTTTCTTTAAAGAATTTTATTCGCTGTTTTTCGTTCAATGTTCAGTGAGTAAAAATTGTTTGAAACTCTTTATAAAACTACGACATCTTTCCCACAACGTTTAAAAAAAGTTTTAAATATTTTAATGACATCAAAAAAACCCAGCGTCGATTTTTCGAAGTTTTTAAAAAATATTTGCATAGTGTATAGTTATCTACGTCAAACGTCAATTGATAAATGTAAAATTATGTTATTTCATTTAACTCATAAACCGATCCTCTTTAATTATAAATTAAATAGTTTCTCCCTATCTACCGTCAGATCTATAAAAGATCTTGGTGTCACTCTAGACTATAATCTTTCTTTTCGTGATCACATTAATAATGAAGCTAATAAATCACTAAAACTTCTTGGCTTCATCAATAGAACTGCATGTGACTTTAAGAATATAAAGACTCTAAAAACCCTTTACTGCTCATTAGTTCGCCCTCATCTAGAATATGCTAGTGTAATTTAGTCCCCTTTCTATACCGTTCATATTCATCATATTGAATCCGTACAACATCGCTTCTTACGCGGTATTGCATGGAGATTAGGGCGAGAAAGAGGCGATTATTCATATGATGAAATTGAACAATTATTGAAAATGTCTTCATTAGAAAAGCGCAGGAAAGACTTCGAGGTAGAGAAGCGGTGTGTTTCAGTTGCAAAATTATTAATTGTTTTATTGACTCACCTTCTCTGTTGCAACTTATCCAGTTCAACATTCCTTGCCGTAGACTCAGAAACAATGAATTGCTGTTCCTCAATCATCGCAATACTAACTATGGGTATAATTCTCCAATGTCCAGAATGTCAAGATTTGTTGACTCAAGCCATGGTCTTGAAATTTTTGGTAGCAGTCTAAATGATTTTTGTCATTCTTTACGACTCTACCAAAACTTTGACTAGACTATGGCTTGAACGTTCTCTCTTATGTTTATTTTGCCTTATTTTTGTCATCGCTTTATTTATTATTATGTATATGCTATTCCTTCTCTGTTGCTCTTTTTCCGCTGCTCCTTTTTCGTGTTTTATATGTATTTTTTGTAATTGGACTTTAGTTCGTTAATTTATATATAATAAATTTAGATTGACTATGTCTCGTTTCATAACAGGTTTTTTAATGTTTGTCAAAGTGTAAGATTTCGTAACGTTTTGGCTACAGGAAAATAATTGTATGTGATTATAACATACATGTATCGGGATTTGTATTTTAAAATCATTCCTATAGGTATAATATATTATTCAGAATCCACATTCCCGAATACCATTTCAGAATATTACTAGTAGAGTGATTCGCTATGCAATTCTCTGCCTTGGGAGCTAATTACAGGAATGTAATTGGCAATCGGAAAATAGATGACCATTCATGTGCGATATTGGAAACATTCATCCTTCACTTGTGAAACGGAAATTACAATTTTCCCAACCGGAAATGGAAAATGTATTTCTCATTCGCAACCAAAATAATACTGGTAACGTTATGGATATTTTTTCATCAGGTAATACCGTGTTCAAGTAGTGGTGTACAGGTCGACATACTCAACTTTGCAGCCGGTGTTAGAATAGAATTAACTAACTAACTAACTAACCATCACGCCGTTTCCCCGCAGGGGTAGGCAGAGAGGACGGACCGCCATACAACTCTGTCTTGGCACACACTTCTTGCTTCATTTACATTCATACATCGTCTCATACATACTCTTCTGTTATTCTGACTCTTCACATGACCCGATTCAAGTATTTGATTTACTTGATCGTGCCATGTCTTTCTCGGGCGTCCTCGACTTCTTTTTCTTCCATTCACAAACTTTACAGAATAGAATATTCACTAGAATAGAATTCATGCGTTTAAAAAAAGTTCTTTCGTAAAAATACAAATATCACATCTTATAATGTCACAATCTTACTTTATCCTTCATTTCCTTCTGAAGCCTTCTTACTTTTCTTATCGGAGGTTGGCTATCGTCACGGATTTTAAGCCTTGCAAATTGCAGACCGGAACTGCACTCTCACCATTCCGCCTGGATTATTTCCTTAGAGTATACTAGAGGTAGCCCAAGCCAAGGCAGTGAAGTCAGTTTTGGACTTGTTTTTGATGATTTTAACATGACTCGGCGCAAATGGGCGTGGCTAAGACTAAGGCTACGGTATTTATACATCCATTCATATCACATATAGACATAATGTTTTTGTGTATTCGTATAGCCACTTTTTCACAGTATTTTTATCAACAAGTTGTGTCAATTTTAGTGGCAAAATAAAAAATGTGGGCGGAGTCCTGCCGTTAACCAGCGAAGATAGCCAGCTTAAGATCATTGCGACATTATATAGAAGCGGTCCAAGAAATTTGTTGTCTCTTTCTCTCTCATGGTGTACGATGTAAAAACTCGGAAAAAGTGATTTATTACAATTTCGGATGGGTTTGGTAAAACAAATTAGCTATCCCTCCATATATTGTTACTTCAAGATTATTTCTAAGTGGATTATCTTGTGTTGCACGAGGGAAGCTCCCTTACGGCGCGACGCAAACGAGACAGTGGAGCTCACTTCCTGTACCTGTAAGAACTCCTAAATTGGTGGTTACCCAGTCTGTCCGTTTGGCCGTCTAGGCCGTCTAGGCCGTCGAGGGTATTTTGAGGACACGCCTAACATATATTATATACCCACAGATCAAAAACTTTTATATTCCGCTTGGTTTAACCAAGTGAACTATTCTATTCGCTAATAATCTTACAAAGAGTTACGTAAAACACACGCACAGTAATAAAATATTTGAATCCACTACAGGGAAATTAACCGTGAATATTTCCTCTAAAAGTACGTACGAGTGTGGACTTTTCAAATTTGGAACTGATTTTTTCAAATCCCTACCTACCTAATAAAGTACCTACCTATAAGGTATTTTATCTGACATTACTCTACATTTTAAATAATTGGATTAAAGCAACTAATATTTTGTCTTGACAGGTCATGTTACATTCTGTGATTTTTAACGGGTTACTTAATAAAAGTTAACCATTTTTTTATCACTAAATAATATTTTTAAAATTAATAATTAATAAAAATATTATTTAGTGATAAAAAAATGGTTTAAAAAAAATCTGCGTTAAAAAATATCGGCACTGAGCGGATCCGGACGTTGGTGTGAATCAGCCTTAAAGGTGTAATACGAAACCAGCATGCCTTCAGTTTGGCTCCCGTTGGGTTGGCAGCTAATGAATATGTTCTATAGGCAGTTGTTAAGGCAATATCGGTGGCAGGAAGCTGATGGCATGCAGGACCGTTTATGAAACTATCACGCTTTATTGAACTATCACATTAATGCACCAATATGATCACGTTATACTATTTCTTTAATGCCTTTCCTTTTAAATTAAAACCTAGCCTAAACTTTGGCATTTTACTATACATGAGCCTACACGAAAAAAAACCGCTTTAAAAGTGTCTGTAGAAAGTTTTGGGGGTTTTTGCTTTAGTATTCGCTTTTATCGAGCTGAATCTTGGGTACATAGGCATATATTGAGTTGCCGAATGGATCTAGAAAATATACTAAATATTCAATGATTAAAATTCAAATTCGATTATTCTTGTAGATATTGTTGTTTAGCTCGTGTCGTACTGAAACATGGCGTATAAACATTATTTGAGTTGCCAAATCGATTCCACATAAAAACCTAACGAAACTAAAAAAAAAACGTTAAAAATATTTATATTTTTCAAATTAGTATATATTGATTACGTTGTTTCTAAAATATCTGTGTGCTGTGGAATACAAATAATTTAACGAAAACATCGTAAATGTTCATCTTACTGACGGATACGATTTAAAATCAATCAAAATCAATTTAATAGCAATCCGTAGGCACTTAAATTATACTCGCAAATTAGTCACTCGACCGAAATCTTTTTGCTATATAGATTTGTCGAGCGTCATGGATAGCGAATGTTTTTCATGCTGAATTATTTCATAACTATCTTCCCTCTCACACTCCCAACTTTCCTCTTCCTTATCTCTTTCACCTCCCCACTACTTCCAGCCTCACAACATACCCCAATTGGGGATGTCATAGTTCAGCTGGCTCTAGACGGTTGGGAGAAGATGGGACTCTTGTGCGGTACTCACTATTAAAAAGAAAAAAAAACAACAACAACACGTCTTGCATAAAATCAAAAAAGACAGAGAATGCAAGAATGTCGAATGTTTCCATTTGAATACTCGCAGAAATTGAAGAACGTCCGGTCTTTCACAATTGTGCGCGTTTATTGTGTCACTGTTTGGCACTTAGAGTACATGGAGTGGTACCTATCCAAGGCAGCGTAGTCAGTTTTTGATGATTTTCGACGGACTCTGTAGACCGTGGCGTGGCTTGGACTAGAGCTAGGGTATTTATACATCCATTCATAGCACATGTCGACAAAATATTTTTGTTTATTGCTTGAATGTTCTCTTTTATGTTTATTTTGTCATATTTTTGTCATCACTTCATTTATTATTATGTCTGTGCTATTCTTTCCTGTTGCTCTTTTTCCATTTCGTGTTTTATATGTCTTTTTTGTAATTGGACTTTAGTCCGTTAATTTATAAATAAATAAATAAACAAATAACCACTTTTTTACAGTATTGTTTTCAACAAAAATATAGCATATAACCTAAAAAATCGTTTACTTGTGTCGAGTTTAGTCGCATATGAAAACATGTGGGCGGAGTCCCCGAAGACGTGGAAGACAAAGATCATCCTTACAGTACATAAAAGCGGTGTGTTATTTTTGTTGTCTCTTTCTCTCTCATGGTGTACGACGTAAAAACCCGGAGGATCGCAAGTTTGTATAGGTTGGGTAAAAATAATTAGCTCTACCTCCATACATTATTACTCCAAGGTTTGGCATAACTATTTAACTAGCGACATACTTATGAATTTATGATACGACATGCTTACGACGGATATTTTAAGAGTTGCACTCTACTGCTAACACGAAGTAAAAACACGTAATATTATTTCTACATTTGTCCAAATAACTGTCTGTTGTTTCTCTACTTCTCAAATAAGTTTGTGTACGTTGTGGGGTTCATTGTTAGTTTGGTGAAAGTTATACAATTGGCCGTACAACTTTCCTAACGATGGTTGATAAATATCAAATAAATACATAGGCTACTCCCACGCGTGATTTTCATGTCGAGTTGTCCTTGGCTATGCGATGGGAATCTCGTGCCAAGTGAGTGCTTCCTGTTCCGTATAGCGGTATTATTGTCATTCATAATGCGGAAGTAGGTACGGGCGACAAAGATGGCCGGTGCAAATGTTGGATGTCACAGCCTTAGAGTAACGTAGAGACCTAACATTGCGAAATTTTGAAGCCGCTTTTTGACCAAAGATTGACCAAAGGAGGTATGACGTATATGCTTCCAGCCAATCGGATGCGAAGAAAACCGTAAAGATAAACATTATTCCGTCTTTATCTGTTCGCGAACAATTTTGAGTTGCTACATGAGAAAGAAAGAGACATGGATGGATTTGAAAAAAAAATTTTTTTATCATTTTAAACACATACATCAGTTTCAATTTTGAAAATGTCAAACTCATACGGACGTACTATCTTACTGTGGAAACACAAAGCCGTTCTTCACATAAAGTACAGCAAAAAGAAAACAGTCACGAAAAATAAAAAAAGTTTCATATAGTCCACTGATTGACATAAAAATATATACAGGTGGCCAAAAAATGTTGACGGAAGAACTGTTTTATGAATAATTTGTATTTTTTTATTTTGCAATATTTACAGTAGTGACGCCCGCGACTGCATATCTATGTATCTATAAATGTGTCAAACTATAACGAGAATTTGACTTGGTATTTTGAAGCACCTCACAGGCGGTCACGAACCTTCAAGATACAAACTGTCTGCAGAGACAATGACTCACTCCATTTCACCGGCGACAATTTTCTTTACGAGTACGTGACTTATCTTCACCGGGCGTCGTGGAATCAATTCTCTGTTAGCTAAGTCCTCCATCATTGCACAAGCAACATTTAACGCTTATTACGATGGTAGTAAGATGAATTGACATATCGTTAGGTTTTTTGCTTAGTTAAAAAAAAAACTCGAGTAGAACTCTCTCCACTTAGGGATACGATCAGCTTGGTGTAAGCAATACTATGTTAACTATAAGTAATTTCCTTTGTGAGTACGTAGGTTGTACCTGCGTACTCACAGAGAAATACGTACATACGTGCGAGTGTATTTAAATTTGGAACTGACGTTAATTGAAATTATATATATTTTTTTAAATAACATTTTTAAATCCCTACCTACTTAAAAAAAGTACCCTTTTCTAACCCTTAAATGCAAACATTTTCCTTTTGAGCTGAAAAAAAATTGCATGGAATCCAAAGGGGAGCGGAATAGAAATTGTTCTATGACTTTAAAAATAAATTTATGGGTGGTTTTGGAGGAGAACATAAAACGAACCTAAGGGAGGTATTGTGCACTGAGAAGGTAAAAAAGACAATGTTGACTATATTTATATATTTTCAAAATAATATCACAAATTTGCATGAGTCAATTATGGGGCAGTAATTTAAATGCGAAAATATGTTCGCTTAAAAAAAATCCCACCTTTAAGCTAGCTTATGCATTTAAGGGCTAATGTATTTTATTTAACCCTGTCTTTTAAAATTATAAATAACCTTGTTGATTTAGTGAGTAAAATTATGTTTTACATCAGGAATTTGGATATATTTTGGACAAATGTACACGTAAATAACACCGGATATTTTAATTTTGAGACAATTATGTGGGCAAACTTCACAGCACAGACATCTTCTCAAATTCACTAAATTCTTCAAAAAAATAATCAAACAGTCATATCTGATGACTTTTTTACACGAATATGATAGGCAATATAAAATTGATTCACTTAAAAAAAAGTAAAAATAAATTGTATCATTTGCCTGCAGCATTGTTTTTAACCGGTTAGTAGTTGAGTGGGCAAACGCGTCGGATTTCTACCCGGGCGTCGTGAGTTCAATTCCTTTGCCAGCTAAGTCCTTCATCATTGCATAAGCAACATTTTCCCCTTATAATGATGGTAGTAGTTTTTGAAATATTGTCAAGTTATCTTATATATATAAAAAAAAAATGTATACATATATATATATGTATACATATTTATTTATTTTATTTTTATTTGATTTGTATTTCTTTTAATTTATATCTTAATTTCTTGTTTAATTTTTAAAATTAGATTCACTTACAGTATCAGTTCACCTGTATATACAAACACTAAAGTGGAAACCTATAAATGGTCATATTAATACTACTTATATAATATTTTACCTAGTATGTATGTAAACTGTTGGTCTCCCAAACAAAATAAAATAAAAAAATTAAAAAATATAAAAAAATATATATATACAGTGGTGCCTCACACAACGAACTTAATTCGTTCCAGGAGCAAGTTCGTTATGCGAAAAGTTCGTTATGTGAAACGCGTTTTCCCATAACAATACATGTTAAAAAAAAATAATTCGTTCTGTAGCATAAAATATGGTAAGATGACATAAAAAAAAGATAAATTTTTGTTATTATTTTTTATTTAGATACATCTAAAAACATAATGAAAAAACACACATTTTTTAATTTTAAGAAATAATCGAATCTTGCACATCCATTTTCCGCTTTTTGGCCGATGGTGCAGTGAAAAACCTGTCCAAAGTCGTTTGTTTCTCTCTTTTCTTCAACATCTGCCGGAAATAACTGACAAGAGTATCGGAGTACAGGTCGTTGATCCTGTTTGCTTCAGCGGAATCCGGATAGTGGGCATTGGTAAACTCCTGAACTGCTTTCCATTTGACCAGGATGTTCTTGATGTCAGCAGTTGGAATTGGTTGATTGTTTGATTGTTGCTCCTCGTTATCAGATGACGCTTCCCTTTGAGCATTGTCCTGTTGTTGGGCCAGAAGTGTTTGGAGTGGCAGTGATCGTAGTGGGCGACTTCGTTGTGTGAAGAAGTTCGTTGTGTGAAGCGAAGTTCGTTGTATGAATCGTGAAATGAACGAAAAGGAAGTTCGTTGTGTGCAGCGTTCGCTGTGCGAGGCGTTCGTTATGCGAGGCACCACTGTATTTTATTTCTTTGGCCGCCATATTACTATTGTAGTGTGTATCAGGTATTAACAATTTACCTATGCACAATGTTGTGCGTAGTGCAGCGCTTCTGTATTATACTTTGCAAATTATAATATTGCGTATGCTGGGAACATATTAATTTCAGATATTCACACGCATCGGTTTCATTGACAGTACTTCTGAATATTTTTCTGTAAATATTTTATTTGTGTTCCTAATAAATAAATACATATTTGTAATGGGCGGATTAAAGTAACTGATGTTTTTTCTTAGTAAGTCAATTTGCATCCTATGATTTTTCACGAGGTACAACTGGTATATTTCTAATGTGCTGAATGGTTACCGCCCATCTGAGCAAATGCCCAATTTAGCCACGCCTGAAGAAATATACAAAGTTCCCCATCCCTGAGCTAGGCTCAAACCTGATGTAACTTATCGAATTTGAAGGAGTTCTGGCAGGGCTTCTCATTCACGTGACGTGTGACTTTAAAGCTCCGACCGTATCATGTATGGTTTACTTGATATTACTTTAGGGACCTCTCCCAAATTCAATTGCTCTTGTTCAGTGGAACCGAACTGAACTGAATAGCCACCCTTTTTTCACAAGTAGGTCATGTGCTACATGTTTGATTTCTCTTTTTTTTAAATCTTCACGTATCATATTTAAAAAAAAATGTACTTGCTTAGATATGTGGCTGATTGTAAATACACTAAGAAGTAGTTTCCATGTATATTTGTAATGAACATAGATTCCACTCATGCTGTGGAAAATATATTGAACTGAGCACATACGAGTATGACTTATATTAAGTTGTAACAACTCCTTAGTTTATATTCACATTTCCAAGCGTATTGATTAATTCTTCGATTTCGAATACTTTCTCGTTCTAGCATCGCGCCATCCTTTATTAATTAGGGAGACGAATGCTATTGGTCGACGTCACTCCCGCCGCTCTATGTTCACAGATGTGCCCCGGAAGGGATATCCACAGTTGTGATGGCCTATAAAAGGTCTTATTCCAGCTCGATGGAGCAGGTTCGTTTCTCTTCGCCCCCCTCTGGCAGGACTGACACAAGAAACTCTTAGCTAATGGTCTGCTTGGTTTTCAGTGAATTTAGAGTGAGAGCACTCGTTAGACACCTTTTGGTAGGACTGACACAGGTGTATCCTGGTTTTCAGTGTACCAAAGGTTTGAGTCGCCTTGTGGTAGGACTCATACAGGTGTATTTTTTGTAAATCAAAGGGTTGAGGGAGCCCATGAAATTTCTTTAGGGGGATTGAGACAGGTTAACTTGTTTCTCAGTGGACCCAAAAAATGAAATAGACGCAAGCTATTGAGAAAAGGAATTCAAAGTGTTTGTATTATCTCATCATTGTTGAATAACTTGCAAAATGATTATACCCAAATAAAACTAATTGTGTCTACAGATGTAACGTTTTCTTTTGATGTCTGCAATATTATTTAAATTATAATATAGAATCTAAAATACTTATTTATTGTAACGATTGTTATTAATTTTAAATTGAAGTTTTAAAATTATCTATGTGGTGATTTGCGCGACGACGGCCAACAGCGTAGTGATCTACGCATTTGGATTTGAATTAGGCGGTTGCGCGTTCGATTCCCGTTAAGCGCAGAAATATATTAACACAAAATTTCATTACATATAATGGGGCAATCGTGTCTAGATATTGTGAAGTTGATCGTACAATTTGATGGACTTGAAGTAGAATGACTGAAGCTGGCGTAAAGAATAATTAAAAATAGTTCAAAAATATATTTGAGAATATATCCAAATTGTTCGAATAACGAATATGTACATAATGTTATGGACTAATTTTATTTAACATATTTTAAAAATATGTTTCAAGTTGAATTAGACGAACACGGGGAACACGTTATGAACAGTACCGCACATTCCCCTAATTAAGGGTGATACAGTTCGACCGGATCTAAGCTTTGAACTCTTGTGAATTATTCACACCAACATGATCACATCCAAGACATATCAACCTTTATATGACAACTCTAAGGTATCTAAGTTTACATCAAAACTTCTTCCGGCTCCCTCCTGTCTTAATCTGTCGGGAGAAGATTGAGGTACTGCTTTTATCGTGAAAAGGTTACGAACGAGGAACACTTTAAAATAAAAACCACGAAACGCCCTCCTAACAGGGCTGGGCAACTTGTTTGTTGTTGGTATTGACATTTTCACAAAGAAGTGCGAAAGAATACGACAAGACTTCGGAGCACGCCAGCAAATTGAACTACAAGCCTCTACATGGCCTGTTCAAAAGAAAAGGTGAATTTTGAATTTTCGCGGGCTGTGTACATTCGATTATCGATTTTTTTGTTGTTGTTATGTTGGTACACATATTTTAGCATTATCAGTCATTTTGGATTAGTGGTTTGTTTTTGACAACTGGAAAGGTTAGTCACGTTTTTTTGTGTTCTTCGATTTTTTACTTTTGAAAAAATGGATCAAAGAATAAAATCCATGATTTGTTTTTCCACAACTCCAGGACGCTCATCGTCATTAACATCTTCTCGGCCTTCTGTAAAGCGCTTGTACCACTTATAAACACTTTTTTGAGACAAAGTAGACTCGCTGAATGCCACAGTCAACATTTTAAGGGCGTTGGAGCACTTAATTCCATTTTTAACGCAAAATTTAATACATATTCTTTAATCCATTTTTTTCAAAAGTAAAAAATCGAAGAACACACAAAAACGTGACTAACCTTTCCAGTTGTCAAAAACAAACCACTAATCCAAAATGGCTGATAATGCTAACATATGATAAACATATGTGTACCAACATAACAAAAAAAAACGATAATCGAATGTACACAGCCCGCAAAAATTCAAAATTCACCTTTTATTTCGAACAGGCCTCGTATATCAAGAACTCGGAACATATTTTAAATGTGTGAAAGAAGAATACGAATATGATATAACAGGCAAGTGAATCGAATACGAAGTCGGGGAGGCTCCTTGAATACAAAGGATGACCAAATCAGTCAAATACTTCAGTCGGGTCATGTCAAAAGTAGGTATACGGGTGTGAGTGTAGATGGAGCAGGAGTGTGTGGCGGTCCATCTTCTCTGCCTACTACCACCCGGCGAACTGCCGCGTTGGTTAGTGAGCTAGATGTGCGGTTAGTCTGACGCGTAGGTAAGCTTGGAGGCGCGCGGGCCCGGTACGGAAGCGCTCCGGCTGCCAGGCGGCAGTGCTTTTATTGTTTTCTGGACGAAATAAACATGCCGGAAGTGTTCGCCGGAAGCGGAAACTGGGGCAGATAAATACATTTGGAAATATACATTTACAAATTGAATCTTGAAAGGAACGTGTCTGATATCTTTTCTATTTGAAATTATACAATATTTTGTAACATTAAAGGTAAGTGCAGCTTGACACGGTCAATATTACAGTCGGCGGCGTCGCTAGTGTAGATTATACGGTGAGTTATTCCTCAGGCCGCCTACAAAGTTAACCGCGTCAAACTGTACTTACAATCTGTACAGTCTCTGACAAGTTGTCCGCCACTGAAGAGTGACGACAAGCGTTTCCAAAGTATCAAGGCCTTCTGAATACGGAGTAAAGGGCTTCCGTCTCTTCTCCCTCTGTTGGCATTTGATATCGAAGGTTATGGAATAACAACAATGTCGTATTTCTATGGCGTAGCTTTGTGATATTTCACTACAAGTACGCTTTACTACAGTAAAGTTAACATTTAGGGGTCATGCTTTTAAAATTACTCCCATAGTACTTCATACGTATTATTTATTTACAGCTAAAATATTACTTCGAATTCAATCGTGCTGCATAAATATTTGTAATGATAATCTTTAGCCTGAAGACTGCAGTCCGGAATTGCCCTCGTATCAGTCACATAAGTTTGGAATTCATGCGGCGTTTTTTCTACTGTATCTTCCATCAATCTTCTATTGGATTATCAGTTAGGTAATGTAACCAAACTAATAATCCATTGTATTTGTAGTTTTTGTCGCAATGGGAGCAAGATAGTGGAGTTTATTCTCTATGCTTTTAGAATTATTTCACACTACTTAGCTAACAAGCGAACTCCCAGTACTTCTTCGTCCTGCAGGTATATTAAATAGGAGTCTCTTCTGTAGAGGAGGCTTTCTTCCATTCTTGCTGTGTGTCCTACCGTCTCAGTTTTACAAACCTTCTTATTGACAGCTCTTTAGACAGTTCGTAATAGCTCATCCGCTGAATCTTCCTCTTGAAAATATCCAAAACCCTTTGGCTGTTCTAACCCTTCATGAGCGTCCAACACTCGGCTGAGTCGCAGCAACTGTTCGGATGAGCGCCTTTGAGGGATGCTGTGTCTTTGTTCAGGAAACATGCTTAAAGTGGCTGTAGATCGGAATAGCCAGGCGGAATAGACATCACAAGGGTTTTACTTCCACTTCCTTCAGCCTCACAGCTTTCTTTGGAGATGCCATGGTCTCACTACGTACACATATGTCACAGGTTGTTTTATATAGCCAAAAGTGCAGCTTGAAACCGTATCGCTAATATCGACTGAAAAGTTAACCATTTCAAGATGTATTTATTTTTGTAACTTAGAGGAAATCGTTGAATCCGTTTCTCAAAGGAGCACGTCCTAGATAATATATTCCCGCAGGAGAAAACAAGCGGATCGTATCGCGAATCGACGGCGTTCGTTTATTGCCTTTATTCCTTTGTCAATGTCTCCTTGTTCAATCATTTCCATCCATTCCTCGACACATCCTAGCGCTGGCCTGGAAATAATAAAGCCAAAGGGGTTACACTGGCGTGGCTTACAGCAGTAACGGTGGTAGTAAGGTTGTCAAAAGCTCGGAACATGTTTATGTTTTTGGGGATGTTATCTTCATACGAATGTCTAAATGCGGGATCGGAATTTGTAAAAAAAAAGACTTTTTCCTGGAAAAACTGTTTGTCAGACAGTTCTGATTCTCGGAACGGAAATCACAAAGAGTAAGGCATTCCTCTTCTTTCCAAGGGTGTTTTGAACTTTAGCTTGGTGTTTTTTTCCTTGAAATGATTCTCTCATCTCGGGATATTCCTGTTAGTAAGAAACTAACCATTGAAAAGGTTAGTGTAAGCTGTTGAAAGTACAAGTAGAGTGTTCGGCTTGTGTAAACCATGTACGAGTATCTGCAATCTACAGACTTTCGGGCAAGCTTCAACAATTCCGTCCGACCGCGACGTTAGCTCGCTTGCCCCGTGTGCATTACACTATGGCCTGACAAACTTCTTTGCTCTCAGAGCACGGTAGAGATTCCAATTTCAGAAACTGTGGAAAATACAAGCTAGTAACTGACAGGAAGTCGTAATGATCATAGCTATTAATATGCATAGCTTATGATGAGGGACACAGAGTGAAAAGTTTATTTTTATACTGCCAGAAGAGGTCGTATTTCAAGTAAAAAGCTTTGGAACTTTCAGTGCAGCGCGCGGATAGTTTTCTAGAGTTTTTCAGCCCTCTTTTTGAAAAGTATTTCGGGGATCGATTTGGTTTCTAAGATGCTAGCGCATTCTTCTATATTAGCTAGCTGCTGAACTTGTGCTGCTTTCAAATATGCTCGACAGATGAATTTGTTAGCCACCTCTGGGCTGGAGCCCCAACACACGGCGTGTTTTGTCAGTTTTATTGGTATCAAAACGGATTACATGCTTGTTTATATTATAAAATTACTTATAGTTACTATCCGGCTTTCAACAATACACTTAAATACTTCTCAAAATATTTATCATTGAACTATATATACCGTGTTGTGTGCGTTTTTTTACAGTTAATTTCAAAGCTCCGTAGCTCATAGTGCATAAGAAAAATAAATCAACTTTTCACTTCACGGAAGCACTACTTCACCAAGTCATTACGTTTTTTTAATTCTTAATGTTCCAATTTTTTCTTTTATGTTCCCATTCAAGTCGCAACCCGAGCGAGAGCAGAAGACTCCCGTGTTGCTTAGCTTATTTATTTAAGTTGCAGTTTTTTTATAGGTTAAATGATTAGTGCAGCTCGCCTCACACGCCACCAAATTTACCGTAGAACTTGTTAATGGCTACACTGAAACTTTTTATGCCTGAGTACAAGACGGCGATCATAAAATGATATAAAGTTAATAATTCAAAATGTCTTTCGTGATTGACAAATATTAAAGATGTATATTGTATTAAATTTATTTCCATCACGCAATGTGATTTATCGATGTCGTCAACCAATAAACACAATCTATAAATAGTCGACACTAAAGGTCAAAACAAAAATACACACCAATAGCGAATGAATTAAAAATAATAAAGTCCTCTCATTGGTGGTTTTAATATTTATTTGTCCTCAAATTTTAACTGCCGGAAACTACTGGAACTTTCCTAATGCTGGAATTTTCTGAAATTTTTGAAGGTTTTGAAAGTTCATGGTCGCTCAAACCGTCAGAAAAATGCTGTGTGCATCACTTCTCATAGAATTTCCCATCCGTATCCATGTATTTAAAAAAGGAAAACATTAAAAAAAATAATCATAAAAACACAGGCAAAATACTCTGAAGAAACCTAAATGAAATTTTTTGAAAGATAGTAAGGAACATGGCGCTTTCAGGTCCTCTTCTGGCTGTCGGCAGTGGTACTTATGTCAATCTGTATACCATGCTCGTGGAAATAAAATAAACCACTAATAAAAACCTGGCGCCAAACAATGCGAAGTTCCATGTTGTACCCTTTGTTCTTTTTCGAAAAAAAACATTTTGAATTCTCCGCAGGGAGCGCGTGGATCAAAGAAAATTCGAATTTATGGAGCAGTAAAATATGAACCTCATAGGGATGGTAGGGAATGATTTTCTACATCTTGAAATATTGACATTCGGTAGAGTCCTTATTTTTAACCAGTAGCGAACCGGTGAGTTGGCTAATGTGTGAGTCTATACCTAAATTACTCTTATTTATGTATATATTTAAATCATGTGCACAATAGTTTTTGGAGAGAAAATAAACTAAATATAATTATAACCAATAAAACAGTCGTGTACATTCGTTCTGTAAATAAAATACACACACACCAAGGGACTTCTCTCTCTCTCTCTTGTTATTGCATATTTAACCTTTTTTTTATAAGTACATATGTAAAATAAAAGCGTAATATTTAAAATTAGAATCTTATATATTATACATCTCATAGAAATTCGTTGCACTTTTTGAGTTGGCGGACTCAATCAATGTTTATTGAATCTATTTGGGTAGTATGGAGTTGGTGTGTTACAAATATTCGGAATCGATACGGTCCTTGAAATGGTAATGAGACCTGGACAGCCAGGTTTGTCTCTATACCCCCTCTTAAAGCTCTCTTTCTTTCCTTTCGCATCACAAGATTGCTCAGTTAACGGTTGTATGATTAAATAAAAACAAATTTTTAATTTTATTCCAATTTTTTATTTTTTTTGGCTGGACCGGTTTCAGCCTATAACGGTTAACGGTTAACGGTTAACGGTTAACGGTTAACTCAGTTAACATTGCATGATACTATTTTTGGGAGACCAGGATGACCCCTGACATCCCAAAAATAGTATATAAGCCATAGAATAAGAACAACTTGTACTAGTCTGAAGATGGCCGTTATAGGCTGAAACCGGTCCAGTCAAAAAATAAAAAAGTGGAATAAAGTTAAAAATTTGTTTTTATTTAATCATTAAAATGGAATTCCACCATGAATTAACAGTTACAAAATTAGAGATAATAACGGTTGTATGTTTGAAGCTGTCCAAAGAACCATATATTTTTTGATTTTTTAAACGAAATTGTGATATTGGAAAAATGTTTTCAGTGACGTTGTACTAAATGCATAAATATCGCCGAAACGTTTCAGTACCAAATACATTTCTAGCGAAAATCAACTTTGAAGGTTACGCAGTAACGTTAGTAATGCACGAGTAATAAAAAAAATCCCCCTGGGGGCAACAAAAATATGCCCATTAAAAACGCCATTTCACAAATTTAATGATTTTGTTCATTTTGATAGCTAGTCCGCTTCTGCCTCGGCCTGTATTACATGACCATGGTAAGAAAGTCAGGGATTCGTGGACCTGAACTCCGAACTGTAGTTCCGTGCGTGGAGATGGAAAATATCATTTGTATTGAAAGCGATTCCGACAGGGACAATAGAGTTTCCCAACAACTTTCCACGGGAATCTATATGGTAAATATGTATTATTTATGTATGTACGAGTAGATTGTAATCTGCACTCAACGTAACGCCATGCCATCAAAATAAAATAGACGTCATTTCTTCCACCTCTTCAAATTGGAATATTGAATTTCAAATAAATTAACCTCAAAGCAATAATATACAAGAGGGAGCGCTGCTGTAGTCAGTTTTTATGAGTTTGCCGGACTCGGCCAGACCTCAGCGCGGCTAGGACTAGGGCTAGGGTATTTATACATCCATTCATAGCACATGTCGACATAATGTTTTTGTTTATCGGTATAACCACTTTTTCACAGTATTGTTATTCACAAAATATAGCATATAGCCTAAAAAACCGTTGATTTATGTCAATTTATGTCGCATATCAAAATGTGTGGACGGAGTCAACGGAGACGCGGGACACGAAGAACATTCTTACAATACTTTAAAGCGGTGTGATAATTTGGGAAATTTTGTTGTCTCTTTCTTTCTCATGGTGTACGACGTAAAAACCCGGAAAAAGTGATTTATCCCAAATTTGTATAGGTTGGGTAATAGGAATTAGCTCTCTGCCCATATATTGTTAGTCCAAGAAATAAACATTTGAAAACGATTAACTAACATTGCTGTTTTTATTGGTGTAAGAGAAAAAAAGATTCTTATTTGTTTTTTTTTCGTATTATATTAAACGTTGAAGTAAAATGGATTCTTTACAGTGGAGACAAGTGTCAATTTCCTTTGAAATTCTAATAAAATATAATATTTGATTTGAGCCCTTTGATTCAGAACGTATAGGTATTGCATCCAGAGTTGAGGAAAACACAATACTCACACAGATCCATTGCATTTTTCATCATTCGACTTTTATTTTATTTTTAATAAGTATAATAAATATCGTTGTAAAATTTTTCGGATATTCAAATTTGATCAAAGTGTACAATTATTGGCGAATCTTTCATAATAGTAAGTAGCCGTAAGTAAGATAAAATGCTGTTTCTCAGTGACGTTTGGAAAGTGAATGTATATGCACCAATACACAAAATCCTTAGTTTGTGTTGTAAGGAATTCACATTAAAAACAATTACACAATCGTATAAAACACGTATATAAAGTGTATATTTTTATTATAACACGTTAGTGCAGGCGGCTAAAACAGGTAACCGTAATATTCACAGTAACGAATCCCCCGTCTGCACAGATACGTGTGTACACTACTCTGGTAATATTACAAACAAATGTGTGTCCACACATTAACGGCTTCAAACAATCATTGATAAATAATAATACGGTGAATGTTATACTGGTACCTATTAAAACGTTTCGATAATATAATGCCACAATGGAATTAAATAGACATCGGGTAATATGCAAATATGCATATTTGCATACCTATGCATAATGCATATTTGTTTTATTTTTGTCGTTAGTGCATATTTGAGCTTTTTTTGTGATTAATCCATATATCAGTCATATCATTCTTCAAATATTATTTAGTTTATTTGCAAAAACAGTTACATACCAATATATTAGAAAAAGCGATCAAAAAATCACAAAAAAAATAGTCAAGAAAATTATAATTTGAAAATTTTATAAGATGTAGACAAAAAAAGTTTTTAAAAAGATCACGGGTAGGTAGGATTACGGGTGGAAAATATCCGCATTTCCTGGGAGGGAGTTAACTAACCTAGTAAGTCTTCCAAGCGGTATCACCTTTGGCAAGTTAGTGTTGGCGGTCTCGCGTGAAATTATCAGGGGCAATCATAATCCTGTTTCAGCCAAAAATTTTGGGTATCAATAATGCACCGTTCAAGAGTTTATAAACCATGCTATATGCTATATCGCTCCTCGAACTAAGGCTGCAAATATGAGGTGTTCAAATTAGAGGTGGTCGGTATTGCTGTCCCGGTGACTTGGCTGTCACTGGATCGCCCGATATAATTATTTCAGGGAGCCGGTTATTTATGGATTTTTTATCCAAGGTGAGATTTTAGTGGATGAAGGATTTTTTTTTAGGGATCCAGTTCTTACGCGGAACCGGATATTTTCCTTCAGAATTTCGCTGAACAGTGTTCCTCCATGAAATCAATCGATTAATTACATTTCTTGTTTTAATCGTATACTTTAAGCATATGTTTTGATAGTGCATATATTGTGATGTGTATTAACTACATCAATGAGTAGTAAAAATCACTCGTTGAAGTTTTGCAGTATGACCGTGAACAACACATGTAGAAGGTGGCTAACTACGTCAACAAGGTAGCTAAATTCTCAGAAGCGTTTCTTGAAGTTTGGATGAAAAAATAACAACTACCATAAACAGAGCAAGTTATATGAATATATAACATATCGATCCATCTTAAGTGTACCAGACGTTTTGTCAGCACATTGACTATAAATTTTGAGGGGCCAGTTTCTTCAAGTCAATCAGCGAAGCGGGCCTGGGTCGGTTGCAGCAAGTCGAAGTTCCAAAGGCGGGAGAAGGCGGATGGTCCAAGGAAAAGCAGTCAAACGAAGTTGTAGGGTCCAGGCGGGAAGAAGCGGTCAGAAGCGTAGAGTCAGGAGAGATGATGTCGGTAGAGATGCTGAGAGTGTTCTACTTTGGACCAGTTTGGGCCCTGTATTTATATCCCCGGCCCAGCATCCGCTGGACCCGGGATTCGGGCGCTCAAAACGCCCGGTTTCTTGCGAGTTCTCCTCTTTGAGAGCTCGTAGCTCCCGCTAGCATTTTTCTAGCGGGAAGGCAAAATATACCAGCATCAGCTCTCTTTATGACCTTTCGCTTCCAATAAACCACTTCTTCCCAGCATTTTTATTAATCTCAAAGTTTTACATTTTACAATTTATTAGGAGGGTTACATAAGGGGTGGTGGTATATGTTTTGTCTTATAACTACTTAATTAACATAATCGCAACATTTTATCTTATACAATTATGTAGTAGGGAATTCAGCCGTCAGATCTGTGTACTTTCATTTATCGTACCGATGACTGAATTCCCGCTAATCTAGTTAACAAATTAATACCTAACCATAATTACGCAATAATAAGATTTTGAAATACGCCGAATCTCTGCCTAGCGCTCATTGGCTAACGGATCGGTCCATTGACCGGGGCGGCCAGCCTCCGGGCGCTAGAGAGGGGATGCGGCGTAAGTACTGCCAGCCTAGTAAATTGTTTGTCAAACGGCCGGTAGAGCGCCATAAGCTTTCGGCCGTCTTTGGGAAGGAGTCGGAGCTCGCTCGTTACTCTCGCGTGTAGTCTCCGATCGTTGTGGAGTGGGACGTATATAGCGCGTACCCCGCCGCTAGGCACGTCAGATGAGTCCGGCCAAGCGGCGTAAACATAGCTCATGGGCAGTATTTGCTCGGGAACAACAAAACATGAAATTTTAACATTATTATTTACACTTAATGCTAAAACATATTTAATTATTTATTATCACTCTAATGAGCAGCCGGTGGAGGCTCAAAGCGTCCGATACATTAAGCTTAAATAGAAAAAAATCACATGCTAATACGATTGACGCGCGTAACCTTAGTAAGTAAAAATAAATGCTAGACTCACTCCATATTCCATGAGTAAAGTAAAATAAATAAAACATTTTTTTTCTTAGTTTATCATAAATAATTATTAATTCCTGAGATTTCGCGGTATGAACGCGAAACATCGTGTATACGTCTAATTAGTTTGAACATGACATGGCAAGCAGGTACCATGCATAGATTCCGCCTAATGAAGCTGTCTCCTGAAACTACGCACCCCTGCAATCTCCAATCTGCCTTCTCTATTAGCTATCCTAGCACGTCTTCTTATCAGTTTCTCCCTAGCGCCAGCGCTCGCACCAACACTACCGTCCTTTACGTCTGCCCTAATGGTGCCTTCCCGTCCTACTGTACTCTCCTCAGGGGCGCCGCTTCTTCACGCGCAATGTGTGTGGCGCACACGGGCGGCTGAAATAAGGGGCGGCGTCTTGATTCGGCGCACTTTATTACTGATTTATTCTGAATCTCAGATAAATTATTATATACTCGTATAAGTGTTCACAAAGCTGAATGCGAAATCTTGGTAAAAATGTAATTATGTTTTTAAGACAATTATGTAAATTTGTTCCCGAGGTATATGTGTTGTTACACCATGTATGACATAATTACTAAAGAGTTTAGAACGGCAGACACTCTCAGTATCACCTTGGTGAAAGACCGCCGTTCAAAATCGAAAGGCCGCTTGAAATAACTTGAATCTTGCTTAGTGACCAGATCTTTGTGCTCAGTGGTAGCATGGGATGCTTTTGTACGCTTTATTGTTTTTTTCTGTAGAAATGCGGAAATTGTTTACGTTATAACGGATCGTGTCAACAGTGTTGAAAGTTTTGTGAAGTGTTTGTTTCGGCGAAACCAACACTAGTCATCATTACATCAGTCAGGGTGGTAAAATACAACAAATTTTTCGAAAAAGTTTTCATCGTAAAAAAAAAGTTAAGCGCGTGATCTTTATTACTAAACGGCGCTATGCAAATCGTCCAATAATAATACAAATGTCGGTTTCCCACAATATTTGTTTGGAGAGATAAGTTTTAATTTTATGGTACATATTCTTAATAATAGATTGTTGAGCATTTTCTAGGGGTTTTACGTGATTATTGTATGTTCCGCCCTAGCTGATTAATCCACGGGAAAATGAATGAACTAGTAACATACGCCATAGGCAAGCTGCATGGTTTTAATATCTACTATTAATGGATGCATATTCGATACCATTCATATTAGTCTATTTTCAGCTTTCGTCGCAATTTTGTTCATTCGGCGTTTGTTGTACCCCCCACGGCGACCCTGATCTTACCGTCTTACCGCCCCCCAACCCCCTAGTGTAGCACACGGCTTTAGCGTGATCAGGAATATACTTAAACTACACAGAGAGTTTGATAAACTACCCCAAAAGGTAGGCCACGATGGATTTTTTGGAAAAAACTTAAGTGTTGAGAGTGGTATGTTGTACCAAGGATAGATTTTGAGTTTTGGTACTTTTCCATTTAAAAAAATCAATGACATATCAATTCCAAATATTACCACGTAATTGCTTGAAATAGACTACGCAGTAGAGATGTGGAAATCAAAACTATTGATTAAATTGACAATCAACCAATAATTGTTTCGCTCAAATCTGTAAAATTGCACAGCTCAACAAAAGCACACAATTTGTTTTCTGTAGCGGCGCGAATTCTGAAACGGTAAGAAATAGTGTTGTGTTTGCACAGCTTTTTCTATGTGTCTATATGTCTCAATGGCTCCGAATATAGGGAGATAGGAATCTAGCGTAGAATCATAATATAATGTGTTTGAACAACCTGGTTACCTTCCCGCCTGTTATCCATATCCTGATTGACGATAGAAATTTGTGAAAGTCGATATTTTATATAGCGTCGTTTAAATATCCATTAACGTAACAGAGACCGGCCCCGCCGACTGGGTCTGGCAGGCGGAGTAGCGCCCAGCACGCCCTGGGAGAAGGTAAAACTTCCAGTTAGGATATAAAGTATTTGCATACAAATTATAATATTTTCGTTACACCTGAACGCTGGAAACTTCGGCCGTGACTGAAATTTGTGTCAGTAGGAAGAAAATTCAACGGGACTTTTGAAAGTTTTATTCAATATAGTTTGAATGTATTATCTATTATGTGGTCTGAATACTAATCTCCTGCCGCGGAAGCCACTGGAAAGTAAATCCGTTGTGTAAAATAACAAATACGCAGCCCGAAGCTTAGAAAAGCTCTGATAAATAATAATGTCCACGAATTTCATGCATATAGCTTTATGGCATATTGAGTGTGGAAATTTCAATTTTTCGCATACTATGACGAATGTTTGCCGTATTTCACATTCGAAGGATTTTTCGCAAACTCTAAAAAAAAGGTTGCACGATACAGACTCACTCCTGCCAAAACCTATGGATATGTTTTTTCAGCTTAATCTTTAGTATGAAACAGAATAACTGTCTAAAACAGCACAAACTCTCGAGCGGTGAGCCCTTGCGTATTAAATTTGCAAAGATGTTTTGTCTTCAATTTCAAGGTCAACGCAACGAATTTCAGCTCACAATGTGATTTCCATCGGAAACTTACCATTTTATTTGTTAAATATTTTTCAATTGTTAGTCAGAAAAAATAATACCTATATTTTAAAAATCTTTTACAGTCGTTCCATGTTGTAAAAAAAGAATTGAAATCTACAGACAAATGAAATTGCTAGATTAAGTCAATTAGTAAATGTTACTCGTAATATTATTCCGTTTGTTTGACATAGAATATCTATTTCATAAGTAAACTAAAAACATTCAGCTGAGTATTGCTATTAAAATTAAAACAAAGAGAATTATAGACGGTAGGTATTTCTCTATTTCGTTCAACAATTTAATAATGTTCCGGTTCAAAGAATTTATTTCTCCTTCTTGTTTTATTTCCAACGATTTTTTGTCTAGAGATAAAGGGCGAATTCCACAAACGAACGAACGCTGTGCTCGTCGTTCGTTAAATTAAGCTACACATAACGCTTATAAATATATTTGAAACGGTAGAATAATTAAGTTTTAATAATATTACAGAGGCTTGAGCTTTTCAATATAAGATGTCCTCGTAGATCGTTTAAGGCAGAATATTAAAACAATATCAAGTATACTTTACGAAAAAAATGACCCTTTATGTTGCTTTCAATAAAAGACGTCATAAGAATGACAAAAGATGTGAATCAAAATACTATAAGATATTATATCTTTTTTTTTTAGTGAATACCACACAAGAGTTCCAACTGTCTGGAGCCAGTAGGACTAAGGCATCTCCGATTGGGGTAAATTGCCATTGTACATAGCTGAAGGTGGTGGGGATGGAAAAGATATGGGGAAGAGAAAGGTTATTTTATTTGGGAAAACATACAGTTTCATATACATTTTGATATATTAAGCAATTACATTGTTGGATAAACCAGTAAAGTTTCCGCTATAAACTATTAAAACTAAAACAATTGTTTTTATTTATTATTTTAATCAAAGTGGAAGAAAAAATGATAATGTTTAAATGAACAACATTTTTACAAAAAAATTAAAAAGAATACAATAAAATTAAAATTCTGTTAATTTAGTTTTTAATACACGTTAAGTAAAACAAATTAAAAGTATATATCACACATAGAAGAAGTTGAATAAAACAATATAATAAATAATACATCATAGAATGTAACCCAAGATGATTAATATAAAATAAAAAAAAGAAACACAACATACTGTTTATAAAATAGAGACAAATAATGAACATATCTCAGATCTTTAACGCACAGCAGTGGAAGGGACTTAATAATGAACCTTGTTATTTGATTATGTCCCGTATGCATTTATTAAACTGAACTGTGGATAAATGGAAAATATCAGCTTCGGAAAATGTGGTGTTGTATTTTGAGCATGTTCTTCAGAAAAATGAATGTTACGTGTGGTTAGTTTTTGAGTGTGGGATGTGGGATAATTGGTTCAAGCGTGTGTTTCGTACTGGACAGTGGAAGTGGATATTTTCTAGCAGGTAGTGAGTGATTGGCAACAGCGTTGTTGATAATTTTGAATAGGAATTTTGGGTCGGATATATTTCTTCTATCTTCTAGTGCTGATAACTTATGGAATGACAACGTGCCTTTTTGTTGTCCGAATGTTCGATTAGACATAAAATTTAAGTGTTTCAAAGCCTATTTTGAACTTTCTCAGGTCTTTCGATGTGAACATTGTATTGTGGATTCCAAATCACTGATCCAAATTCTAATATGGAGCGAACAAGTGAGACATATAGCATTTTAATAACATGTGGTGATCTTAATGGTTTGGTTACTCCTACGATAAATCCTAGAAGTTTGTAGGCCCGAGACGTGGAGATGTGGAAACCTGGAGAGCAGGCCTTGGAGTCGATACATGCACATGCTCAACATGGGAGTTCCACGAGAGCTTAGAGTCTACGAGTAGACCTAAGATATGAACTTTGTTGGTCCATGCACAAACAAAAATACCTAGAAGCTGAATGTTAGTTCATTCTAATAAATCAACGCTGTGGCTTGTTTTCGTTGGCGTAACGATGATGAATAATTCAAAATGCTTGTAAATAGAAGATTGAAGTATCGTGTTTGACCCGCGGCGCGGAAGTGTGTGGGAGAGGTCGGTCGAGGATAGCGCGAGACCAACAATGGCTCGCTTACCGTCGCGCAATTCCCTATACCATACACGAGTTCCCAATTTCGAGGGAAATGTGGATTGAAAAACTCGTGTTGTGGACTTCCCTCTTGAGGAGGCGAATAATAAATAATGTGTTGGCGCGTGGGAAATTCGTCAACATGTTTCCGTTTAAAAAATGGGAAAATTTTATTATGTATTATGATTTGTCAGTAGGTTAGTATATAAAGTATTTTTGTTCTTAGTTTCAATGGGAACTATTACATTCCCTTGTTATTAGGGCGAAAGGCTGCTGCCCCGGGAAAGATAAGGGGGAGAGAAAGGTTGGGAAGTAACGTAGTATTCAGGTATTGTTTATGATCATAGCTAGATCTTGATCTTTTGATTCTGCACATATTTCATGTAATTTTTTTTATTATGTATGTGAAAAACACCCATAAACTATGTACTTTCTTAAACTGTTTTCGCTGGGTTTTGAACCCATGACTTATCGGTCCACAGTCAAGGGGCTTATCACTCTGCCGCGGGGAGACACGGGAAAAATAACTAAAATCTTGTATGTTTGAACTTATTCTGTTTCTCTTGAAATATCAAATCCGTGAAAGTATTGAAAATGCTTTGAAAGATATTAAATACTCAGTGGTGCGACATTTAAAATACATTTGTAAAAAAACGGTAACTTCTTCTATTTAGTTCGCTTGTATCCGAGTGAGTATTTCTTTACTTAGTCTTCACAGTCCAACAAAAGGGCTCCCTGAAATGTGCAATCACAATAAGTAGTCGGAAGATAATTGCAGCGATATTGTTCCATACGGTGCGATATAATTCCGCAGCCCCTACGTTACTCCGCTGCGAAGCGAGCACCAACCGCTCGGTACCATTCCCACCTACGTATTATTTTACTACGTTCCCTGCAGCACCTCTGGCTCGCCGACCCGTCCTGCAGGAGGGGTTAGGGAATCACTTTCCGCAACGATATCTTTATGTAACCATTTGGGACAAAATGGCGGTTAAAGAGTTTTTGTTGTATATTTGACAAAATGTTCGTTGTAAGTCACTAGTTATTAGTTAATAATAAGTCTTAGTTTTAATATTATGTTAATTATGCTGTAAAGTGCCCTTGAGGTGATGTTTCTGTCACCGAAAACGGCGCTATATAAATCGGCCAATTATTATTACACAAGAAGTCTATTAATATCTAATAATTATGGGTATAATTCTCCAACGTCCAGAATGTCAAGACTTGTTAACTCAAGCCATTGTCTCGAAATTTTTGGTAGCAGTCTAAATGATTTTCGTCATTCTTTACGACTCTACCAAAACTTTGACTAGACCATGGCTTGAATGTTCTCTCTTTATGTTTATTTTGCCTTATTTTTGTCATCGCTTCATTTATTATTATGTATATGCTATTCCTTCTCTGTTGCTCTTTTTTTTTGATTTCGTGTTTTATATGTATTTTTTGTAATTTAATCCGTTAATTTATAAATAAATAAATAAAGTCTGCAACGTCCCAGGGGGACATAGCATATCGTGACAGAAGAGTGTGTAAGAATTTTGATGAACAAGTAGTGTGTGCCAAGAAAATTGTGTGGCGATTCGTAATTTTCTGCCTACCCCTGCTTGGAAATGACGTGACGGTTTGTTACAAAGAAAAGACTTTCCTTTAAAAACATTAAAGGTTGATAAAATCTCTCAGTTTTACGTCTGGATGATTTTTTTTGTCGCAAAGCTATTTTGTCGAATTGCGGTTTTGTCTTCAGCGCGGTCAAATTCTCCTGGGGTTGTTGTCGCCTCATCTCATAAAGCTCTTTTGTCTGCGAGCCAAAGCTTTAAAGTAGCAGGTTATTTAGTACCTTGCCATTTTATTATTATTTTGAAACAGGTGCTCGGAGGCAGGCTCTTCTGGCCAGGGATTTCCAGTCCACTCAAGGACATAAATCCTGAAATTCTATGGATATGCAAATGAAATTATTTGGACCGCGGACGTTGGATGCTGCCTTAAGCGCTGGATTTACCAAAGTTTAAAGGAAATTGAGTGCTTCTATGTACGAGTATGTATGTAAATGGCCGTTCGCTGTTATTTATTGCTTTCTAAAGAATTTGAACAAATCAATTCGCAGTGAAATAAATAAATCGTGACCTAACAAGAAAATGATAAAATTAATGCATTTGTAGGGTGTTTTCAGTAAAAGGTTCTATAAAAACAAAATTTGTTGTACATTCGTATAGTGCTGTCTCATTCATTCATATAACTAAATTAGTGGCAATTCCTCTCTCATTTCCACTGCTTGTTTCTGCATAATTTTGTCTCTTTTTAACACCCAGTGCGAATTTTCCGTTCGAACAGGTATCAACTCGTATCAAGTATAGATTGAGAGGCGCGGATCGGCCGTCGGGCCGGTAAATTACAGGTTCAATTGCCGTCTATGAATAGTATTGTTTTCCCATTTTATATAAGGTATAGTATAATATAAGGCGCTGGACGCGTAAACAAGGAATGTAATTAGGTATTATCAGTGCAATTCGCCGCCTGGAACTGACTGCTCCAATTGCGCCTGCACAGGACCGACCCTGCTTGTCAGTTGTATCTAATTATGTTAGACAAATCTCTCAACCAATATTTTGTTCTTTTATGCAATTAGTTTCTAATCACTGATACTACTATCTACTTACTACTTCTAGACTTCTTGATCGGCTGTAAGATAAACAATTGTGTATTATATTTTGCACCAGATATTAGAACATTACATATATTTAAATAAAAGCTTCATAGATACTACAAAGTTTAGTTCTTTCTCATCAATAATGCAAAATAAGATAAAGGTGACATTAATATATGAAGTATAAGTGCTTTAGTCAAATATTACAATTTAAGTGTCCATTGGAAAATTCAATTAAAACATACATAATTCTTAAAAAACTGACAAGAAATGGCACGAGGCAACAATGTACAGTACCAACAGTAAAATCATCGAGATTTCATTTTCGCTGTTTATAAACGAGCAATGTTACCACTGTGAATGGTTAATTCGCTTTAAAGTCACATTACGACACCAAATAAAATTATTTATCGAGTTTCAGCGCGTTCCACTAACTGTATTACCAATAAATCAATCCGGAATATTTCGGGAATCGGCGTTCCGTTTTGATAAGTTGGACGCCAGTGCCAATAATGGATTATTAGGAATCCACGTGGCAAAATAAATGTAGCCGACCCCAACAGAGTGCTGTCAACAGTCACGCTAAATTCTTTTATAACTATCACACGTCTTTCCCCTTATCACACGTCTTGCATAAAAAAGAAAAAGACTGAATGACACCAGAAGTTCGAATGTTTGTCAACGAATAATTCAATCACAGTTGGGCGCTGTTAGGCTGAAGGGAGTGGGAAGGAGAGTAACTCGGAGAAGAGGGATGCGGAGAAGAATCTGGGTATTCGGATCTGGTCACCAAACACGGCTAAAGACATTGCAAGCAACGCTTAGATTCGAATCCGCGACCTCTGGATTCGTAGGCGACGATCTGTGGAGGAACTCTCGGCCGCGGAGGTACACTAAAACGGATCAAGCTGCAATGGCTAGCGGCGCAGCGGATCCGTCATTAGTTCTACTACACCAGGACCAGCAAATACACGCCATTTTGCATCATTTTACTAGGGTGTCGGTTCACCTGGCCCTTTGAGGTTGAGGCTAGGTAAACCAAACCTCTAAAAGGGTATCTCTAATCGAAAGATTATTTTGACTCAAAATGTATTTATTTATTTAGACCCAACCGGGTTTTTATAACAACGAAATAATAATGAGGTGAATGTTTTGTTGTGTATAGAACAAGGCGAACTATATCGCCAGGTAATTAGGCCGCGTTATGGGCTGGCTACCTCGCGACACACTGCTTAACTATCTTTATTCCTCTGACCCTCAACTGCCAAATATCTTTTTCTTACCACCAGCGTCCAAGAAATTGAGGTTCGCTTTATAAAAATTGTCGAGAGTCTGTATTCAAAATGTTTTTTCAGATACTCTGTACTCTGAAGGGTTTGGCTATTTTCAATATCCTTATTACCTATATATATATACATATATACATAACCAGAATACGGGTTGTTGCTATTTTAGAGTCATTGTCCAGGTCTCTGTGGTATCATATTATTCTTGTTCTGAAGCCGTTTCATATCGGAGGTTGGCTGCAGACTTAGCCTGGGATAACTCTGCGTGCATCGGTACCAGTTATTTAGGTTTTGAAACCATGTGATGCAGCAGCTTCCCCTACTACGTCTTCCATAATTTTATTCCGTTGGGGGTTCATCTTGTCGCTCGTGCTTCGCATAACACCGTGATGATTTAAGTTTTCTTATTTGTATGTTTAGTACGATTTCATAGCATTTCGAGGATGATTTGAACTCAACCCTCTTTACTTATAAACCAGGTGTAAATGTTACGCGTGATGTAAGGTCGGAATAGCTAAAAACTTGCCTTATAACCACGGCTTATACGTCTAATTTAATGGCCTGCGTCCGGTGCAACTAAATCAACGCTCAACCGGCGCGTACGAATCTAATAATGAGGCCGAATATATTTAGCAACTGTATATCAAACTCATTAACAAATATCCACCCTGGAAAAAACTTTTGTTTAATGGTCGTGAGAAGCCACAATCGTTCCGTGATTGTTTCAATAATGAAATCAGTTCAAGATTTGAAAAGTAATTCAACACTGTAGATATAAAATTGTAAAAGTGCTTATTAAATAGCACCGCCGACCATATTTTTCCAGTCGAGTGTACCTCGAGCAAAATAATAAATTAAGAAGGGGGCATCAACATGTCGATTCACGCGGAAAGGTTTTACCGTTCATTCGGAAAATTCATCTTGTTTCCACAATATAAAATGTATCGTATAGTTGGTTCAACTTGCGTAAATACTACGCAACAGTGTTTGCATGAAAAGACTCTACCATTAAATAAAACTATTTTTTCCTCCGAGACCACACGCCGTTTTTCTCCTGAAAGCCCGGAGTTTAATAGTTTTTTTTATTATTTATTGCGGCATGGCCGCTAATGCGAAGTAATACGGTCTCTGGTTTACTGAAAAACAGTATTTCAGTTCCTGAAAGGAATTGGCCGCAAGATGTTTTCAATGGTGCGGAGTTTTCATCCGCCTCTGTGGGGAATACTCACACTCAACTCCAGCTGGACTCGGTACAGAGACACTGGAGGGTGTACAACCACTATATATTATAGGCAGCGCCGTGATGAGTGAAGCGATGGGTTTGAATTAATTTAAAGAGAATACACGGATGCAGTAATTGTCACTCCACAGTTGAACGGAAAGCATGGTACGGGCAAATTAAAAAAAAAAGATTACGCGAGGGTTCTACTTGCAAAGTGATATTATCCTTCTTTAGATATTTTAATGTGTAGATTTATTTATTTAAGTATTTTTTTTTAATCTTATCATTTTAATTTAATATTCCCCTTTCAAATGTATATGGCTCTGTAATAGTATGTTTTTATTTATTTTATACTGTTCTTCCGGAATGAGTTTTTTTAATGACTAGCGCTATTGATCCCCTCGGCACCAGTGCACAGAGGGGAAATACGCCAAACGCGCGTTCAGCATTTGTACACGGTTGATGGTCGCCGCGTAAGCACGGGTCGCTTCTACGATTCATTCTTGTGTTCAATAGCTCAGCTGTGAAATGATTTTCCGGCCTCTGTGCTTCCTCCCTCCTACAACATGGGCCTTTGAAGACCCACGTTCACCCCTTCCTTTCCTCAAAATGACCCCCACACAACGTCATGACAGAGGCCCTGAGGGAAATTGTTACCTTCAGGGCCTCCTGTGTGGAGTAAATATATAAAAAACGATATGTTTATTTGAAAATTTTTCTCCCCTATTCCTTATTCTTATCTTATTTCTGTTCTCCCATTTTTCTTATTATTACATGTTTTATTTCTTCTTTATAACTAATTTGTAATGTTTTTTTTAAATGTTACCAATTTATGTTAATAAAATAAGCAACAAATTCAACTGAGACGTGAAAAAACAATGACGATTTTTTTTTTTTTGCTATTGACCGAATCAAAATGGTGGCGAACGGAGGAGACTCGTTTCGCAAAAACATCACATTTCAAACGTAATTTCTCGAGAAATTTAGCGGGATGTGGTTCTATAATTTCATACACAATACGTGTTAGTACTATGGAAGAGGATTGTTTCATAAGGATTTAAGTTTAAAATATTGTGATTTTTTAATGTTACCACCGCATAAGAACTCCAACTGTCTGGATCCAGTGGGACTATGTTACTCCCAATTTTGGGGTTCGTGGCGAAGCTGTAGGAGGTGGGGAGGGAAAAAGGTGGAAAACAGGAAGATTGAGAAGAAGTTATTAAAAGATAGTATATTTTGATAGTATGGCAAAACAACTGACAAATTTGCCAATTTACGGGACAAGATGAAACATTGTACAATGTTTTAAAGAACAACGTAGTGCTAAATTTTTATATCATAAACCAAATTTCTTAAATGCAATAACGATATTATATGTGGTAAAGCATAGATGGCGTGCTGTATTGTGTCAAACTTTATGCCATGTTTTATCCCCTCCTGAAAAATGGCCAGTCATTTTCTGATAGTGAGCCATAGAAGTCGTTTTATGAAACGAACTTTTCATACTTTAATCTAGAAGCCGCTTAATTTAAAATTTAGCAAGCTTATAAAATCTTATTATTTTTTTAGTTTTAAAGCTAGTTTTAACAATGAGTGGTCTCTTTTTAGTAAAATTCCATAGATTTACTGCCGAGTTCTGAATTTATTTTGACTTACAAAGTATTTATAAAAACGCAATTTCGTTTTTATTGCCCAAAGTCAAAGGCTTTTCATTAAAATCTGAAGCCAGCTTTTCCAACCATTCAGCATTCACTAATACTGTCATACCGACCACCCGCCGTATCGACCTCCTTGGTAGGGGGGTTTATTTTCAACCTTTTTCTACTTTACTCGTACTATACAGATGTATGGGGCATATTAATGCTCATTCAACAACCACCGCGTCATAAGCATAAAACTGTGCGTGGCGAACTACTCGTCAGCAATATTCAATCGCACATTCTACATTTAAAAAAACACAAGGTTAACAATGAACATACCCCTGAATCAACAATGATGAATCACACCCCTGCACTGAATTTCTGAACTTTCACTGTTTTTTCTTCTCTTATTTTGTACACAGGTATTTTTTATTTCTTTTATTACTTAACAATGAAAAACTACGTGTGTGACCAATTTACAACATTTTTTTGATACATTCATAATCTTTTTCATATATATATATTTATTTTTCCCCCTTTTTACTTCCAGTTTAATTCTCATTTTTAATTTCCCAAAATAAATAAAAACATTATTTATGAGACGAGACCACAACATTTGACGGTAGCAAAAAAAAATACAAAAACGTCAATTTCAAAAATAGTTTACTTACAAAATGCAAATTCGATATTTGAGTTTGTTTATTTTAATAAATTGTCTAGACATTTCACTTTGAAATATTGCGTTTTGCAACATTGTCAATGTCATTATTAGTCGAGCAAGAAACATATATTTGAAAAGAAGGCGCAGTGTCAAAAAAGTTTAGGAAGCTCGAGTGTAAAATCTTTCAGATCGTTCCAATATCACGACACATGATATTTTATTACAATTATTTCGTGCGGCAATTTCTTAATTTGCCTTTGCACGGCATCGCAATAAAATGTATTGCTGGAATATAAAAGATAAACTAAATTGAAGCTATTCATTTGTAAGTATTCAGAGGGAAACATAAAAATATTATTACTTGGCCCCCTTTCCCAACGATTCGCTCAACCGTTAAGGCTGATTCACACCAACGTCCGGATCCGCTCAGTGACGATATTGTTTCGCAAGAGAGCTTATTGATATGGTATGAATATCAATCAAGGAGTATGTGCCAAGACGAAGTTGTGTGGCAGTATATCCTTCTGCCCACCTTTGTGATATTTAACTACTTAATTAGTTAAATAATTATTTTGAAGTGTAAAAATACTTACATCGCAGATTTTTTTTTTTAAACCATTTTTTTTCACTAAATATTATTTTTAATAATTAGTAATTAATAAAAATATTATTTAGTGATAAAAAATGATTTTCAATAAAAAAAATCTGCGATGTAAGTATTTTTACACTTCAAAATAATTATTTAACTAACTAAGTAGTTAAATATCACAACGGTGGGCAGAAGGATATACTGCCACACAACTTTGTCTTTGTACACACTCCTTGATTGATATTCATACCATATAAATAAGCTCTCTTGCGGAACAATATCGTCACTGAGCGGATCCGGACGTTGGTGTGAATCCAGCTTAAAGCGGGGCAAACGTACGGACGAAAGTTACGTTGTAACTACATTATATTAAAAACTTATTGGAATATATATTTTTTCTGAATATGAAAATATTTTTCTATGGTAATCAATTACGTTTTCCACTTTCTGCTGATAATGAGCATACAACCTTTAAGGCCACATTTTAATAAAAGTAATTAAAAGTCCCCTTCAGCAGCGGGAGAGATGAGTTTCCCTATTTGCCCCAGTTTACGGCGCCGTAAGGCTGACTCCGGTAGACAGCAGATACTCCGGGATATTGGACTGGAAAAGCAATCGACGCCGCTAACTGAGTGCTCCTAGGTCCCTTAGAACCGCACAACCAATTATTCGCAGGCTCACGGTAACTTCTTCTGAAAACTGGAGCTTTTGAGAATTTTCGCGAATGTGTGATTATTCAATGGCAAGCCACAGAGTGGATGCTTTTAAAAATATGCACAACTCATTCATTTAGGCGCTCAGTACTGCTGAACTTGGACACAAGGGTGGCCGTACCGACATGCTCCCGATCGCGTTGGCATACCGCCCTTAACCTTTTACAACCGGTGGAAAAAAAGGAATTGTTATGTGCCACACTTGGAGTAACAATGTATGGAGAAAGAGCTAATTATTTTTACCCAACCTTTACAAACTTGCGATAAATCACTTTTTCTGGGTTTTTACGTCGTACACCATGAGAGAGAAAGAGACAGCAAATATAATACCCCGCTTCCATGTACTGTAACAATGATCTTGGGCTCCTGGGTCACCGCGGGACTCCGCCCACATTTTTATTATGCCACTAAACTTGACACAACTAAATGGTTTTTTAGGTTATATGCTATGTTTTGTTGATAAAAATACTCTGAAAAAGTGGTTTTACGAATAAACGAAAACATTATTTCGATATGTGTTATGAATGGATGTATAAATACCCTAACATTAGTCTTAGCCACGCCCAGGTCCGACGAGTCCGGTAAAATCACCAAAAACTTACTACACTGCCTTGGATGGGTACCACTCTATATACTCTAAGGTGCCACACTAATAAAACTTTTAAGCCAAATTCCCTTGGGTTAATGTGAGTGACTAATTCAAAGACCACCGTGTATCTTCACCCGGTTAGAGGGGTTCCCGCACGTTCGTCAAAACCGAGTCCGTTCCCAAAAAACGGATAAAAATTTTAAAAAGATTTTTTTTTTAACGGAATCCGGTTGTAAAGGGTTAACCTAACCTAAACTAAGACGTAGAGCATGTGTGGGGATTGGCCAAATGGGTAATAAAAAAATAAGAGGAACGCTGTTGGGTTGGGTGAGGTTAGGTTCGGTTAAGAAGGACAAGCGCAATGCGATCGTTGACATGTCAACTTGCAATTTCGATTTCGATTGTATTTGGCGTATCTATAAGTAATGTACTCAATACGGTAATTACAACTAAATTCATATTGTATTCGCCTGCTTCTCGATTTATCTTCATTTGGAATTCCACCCAGGGGAAAATACACATACATACGAATTAATTAATCCACTACGCTGGCTGTGTAAGAATCAATATATTGTGTACTTTGAACCATTAGGGAGTGCTATTGGTATTGTTCTTGTTAAAACCACCAATCAATATTGGAAAGTCAATTGCAAATGGCTTTATAAGGTCGATGCTCACTTTCTAGAAGAGGCAGTGCCCGCATTAAAAGATTTAGATGCTTTAATGTACATGGCCATTACTCTTATACCTGAAGGCCTATCACGAACGCCTTAAAATTGACACGATGGAGGTTTTTATCAACGTTATCGGTGATTAATCGGCTACTACGACAGTTGACATCGGCTAAAGGCTGCATAGTTTATCGAGACAGTACGAACCTCAGATAAAGTTGTATTTATGTTAAAAAACATAGATCAAAAACAAATATCCCCGAATTCAAAATTATTGGCTTATTTTAAATGAACTAAGAAAGATATCAACTTGGGGAAACGGAGTTTTGACAGTTATTTGAGGTTATTTTAGCTATTGGTAAAAAAACGATCGGCAAATATCTAGAATAATAATTTTTAAAATCAGTTTTCAAAACGAACTCATTTGACATTACAGACAAATATCTACGCCATAGATAACATGTGGTAGTGTTGCCATCATGGGGCGATTTTTATGTGAATAAATGTAATACTAAGCAAAAGTCAGGCATGCTAGTGATATTGAAAAATTAACTTAATTATATTGTTAAATTATTTCTCAAAAAGTGTTTTTCACTTGTAGAACACAATTTTATACAATACTTTGAGCGTAACGATATGCCTCTGAAAATAATGTAACTTTGTGGTTTCATTAATGTATACCATACTTCCTATAATCTTAAAAAACGATATTTCGCTTTTATTCGCGAAATTATTTACGATACCTCCCTCCTGACGTTTCACTTTCTTATTCAAAGCCCAAACTCCCGTGGCGAAGGCGAACACAGAAATGTATTCAAAGCACCGGAATAATTCCACGTTTATGTGTTCCTTCAGCCCTTTCCATTTATATAAAAAACACGGTGCGACCGGTATGGTGTCAAAATTAAAGAGATGTCAAATTTATTCCAAGAAATGTCGATGTTTTAGTCAGTGCTACTTTCGCTCGATTCGCTCGCTAAACGATGTGCTCATATGGATTTCGTTAGAGTTAATTTAAATATAGTAGTAATTATAACGCAAGACAGAAAATAACTGCTCTCGGTGTATAATTCTAACGTTAACATTGAGTACTAACTCGCATAACTTTCTTGCACGATACGATCATAAAGATCTGTTTCTTTTTCTTTTCTTGTTGTATTTATTATTAATTAAAGAGTTTAACAGAAGAGTATGTATGAGACGATGTATGAATGTAAATGAAGCAAGAAGTGTGTTCCAAGACAGAGTTGTATGGCGGTCCGTCCTCTCTGCCTACCCCTGCGGGGAAACGGCGTGATGGTTAGTTAGTTAGTTAGTTAGATGTTAGAATTGGTTAGTATAATATGAAGCGAATTTGTTTTTCATGAAATTTGTACAGTTTTTGCTGTTTGCTGTCTGAATTTTATAAGTTAACGTAACTCTTTTTAGCTCGCAACAAGCTATGGAGCTTTGGAATGTCTATTTAATTTCAATCAAAGGGTTTCAGTTCTATTTTTTTTTCAATTGTTCAATAAGAAGAAAACAAGTAGATTCTCGGGCGAAGCCGTGTTGTACAACTAGTGATTCTATAAATATATAATGCATTTTCCCTCGGGGGGCAAGTTGATCCCCTATCCCATTATTATTGACTTCTGACTTAGTGCTGTTTTCATGGCGGAGAGAGTTTCTTTTGATAATTTTCTCCAGTTCTTCTCTTACGGTGCCATTTCGTACTGGGATTTGCGAAAACCCGTTTTGACAATTGTCTTGTATCCCCTGACCAGCGAAAATAACGTGCCAATGGCCAAATGGGGGTTATGCCACCGGGGAGAGCCTTCTGTTATTTAACGAAATTGCTTCCGACATCGATAAATTTATAAATTGCGTCAGCGAGGCAGCATTACGAATACAATATTTTAATATAATTGTAACTTGAATTGCCAATAAAAAATATTAGTTCCATTTGTAATACAGAATATGCTAAAATATTATACTTTAAAGTTAGGTACTTTATTAGGGAGCTAAGGATTTCAAAAGATTACTTTTTAAATTTGATAATTTCAATTCACATCAGTTTCTAATAATAACGTACGTACTCACAAAGGAAATTATTTATAGATAATTCAAAAAATATTTTTCGGGACGAAGAATATCTATGAAACTGTACTGAAAATCTCAATCATCTATCTATCCATGTCAATATGTATTTGTCTATCTATCTATTAATTCATAATGGTCCATGTATATCTATAAATTTATTGATATCTCGAAAAGTATTTTCTTAGAAAAATAAAAAATCTTGTCAAGGAGTCTATAATTAATTAGACAGACATTTCAAGGCATCTTTTGGTCATAATTCCCCTCTGTCACCTCAACTCTCAGTACACAACGAAGTAGATGTAGGGCACCTGCCGAAAGCATCCTTTACACGGCCTTAAGGTGTGCTCATTTATTCATCGGGCCGAGTGCGAGGCTGTGGCGCTATGAAAAGCCTTTCGCGGAATTAACGAAGTTTTTAATTATTGTAAGCGACCTGCACGGCGGCAGAGATGCCTGACAGTAAAAGATATTCTTTACAAAACACCATAGTAATTCAGAATAATTAACAAATCATTTTATTTTAAGATGTATATTCTGAATGCTACATATAATATGAGATACCTGTCATATTACTCCAGAGTTAACATTTTAATTAATTACTGTAACGTTTTTTGAGGTAGGTATTTTTTTCTTCGTATTTGAATGTGTTTCTTTTTAAATAAATAGAAACTGTAAAAATTAGGGTAGGTAATTCTATTATACCTACTTAGATTTTGTTTAATTTTTTAAAATATTCATTTTGAAAATGTTCTAAACAAACGGTACAGCTTGACACGCCTATACTTATTATAGTGTACATTTTATGGATGAAAAACATCTACGGATTTGAGAAAATAGTTGAAAACTCCTTTGGCCGCCTACAAAAATGGGTCAACATTTATATGGGTTTTTTTCACATTTAATTCATATATAATATATTTGTAGCATGTTCGAGGACGGTAGCTACTCTAAGTATCGCCCTGGTGAAAGACCACTATTTAGAATCAAAGCGTTGCTTGAAATAGCTTTAGCCGTGTTTGGTGACCAGATCTGAATATCTAGGTACTTCCCAACTTTCCTCTTAAGACCTCCTTCTCCTCCCCACTACCTAATCGGGGATGTCATGGTCCCACTGGCTCCACACGGTTGGAAGCAGTTGAGATTCTTGTGCGGTATTCACTATTAAACAAATATGTGAAAAAGCAGGGGAAGCTGCCTGGGTTAACTTATGGCTGGAGAACGGGTGCGTTGAGGCTAGAGTAAGGTGTTAGGGAAGTTATGTTATTATTGTAATTTGAAATTAATAAACAGCCAAATAACACACGTAAAAGTACTTAATCTACATTACAAATATAAGCTCGCACGAGCACGATTATAATTCTTGATGTTAAAAGTATAAAATTCTAATTGACAACCAAACATAATAATATTTCGAATTCTGATTCATGTATGGCGTGCGGTATTTCCTACCTTCGGAATATCATCGAAGTAGAATGCCAACAATATAAATAACCTGTTGAGTGGCTGAAACTAGGCAGCCAGTGGATGGGTGGATGGGTGGACGGTATTTATAGAAGGAACAATAGGTTTTATGACATAAAAGTGAAAAGGTTTGTTTGAAAACACGCAAGTCATGTGCTCGTATAGATGACAGGAGCGTAAAGAGGGCTGGGCAGTTAGGATAATGGCTGTGGCTCAATATCTAACTTGGCCGGCAGGTAAAAAGTAGTAGGCAATAAGCTTTTTCAACGTCTTATTGGAAAATTCATTCAAAAAATATCGAACAAAGCTTAATTAGGTACTGACGATGGAAATGGCGTTGCATTGACCTATACATTAACAAAAAAACACGATACCAGAGTTCATCGCTCTGAAGATTCTTCTGATTGAGAAACCAACAGATTTCCGCTTCAAGATTATTTAAATGTCAATATGAAAAATATATAATACCTATGGAGTTGTCAAAACATTATAACTCCCGAGTACATCCCTGTTATAAATGAAAAGTTTTCGTCTACTAAACCATATTTGATTTCCTAGACGTATTAGTCCACGCATCGATCACGCGTCACGACTTACACCTGAATCCTTAGAAAGCAGAAATAATTCACCCATTGTCTAAAAAAAGTTGAGAAAACGGCCACAATTTTACCTGTTCATTAATAAAATGATAGATTAGAAAAACGTTTTTGAAATGTTTTCCCGTTTTGGCCTTCTTCTTATTCTTCTGGCCTTTCCTCTCTTGTCGGAGGTTGGCAATCATCAGGGTAATCTTTACCTTTATGGTGCAGTCTGATACAGATTAAAGTAACTGCACTCGTACCAGCCTCGTAGGTTTCAAAGCCACTAAGTGCAGCGTCTTCAACTATCGTTCCCAGGAGCCAGTCATCTTGAAATCGTTTCTTTTAATACGTTTTCCAATATATAACGTTGGTAAATGCGACAACGTTTTTTGAAGTGTGCACTGTGCACTGTGCACCCATCCCGGGTGCTCCTTGCATATCGTATGCACGGGTAACTTCTCTTGAATAATGCGCGATGTGCAACTGCATCGACGGAACTCGGTCGCACTGTTTGGAACAATGTTATTGTCACTCTATGGGAACTAAATCTGACATTTCAAGGAAATGCCACTTGAAAATTTTGAAATAAGCCTTCACATTTGAACTATATTACATTGTTTTATAAAATGATTTAATAAATAACCATACTTTGTATAAATATATACTATACAAATACTTTGGAATAAAATTTTGATTCAACGTAACTCAACCCAGGTGCGTGTTGTACGATTTTTTGTTTTTGACAATTCTCTAAAACCAAAAGTCAATACTTATGTGATACCGTACAACGAGTCCAAACTGCGTTTAGCCGGTTAGACTGTGCCATCCAATACACACGACGAGGAAGAAGGGGAGGAATAAAGATGGGAAGAAGAAAAGTTGAGAAATAACTATTATTATTGTAAAACATTCCCTCATTTTAAAAATGTTTTATTAGCACAACTGCTCCCAACATTGGCATCCCTGATGGGTTAATCAATGCTTTGAGCCAATGTTGTGAGACTGAAGATATTGAGGAAGGTAAAGAGTTAGGAAGATGAAGGTTATAATTCAGATTTGCCACTAAATATGATTATTGTCACGATTATGATTATTGATTATTGTAAAGTTTCGATTCCAAATGGTGGTCTTTCACCAGGGGGGTACCAAGTTTATATACCACTCTGGAACGTATCGCAAATATAGATGATTTTATTTAAATGATATTTGAAGAACATAAATAAATTAACAAAATTTACTTGCGCACGTCGTGATTCGAACCCGCGACCCCCGGATTCGTAGACGATCATCTTAGCCGCTCGGCCACGGAGGTCGTTAGTTAATTTGACAAATATACAATCGCAGAGCAACAGTTTTACAAATGTCGAAGAACAGTATAAGTATTTGTTCAATTTATTCATCAAAATATATTTTTAAACCTTTGCATTTTGTAAAAACATTAAAAGATAGGAAAAGTTGGTACTTAATCCAATTTAACTAAATTATTCATTGTTCGTTAAATTTCTCGATATTTTCAACAGGATTATAAAACGTTACCATAATTTTGAATTTTAGGTAATATTATAGGAAACTTTGCAATTTCCATCTTTTTGTGTGGAAAACCTAAGAAAAAGTGATGACCTGTCTGAAGCAGTCACTCCCCGAGGGTTTTTGAGTACAAACTTTGTTGGAAATTAAAACCAAATTCTATTCAGGCTAACCTAATTGGATGTTGAAAGTCGAGGCAACCATACAAACATTATTTAATGTTTACGGTGTATTGTATGTGTTATTCAATATGATTTTCCAATTTTGATCCATCTCTTGGAATGGCGAATAATTCACTCGTTCGTCAGTCTACAAATTAATTCCTGTTCCTCTGACAACGGCCGTTGACTCAATTTGATAATTGATTATTTCAATTTCAGTGTTGTACTCAGTGAAAATACATCGTTTCAAGGTATTTCATATGATCATCCGTAAGAACTTGTCATTTTTCTTTTAAGATAGGATGTAGTCGAAGTTAATACAATATAAGAAAAGCAGAGAATTCGAATAATAAATGGTAGAGTGTCGTCAGATTTACAATTGAATGTAATTGAATTTCTTATGGCTGTTATTCCCAATCAAACTTGACAACCGTTGAGCAGAAATTTTGCCTAAACCATGCTCAATTACACTCTTTCTAACGCAAGCTCTACTAAACATACATCGATCCGGAATAATAAGTTAAGTTAGGGAATCTAAGCACTAGGAAAAGTCGGCTTACCAAGGAAGAAGTTTGATAAACTGCCAACAGGGTGGAAAAGTGATATATCTTAATTTCGTAGATATTTATTAAAATAAATGTAAATCAGGTATAAGATGTGGATACTGGGATTCAAATGTACTTTACGTCAGAATACGAAGAGAATAATCATTTTCAAATGTGCAATTCATGTTTTCGAGCTGAATTCGAGTTGAGTTTCAAAACTAGTGACTGATGTTGAGAACTAATAATTTGTTAAGAAAAATTATTTGTTTAAAAAAATCTGCAATATTTATTTCAATGCGTAAAACAAACAATTTATTCCCAACGAAAGCGATAGTTTTGGTTTATTATGGGTCTATGTTAATTATACTTTAAAAAATTTACTCTTGACGACACTTTTTTCTCTACGGGGTTCCATTATATACGAGTATGTTATTATAATCCTGAAAATTCATCGGATTTCAATTTGTTTTGTGGTAGTTTGTGAATGAGATTGGACACATTTTTTTCAACAAATTAAAATATTTTCAAAACAAATATAGATACATCAAATTTTTCAAACGTTAGTATTAAATTATTCTAAAACTAAGAACATATTATGTACTTTTTACGTTACACAAAACATTTTCTTACTATGCAAGACAGTATTTTCTTGAAATTCTCCCCTGAAGATAGAAAATGATTATTAAAAAAAGCATTTGAATAATTAGAAATGAATAAAGTAAAACATTTTATCAAAATAAAACGTTGTGTATAAAAAAAACGTGTTCAACAAAAATAGTAAATTATTATTATTATTTTTCAAATTTTTGTTTCTTACATTTTTTTACATTACCTACCTCACTAGGTTATTAAAACCTGTTCTGAGGTAGGTACAAACAAATATATGTTGACTGTGTTTAGGCAAAAGGCGTTATTCCACATTTTTTTGCAAGCAAACTTAGGCCTTAGTGATAACACAACGGTCATGCTGTTATGCTTGACACCTGATCATAATTTGACCAAATGGTGAAACGGGCCGAGAATCGGTGGTTAAGGGTTAATTATTTGAAGCGGTAACGATAAAAAAAAACATAATGGCGCTAATCATCGATTTGCGACAGTGTAAAATGTGATGTGGTTCAAACCACTAGGCCTAAGTTGTTTGCAAAACGAATGTGGAATATCGGCTTTCACATAAACACAGTCGGTATGATTGTGAAATGTGTAAAAGATACATCTTGTGTTTTCAGGCGATGGCGTGGCTAGCGTAGATTTAGTGAATCTATGAATTCATAAAATAGTTTTCTCTGGCCGACTGCAAATATAAGTTTGTTAAGCTGTACCTTCTTCTAAAACACGTTCTTGTTGAAAATCTTAGTATTTAAAAACATATTAGCGGAGAAACATTCTAAATGAAAGTATTTAATGATAGAAATTGCATAAATAAACAAAGCATATTTTCATAACTACTTGCAAGGCACAGTACTTGTACACCCCTCTAGCGTTGAATCGCCCCAATGGGATGCTCGAAGGTCTTAGAATAGTAAAGCAAAGGCTTGACACGAGCGCAGCCGGAGTTTGGTTTTGCCTCGGCTGCAATCCTTCGCCTTTTACTGGTGCTCCCCGATCGCCCATCGCGATTCCTCTTTCCCACCTCGCACCTCCCCGTCTCACCATCTCCCCAGCCTCCTACGTGTTGAGGGAGGAGGTTTGAACAAAGAAACAATGCTTTTCCACCCTTCGCAATAAACTGAGAGAGGAAATGCCACCCACACGTGGAAGTAAAGTGTATTCTGATACCGGTATTGGTAAGTCTAATCAATATACTCGTACGATCTCACTGTTGGAGTTATCATGTAAACAACAACATTATATCAGAATATCTAAATGCCACTGTATGTACCTATTTGAATGCAGTTACTATTTTTCATTATTTTTGTAATAGCACGCAATACGTTGACGGAGTTGCTATTTGAAATAAACATGGTTTCATTTTACCGTTATTCCCGGGATATGTCGAGTTTGTTTCAACTCATTGGGGTATTTTGCGTTATGAATTATTGTTTCTGTAATTTAAAATGCTAGCTTTATTACCCGGCTTCGCTCGAGTTTCAATAGACTTTTTTAGAAATATCTTCATACTGAATGATTGAAAAACGTGGTGTCTTGTCCTTGGTTTTGGACAGTTACTTGGACATTTCGCAGCTTCGTAGTTCCTAAACCAAACGACGTTTCGGAACTGAATTTACTGCGTTGACCTACAAATGCCAGAATAAAAACCTACGCTAGTTTTATGAATGATCATTCAAGTGTTTTACTGAGACAATAACACCGATTTTCTGCTCCATATTTTAAGATTTCAAAAAAAAATTGAGTGCGTCGAGCGTCCATAATAATTTTGTATTTGTGTGCAAATTCAAGGAAATCATTTTTATATTGTGGGGATTTATGACTATTTGGCGGCCTTTATCTCGCAGCGAGGTCTAAAACATCGTCTGGGGGAAAACCGATGAATTTCTCCGGGCCATTTAGTCCTGCGGGAGGCACCTTCCTATCGACCATACCGCTCACCTCCTACCACCTACCCCAGGGTTGTAAACTTCACATGGAGTTGCGTGGGACGGACGGACTTTTTCCCGTTCATGTGGAGTTTAAAGTCGTTTGCTTGATGTTTTATAAGTATCATTAAGATTTGTAATTTCGCGTGTGAGTACCGTACGAGCGTTTCAACTGATCCAAGCCAGTGAGACTATGGCGCTAACAATTTGGGGGATATTGGAAGGCATAAAAGAAGTGGGAGAGGGGATGGACGATGTAAAAGTGATTAGTTGGGAAGAAGTGTCTGGCTATAAGTCCTCCATCATCACATAAGCAACATGTTTGTCTTTATTCTAATAACGAAGGAAAGGAGACATATAGTATTCATCAAAAATTGGAAGGGCATATTTCCGAATGCGCACGTTGAATAATTGCACAAACCTATTAAATATCACACAACAATGGCTTTTCGGATTGCCTCGCGGATGTTTTCGTGGTAAACTTGTTTTATTTCATCGGGCACACTTTCACGGCTTTTCAGCAGCTTTATCATCTGCCACCTAACATGTAGGGTGAAATAGATAATACATTGAACCTAAAATTCGAAAGGGTTGAAAAAGTTGTCTACTTTAAAAAAATGTTTTCCGTTTGAGAGTTCTGTTGCTTGCAAAAAGATATTTTCCGCTTTATATATTGTAATGTGGGATTCAAATAAATATATTAGGCCTAATTTGAATTTCAGTCCGCCTCTGGGGAGGCAGTGAGCAGTGAGAAGGCGGAATTTATTGAAAGCAATGAAGAAGGAATTCCAGCAGGGCGGGCGGGCGGCAGATTTTCTCCCCAACTTCAAGCTTCATTGTCATACTTCTGAATTATAATCTCTGTCAAACGAACCAATGCAACCCTACAAGCTTGTAGAGTATTTAGGGAGCTTAGAAAACATGGTCGTTTCTTTGTTGAACGGTAGGTACCTACTTATCAATTTCTACCACCCGATTGGGCAACGTTGTGAGGTGGGTTAAGGAAGGGGCTGAATAAAAACATTTGTTAATGTGAGCCTTCATGCTTATAAATATGGTTTTAATATTTAAAAATTATTACCTATCGTTCCAAATGATTAAATTCGGTCACACGAGTGGCCAAAGGCAAAATCGGTTCCCTGAATGGTGTTGGGGAATATTGATTATGTATTGTTCACTTTCGAGAAGTCAATTTGATTATGAGATGTGGTTAGCTTAACGACTGTCATGAGGGATTACGGCCTATAACCTTCGTAGAATCAAATGTCTACACACGTGACTGTATGCGCGGAAGATATATCGCCACGTGGATAACGAATTATCATGTTTCTAACGCACAACATATGATCACGTTTCCAAATAACGTTGGCTTGCACAATCACCAGACTTTTATCTAAGGACAGGGATCAGAAACTTACGGTAAAACTGAAATTTACCAAATTTTGTTAGTATTATGAGAATATAATCTCAAACACCTCCTTGATTGTGTATTTATGATTTATGAGGTAGACGACTTTGTGGAATTTTAGAATAATTTTAATTGTAAGTAGGTAATGCTTAAATAATCGCAATGCACCTTCGTGCCTAGTCCATGCTTTACACTTTAAACTGTTCAAACAAATTAATCTTACTTGTTACACAACAAAATTCCTTATTACGAGTTGATGTCAGCCTTCGCCATGAAGCCTCGCAGTCTAGCTTATCGGGCTAAAAGTTAGCGGCCGCTTTACCTCTGACATATTTTATACTCTCCGTGGGACATTACTCAGCTGGCGTGGCAGGTTCAGGCACATTCAACATTCTCCGTACAGCTTGACACGGTCAACTTCGCAGTCGGTAGGTTCGCCACTATGGATATTGGCGATATTAGTACAAAAGAGAATTTAAAAAAAAACACGGAAGTTTTTTGCTCGAGTTAATTTATTCCACACCATCAGCATACGCATATAAACAGTTTAAAACACAATAACTAATGAAAATAATACACTTTTATATGGGTAATGATTTTTCGCAAAGCTGACTACACAACTTAAACTAGCAATACATATATATAAATATATATACATATATATATATATATATATATATATATATATATATATATATATATATATATATATATATATATATGTATAGGTTTAGAAAAAGATCGTGGCGAATGTTGACGTATATTTAGTTATAGAATAAAGAGATGTTAACAAAATTAATCAAAAATCATGTTTTAATAGTATACACTTTTTTGCAAGGTACATATATTTTGGAGTCTTTTGGACTTCATTTCATATTACCGCTCTTTTGAAATCCGCGTATATCGTACGTATATCACAATCTATTCTATTTTTAAGAAAGCGTCCGTACATTACGAAGATTTAACGAACTCCGTATATTCCCATATGCAATACGTTTATATTACAATGTGTTCGGAATCATTTTAATCTGGTCTCGATTTGCCAACGGTGTATATCGTACGCATATAATGATATGTTGTGATTTGCAAGCAGCATCCATATAAGCAATGGTTAATTTGACGACATCAAATGAATACGAAAAATGGCGGCTAAATTCTTACGATTCGAAATTTTATTTGCTTGAATGGCTTGGTGGTGCTCAGAATGACGGGCGCTTCCTGATCGGAAGGACGCGGGTTCAAATCATATCCTGAACAGCGGGTTTTTTTCTATTCTCACCAGTATAAGCGCTGAGCTTAGCGTGAAATAGTGGAAATTTTAATGAATATATTTGTGTATGATTTCCCTTTCTTTGTAAATAATATTTTTTAGAGTCTCTAAACTCCAGTAAACATAATTTGAAAGAAATCAGAACAGAATACAGAAAACTCAAAATAGCAGAAACTATACATTATAATACCATTTTGTTTTATATTGAACAGAAATATAACGTTCATATCTTTCTTCTCGTGTTTCACAATTAACTATAGCTTTTGGATTGTATTTTA